>CM075771.1:67278825-68478825 GCA_037974665.1 Ehretia macrophylla | reverse complement strand
TGTTGCCCTTCAAATGTGTTCCTATTGTTATCAATGACGAGGGCGGTGGTACCAAACTTCATGGACATGGTAGAGTTCGTTATCTCTGGGCAACATCGGGCTGCCAATCAGTATCGACTATCATGGACCGCGATGTATATCCGGATAACACCTAATGTTGGCGAAAAGGGAAGATATTGATTGAAGACTCGAGACTAGTCATCTCCAACAATGATCGTACATCCGTATCCTTTGATTTATGTGATTAAGTACTCTAGCTTGGTCCTTAGAGGATCTCGGGGAGGAAGGTTGAATGTTTATCTAAATGTCATTACTGTTATTGATACGTGATTCGAGTTTCAATTTTATGTGATACCATTCTTGCTTAGGCCTTAGCCTTGGAGAGTTTGGGTTGTATGCTTATCTTCATGTGTGATATTGCATTATGTATAGTTAGCTTCTATATGTTATTCAAACGCTTGTTATTACATTGAATATATGCAGGATCAGGTATGATTTACTTGTGAATTACATCTATATGTACATGGCATGGGTTTTGAAAATGGATTTTGAAATGATAAAAATGATTGCAAAAATCCCCATTCCCTATAGGCCTCACTGGGCTAAGTGTTGGTTTAGCTCACCCCTCTTTTTTGACAATTACAGGTAAGGACGCTCGAGTTGACTTTGCGAGGTAAAGGAAAGGATTGCATACGTGAAAGACTTCTTGTTGTAATGGTAGAATGTTGTAGAAATATATGAGGTACTTGATGTAAATTGCAGGATCTAGATCTTGTAAATATGTATCCGGTGATAGGTGTTATGTAATTTGGTGGATTATGATTGTAATCTTAACTATTAGTAATGAAGTTCGTATAATATGGGTATTAGATTAATGTAACCATAAGCTGATGAACATTCTAGAGATACCTAGAAGCTTGATTCTTGGTTAGTTATTATGTGTGAACAGGTGAAGCCGAAGTCTTGTAAATAATTTACGATTTGTTGCAACCCCTTAAGGCCGATGTTTTGGCAGTCACTTAGAACTTTGATGGAACGTACCGTGGATATATAATTGCTAAGTTATACATTACAGGTTTTAAGCAATTCGAATGTCATGTTCCGGCCTTAGCCTAGTGATAGGTTGGGTTCGGAGCGTAACAATTAAATTAATCAATATTAATAAAGGAACTACTCTATGCCTTTTAGAACATTTGATTAATCGAAATACTATTGTCCGTGAAGCATTTATCCAATATTCTAACATGTGTTATATAAACTTAAAAATGCAATAATAAATGCTATGAATCTATAAATACTAGATATATTGATAAATCAATCAAAGTTTAACACTTTATATATAAAATATAATATGGAAGAGCTCGTCAAGCAAAAGTATTTAAATCCATTGTCATTGTGATAAAACTTTACTTATGGATAGAATTCCTTGACATAAATTTTTTATAAAGAGAAAAGAAGTTCTATTAGTTGAGAGGTTTATTAATAGATTTCTACTACAACTATTTCGAAACTTATTTAAGTAAGAAGATTGTATATGCGTGATTTCTAAATTTTTCTTCCATAGAGAAAATAAGGTATTTTTGCATAAATTACATCTTTAGTTTTTGGAATGCAAATTTTCTCTTTATCCACTATTAGGTTTTGGAATGAACTATACCTTTGTAACCATGGAGTTGAAATCATATAAGTTGGAGAAAAAAATTGCCAGAAA
This sequence comes from Ehretia macrophylla, assembly GCA_037974665.1. NCBI lineage: Eukaryota > Viridiplantae > Streptophyta > Magnoliopsida > Boraginales > Ehretiaceae > Ehretia > Ehretia macrophylla. The sequence continues at coordinate 68,477,114 of CM075771.1, read as the reverse complement.
GAAGGAAAAAAAGATATAACTCTGTTTAAGAGAATAACAAAAAGAATGCAGATATCTTTTTCATTTTCCAAATAGTTTTTACATTATAGATCGTCAAAATGATCTCAATTTTTTTTTTTTGTCCAAGAAAACAAAGACACAAATAATAGACAAACCAAATTAATTGTTATTCAAACTTTATTTTCTTTTCTTTTTTGCAATAGGTGATAAGTCACATATGTATAATCAAGATAATTAAGGTTGAGATACAAAAATCATGGAAAGAAAGGATTGTTTCATTATGCAACTCATTACCCTATGATATGATAGTTCACGAAATGATTTTTCATTTATGGGAGTAATATTCTTGGAAATGGCATTCCCAGGAATATTCTTGGAAATGTGATTAAAGCTGTTTGGTACGTTTAAAATATTATTAAAAATATTTTATCAAATTCCTAGGAAAGTTATATTGTTATACTTGGTTTAGACTTAATATTCCTAGAAATCTTGAGTAATTTTCAAAAATGCCCCTAACTAAAAAGACAAAAATATCATAAAAAGTATATAAGTCACAATTCAATTTGTATACTTTTGCTAATATGTGAACAAGAAAATGTCTAACATGTTTATATAAGTAAAAAAAAAAATATTTTTATATTTATAAATTTTAACTTTAAATTTCAAAAATAAAAAAATTAAATTTATTTTTTTAAAATCTAAAAAAAATTTAAAATTTAAAATTATTTTTTAGTTTTATTTTTAAATTTGAAATTGAATTTAAAAATTTAGAATTTAGAATTTTAAAAAATTAGTGTAAATATAAATTTTAATTATAAAATTTTAATTTATCTTAACAATTTAATAATTTATTATTTATTATATTTTTATTTTTATTTTTATTTTATTATTTGTCTTTTTATCTTTTTATTTTTATTTTTGACTTGTTTTATTTCATTTATTTTATTTTAAAATTCTTTTAAGATGGGTATTTGTATCTTTTATTTTTTCCAAAATATTTATACAACTTAGGGATGTGAGATTCCTACTCCCTCATATGGGAATAAAAATTAAGCAAATCATGAAGATATTGCATTCCCATGAATGTAATATTTCTAAGAATATTTTTTAATTCATCAAACCAAATATGAGAATATCATATTTCAGAGTTCACATTTCTAAGAATCCTATAAGATTCCACGAACCAAATGCCTCCCTAAGGTTTAAATTTCGGGTCATCGATTCTTCAATCTAACAATAGTGAAATAATAGTAATTATCAAACATTGAAAAGTAATTTACATACCTTCTCTTATCTCTATCATTTTTCATCGTTAGATGAAATAACTAATAATCCAAATCTCCCATATAACATTGCAAAACAATGGATACAACTCATTGCAAATTAGGATAATATTTTCCTCTTGGAAAAAGAACATAGACAAGAGAGAGGGAAGACAATCTCAAATGAGCATTGAATTTTTACTATATATACAAAAAAAATAAATATTTAATACATATATTTTTACCATACAAAAAAGATAAAAGAGTAAAGGAGTGAATGAATAAGAAAAAGTTTCATAAATGGTCCTCAATGTTTACATAGAGAAAATAAGGTATTTTTGCGTAAATTACATTGTTAGTTTTAGAATGCAAATTCTCTCTTTATCCACTATTAGATTTTGAAATGAACTATACCTTTGTAACCATGGAGTTTAAATCATATAAGTTGGATAAAAAAATTGCAAGAAAGAAGGAAAAAAAGATATAACTCTGTTTAAGAGAATAACAAAATGAATGCAGATATCTTTTTCATTTTGCCAAATATTTTTTACATTATAGATCGTCAAAATGATCTCAATTTTTTTTTGTCCAAGAAAACAAAGAGACAAATAATAGACAAACCAAATTAATTGTTATTCAAACTTCATTTTATTTTCTTTTTTGCAATAGGTGATAAGTCATATATGTCTAATCAAGATAATTAAGGTTGAGATACAAAAATCATGGAAAGAAAGGATCGTTTCATTATGCAACTCATTATCCCACGATATGATAGTTCACGAGATGATTTTTCATTTACGGGAGTAACATTTTTGGGAATGTGATTAAAACTGTTTGGTACGTTCAAAATATCCTTAGAAATATTTTATCAAATTCTTAGGAATGTTATATTGTTATGCTTGGTTTAGATTTAATATTCCTAGAAATCTTGAGTAATTTTAAAAAAATGCCCCAACTAAAAAATCAAAAATGTCATAAAAAGTATATAAGTCACAATTCAATTTGTGTACTTTTGCTAATACGTGAGCAAGAAAATGTCTAACGTGTTTATACAAGTAAAAAAAATATTTTTTATATTTGTAAATTTAAAATTTAAAATTCAAAAATTAAAAAATTAAACTTATTTTTTTAAAAATCTTTTAAAAAATTAAAAATTAAAATTATTTTTTAGTTTTATTTTTAAATTTGAAATTGAATTAAAAATTTTAAAATTTAAAATTTTAAAAAATTATTTTAAATATAAATTTTAATTATAAAATTTTAATTTATCTTAACAATTTAATAATTTATTATTTATTATATTTTTATTTTTATTTTATTTTTTATCTTTTTATCTTTTTATTTTTATTTTTGACTTGTTTTATTTCATTTATTTTATTTTTAAAAATTTTTAAGATGGGTATTTGTATCTTTTATTTTTTCCAACATATTTCTACAACTTGGGGATGTGAGATTCTCACCCCCTCATATGGGAATAAAAATTAAGCAAATCATGAGAATATTGCATTCCCACGAATGTAATATTTTCAAGAATATTTTTTTAATTCATCTAACCAAACATGAGAATATCATATTTTAGATTTACATTTCTGTGAATCTTATAAGATTTCACGAACCAAACGCCCCCTAAAATTTAAATTTCAAGTCATCGATTCGTCAATCTAACAATAGTGAAATACTAGTAATTATCAAACATTGAAAAGCAATTTACATACCTTCTCTTATCTCTATCATTTTTCATCGTTAGATAAAATAACTAATAATCCAAATCTCCCATATAACATTGCAAAACAATGGATACAACTCATTGCGAATTAGGATAATATTTTCCTCTTGGAAAAAGAACATAGACAAGAGAGAAGGAAGACAATCTCAAATGAGCATTGAATTTTTACTATATATATGAAAAAAACAATTAATACATGTATTTATACCATACAAAAAAAGATAAAAGAGTAAAGGAGTGAATGAATAAGGAAAAATTTCATAAATAGTCCTCAATGTTTATATTTTTTCAATTGTGTGCCTATTATTTTAAAAGTGACGCATTTGGTTCTTAATGTTTTCACTTTTCCCAATTTCGACCCTAATATTTTGAAAATGATGGGTTTTAGTCCCCAAAATTTACAAAAAAAAATTAATTTAGTTTTCAATGTTTTCACTTTTTTCAATTTAGTCCCCAAAGTTTCACGTGCAGTCAAATTGAAATTTCACTATAAGGATTATACAGAAACTTTTTACAAACTTGGGGATTAAGCGCGTCACTTTTGAAATAATATGGATGAATTAAAAAAAGAAACCACTATAAACCTTAGTACTACATTGGATTTTTTTATAATTTTTGGAACTAAGCGCATCACAATAAGATCGAAATTGAAAAAAATATAAACATTTAGAACCATTCGTAAAAGGGTTAAATCCATTCTACACCCCTTAGTTTTACATGCGGTGACACCTATTTGCCTTTGATATATTTCTTTTAACCACTTATTTTGACATCGATCGACTTTAATAGAAGTTAAATTATGTTAACAATAATAATGCATTTACTAAATTACCCTTATAATATGCAAATTTGTCCCTCACTTCCCCAAACCCCATCCCCATCCCCTTGACCAAAAAAAAGAAAAGGAAAAAAAAATAAAGAAAAATAATGCACCACCATCCCCTTCCCCCAACCCTCTAATCAAAAAATCAATATGTCATCCTAAGCCCCAATATCTTCTCAAATCCTTAACCTCTTAATTCCTAAATCTATAACCCTTACCCTCAAGGATCCTCTCAACCCCCTAACCCTAACCCCGTGACCGCCCATTCTATGGACCCAATACCCTTAAACCCCCAAACAGCTGATGCTACAACCTCTCACACCAAAGAAGGAAATAGGTGACAAAAATGGTGAAGACTATGGCTATGGAGCCGAGAAGTGTGGTGGAAATAAAAAAGTTAAGCAAAGGTTTGAAGGTTGTTTGGGGGGTATGTGGGCATGAATCAGTATGTCTATAGGCATGAATCTGTGTGTGTATATGTGTGCATGAGTACATATGTGCATGAATCAGTGTATGAATGAGAGTGTGAGTGTGTATGAGAGAGTTGTGTGTGTGTATGATAAGTCCTTAGTTATTTGTATAAAACCCCTCTTTTTACATGAATTGCATACTTCAATTTGTAGAAAATTGATCATTCTTGAAATATTTTGATGCAATGTATGTTCGAAACAATAGAGAAATAATTTGAATATAAAAAGGGCGAAAACAAATGGAATCGGGTAAGTGAAGGACAATAGGTGATGAAAAATTAGTACCCTGACATCCATTTATGCTTAATTGATGAAAAGATGTTTTGCCATGATATTCTTCTCTTCGAGACGGTTCCAACGCCATAACCATGCAAAAATTTGACTTCAAACACTCCCATTATGGCCTTCAGAAGTTTGTTGCGTAAATGAGTACTAAAGAAAGAACATGAAAAGGCCGCTTGAGCAGCCCCTTAACATGCTCGAGCATGTTTGCAACCCGCTTGCGCAAGTTAGATATTTTAAGAAGCGGCCATGCATTTGTTTTGAGTTAGTCAACTCCAACATTGACGAGGATTTTGCACTTGTTTAAATAATGTTCTACACGCTTGCAAAAGCACTTTTGGCATAATTTTCTAACCCTAAACACAAGATGAGGCCAAAAAATCTTTCCTGAAAGACAAAAAGAAGGGTTCAAGTAAGATCAAAGATTTAAGAAACAAGAAAATCATCATATTCTCCACAAACACTCCATGAGCGTTCTTGATCTCTTCTTTTTTAAGTTGTTTTTGTTTATCTTTGATATGTCTTCACACTAAACCTCCTAGATTTGGTATAGTAGCTAGCAAGATTATTTGATATTATGTTTGGATTTGAGATTTTATTATATAAATTCACGCTTGGACTATATATTCTTAATTTCTTGGTTGAACATTTATTTTCTTGTTAGTGGTAGTTTTGTCTTTCAAGAAATTATATATTTTTTTTCATTGTATCTCTAGAGTCTTGGGAGTATGAATTTAGATTAATATATGACTTAATTAATAATTGATTTATAATTAAGACCTTTTGAATTTTATTAAAGATAAAGGACTAATTGGGTTAGTAATTTAGGTCAAGTGAATGTCTTGGAGATAGGTTATGTTTCAATGTCTCTCAATTAATCTGACCCATATGATTAGAACTTGTAGCTAATCAATCTGTGCATAATTGACATATCTTGAATTCGTAATCATAATAGAGAGTAATTGAAGTAAACTACCATCCTAAATCCCATTTCTTCCTATTACCTGTTTTACACTTCTATTTGTGTTAAATTAAGTTTTAAGCCATTCATAGTCAATCTTTATTTTCTCTTTTAGTTAGTCTTAATCCACCTCTAAATTTACTTATTTCCTTTATTTGTTTCTTTTCAATTTTTATACGATAATTCCAATTCCTTAAGGATAGCCCTCGAGTACCCATTTGCATGGTCAAAGACGAATTTAATCTATATTATCATTGTTTATTTGTACATCTTATTATTGATCGTACAACGACGCAATCAGCGTGAATCAAAGTGTGTCTATGTGAGAAAGTTGTGTCTCGTGTGAACTAGAGCATGTGTGTGTGTGAGCTTGGTATTTGTGTGAATTAGAGTGTGTGTATGTGAGTTTGGTGTGTCGTATGGGTATGCATGTGTTTGGTGTGTACTTAAGCATATGTGTCGTCATGTGTGTGTGTGTGTTTGATGTATGCATGGGTGTGTGTTTAGTGTATGTGTGAGTGTGTGTATGTTTGGTGAAGAAAGAGTGAGAGTGTATGTATTTGGTGTATGCATGAGTGTGTGTGTTAGGTGAAGAAAGAGTAAGCGTGTATGTATGTTTGGTGTGTGCATGAATATGTGTGTTTTGTGAAAAAATATTGAGTGTGTATATTTGGTGTATGCGCGAATGTATGTGTTTGGTGAATAAAGAGTTTATTTATTTATTTGTCGGATTGATCAGAACCACAGAAAATAGCAGTTTAGCCAATACCTGTAGGATCAACGTCAATAGATACAAGCTGCACTAATTGCAAGGGTAAGTGACTAAGCCAATCTAAGGGAAAGGTCCCTATCCTGATTGCGCGTGCTAATCTGTCACTCGGTTGGCAGATCGAGAGATCTGCTAGAGTAAATCAGAGAAATAGTATGTGGAATAGTCATTTCAAGGGTAATTTGGTCAGAAAATAAGAATACTTGTTAAATAGTAATTTCGTCTATTTTTTAACAATAATTTGACAAAAAAACAAGTGATTAAAAAAATATCAAAGTCAACAAGTATCAACTAGGGAATACAAAGTGAATTGAACCATTTGTACAATCTACCCAAAAAATAACATAAAACATTACAGGAGAATAGCATGAATAGTCTCCATTGTTTCTAAAAAAATCAGGTTAGTCCCTATTGTTTCAAAATGTTCAAAAAGGTCCCTAATATTTTTCAAAAGATTCAATTTAGTCCCCATTATTTTAAAAGGTTCAAAAAGGTCCCCAGTATTTTTTAAAAGATTCAGTTAGTCTTCGTTGTTTTAAAATGTTCAAAAAGTTCTCCAATACTTTTTAAAAGATTCAAAATAGTCCTCACCGTCAAAATAACCGTTAACTTTGACAGACTTTCTTTCATAATACAATGTAACACGTGGCATAATTTAATTGGTTCGCTACTAATATGCAAAACAACGTTGTGTAGGTTATTTTCTTCCTCATGCCATGCAACAAAAATTACCGATTATACATAATCTTTAAAAAAATGTAACTCCAATTTTGGTCCAAATTTCATAAAATTTGGTATGTTAGAATGGAAATTTCAAGAAGAATTCATAATCTATAATGGTCACGTGATTCAAATTTTTAAAAAATTATTTCTTTTACCGAAATAGCCCTTAAAAACTGTCACGTGACACGTACGGGACTAATATTTTATCAAAGTTAATGATTGTTTTGATAGTGAAGATCAGTTTGAGTCTTTAAAAAAATATTAGGAACTAAATTGAATCTTTTGATAAACATTAGGGATATTTTTTAACCTTTTAAAATAATAGGGATTAAACTGAAACTTTTAAAAAATATTAATTTTTTTTTTGAATATTTTAAAATAATAAATATTAAACTGAATCTTTTAAAAAGTATTAAAGAACTTTTTAAATATTTTAAAACAACGAAGCCTAAACTAAATCTTTTGAAAACAATAAACCTTATTCATGCTATTCTCATCTCAAATACACAAAAAAAAAAAAAAAAAAGCCCTCTCTCTCTCGCCCTCTCTCTCTCTCTCTCTCTCTCGCATTCCCAAAGTCAGCTTCAACCTGAGGAACAAACACCCCGCCAAAAACCCTCCAAAGGGTCCAACCACCATCAAAATTCCATTCCATTCCATTCAGGCTCAAAATTCCCATAAAACCATTCATCTTGCCTCTTCACTCCACTTTCTCTTCATATCACCCCACCAATTATTTTCGATGAACAAAAAGAACAAGAAAAACACCAAACACCTCAAAACAATCCAAAAAATCACAACACCAACCAAAACCATTTCCAAATCCACCATTGTTAAACTCAAACCAAAAGTCAACACCCTTTCTCAAGATCATCATGATGATGATACAAGTTGTGGTGCTACTAGTAACATTATTGATACTTCACTTTCATTGTTCTTGGAAAAATGGCCAATCTTGCCACCTGATTTTTACCAAGTAGATGCTCTTGATCTTGCCCCTAGATTACTTGGCAAGTACCTCAGGAAAGATGATGTTGTTCTTCAAATAACCGAGGTAATGTTACTGTCACGTCCCATGTTCAGAACCCCGAGGCTGCAAGCGAAAAAAAAAAATTAGTATCGTATATTTAAAGATAACTATCTTGGTGTTAAATGTACTAATCCAAAATGGTTAACTCGAGTTATTAATTCATATCATGACATTAGCATATAAATGACCATCTTATCATGTTCAACAATGATAATTCTATGCTTTTATTTTCATGTTTCAAATGCATTGTATATGTACATGTTAATTACCCTTGTTTTTCTGTGAAAATCGTAATTTTTAAAACTATTAGATTAAGCAAATTTGATTTTGTATTGTATGCACTCTCGTACACGTGTGTATGAATGTGCTGAATTGATGTGGGATTAACCTTTACTGTGTGCTTTTAATTAATACAGGTAGAAGCTTATAGGCCTAATGATTCAGCCTGCCACGGTCGGTTCGGCATTACTGCAAGAACAGCCCCTGTGGTAAGTTAATTTTTTGTGCACTTATGATTTTTTTGGAGGACATGCATTGTGAATACATTTTTGTTGATTTGCACTGAGAAAAGAAAATGTGGTTGTAACTTAGTTATAAGCAATGAAGAATCTTGCTGTTAAAAGAAGCAACTCTTCTGTTGTCTGTTTGGCTGCCTTGCGAGAACTTGTTTACCTATTTGGATTATCTGGAAAAGACATGGGTTTGCTATTTGAAGACATGGATTACGAGTACATTTGAGGACTTCATGAATAGCTGGAAAAGGAAAAGACATGGCTTTTTTATTTTTGCTTTCAGATTGGTGTGTGTCTCAGATTTAACTGACATTTGTTTTTGGTTTATAGAGGTGGAGAGATTATTTGGCGAGTTTGCTTTTTTTTTTTTTTTGTGGTCTTTTCTGATGACAAGTGATAGACCTCTAAATCTTGATTTTGAGCACAAAAGACTAGAAAGACATTAGATTTGAAAGCTTTGTATTTACAGACCAACTCTGTCAATACTTGGACAAGATGCTTGTACCCTTCAGAAGTAAGACCAAAGCAGATTGGTAACATTTCTGAAGATTAATGTCAACTAAATATACATATCCCAATTTTCTGCAACCTACAGCAACAACCACCACCTTTTCTTCCTTGGCTTTTTTCTTTTCTGTTTTTTCTCTCTGTCCTCTATTTTGGTATTTTCACCCTGAGCAATACATTTTGATTATACTTTGAAAACATTTGGGAAGATGCTTTCTGCTGAGCAATATATCTTACTAATCTTAGTTATAATTTGAAAAATTATATTGAAGATGCATTCATTCACTTTCAGTGTATTATACTTAGTCTTCTTACACAAGACGTCAAGAGTTAAATAATTGCTTTCCATCCTTAGACCTTGAGTCATCCTACAATCACAAGGATCATTGTGTTATAGAATGTTGATTGTATCTTTTGCATTGTGTTAGTGTTGAATGTGTGTACCATTAGTGTGTGTGTGAGAGAGTGAGAGGGAGGGAGGGAGAGTATGGAAGAGGAAGGCAAGTTATGATGACTTTGTTTCTTTTGAATATTTAGATTCACATCTTCTTACCAGGAAGTTTATTATACTTAGTCTTCTTACACAAGACGGCAAGAGTTAAATAATTGCTTGATCATGAATAGTTTACTTGCAGAACATAAACCATGAGTTACATCAGGATTCATTTGATGGGTAGCAGATTGTAGGATCAATATATCTCTTTGTTGAATAAACCTTGCTGTCCAATGACATGTAGACTGATGTTTTTTTTTTTTTTTTTTTCTCTTCTTCTGATCATTTCCTAAATAGTTTGGACCTGGAGGGCATGCATATGTGTACCTTTGCTATGGTCTCCATAAGATGCTCAATGTTGTGGCAGACAAGGAAGGAGTTGGAGCTGCTGTCTTGGTTCGTTCTTGTGCTCCAGTCAGTGGTAATTTAGTGTTAATGTTCTCATAGTATATATGTGATCTTTGATTATCTTCTATTCCAGTGGCATTACATTTCTTTCATGTCTTGTTGACTTTACCTTGTTCCTTCTACCTTATTGTGTTAATCAATTACATGAATTCCTCATTCCTTACTGGACATCTATTTCTGGGGAATCCACCCCCCGCCCCCTGCTACAATAGTTTGTGTGATTTTCCAAAGGAGCAGCTTGAGAACCTGAGCGAAAGCACATTATTCTGGACAAAATGTTTTTCAAAATTATGTTTTGGGACCATGTTGTGACTTTACCACATTCTTTTAAAAATTAATGATGCCGCCTACAACTCTCTAATTATTTGGATCAAAGCTCATGGTTGAATTTTTAGTTAATAAGTATTTTTCTTCAAAAGTACAGGGTTAAAAACCATCCAGCAATGCCGGGGGTTAGAGACCGAGAAGCCCATTCTTCTTACTGGACCTGGAAAGGTGGGTTCTGATTTTTTCTCTGCAGTGAGTTTGCTTGCTTTCTATGTGATGAATTGATTTTGTATGTCCATGTATTAATTTGCTACTCTCTTGAATATGTTCCCTGTATTCCTAACGTCAAACTTTCTGCATGTGAGTTTTTTTATTATTCAGCAAAACCAGCTTAGGAATTTCAGTTTGGCTGGTATCTTTGCATATAGGAGGATAATGTTATGATTCAGTAGTTGCTCTCAGACAATTAGGGTAATTTTACAGTTCATAAGCATTCAGTTAATCTGATCATTGTACGAGAGTTGAATTGTGAACATTGTGAGGGAAAGGATGACCAGAGATGGGAAATTATGCATCTATAAGTAAAATCTATCTTTTGTATCATGGCTGGTCTGCTGGCCTGGTAGATTTTAATTGCCTTGATTTTGCCCAAAAGAATGAGGTCCGCAGAGCAGGATACTCCTTAGACGTGTACATCTATGACCTCATCAATCCAATGTGAACACTAGTTTGCTCATTTATTGAACAAAGAAAACATGGGGGGAGAAATGATGATCCTCAGAGCTTTGGATATGAATTTCTTTTGTTCTCTGCAGCTTTGATGCAAGTTCTTCTCCTACCAATTGAGTAATCAAATTAATCCACCCGATTTTGCTTAAGAAAGGTCCTACATGAGCAAGCAAAATAAATTTTGATCTCCCATCTCAAACTTATATGTGCTTGTTTTGGAAGAAGTTCAATTTTATATCAAAATACCTTATCATGTTTTTATCTATCCAAGTTGGTGACAAAAATTTGGGGTGCAACCTGCCTGGGGTCAACGAGATCTGAAATTTGAGGAGCAAAATATGGAAAATTCCAATTTGTTGCAGAAAACTAGCAAAAACATTTTCGTTAACATTTCAGATATGGAACATTATTTTTTTGTCCTGGCTTAAGAAAAGTTAGGGCCAGTGACTGAAGCAGCCTCCATAGTAAGATTTTAAGAAACAATATAGTAATATAGGACAGGTGTGCAAAGCAAGCACTCATTTGCCTCTTAACAATTGTGAACTAAATGAAACCTGAAGCTGTTTCTGGAAATGTGAACAATACAGCACGCGGTTCTGGAATAGAGTTTGAATGTGTATTGCTGGGATTGGTTGCGCATCTGTGAGATCAAATTGCGTGGGGTAAATGTAAGACAATTTAGACGTGTTAAGATCGAACTCCTATAAATAAAAAAGTGGTGCTGAGCTGTTTCTGATGTACACAGTGCAGGGAAGAGCGACTATATGTAATTTGGGTAAAGTATTAATATGTATTGCAGACAATGGTTCAGCTTTGTGAGAAAATATATTGGGGTGAGAGGAAGACAGCTAAATGAGCTGAGTTTGTGTGATTTTTGGTCTTTTCTCCTCTGCTTTCACCTTTGATACCTTTGATGTGTGTAGTCTCTAATCTATGCCGGTGAATCTATGTGCTTTATATAGCATAATTTAAGGCTTGGTCAAATTTTAAACAGACACAGTTCAACTTGTATAGTATGTACAGAAATGGCTGTTGTCGCTTACATAATCATGTGAAAATTTGAATCAGAAACAATGTTATTTCCAGTTTTTCTTTAGTGAATTCGGCATCTGCATTCTGCACTGCTATTCAAAGAGTATCCCTTTCCTTTCTGATTTTCCTTCGAAGGGGGATCAAGAAGCAAGAGGCTAGAGTTGGGAAATAATGGGGAAATGGCAAAGAAGTAAACAAGAAATGAAAAGTTAGCGTTTTGAAATTTTGGGTTAGTCTTCAAAATGGTCAGCCTTTTTAATCGCCCAGCCCATAAACTTTACAAAATTACAAAAGCACCCCATTTGATTAGCGAAAAGACAGTTTCCTTTATCCCATTTTGCCATAGCTTTGCAATGCACAGGTCCGCTTTCTCCCTTTATGGCCATTTGCCATCCTTGGGGTCAAAACATAAATATCAGCAACCTAAGGCAGCTGGTTTTGAAGAATTTTCCTGAAATTTTTTGACATGAAAACATGTAATTCAGTTTCCGAGTTTGTGAATGATCTGATTTAGTTGTGTATCAGTTTATCCTAACTCCTCATGATACGACTTTTTTACTGCTGAAATCTTAAAATGAATGGTCATATTTGTATTACTAAGATCTTGTGATTCATTGAGTATATGTCTTTCTGGTTGTTTTCTAACATTTTATCTTTAGTACGTGATTGCTCCCTTTGGTTATATATTACAATGATTTACGCGTCTTATTTCCTCTTCTAGGTTGGTCAAGCGTTAGGAATTTCAACAGAGTGGTCTAACCATCCGCTTTTTACTCCTGGTAACTTTTCCACCATTCAATCATCAGTGTCATAGAGTAACCAAAGCAAACTCTTATTCAATTGTTATGTTGCAGGTGGTTTAGAAATCTTAGACGGACCAAAGCCGCAACAGATACTTGTTGGTCCAAGAGTTGGCATCAACTATGCTTTACCTGAACACGTCAGTGCATTATGGAGATTCGCCGTTGCTGGTACCCCTTGGATCAGTGCTCCGAAAAACACCCTCAGACCTCCCTAATCCCAGCACATCGTTTAATCTCCTTGAATTTACAAATAGGATCGGTTAGGATAAAGTTTATGTTCAACAATGCTGCAGAAAGGGTACTTGGATTGTGTTCTAAGTCTTGTGATGGTAACGACCCAAAGAAAAACGGTCTTGTGATAGTCCTTGTTCATCCAAGGACATCACTGTATTTTGTATATGACCTTCTAAAGTATTTACGCAGAAAATGGGGTTGCTATTAGGTCTAGCTAAACAGACTCAACAACTCTCACAACATGTGAGCTCTACCAATATAGAAAGTCATTTGAGTTTGGCTTGCCGGACCCAAACATTTTCCCTAAAAACGTTACAAATCATTGATGTACCTTCTTTCTATGTGTGTCCTTGGAGATGCAAGAGGCAAAAATTGGATAAAGTACGTTTTTTTTACTGATTAATGCATACGGTTGAAAAAGAAGAAGCGTTGAAGGTTACTATAGAGCATAGTATTTTTATGAGCGTGGCTTTTGGTTGAGAAATCTCTTTTACATTTACTTTGAGTACTTCTTTGAAAGATAGTCTCTCATACCATGAATCTATTGCTATTTATGCTTATTTATTAATGTGCAGATTGAGTTTCAAGTTTTAGTCACTATCATGTCTCCCAACTTTTCTAGTATGGGGTTCCTATTTGGTTAACTTAAACAGTACATGCACCAATTTAATCAAGTAAGACGCTTAAGCGCGTAGACCAAGATTCACGAACCAACACCTTTGCTATTTATTTCTACCCTTATGAGAGCTCATTTGGCAAAATGCTGTATCATCATTTTCTTTTCCCAAAGGTGCAAAGAGTAATGAAGAACATGAGGGTAATCTCTCTCTGGTGACAGCATATCTAAGGAGGCACATGTTTGTATAAGTAGACGAATGATAAAGCCCCTGCAGTATTACATCCATTCAAAACCTATTAAACATAAACGATACCACCTCCTTTATGCCTTTTTTTTTTCTTTGAAAAACTATAAGTATCCGAACTTTGTTCGACTAATTCTAGAAGACCCTCAAATTATAAACATTTAGAGGCCCTGAGGGGACTTGAATGACGACCTTTGGAAAGCACACCCAATGCCTGACTAGCTGAGCTACTCCTAGGGGTTCAACACTAAGATCATGAATTCTTCACCTGTAAACACAAATCTTGCTGTAAATCTATAAAGAGCTTTTGTCTCCAACTTCAAAAACCCAAATAGGAACGTTCAATTGCCTCTAAATAGTGAATCATAAATGCTCATGTAATCATCAGTGCAACATCTAGGTCAATAGATTACTAGATTTTATCAAGGACTTCAACAAATATAAAGAAAAAATAGCATTAAACTGTTGAAGTGACCAAAAAAGCTCTTCAAAAACTCTAGATGAAGCACCCCTTCCTGGTTTTCTTTCATGATCGATCTCTAACAAGTTCTACTCTGATGGTTTGCTAGTCTAATAGATTTTATGCACTGTCACCTCACACGATATCCAACTGCTAAACATACTTCATGACCGAAAGACTGCTAATCCAATAATAAGGCACTGAAGGAAAGAGTTAATAACACCTGTGAGAACTTGAGAATACAACAATATAAATGGTAAGAGCCTTCCACCTGGTACTTTAGCAGTTTAGCATCTTGGCTGCCACTGAAGCACAGCCTGGTTGCGAATAGATCAAACGCTGTCAGTATTTGTTGGTGAACCTTGTGATGAATTCATATTCGAATGTGGACCCATTTTTCCCTCATTTGAAGCTAACCTGCGAAAACTGGACAAGAATTTGGCATACGTGCAAAGCAAACTAAGGAAACAAAAAATCTCTCTTCTCCAGAACGCTTTTTTATCTCAGAAGCTCCACTGTCACCCTCTCCCCAACCCAAAAACGAAAGTAAAGAAAACGTAAACAAGGCAAAGGCAAATAACGTAACAAATTATATGTTTAATGGAATAATTCTAGACTGCTTTAAATCGTCACCCTACCAAACGAGAGAAGTCACTATCAAAGAGCTCGCCCTATTGAAGTACCAAACGTTCATACAAATTAGTTTCAACTCAGGAAAATTACAAATTAGTTATTCATCATCCAAAAACAACACATGCTTCATTTAAATAGTATGAAAATTAACAAAAATAAAGATCAAGCCAATAGCACTAATTTAGTAGGAGGCGGCCAAATTTCCACAAAAGAAGCCTTTTAACATAAATAAAGTAGCAAATCTCACCAAAATAACATGCACAGATCTGTTGGAGAGACTCATTAAATCGTTTCAACGTTGATGATCTGTGCACCATATATGAACACAAAATAGATCAATTATAACCCTCCCAAAAAAAAAAAAAACCGATTTCTAAATATTAAGGGATAAGAGATTCTCATACCAAAACCTCGAAACAACATTGGATTCTCTTTACAAACAAAGGGCACAAAAGACCATAAAATCTCGTTGATTTCTTGTAGACAAGAGAGGAAAGTAATATACAAGACGCATCCATCACTCATCACTTATCACTAAGCCAAGACAATATGTTACAAGAATTGTTAATGATAAGAAGCAGAAAATGAAAAGCCAAAGACAAAAGAAGCAATCATTAATATCAGTAGACCATCAGGGAACTATGTTACAGTGTATATGCTTGAGATTAACAGCTGCTGATGGCCCAAGCATTATAGGAAATATACAAAAATATCAATCAAGCACCCAATACGCACGTGTAGAATAAGTAACGTACAATCATTAACTGACAGCAACACTACCTTCAGCTCAATCATAAAACACCACCGGAAAGCTGCAAATGCCTACTGAGAAAAGAAAAAAAAAAAGTATAAAGAACCAAACCTTGAGAGACTGTTGACATGATTAGTGAAAAATTGTCATTAGAAGTTAAATAGAAAATACTGTGTATGGCATATTACCTAAAGGCCAACTGATGGTATGCAAAAAGCACAGCCCTGAAGAAAGTCAACACAAACGACGATCCCCAATCATGGGCTAGGCAGCAAGTAACGGTGGAAACATAATGCTTACAGTTCCAACAGCCAGAAGCTTTGTGTTTGATTCAAATCCTATACGAACAGCTTCCCTCCAACGTTTGGCCGCAACTGGCTGTAAAACTCTGTGAAGTCAAGCCGGAACATAAGGAACTTCAAATCAATATGTTGCTGCACAGGCAACAGAGAAATGAAACCCTCAAAGACAGATGAATATTCATTTGTAATTGCATCAATATCTTGTCCCATATTTCGAAAGAATTCCCCAGCTCGTTGTGTCAGAGCCTTCCTGCCTTCAGCAAGCCATGAACCAGGCTCTGAAGATTTGTCTTTTGACTGGCTCCGTGATTTCGCTGCATCCCTTGAAGCAAAAGAAGTTTCCATGGTCCTGCAACTCATAACAAAAGACCAAAATAAGCTAAGAGCGAACATATAGGGTTCATAATTTTAGCCCAGATATAAAATAGTTAAGAGAAAGAAAGGTGAACACCTTGATTGCAACTCATTAATGCCTTCATACAGTCGCTCTGCGTGACTTCGAAACCGCAATATAAGGTCAAACAAAACAAAGAGATTTTTATTAAGGTTTTGGGACCGTTCTCCAAGCAGAGATTTCTCAACAATAGAAGACAGGTACTTCTCATGTGCTGCAAGTAGATCATCAAGATCCTTGGCTACCTCCATTTCTTTCAAAAAGTTAGACCACGACACCTCCAAGACTTCGAACATGATGTAGTATTGCAGATTTGAAACAAAGTGGTTCATCTCATCCCAAAGCACTTGGCACTTCCTTGATGTCAAAACCAACTGCAACTTCACAGCTTGTGGCAGCTTAGTGAAGACACGAGAGGTAATCCAGTTAGGTTTCATTGTCTTCCAAACACCAATAAGTGCATGCTCTACCCTCCTCAGTTTCCACAAAAAGTTGAAAATCCTTAGATAACTTGCCATAACAGATTCTGTGAACACGGTATCAAGGGGAACTCTTGCATCATATTCCAGCGAGAATACATCCCAGCCTCTATCTCCTGTATTATGGGGCATCATCTTAACCCTTAATTGGTCTAATATATCAGGATCATCATACTGAGCATTGGATGACCTGATAGCACTTTCCAACAGTCCGGCAAGCTTGAATGAGCTGATAGTATTAGCTGGCTCAGACAACTCTGGTCCAACGATATCCATTAAATACTGTACAAAATCACCTTGCCCAAGAAGCAAATAGCGCTTAATTGCGAGGCAATGCTCCTTGAACTTGTACCTCTTGTATATAACATCCAACAAATGCTTATCTATCCTTTTCGCTGCCTCTGTGACTAAAGATTCAAGTGCATCTGTTTCACCATACCCAAGACCCCCTCTCCTAGTTGTGGTACCAGCAGCAGCTGCTGATTCTGTTGCAGCGTCAGCCCAACCACGATCTTCACAACAAACTCTAAGGAAATTAATTGACTTCCCCGTCCTTAGAATGCGCTGAGCAAGAGACTGGGAGATAAAAGAAGGAAGCATTGCAGAATGAAGCCGATAACCTTCTCTCCAAAGTGACTCTGCTTTCACAGGCTGACTCAAAACAAAGAATTCAGAAAATATATCTTCAAGTTCCCCTTCTAGAACCCAACTCCTCACCATTTCAAAGAGAGGTGAACACACCCGTCGAAGTAACCTCTTCATGAAATCATTTACGAGGGGATCACCATGCTGGGCCTGCATGTGAATTGCACCAGCCATAGCCCCACCCTTCAAAACACTACAACTGTCACCTAAAACAGCCATTAGCCTCATCTTCACCATTGGCTCAGCAAACCAAACCGACAACCTCCTTAAGGAAAGATAATTCCCTGAATTTGAATTCTCCGAAACCAACGGAATAGGATGCACTGCCTGTGCTTCCAGCACGGCCAACAACCTATAATACTCCGACAGCTCATCTTGCAATGCTGCACAAAATGCCTGCCCAACGGTCCCAATATCCTCGGCCGGAAATCGATCCATACTCTCGGAAATATATCCCTTCACTTTCCTAAATAACCACCCGAGCTCACAAAGCTTCCGAACCATAATCCTAGTAGCTCTCGACACCTTAACTGTCTCTGGCAAGACATACCCATCAGCATTCTTATCAAACTTCACATACTTCCCGTCGATCCCTTGACACGCATACAACACATCTCGCACCAAAACCTCCTCCGTCACCTCATTCTCTTCTTTAACCAAATTCACGAACTCCCTATAAGCCATATCCCTTACATTCTCAGGATCCTTTGCCATCATCAAAACCCCTCCATTCCATCCCTTCTCCACACTCTCCCTACCTTTCAAACCCCTCGCATTATCATATTTACCACCCAAACCCCTCATATTATTCAAATTCTCACTCAAACCCCTCAAATTCTCCAAATTTTCACTAAAGCCCCTCGAATTATCAAATTTACCGCCCAAACCCCTCAAATTCTCCAAATTTCCGTTAAAACCCGCATCACTCAAATGCTTACTGACACCACTAGAATCACTCTCCTTAGCATTAAAACTTTTCAACTCATCATCGAACAATGCAGGCAAGCCACCAGGCATTATGGGGTTAAAAAATGAGTTAGAAACCCTAGAATTATTATTATTATTACTATTGATTTTCTGACTCTTCCGATCTTCGGAGACAGTTTTGAGCAAATAGAGAATCGCCCATTTGTTTTTTACGCTACCGGGGCCAGTTTTCGACGAAAACTTGGTATACAGGTCGGCGAAAGTGAGGGCTTCGGAGGACTTACCTTGAGTGGCGAGGTTCCGTTTGATGGATTCAGCCAAGGCGGCTTCATCTGAGGTGATTGATGGGTTGGTGGTCATGCGGCTAGAGAGGATGCGGAGGGCGTATTTCAAGGCTTGTTGGTAGTGGTGAGGGTTGGGTGGTGGTTGTGTAGGGTGTGGGGTGGTGTAGACTAAGCGGTGGACTAGCTCTTTCACTAGATCTATGGCTTTTTTGTCGTCGGCGTTTTCCTCCATGGTCGACGGTTGAGTTGGGTGTGTTGAGAGGGTTGTTGGTTTCTTTTCTTTTTGGTTTTTGATTTGATTTTTTTATGGGCGGGGAAGAGAAATGGAGAAATGATGGGTTTTTTTTTTTTTTCCTTTCTATATTTCTATATTTCTATATTATACATGTGCTTTCACTTTGATCAATTTGTTTCGATTTTAACATGGGGCCAAAACGTTCGGAAAAAAAAAAATGGGGCCAAAACATGATGTTGGTATTTCTTTTACAAGTACTTTTTTTTTTATTAAAGTAAGAATGTATTATTTGATTTTGTCCGTGTCAATAGGTAACAATGGTAATGAATTGGATTTGACATGAAGACATCTAAACTTATTTCTTGTCCTTAGGCCATTCTTAATAGGGACTCTAAATTGAGGGGTTTAGAGTCCGTTAGTAATTTAGAGCTCTATATAGAGCCTTAAATATTTTTTAGAGGCTCTAAAAAAAATTCATCCCCAATGAGGGGCTCTATAAAATTGGGGCTTTATATTGTGTTAAATTTAATTTTACAAACTAATTTGAATATATGTTATTTTTTCTCGTGTATTAATTTTTTTTGATAAATTATTATCGTCATAATCGTAACTTTTTTTAATGAACATTTGGAACAAAAAATTATTTAATTCTGACAATGGTAAAAATTATTGAATTATGATGACGCTTAATTACACTCGATTTGTATTTTTTATTTTTATTATATTCACTTTTGTAAATTAATTTATATTTAATTCACGTTAAAATCTCTGATCCGAATAACATCCATTGGGTTAAATTTATTTGATTCAATCTCAACTGTCCATTTCTTATCTCTATCTCAAGTCTCTTATCCAAATAACACCCATAGGATTGGATTTTGTAAAAATCAATCTTGTCCGTACATTTCTTATCTTTTATTGCAAATCTCTTATCCAAATAACACCCATTGGATTGGATTTTCTAAAAATCAATCTCGTCCGTACGTTTCTTATCTCTTATCTCAAATCTCTTATCCAAATAACACCCATTGGATTGGATTTCTTTAAAATCAATCTCGCCGTTCGTTTGTTATCCTTTATACATTCATTTTTCTATATAAGTTAAGTCCTCAAACCTTTCTCAATCACCAAAATCTAAACAATACAATCTATATCTCTCTTTCTACAATGGCCCAACAAAGAACCAATTCTTCCTCATCTGATGACAACATCGATGGCCACGCAATGATGGTGTCGATGCACGCACAATATCAATCACTAATGGGTGCTGCGCATGAATTGAGTTCGGATAAACATGGAGGTACATCGTCACGCCGATAATCTATAAGGAGAGATCGGGTAAGTGCTCATAATAGGCTTATGCATGATTACTTTATTGATCGCCCTTTGTATCCTGCTTCTGAATTCACAAATAGGTTTCGGATGAGGCGCGAATTGTTTTTGAAAATTATGGGAGAAATTGTGCATTTCGACAATTACTTCATGATGAAACCAGATGCATTCGGAAAGCAAGGTTTCTCACCATATGTGAAGATGACGGTCGCGCTTCGTATGCTTGCCTACAGATGTCCTGCTGATGCGAATGACAACTATTTGAAAATTGCAGAAACTACATCTTTACAGGTGATGAAGAAATTTTGTCTTGCCGTCAACGCAGTATATGGAGACCAGTATCTTCGACGACCTAACAACGTAGACATGGTTAGGCTACTTAGAAAAGTCGATCAACGGGAGTTTCCTGGAATGTTAGGAAGTGTAGACTGTATGCACTGGGAATGGAAAAATTGTCCAACGGCGTGGGCTGGGACATATGCCGGGCACCATGGTCGTCCTACGTTAATCCTTGAAGCGGTTGCATCGTACGATTGTTGGATATGGCATTCGTACTTTGGAGCATCTGGTGCACGCAATGATTTGAATGTATTATATAGTTCTCCTATTTTTTCTGATGTTCTTGAAGGTCTATCTACAAGCATTCGGTTTACACTTAACGATAGACAATACAATCAAGGTTACTACCTTGCTGATGGTATATATCCCCGATGGTCAACAATAGTGCAAGCATATCCCAATCCAGAAGAACGAGATAAGGTGTTATTTACTAGAATACAACAAGCTTATCGTAAGGATGTCGAAAGGGCTTTCAGAATCCTTCAAGCTAGATTTGAAATTATCAAAGGGCCACGCCGTTATTGGCATGAGAATGATATCGGGAAGATTATGAAGACTTGTATAATTCTTCATAATATGATTGTGGAAGACAACCGAGAGGAAGAAAGTGATGATTTTGTCGATGATCCGGAACGTTATCATGTTAAGGAGCCTCCTGTTATACCCAATCGAGACCCTATAACTATTACTCAGTATTTAAATAATCGTACTCAAATGAGAGATCAGTCTGCCTATTTTATGCTCCGGAATGATCTTGTGGAACATGTGTGGAATGAATATCGTGCAGGACATCTTAATTTTTAAACTAATTTTGTATTACGATGACGTTTAATTACATTGTTCTTAATATTGCGAAATTGGACTTATTCATTGTTGTCTTTTCACTTTAAGTAATTCAATTTTTAGGTATCTCGAACTAAATTTGTATTAATATTTAAAAAATTAAATATAAAAAATTGAAAGTGAAAACACAAATTTGAAATTAGAACAACATCGTCAATTCAAAAATTTAAAGAGTACAACCGAAAATAAACTAGCCAATACTAATAATCCATGATTTAAGGCAAACTATGACGGTATACATCATCGTCAAAGTCTATCGAACGAGAGGTTTTTCTTGCAATAATGGCCCTTTGTTGCTCAATCAAAAACGCTCTTCTTTCTAGAGTTTCGATTGTCGAAGTCTTTATATTCATAGTCTTTGTATCTGCAAATTCTTCATACCTATCCGTATACTTCTTCATAATTTTTCCCATATTTCTTGCTTCTTCAATGATATCATCGACACTGCCCTTACCTTTTAATTTTTTAGCCTTCTTGTTCCCAATCGGCCTTGACGATGTAGGATTGCTTTGGGTTTCCACCACCGACTCATTGGGATAATCATTATCGAGAGAATTTAGATTTTCGATTGGAGTTTCGGGTTGAGTCACCGACACATACGAATCATTGACATTTTGTGTGGATTGAACATCTATAATTTTTCTCCATTTTTGACCATCTTGTAAAATTTCCCCGCAATGTTCCAGGGTAAAATTTTTTCCCCCGGCAGCAGAGTATACGCGTCGAGCGTCATTCAACTAAAAAACAATTAAACAAATTAAAAAATAATAATTTTGCAAAGTCTAATATATTATATAACATCTACAATATAAAATTAATAATATCTGAAAAATCACGTTATCTATAGCATTTGCTCCGCTCCTCGGTCTCAAATGTACTTGAGCAATACACTCCGCAAATCGTGTACAATTTTGGTTTATAGGCGACCATCGGCATTTCATACTTTTTGATGTCCTCTTTTCAGTTGGATAGTTCGGGGGGTGGAACTCTTCAAATTTTTCAAGAATTCTGTTCCACATTGTTGTTATCGTTTGGTCTTGCTCGATAATAGGATCTTCACTAATTGCGATGAAGGCCCGACATAAAGCAATATCTTCTTGAACGGTGAAATTGCGACCCCTCGAAGTGCCATCGGTATATTCCATACCTTTCAAAAAAGAAAATACGATTGTTACCAAAAGTAAGAAAAAAAAATAAATTATTTAAACAATAAATTACCACTAAAACGATTTTAAAAAAATTATCCCAACCATTTAAAAAAATTAAAAACAAACGAATAAAAAAAAAATCAATACCATTTAAAAAATAAATTTAAAACAAAGGATTTAAAAAATAATAATCCCAACCATTAAAAAAAAAATTAAAAATAAACGATTAAAAAAAAATTCATCCCAACCATTTATAAAAAAAATTAAAAAAGAAGGATTTTTAAAAAAATGTAAAAACAAAGGATTAAAAAAAAATTAAAAACAAACGATTTTAAAAAATAATAATCCCAACCATTTAAAAAAAAATTAAAAACAAACAATTTAAAAAAAATTAATCTCAACTATTTTTAAAAAAAATTAAAAACAAAGGATAAAAAATAAAAATAAAAACAAATAATTTTTAAAAAAAATAATCCCAACCACTTAAAAAACAAAAAATATATTCAAAAAACAATTAATCTCAAACATTAAAAAAAAAAAAAAATTAAACCCTACATATAAAAACCAACTATCCTACCCTACCCATTTTCCCCTTGACCCAGCCGCCGCCCGCCCGCCCCCCCCCCCCCTCCCTCCCTCTTCTTCTCTCTGCAGCGCGCCCCCTCCTCCTCCTTCTTCTCTATACAGCGCACCTTCCCTGCAGGGCACTCACCCCACCCCACCTCCCCTGCCGCCGACGAAGGCCCCCCTCCCACCTTCCCTCTCTCCCTCTCCCCTTTAACTGCCTCGCACACCCCACCCTACCCTACCCCACATCCCCTCTCTCCCCCCCTTCACTGCCTCACGCACCCCACCCCAGCGCACCCCACCCCACCTCCCCTCTCTCCCCCCCCTTCACTGCCTCGCGATGTAGCTTTTTTTTTTTTGATAAATATTGAATATTTCCTTTCTCTCCCCCTTCCCCCCCCCCCTTCAATGCCTCACGCACCCCACCCCACCTCCCTTCTCTTCCTCACTTCCCCGCTTCCCCGCTGATGTAGCTTTTTTTTTTGATAAATATTGAATAATTTTTTCTGTGTGTATATATATATATGTATATATATATATATATATATATATATATATATTTTTTTTTTTTGCAGGTGATTCAAGAATAAATTTAAAAAATGGGGCAGATATTGAGCTTCAACCTTTTTTTTTTTTCTGGCTAATGCGATTTTTTTTTTCTGTTCGGGTATATTTGCCTGAAAGAATTAATTGTTGAAGTTGGGTGTTGAATTTTTTTGCTTGAATATATAGAAAAATTTAACACTCAACGGCTATATTTTTTTTTGAACGTAAAAGTTGAAATTGCAACGGTTCTTTTTGTTTTTTGCATCTGTTTGAACTTTTTTTTTTGTCAATTTTTTTTTTAAGTCAGATCTGACGAATCAGATCTGACATAGATAGTATGGGCTGTAAAATTTTTTGTCTTTTTGCTAGGGCTCCATTTTGTTCAACAAATTTGTTGAACAAAATGGAGCCCGGGCTTTATTTTTGGTGAAATTTGTTAAATTTGACACTAAAGTAACAATTTGTAACAAATTGGGGCTCTATAATAAACATTGGTGTTGCTTTTTTGCTTCAAAAGGCTCTATATTTACAAAAAAATTGTAATCATTATGTTTTAGAGCTTACATTGAGGATGGCCTTACCCCATCTTCGACTCTTGTTAGTAGCTAGAATTAATCTTGGGTTTCGGTGTAGGGTGGGATCTATTCTATTGACTTTTGAGATTCTATTATCTTAAAATTTCAGAGGAGGTTGGTTGGATGAAAGAAGAAATTCCTTTTCCAAAGGAGGAATAATTATTTTGGTTAAAAGTACTCTTTCAAAACTTTCGGTGTACTTTATGTCTTTGTTCCATATCTTGAGCTCTATTGTTAAGAAGTTGGAGGATGTTCAAAAATATTTTTTGTAAGGTCCGACAGGGGGTAAATTTAAATATTATCTTTTGAGGTAAAGGCGGTCAAACAACCAATTAACAAGGGTAAATTTGGTATCATCTTCTTATTTTTAATAAATCCTTCATCCAAAAGTGATTGTCGAGATTTATAACGAAAAGAGAGTTATTGGAAGAAGTGATTGTGGTAAATTTTGGAGAGACTCATAATGGTTGGATGTTGGACGTGAGAAAAGCTTCTCATGGAGTTGTCCTTCAGAAGAATATCACCAAAGATTGGAACTCATTCACGAATCACATTTCTTTTGATGTGGGTAACACAGGGAGAGTCTCTTTTTGGCTTTGATAAATAGGGTGTTTCACCTAATCTACTTTAAAGGAATGTTTCCCTACTCTCTTTTCCTTGGCTAGGGCCAAACATGTTATTATTAACTTGTTTGTACAATGGGTGAATGGTAGTTTCTAGTGGAATATGACTCTTTCAAAGAAGGCCAATGATTGGGAGTTGAAGGAGTTTACCAATTTCTTTGAATACCTCAACAAGTGTGATCTCTTCAAGGGAAGGCAGATAAAATAAAATGGAATTTAGTTAAGAATAATACATTTACGGTGAAATCCTTCAATAGAGCTCTAGTGGGTGAACTGAGCCTATCAATTTTGGTGTTTTTCCTTGGTTGGTGATTTGAAAGTCTATGTGTTCCATTAGAGTTGCATTTTCTGCTTGGGAGGTATCTTGAGGAAGAATTTTTACGCTAGACAATCTTCAAAAAGAAAGAAAATTATTGTCAATAGATATTTTTTATACAAAAATGATATAAATTAGATGGTTTTGTACTAGATGTATTTGGGAGATGGCCTTAATTTGTTCAACATGTCTCCTCACGTGTAGGCTACATAGTTTTTATTAAGCCTTACATGTGGACGTCATTTTACAAATGAGTGGTAGGACCTTTTGGTACCTAAGCTCTAATATCATATTACATTATCACCTCATTTAAAAGGTTGAGCTGTTAGAAAGAGATTTGTTATATTTATTCATTTTATTCAATACATGGAGGGGCTTTAAGTCATCTAAACAAGAAAAAGGTCCTTCATGTGGTTCCGCTTTCCATCATTTGGAATTAATGGAAGTAACAAGAGTTTTTAAAGGAAAAGAGTCTTGCTTTTAAAAAAAAATGTATTATTAGCTTCATGATCTTTGTTTTTGAACTACTGGTTCTTGTAAATTTAATATGGATAACATACAGAACATATACATAGTTTAATTAGTTGATATAAATATTTGAGGTTGCATTCTCTTAGTGCATTTTCAATAAAATTCTTTACTTCTTGAAAAACAAAAATTACTCACTTAATTTTTTTTTATTTTTTAATATGAAATGTGTTGAGACTAATTTACACTAATAATTTCATTGCACAAACTAAAACTACTATATATGAAAAGGATAAATATAGATATACAGATTAGGAATTAAGTTCCATAGTAGGTCAGAGTTGAACTAGTCATGAAAACTAATTATTTTTTCTTTACATTTTTTGCCCACTATTTTAAAATCTCCCCCCAACAAGCCAAAATGACCAAACTAACCGCAAATATAAGGTGAAATGCACAATGCACAAAATCTCGTGGTTTGCCATAAGTGCAAAAAAAACCCTTGTGGTTAGTGGCAAAGCCAGGCACCCGGGGTCAAGAGTGCATTATAGCGACAAAGTCAATAATAGGGATTTGGGGGCACTCATCTATGCATAAACCAATACTTAATTTAAATATATTATAACATAAATGAAGTCTTGATGTAACTCGCCCTCATTTATTGCTCAAAAGTTGACTTTCTTTTTAGAAATTTATCCATCAATCCAAAAACTAATAACCTACATATAAAAATGACAATTACGTCAATTAAAATAAAAGGGAAGGAGACTTGATTTCTGGCAGTTGTATTTTTTTTATAAATAGTAATACATAGACTAAAACATTTATGAACCAAACCAATCTTTAATTTTTACATAATTAAGTTATGCGCTGAAATTAGATAGAAATTTTCTTGATGATAAAGGTAAGTAAAAAAAAAATTAATGATAACTAATTATCACAGTAGTTTTTAAAAGATAAAGCTTAACACAAATTTATAATTGAATTTTATAATTCTACAATACTTTGAGCTTGTAGAAATTTATG
Source organism: Ehretia macrophylla (assembly GCA_037974665.1). NCBI lineage: Eukaryota > Viridiplantae > Streptophyta > Magnoliopsida > Boraginales > Ehretiaceae > Ehretia > Ehretia macrophylla. Next base: position 68,450,327 of record CM075771.1, on the reverse strand, counting down.
AATAGGCAAGTTAACAACATAGGCAAAGATTTGAAGGATGAGGCCATATACAATAATACAAAATTGCAAACATTAATGCAACTAATTCACCACGCAAAAGTTAAAGTAAGACTTGTTTTGAAAAGATATAAGACCATTAATAAATATTTATCTTAACAAAAAAAATACCTCACGAGTCTAAAGTAGTGTGAGAGTGCGAAGTGAATGAGGGCTGGATAATTGGGGCTTGTTTAATTGCTGGTGTGCACTTTAGAGTTTGGAGAGAAGTGGAAAATAAGAAAGTAAAGTAACTTTTGGTGCCTCTGGAAGTGTGATTTTTCTATTTGTGGTATGTATCTTTTTAATTATATGGCAATTATCAATTACTGATATACCCTTCACCCCTCACTAAGTGAGGGGTAAGCCAAGGCGTGCATGTGCACCCCTTGGGTTAAACGTCCCTTTGCCCGTGCTTGTGGTTACACAACACACTAAACACCTCTCTATATTTTCTAAAATAGAGCAGTAGCCCCCTATCGAAAAAAACTATTTTTCTAGCAAAGTTTGTGGTTCATGCGCTCCACAAGCTAGTGGAGCATTTTGACAGTGTTGGCAATTTAATAATTATTCTATTAGGGCTAAATTCCCTTAGCTTTCTAGTATAACTATGAGTGCATAAGAGTACTTGAAAACTAATATTAGTGCATTATATTGAAGGCTATGAGTTTGGTGGGAGATATCCAAACTTCTATTATGGTATCTAGGTGAATAATATTTTGTTTATGTTTTTTCGATGTGTTATGCCGAATCAGTTCTTATGAAGGCATTTCTATGGTGGGCCTCCATTTCTTTTCTTTTTTTTGTTTTTAATGAAATATGGTTTATCGTTATAATGTTGTAGGATAAGGAATCCTTAAGTTTCAAAATGTCATTGTTAAATAGTAGGAGCTCAAAGAGTACAATAGTACCATTTATACCACTTGATTTGTACTATGTGAATATTAGGTGTTGGTGCAATGACTCCTATTGAAGTCGTGTCATCAAATGAGAAGAAATCCAAAGGACATTTATTTTACAAGTGTAGAAATAAAATTTTCAAATGGTGCAATCCTATAAGGGCAAGTTGGCAACCAGTGGCGGAGCCACTCTTACACTTGTGGGGGCTGCAGTCCCCACTCAACTAGAAATTTATCTCAAAATGTGTGTATTGTTAAGGAATTTTTATGTTGAAAAATCAGTTTAGTTTCCACTGAAAAAGTTTATTTATGTATAAGCATTAAATTGTGTGATTTTAACCCCCACTGAAAATAAATCATCGATCCGCCCCTATTGGCAATGGAAAGAGCTCTTTATATGGGAGCACAATTGAAGAAGATGATTGGGATAGAGAGGATGAGATGACGTATCCTATGTGGATGATGAAGTTGAAGAATGGTCCGATTTGTAAGCTTAAGAAAATCATTCATGTTTTAAGTGCACTTTGTGTATTCTGGTGGTGATGTTTCTTGTTGTTATCTCCAAATAAGATCTGTTACATTTTGTATTTTAGGTTGTGAATAATATCCACTTAGTGAATGCATTATTGTACTTGTAACATTGGTATAATAGTTTGTATATTACATTCCCAGTGTAATGTTTCCCTTTGTGCATATTAGTATACCAAAGTTATAGTGTCCTATTTATTGTGCATAATTAGTAAAGCAATACCAATGCAATAGTGTCATAGTGGACTGTGAAAATAAAATATGAACCTAGCAATGTTTACATAAAATATGAACATTTCTATGTTTTCATTAAATATGAATACCATCTATGCCTACAACACCATTAGTTAATACGAATGTACTAATTGGGACCATATTATCAGCAAAAAGAAAGTAGACCATACCCCATCAAAGTAGTTAATAAATATCCTAATGGCAAAAAGACATAAAATGACAAAGACATGTCCCCTTTTACAAGTTCAAAAGATTCTTGATCAGATTCCTAACAACACAACTTTTTGTAGTCTCCATTTTCTTTTCCTGTTTTTGATGTTCTCTAAAACTTCATGGATGCTTGTTACCCTTCCTCCTTTTGCATTCTTACTTTGACCAACTCCACTTGTGAGTACATCATTTTTGGAAACTTGTGTAGACCCTACCAGCCCTGTTAGTAGTCTCTCCAGTTATGCCATCTTCAGTCAATCGTCAAATCTTGCAGTCAAGTCTCACAGTAATACCACCTGCACCACTTGAACTACTAGTACCACTAGAACTACCTATACCACCCGAACCAATTACAGCATATGCACCACCATAACTAAATGCTACTCTGCTAATTGTAGCACCACCTCTACCTGCAGTACTGCCACTTCCTACAGCAACACCACCACTATCTCTACCTGCAGTACCAATAATATGGTATACTTACATTGGTTAAATAAGCTTGTGATTGCTCATGTCTACACCTTGGTTGTTCATTCCCTACAAACAAAACCAACATATAATAATGTTAGTCATATTATTGGTCATAATTGTACAATAAATAATTTAACATTTCATCTTTAATATTGGTTTTGTAAGAACTTTTTTCAAATAGTAGTAGTAGTCCTTTTCTTTATCATTTCATCAACATTTTCTGTTAGCCTGAATGCGTTAATCTTATGTTTTGATGATAACTAAATCTTGATTATGAATTGATCTATTGACTAATCATATCTTGTAATAAGTTCATTGTTTGAGAATTAGTCAAATCTTGAAGGATATTCAATGTATTAAATAAGCTCATGAGGATTGGAGTGATGATCAAGCTCATGGAAAGTGATGATCAAACAAAATGCATCATCCAACTAGAAGATCAAAGAACTTTAATGGTCAAGATCTATGAAGATTCAAGATGTGAACATCCTAGCTAAAATCCTATCCTAAAGAAGGAAGATTGAAGAGATGATCAAAGCACTTTGTGAATATCAATGTTATACAATCTCAAGAGTGCCAAACAAGTTCAAGATACTAATCAAGCTCAAGTTCTATGGTGGTGAAGATCCAAGATGATTCAAATATAATCTTTCATAGAGATCTCTCCATGAAGAATGAAAGTCAAAGATCAAAGAAGGAGTTACAAGGATGAAGACATGACGACATAGGGGGTAACGACTTAAAAATGTCGTTTACCTTATGTATGGATTTTTATGGCTCAAGCTCTTGGTAATCTTTCAAAAATGTCTTTAAATCTTTACTCAAGATTTTTTTGAAAAGATTTCAAAAAGTTAAATGGGTTGGAACATCTTTTAAAGAAATGCTCTTAAAAGGTTTAAATGTTTTATCTTCAAAAGATTGATTTTTTGTTGAAAATTTGCTTTAAACTCTTGATTGCAAAAATCATTTTTAATCTTCCATCAAGAGTTTAGAAAATATTTTGAGGTGTTAAAAAGGTTGAAAAATCTTTTGAAGAAGTATTCTTGAGGTGTCAAAATGTTTTACCTTGAAAAGATTGAATTTCGGTTGAGATTGTCTCAAATAGGCAAAATCTGGAAATGTTGGTCGACGACATCGACAAGATTTTACAGATTATGTTAGAAGATCAATGCCATAAGAAGGTATCGCCCGACTAGTCGCCCGACTTTGGTTGAAGTTTGAAAAAATAGCTGTTAAAAAGCCATTTTTCTTGTTCTTTAGATACCAAACCAACCCATTTCATAAAACAACTCTTCCAATCAATCTCTAGATGTTCTAAGCTTACATTGTTGATTCAAAGCATCAAAAACACCAAGCTTGAGCTATAACTTGCATTATCTATTGAGCATTCAAGAGCTTCATTTGTATTATTTAATTCATTGAGGAGTTATATCATTGTACACACATTCTTACATATTTATCTTGATTGTATACACTCTAGTGCTATAACTTTGAGAGATTCATTATGTAGAGAGGGTTGAGATTCTTCTTTGTGGACTCAAAGAAGGGAAGAGATCTTGTACATCCTTTATGGATTCAAAGGAGGAGAGAAAGTAGATTTAAGTTTCACCTACATTTGAAGAAGCTTGGTTGCTCTTATGAATTTAAGAGTGGTTTGTAAGAGTTGGTTTGTGTTTCACCAACTTGTGAATAAACACCTCTAGTGGAGTTCGTAGAAAATCCTAAAGGGAGGAACTTAGGTGGTGGATGCAGATTAGCGAACCACCTAAAAACCCTTGTATTTGATCTTTCCAGCCCTACTCTCTTTACTTTCAAGATCATTGCATATCTTGTGTTAAATTCATTGTTGAACTCATAAGGATTAGATGTAGTAGGAATGGCAGCGGTTCGGTTAACCGTGATTTTTGACAAAACCAAAATCGAAACCGTTATTAAACCGAAAACCGACAGGTTTAAAAATTATTATCCAAAATCGAAACCGATGGGTTTTAAAAAATAGCGGATAACCGAAACTAAAACCGATAACTTAAAAAAATTTAATTTAAATAGAAAAACAGTCTAAAAATATGATAAATTTTTTTAATTTAAATGTAAAAAATAAAAAATATATGCCAAAAAATTAGTTTAATAGAAAAATTAATCCAAATATGTTAAAATAATTAAATGTTAAAAAAGCATGAAAAAAATAAATTAATATTTTTACACAAGACAATAAAATTAAAAATCTATTTAAGGCAAAAAAAAAAACAATTAATTGGAAAAAAATCTTCAATCTATAAAATCTTTATTTCCTCTCAAGTATTGCAGCAATTTCAGCATCAAAACCAAAAACAAGAACAACAACAACATCAACACGTATAAAAACGTGAGGAATGCAATATAAAAAGTTGAGGCTTAGATCTATGTTATTACTAAGTTGAGCCTTAGATCAAAACCAAAAACAAGAACAACCCAACAACGGGCTTTAGTGTCTGTAACTCAAACGTAAATATAGAAAGTTGAGCCTCAGATCTATGTTAAGAGTCGATGAACTGCCATGGCTGCAAACATAGAACTGTAAAAATTACAGATATAGTGTACTAATAGAATTATATATAATATAGATATGTATTTATAGATGAGAGAGAGGAAAGATGAGAAAGATCGAGAAAGAGAGTGAAAGTGAAAGTGAAAGAGGAAAGAGAAAAGTAGGTGAAAGAGTTGGGATGAATTCGGTGGGAAAAATAAGAGAGAGAAGAAGAATGGGAAAAAGGAAGAGAGAGAAAGTAAGAGAAAGATTTGACTAAATTAAAAGGAGTATGAGAGAGAAATGAAATAAAGGAAATCCCAAGTAAAAATATGTTATATTATCTATTATATATATATATATATGTATATATTTATTTATTTATTCATTTATAATCGGTTTTCGGGTTTTGACTTTTTTTAATGTTAAAAACTAAAACCTATCGGTTTATCCTTCAATTATCACTTATAAGATCCAAAACCTCATGGATTCTCCATCGATTTTTTATCGGGCGGATACCCGTCGGTTTCGGGTAAAACGGTTACCCGTTGCCATCTCTAACATGTAGTGCACACAAGGTGTTTGATATATTGTCATTGAGAAATTTTTTCAAGCAGTTATTGCCTAAGTTACACCATAACTTATTTTGTATATTAAGTGTTTGATAAATTGCCTAAGTAAGCATAACAATTGAATTTCCTATTTTTAAAGTAGTGATTTGCCTCTATAAGCCTAATTCACCTCCTTTTAGTCTAATTTGGGCTTGGAAGTAGTATCAAAGCTAGGGCTTTACATATAGTTTAACCGCTAGTAAAGTCAAAGATCATGGCAATTACTACTACATCTTCTCATATTGAAGGATACTTAATTGATAGGCCTCTATTGTTTACAGGAATAGAGTTTATGAGGTGGAAGAATCATATGGAAACATATATTCAATCCGTAGACTACATGTTGTGGTATATTATTGAGCATGGGCCATATAGAGTAGAAGATAAGTCAACCGAACAAAATATTACCAAGTTGACCAAAACTACTCAAGCCATGCACATCCTCTATTGTGTATTCAATGATGATGAATTTGAATAAATTCAAGAATGCACATTTGCCCATGAGATATGGAATCTCCTTGAAGAACTATATCAAGAGCAAAAAAGAGATAATACAAGAGAAGAAAAAAACAAGAAAATGTTGCATGTTTTGTTACAATGGATGAAGAAGTAAATATATCTTATGAGTCTTATTGTTCATCATCTAGTAACAATGATCTTATAATAGATGAATTGGAAAAAGCCATTTCTAATGTGTATAACGCATTAATATATATATATGTTACATCTAGAAATGAAAACTTTCTCGAAGAAGTGGAATATGCTTTATTTGAGATAAATGAGCTTAAAAAGAAAATAGTTGAAATAGATGATATTTCTTTGATTGATAAAAAAAAAAGTGTTTAACAATGAGATTTCATGGTTAAAAGAGAAGTACAATGAATTGAATGAAGAAATGGTTAATTCTAGCAAAGAAAAAGAAAAATTGGGCATTGTTAATGGTTTACAATACATGGTGTGCAACTTACATGATTTAGGATATAAACCATATATCATTCAAAAAGTCATAAGAAGCTGCTTTCTCAAATGTTCAAGGCATAATGCACCATCTACCTCTAATGTACATCAATATGCTTGTACAAATTGTGATAGAATTGAACAATTTACTTCATATTTGCATTATGAGAAGTTGTTTGATAGAAGATTAAGAGTTCCATGGTGGCTAAAGCATAAGTGGATTGTTAAAGACACTAAAAATAACACTAATCCCCAAGGACCCAATTAAAGTTGGGTACCTAGATCTTGCTATGATTGTTGTAGGAATGTCAAGAAATACCAAAGTTGAAGGTGATGCAACTCATGAGAAAGACAACACCATTAAAACAAGGAAGCATGGATAACATTGGAATTGGTTTTCATTATATGCTTCTTGAATTAGTTTTATTGATTGAATTGTGTTTTGATGACTTTATTTTATTGAAAGTATGTGCTTAAATAAGTTTTGATGAACTTATGCTTAAAGTGATATATGCATTATGGTGTCATCTTAAAAGGTACTTCATGAACTTGATAATGTGAATACTTGTTTGGGATATCACTCATTATTGTTTGCAATTCTTGAGTTGAAATATTGTATTGATACATTAAATGCTCTGTCTAGATTTCTTAAATTGAACATGATATACTTGAATTTACCTAAAAAGAAGAAGAAAGAAATGGGTTAAAAGAGTAAATTAAATATTCAACCTTGATAACCATAAGAGAAATGTCATAACATACTCTTTTCTTGATTTAAATGTCATATCTATACTTAGAGAAGAAATAGAGAATTTAAGAGATAAAGTGGAAGACGTCAAGGAATACTAACCACACTCACAAATAGTAGAGAAACATTGATCATAGCATTGAAAATGTTGTGTCGTAATAATAAATGTTGTTCTCATGCTTGCCTAGTGACTAGTTGAAATGCATAATATCACATGACATCCTGAAAGAAAAATGGAATGTCTTATCATTCATGATGGAGATAACTCCAAGGAGATATTGATGTGATTATATGATTGAAATGTTAAAAGTCAAGAATGTGGTATATATTGTGATTCAAATTTTGGCACTTGGCTCTCAATGATTGATGAGATAATGTGCTCATAGTACATGATGAAGTAAAAATCTTTGATTGTTCTTGTATGATTAGATGAAATGTGAAACGTCTAAATGATTTGACAAATGCCATTTTTGTTCAACAAAAGCAATTATATTCATACTTGTGATTATTATTTAATGACCTTGTTCAACATTTAATTGTTGATTGGCGAACTAATTCATCTTCTTGAGAAAGTCTCTCTAAAAGCTTGCAAAAGGCACTTAAATTGAGCAAATGAAAGGAGAATCAAAGTTCTTCCCCAACTCCTAATCATAAGACCAAGAAAGGGTGTTCACAAGTCAAACCAAGATTACAAAGGAAACAAACCAAAAAAGTTTGAACTTGTTTATGTCAAAGCGATCAAGAACTCAAAAAAGGACATCAACAAAGATAAGAAAATGTATATTGGTTGAGAAAATTGAACGATAGAGGTATGTCTGATAATGTATTTCATTAAATTACCTCTAATATGTCGATAACAATGCACTTTATTGCTAAATAGTGATATTGCTTCGAAACATTCATTAGAGCATTATAATAGGAAAAATTGATTGTCTTTCTATCACCTTACTAAAACGTTATCATGAATTCTTGATAGATTGTGCCTTTGATCATGTGTGACTTCATGGACATATGAATTGCGTGAGAACTTTGAAAATTCTAACCCTTTTACATCAAGAAAATAATGATGGTGGTGTTGGTACTTAAGAAAATAAAATTTAAAGCGAACCTACCACATCAAATCTTCAGAAGATGGGTCTCCTAGTGCTTTAAAAGATTAACTCAATCAAAGAGTTCAACCGAACCTAAAAGAAAAAGAGCAACAAAGATCAAATCAAGATGAACAACTAACATCCTAGGTAATGAGATGTGAATGATCATTCTACATGAAAAATCCTACGTAATTCATCAAAATGAGCAAAAACACTTTTAAATTTAAATACCCCTTGTGAACTTGTTTCTTATATTAGAAAAATTATTGAAAATGATGTGTTATAACAATTGAACATGTTTCTTATGCTTGCTTCTTGATGATTGTTGAGAAATTGTGTTTATTCCATTACTATATGTATGTCTAAATAATACATGTTGAAGTATCAATAATCGATTATGGCTTAGTGGAGTATACAATTCCTTGATGAATCCAATGTGAAAAATTGATACAATGACATACCAGACTAAGGTTTGCATGATTAATTTGAATAGAAAATATGTATGATAATTGTGATGGTTGGAAAGTTTGGTTTCTCTCTCCATCAGACACACATGGTTTGTCATGAATCTTGAAAATGCTTATCTTTTATTTGACAATGACTATACTTGATCATGGCATAAAAAGGAGGCATGCTTGCTTGAGCTTAAGTTTTAATCCATTTTGAAAAGATATTATTTCAAGCATAGACAATTGATACAAATGTCATGCATGATTGGTACATATCAAGTTGAATCAACTAAGGTCAACACACTTAAAGTTTTTCTAAATTACATCATGGACTTTGTTGGATTATTTGATCTTGTTGAACAACTAATCATTTTCTTTGTGAGAACTTTCCTAAGAGCTTGCATAGGTTATTTGAAGTTGAGCATGAATGAAGAATTAAAAGTTCCTTCTTGGACTTTGAATCGAGCAAATCAAGGAAAAATATTCATCAATCAAGCCTAGCACACAAAAGTACAAATCAAGAAGATTGGGTTTTGTGAAGGAAATGAATTGATATTCAAATGTATACATCAACCATGCCCCACAAAGTTGAGATAAGGTAAATTGATTTATGAAAAAAAAGTATAGAGGTATGATCTATAATGTCCAATATCCAAAATGCCTCTAGAAGCCAATATAATGTTTGATGTATAAATATGTGCTTGTTTTCAATTTAGCCCCAAAATATTATTAAAACATTGAAACAAGAAATGATTCTCCATCACACATTAAATATATTTCATGACTATTTGATGGATTGTGTTCGTGAACTACTTGATCTTATCTCTCTTACAATGCATATGGACTTTTATAGATAATTCCGTATAGCCCTAGAGCCCATGAAAATTCAAAAAATTGTTGTATAATTTTTGTTTCTTCATTATTGTTTGTTACTTGTAACTGACTGGTGGGTTCATCGAAATAAAAGTGCATTGGATATTTGGTCCTAGCATGTGTTGTAAAACTATGTGAGAATGACATATAGATACTTTAGATGAATCTATTGAGAAGAAGAGTCTATATGAAAGCCTTGATTGTATGGAAATATGACATGTGTTTGTACAGAGATGTGTACCTTGGAAAAAAATATTGTTAAACATATATATACCATTACCATCTCTAGATTATTGTTCATGACTTTGGATTCCTCACTTTAACCAAAACTTGTGTTCCTCCATGACTTGGCTTCCATCATATCTTTTCCAAATGTTCCTACTTCTTGCTCCTTAGCATGCTTATTGCTTGTCTATGATGATTCTAAAGGAGAAGAATGCTTGAGTTCAACATGGATGAAATGTCGACTTTGGTAATTCAATTATCATTCCAAAAGAAGAGTGTATAAATTTTCATTTGGCTTTATTTTGGAATGTTTCTTGCTAAAAAGGAAAAAAGAATTGGAATTGGTATGATGAATGTCTTGAATACCATTCATTTTTTATAGTGCTAAATTTGCTATATGATTTGGTTGAATACCAAAGGGGGGGATATAAAAGTGGTATCCTATCCTAAAATGGGAGAAATATAACTCATTTTGTATGTTATGACTTGTGCTATATGTGAATGATTTCAATGCTCATAGCGTGCAATGGTATTATGCTTAAAGTCATTTTGTATGTTATGACTTGTATGAATGCTATCTCATGTATGCATGATCTAAGGGGGAGTCTTTGTTCTTATTATGCACTTAGTATGGGGAAGACTTGGTGAAAATGACCATTGTGATACTATTTTTATGGAAATCCCATTGTTATGCTATTTCCCAAAAATTCCACTGTAGTACTATTTTAGATAAGATCCCATTAAGATATAGAGAGTTATGCAATATAGTGAGGGGAAGCCTTTATGTTTTTATCATTTCCTCACCTATACATATTTTCAGGAAGAGCTTGCATGTTTTGAGAACTTGATTCCAAGTGGTATCTATCATTGAAATTACAGTAATATCTACAATTATGCACTTTGTAAGGGAGAGTCTTATATATTCTGGAAGAAGGCATCGCCCAACTAGTTGCTCGACTTTGGCTGAAGTTTGAAACAATAGTCGTTAAAGAGCCATTTTTCTGTTCTTTTTATACCAAACCAACCCATTTCATAAAACAACTCTTCCAATCAATATCTACATGTTCTAAGCTTACATTGTTGATTCAAAGCATCAAAAACACTAAGCTTGAGCTATAGCTTGCATTATATATTGAGCATTCAAGAGCTTCATTTGTATTATTCAACTTATTGAGGAGTTATATCATTGTACACACATCCTTACACATTTATCTTGGTTGTATGCGCTGTGATAACCCGAACCCGGCATGCATTTAATGGCATTTAACTACATTTAATTAAATGCTTAATTAGTTAAATCAACCATTTTGCACTATCTTGATATTTCTTTTGGAAGCAATTAATAATTTTTATATTGATTAATTAAAAGATTATTACCTATTCCTATTAATTATAGTAATTGGATTTATTCTCTTGTATTTAATTAAGTGTCATCTTAAATGTTTGTATTTAATTGCATTTGACTACGTGTTTATATTAACTTGTTTATTTGTATCTTAACATTAGTTTCATAATTCTTTAAAATATTCTAGAAATAGTTAAATTAGTTATTTTTAAATGAATATTGATTATTTTGATTATTTTAATAATCGGTTTTATTTTCTTGCATTAAATTACTCGGTTTTCAATTAAATGAGAAAAGTAACTCCGAGCCGGAGTGAATTTTAAACTATTCTACTATTCTACTTTTCAAAAATTATAGTTTTTTATTATTTCTCATCATTTGATTAGTGATCGTTTATTGACCGTTCGATCGTATCATTTCAAAAATGGGAGTTAGAGAAATATTCCTAAGACTTAGTGAAAAATGCTTTTAGCTTAATTTAACTAGTGTTAGTTATTTTTCATTTAATTGTATTGTTTTAACTTGGAATAGATTAAATGCCATCGAAATGAGCTTGTTGACCAATTTTCACTTAAGCTTGATCTTGCAAAATGACCAAAATGCCCTTTCTCATCTTTTATAAATAAAACAATTCAAAAATCAAAACAAAACAAATCTAAAAATGCCCATTTTGTCCCTTGCTTGGCTGAATGCATCCAAGAGAGAAAAATAATAATTTTGCTTCAATTTTCTTCTACAATCATGCGTGGAATTGTTCGGGGGTCGTGGCTCGGGCCCTTGCGGGTCTTCCTCGTCAATCTTTGTGAGGATTTTCACGTTTTTGTGCATTTATATTCAAATTTGATTTTTGATTCAATTTTTTAGATTTGATATTTAATGCGTTATAATGCTTGAAATTGCTTGGAATTGACTTTTTAGGGTTCGTAGAGCATTGCTTGTTAGTTATTTAGCGATTTTTAAGGTTAGAAATGTAAATTGAATTTAGGCAATAATGTGAATAGTAAAAATGAATAGTAAAACCCTAGAATTTTGGATTTTCGATCCGAATTGCGATTTCTTGATTTGGATAGGTGCCATTAGTGATAGAAAGATAAAATGTGCAATAAAAACGGATCGGCCTTTGTTAAAATTGGAAATTAGACAAAGAAATGTAAAAGGGCCGTTTGACCAAAAGTTGACCGAGCTCGAATTGAGTTAGGGGTTTTGCTATTGAGGGCATGGAAGCAATTTTGGCGTTGTTGTGGCGTTGATTGAGCGACCGATTAGCATAGCTGTAGTTCAAACGCAGTAGGCGGACTTTCGGGCTTCGGTTGGGAAAATGAAGTTTAGTGACATAGAAACGTGCCTTGTAGTGCCTAAGTGAATGTAGTGAAATCGGTTTCCTAATCCTATAGCTCGTTTGCTCGTAATTTCCTTTGGAAGTTAGGGATTGAATAGTGATATTTGACGTTTTCGTGCTTGAACTGCTATTACGTGTCTAGTTGATGTTCTTGTTGAAGTTAATGATAATCATGCTTGAAAAGTTAATTGAATGCTAATGTTGATTGTAAATGCTTGATATCTCGTTTATCACCACTAATCTGCACTTTCGTGCTATTGCTCGTTTATTGCTTGTATCTCGTATTGCATTGCATAGTGTCAGGCGCGTGAGTGATGGGCCTCTCTGGGCAGTCTCGGGCTGCCAGGGTTGGTTGCTCTAGCTCTGTGTCCTATTCCCATTCTCGCTAGGGGTGCCGCCCTGGGAGGTTTGGGTCGTAGATGTGTCGGGGTACTTCCGGAGTACACCCAGTGGATGTTATAAGGTGGTTGCGCGCTTATGGTCATCGTTGTCAACATCAAGCTCGAGATTGATGTAATGCCCGTGGAATCGATTCGCATGATACATTGCTCGTATGAGTGAACCATAGCCTTCAAAGTGTGGTATAGCTTTGAATGGTTGTGTTAATGCTTTCTTTAATTGTATATTGTATTGTCGTTTATATTGAAAGCTTTCTTATTGATTATATTGCTTAACTGTACCTATTTGCATTGTACGATCTTCTTTCTCTCCACCTCGATATCTGTCTCGACCTCACTGAGTATACGTGTTATGTATACTCACTCCTCACCACCACATTTCAGGAAATGCCATGTTAGCTGGAAAGTTCGTGGTTACGTGAAAGATCATGCTTGAAGAGTTGTCTTGCGTGCTATGTGGCTTGAGTTATCAAAGATGCAAAGATGTATGTTTCATATGTTGTATGTATTTAATGTTAAAAAGGAATGTAATTTAAGTTTTACTAGGTTATTGAAGTGGTTTGAAAAGCTAGTTTATGTATTCAGTTAGTATAGTTTTATTGCCAAGCATGAATGTACTTGTAAAAGATGAGAAGAGATAGGTTAGCCTGTATACTGGAAATGTATATTTGCTTGTGATTGCTTGTTGAGAACCAAGGCTCAGATGGCCTTGAGGAGTTTGTATGGTTGGACACGGTGTTGGTCCACTTATATGCTATTGCAGGATTTACATTTTGCCTAGAAACAGGGGAGACTCCGTCCGTCTTTCCCTAAAATTTTATGCCCGGGTTTGGAATTGGGTTGCGATTAGATTGATTGATAGAAATCCCGGTCTCGAGAGGGATCGGGGTGTTACAGGTAGTATCAGAGCTTGTTTAGCTCATAAGCCGGGACAGGGTCCTCGGTCTGGTGGGTAGTGACCCTTGAATGTGTGCTTGTTAAGTGTGTCTTGAAAGTGTATGCTTGTATGTAAGATTGTGTGTCTTGACTTGAATGTATGCACCTATGTGAAATAGTTATGTATTATGTGCTAAATGTGTGCTAAGTGAAGTGAAGTGTCTAGTTGTGCATTGAATTGACCTATTGAATTGATATCGTGAATCGAATCGACCTCGTGAATTGTTATTTATTTGGAGTATTGCTTGTAATGTGTTTATTGGAATGTCTTGAATTGGTTGTGCCGTTATTTGAATTGATTATGTTGTGCTTGACTTGATTGTCGTGCTTGAGTGACTTTGTTGAGTAAACTGTTTTACAAACATGCTTGCATAATAGTTTAAGGCATGTATGTATAAATGTGATATCTTGGCATTCATATATGTCCTGTTGAACTGGTAAGAAAGACTTCTTCCTCCCCCTGAAGAGAAGTGGTTAGTAGCAGGCCCTCCAAGTTATGTGGATTGACGGGAATGAGCAGTATTTGACTAGCCTTTATTTGGGAGTTGGTGTTTGCTTTTGGAGCTCGGTTATTGGCGAATCTCTAAGGTCCTCATCTGCGCTTAACAGTTATGAAATAGTAGTTTTCTTTTGGGGTTCTATTTGGTTGTTCTCTAGAGCATTCTTTGGTTTTCTTATTGGGTATTCTTTGGAAACTTTTGTTGGCACTTCTCGGTGGACTTGGCTATTGGGATCTCAATCGGACTTACTGTATGGTATAATCTATGGCATATGTGTCTCGGTCTTTATTGGTGTGTTACTGACATCCCTTATTGGAAATTCTTCAATGGCATTCTCTAGGATTCTTAATGGCCATTTATTTAGTATTTATTTATTGGGCAAACCTGGCTACTTTCTTACTGGAGCATTGTTTCGGGTATTTTCTTCAGTGTTCCTCAGTAGGTTTGATATTTGGAATTCCTATCAGACTTATTGTACAGTACTACTTACGGTATTCTTTGGAATTCTTAGTGGGCATTCTACTAGTATTTTTCTTATTGGCAAGAATGTACAAAGTTCTCACTTGGCAAACAATGAAGAGGCCTCGGAGTTTGGTTTTGTATATTGTGCACCAGCTCGGTATTTTCCCTTAGGGTTTTCGTCTAGTTGGGAAACTATATTTGTTATTCAACTTGATTGTCTTAATGGGCACATTATATTTTCTCTGCTATTTCCTTAGATATTCTTCTCAGCATTTGATAGCAGTACTCAGGATCTAATTGGTTATCCTATGGAGTTATTATTTGGAAGACTTCTCTGGAACTTTTGAAGTATATTTGATTGGGTTTTTTTAGTACTTTCCTCAGCACTCTTAATAGGGAATTCTTCTATGAAATTCATAAACAGTGGGGTACTTCTTTGGACCTCTGGATGGAACCTTTATTTGAGCCTTTAGTTGGCCTCCTACTTGGGTATTCTCGGGCGATAATAGTTGAACTTCTACTAGAGAATCGTATGTGGGGTATTCATTTGGTATTCTTCTTATCATTAATATGTGATGTTAATTTTATCTACAGTATCTTTGCTTCAGTCTTTAGTTGGTATTTTCTCGGCATTCTTGGTTGGGATTTCTATTCGGGTTTTCCTACGAGCATTCTTATTCACTATCTTGCTCAGCAACCGATGAAGATTAGTCATAGTTGAGTTTCAGATGATGCTGAGTTCTATTGGAAGAAGAATTGCGAGGACACAATTGTTTTAAGGGGGGAAGGATGTGATAACCCGAACTCGACATGCATTTAATGGCATTTAACTGCATTTAATTAAATGCTTAATTAGTTAAATCAACCATTTTGCACTATCTTGATATTTCTTTTGGAAGCATTTAATAATTTTTATATTGATTAATTAAAAGATTATTACCTATTCCTATTAATTATAGTAATTGAATTTATTCTCTTGTATTTAATTAAGTGTCATCTTAAATGTTAGTATTTAATTGTATTTGACTACGTGTCTATATTAACTTGTTTATTTGTATCTTAACATTAATTTCATAATTCTTTAAAATATTCTAGAAATAGTTAAATTAGTTATTTTTAAATGAATATTGATTATTTTGATTATTTTAATAATCGGTTTTATTTTCTTGCATTAAATTACTCGGTTTTCAATTAAATGAGAAAAGTAACTTCGAGCTGGAGTGAATTTTAAACTATTCTACTATTCTAGTTTTCAAAAATTATAGTTTTATATTATTTCTCATCATTTGATTAGCGATCGTTTATTGACCGTTCGATCGTATCATTTCGAAAATGGGAGTTAGAGAAATATTCCTCGGACTTAGTGAAAAATGCTTTTAGCTTAATTTAACTAGTTTTAGTTGTTTTTCATTTAATTGCATTGTTTTAACTTGGAATAGATTAAATGCTATCGAAATGAGCTTGTTGACCATATTTTCACTTAAGCTTGATCTTGCAAAATGACCAAAATGCCCTTTGTCATCTTTTATAAATAAAACAAAGTAAAAATCAAAACAAAACAAATCTAAAAATGCCCATTTTGTCCCTTGCTTGGCCGAATGCATCCAAGAGAGAAAAATAATAATTTTGCTTCAATTTTCTTCTACAATCATGCGTGGAATTGTTCGGGGGTAGTGGCTCGGGCCCTTGCAGGTCTTCCTCGTCAATCTTTGTGAGGGTTTTCACGTTTTTGTGCATTTATATTCAAATTTGATTTTTGATTCAATTTCTTAGATTTGATATTTAATGCGTTATAATACTTGAAATTGCTTGGAATTGACTCTTTAGGATTCGTAGAGCATTGCTTGTTAGTTATTTAGCGATTTTTACGGTTAGAAATGCAAATTGAATTTAGGCAAGAACGTGAATAGTAAAAATAAATAGTAAAACCCTAGAATTTCGGATTTTCGATCCGAATTGCGATTTCTTGATTTGGATAGGTGCCATTAGTGATAGAAAGATAAAATGTGCAATAAAACGGATCGGCCTTTGTTAAAATTGGAAATTAGACAAAGAAACGTAAAGGGGCCGTTTGACCAAAAGTTGACCGTGCTCGAATTGAGTTAGGGGTTTTGCTATTGAGGGCATGGAAGCACTTTTGGCGCTGTTGTGGCGTTGATTGAGCGACCGATTAGCATAGCTGTAGTTCAAATGCAATAGGTGGACTTTCGGGCTTCGGTTGGGAAAATGAAGTTTAGTGACATAGAAACGTGTCTTGTAGTGCCTAAGTGAATGTAGTGAAATCGGTTTCCTAATCCTATAGCTCGTTTGCTCGTAATTTCCTTTGGAAGTTAGGGATTGAATAGTGATATTTGACGTTTTCGTGCTTGAACTGCTATTACGTGTCTAGTTGATGTTCTTGTTGAAGTTAATGATAATCATGCTTGAAAAGTTAATTGAATGCTAATGTTGATTGTAAATGCTTGATATCTCGTTTATCGCCACTAATCTGCACTTTCGTGCTATTGCTCGTTTATTGCTTGTATCTCGTATTGCATTGCATAGTGTCAGGCACGTGAGTGATAGGCCTCTTTGGGCAATCTCATGCTGCCAGGGTTGGTTGCTCTAGCTCCGTGTCCTATTCCCATTCTCGCTAGGGGTGCCGCCCTGGGAGGTTTGGGTCGTAGATGTGTCAGGGTACTTCCGGAGTACACCTAGTGGATGTTATAAGGTGGTTGCGCGCTTATGGTCATCGTTGTCAACATCAAGCTCGAGATTGATGTAATGCTCGTGGAATCGATTCGTATGGTACATTGCTCGTATGAGTGAACCATAGCCTTCAAAGTGTGGTATAGCTTTGAATGGTTGTGTTAATGCTTTCTTTAATTGTATATTGTATTGTCGTTTATATTGAAAGCTTTCTTATTGATTATATTGCTTAACTGTACCTATTTGCATTGCACGATTTTCTTTCTCTCCACCTCGATATCTGTCTCGCCCTTACTGAGTATACGTGTTGTGTATACTCACTCCTCACCACCACATTTCAGGAAATGCCATGTTAGCTGGAAAGTTCGTGGTTACGTGAAAGATCATGCTTGAAGAGTTGTCTTGCGTGCTATGTGGCTTGAGTTGTCAAAGATGCAAAGATGTATGTTTCATGTGTTGTATGTATTTAATGTTAAAAAGGAATGTAATTTAAGTTTTACTAGGTTATTGAAGCGGTTTGAAAAGCTAGTTTATGTATTCAGTTAGTATAGTTTTATTGCCAAGCATGAATATACTTGTAAAAGATGAGAAGAGATAGGTTAGCCTGTATACTGGAAATGTATATTTGCTTGTGATTGCTTGTTGAGAACCAAGGCTCGGATGGCCTTGAGGTGTTTGTATGGTTGGACACAGTGCTGGTCCACTTATATGCTATTGCAGGATTTACATTTTGCCTAGAAACAGGGGAGACTCCGTCCGTCTTTCCCTAAAATTTTATGCCCGGGTTTGGAATTGGGTTGCGATTAGATTGATTGATAGAAATCCCGATCTCGAGAGGGATCGGGGTGTTACATGCACTCTAATGCTATAGCTTTGAGAGATTCATTGTATAGAGAATGTTGAGATTCTTCTTTGTGGACTCGAAGAAGGGAAGATATCTTGTACATCCTTTGTGGATTCAAAGGAGAAGAGAAAGTAGGTTCGAGCTTCACCTACATTTGAAGAAGCTTGGTTACTCTTGTGGATTCAAGAGTGGTTTGTGCTTCACCAACTTTTGAAGAATTGCCTCCAGTGGAGTTAGTAGAAAATCCTAAGGAGAGGAACCTTAGGTGGTAGATGTAAATTAACGAACGACCTAAAAATCCCTGCATTTGATATTTCTATCCTTACTTCTTTACTTTCAAGTTTATTGTATATCTCGTATTAAATTCATTGTTGAACTTAGAAGCATTACATGTAGTGCACACAAGGTGTTTGATATATTGTCATTGAGAAAGTTTTTCAAGCATTTATTGCATACTTTGCAGTAGTTGGAAAATGTGACCTAGCCTATTATTTAGAGAGGATATTTCTTAACCATTCTACTGCAGTCATCTTTTTACTAATTTTAGGATCTGCCTTCTCAATAGTCTTCATACACCTCTCAAAATTATTTACATTTGCTGTAAACGTTGCCTTCTAAAATAAGTTTTAAGGGTCAATCCTTCAAATCTTTTTAAAATTTTGATACGTTTCGTAGGAAAAATCTGTGGTATATACCTGGATATTCATCTCTAAACACCTCACACAATTCCTTTTGTCTATTAGAAACATAAGTCCATCCTATCACATAAGGGTCACCTATGGCATTGTGGAGCTTATCAAGAACAAAAACCATGTTTCTCTCCTCTCAAAATTGGGACCAATGACAATGCACTTGGAAAAATATTGTCACTACCACATCTTCCTATAGCTGCTAACAACTGACCACCATAAATGGTCTTTATAAATCACCCATCTAGCCCTATAATAGGTTTACAATCTATCAGAAACCTATCTCTTATTGCAGCAACACAATAGAACATTCTCTCCAACCTCAGTTCACAAAGAATCTCATCAACTCTCAATAATAAAGTTCTACCAAGATTATAGAGAATAATTGTTGCACAATAATCTCTCAACCTAGCATATTCTCCAGCGAAGTCCCTTTCAATTGACTTATGCCTCATGTTTAGCTCTCATTGCTTTATACTTATTGCATCTCACTTTCAATTTGTATGCTTGCTATGGTCTCATTCCTGTTTTGCCTTATAGCTTGCACCATCCTATTCCCAAAATATTTATAATTGGGACAACTGTTTTTATACCTCCATCCATAACTATGACTGCTCTCAAGAGTTTTAACTTGAAATGTTTTACTACCCTGACTAGGAGAAACATGTAAAGTCCATGTACAACCATGAGTCTCTGCATGCTTGTGTTTTCCTCTAACTTCACTTTCTCATTTTTCATTAATGTGTGTATATATATATACGTATATATATATATATTTTTTAAAATGTTATCATCACTTGAATCTTCTATGTCCTCAAACACCTAACTAGGTGTGTTAGATTTTAAATCAGATAAAGATTCATGACAATGAACCATAAAATTTAAATCTCTATCAGTGTTCTCTTCTTCATGTGACATGCCTGTGCCATCATTTTCTCCTTGTTGGCCATTTATTGGACCATTGGGATCTTACAAGTCAACATTTTCATGTTGTTGACTAAAATCTTCATGCCTTTGTTCATTTTTTGTTCAGTTCCTAACCCACTACCATCATGCTCTTTAGGTTCATTGTCATGTTGGCTCCATTCTTCATGCCTTTGCTCAGTTTGTAGCACATTGCCATAATCCAAATCAGGTTCATTGACTTCTTCACTCCATTCATCATGCCTTTGTTAAGTTTCTACCCTACTACAATCATGCATTTTAGACTAATTGTTCTATTGGCTCAATTCTTCAATTATGTGCTAATTTCCTTCAGCAATAGGCACAATTATTCAATTATTGATGTCTTCATGTACTAGTTTATATGCCTCAACTATAGCCCTTTTATGAACTCCATCATGTAAGATAATGGCCTCAGAATTTACAATTGAATTAGATTTGACACTTTGTTCATGCTTGTCGATTGTAGCTAGTGGTTCATACTCGTCTATTATATACATGTTAGCATGCGAGACATTAATAACTCCTCTACAACGTCAATTATACTAGTACCCCCATTAATCATCTTAACCCCATCTACTTAATCATCTTAACCCCATCTAGCAATGATCTACCAGGTCAACTATAGTATATAGATATATTATTTTTATCCCCCGCAATCTTGTTACATACACTATAGAAATGACTATTATCCGAGTAATCTAGATTCACATTGTAAAAGTTTTCTTTTCTTCCTTCCACATACCTAAGCTTAGGATCGAAAACAAATTTACCACCCACAAATATCTCAAAATCACAACATCCTTTAACCATTTTAATGTTTTCGTCATCCACACTAAAAGAGAAAATATAATGCATATACAATTAAAAAAAAATCGAAGTAAAAGCCCTAATTTTATAATCCTAGTACAGTGTAAGTAAAATCCAATTAAAGTCAAAGCAAACTTAAACAAATAATACAACTAAATTAAAAGCCTTAGCCCTAACCCTAACCCTAAGTAAAAACCCTAACTTTAAAATTCAATTTTAGTCAAACCCCTAATTTTAAAATGTAATTTCATTCAAAGCCCTAAGTTTATAATTCAATTTCAGTCAAAACCTTAATTTTAAAATGTAATTTTTGTCAAAGCCCTAATTTTATAATTCAATTCCAGTCGAACCATTAATTTTAGTCAAAGCTTTAGGTTTATAATCCAATTCATGTCAAAATCCTAATTTTAAAATCCAATTCCAGTCAAAGCCCTAATTTTATAATTTAATTTCAATTGAGCCTTAAATTTAAAATATAATTTTAGTCAATGTCCTAATTTTATATTAAAATTTCAATCAAAGCCCTAATTTTAAAATCCAATTCCAATCAGAGCCATAATTTTATAATCCAAATTCAGTCAAAGCCCTAACTTTATAATTCAATATAAGTCTAACCCTAATTTTTTAGTCCAATTAAAGTCAAAACCCTTAACCCTTAATTTTTATATGTAACAAATAATAATACCCAACAAAGCATACATATAGATACAAGAAATTCAAAACTACACTAAAGCTTAGTAAACACAGCCCTAACCATAAAGACATTATATCCCATAATGTCCCTTTTATCAACATTAAGGGACCTCATCTTTATCAGGTAAACCAAACACAATATATAACAACAATATTGATACATGCTGGCCTAAGCCTGACAAACGGGAAAAGGCAGATAAGTCTCATAGAAAGAAGCAAAAAGAAGAAAAACTAGCAGAAAAAAATACCTCATAGATGGCGTCCTAAACACCTTGGTTGCATCGCCCTACAATTAAGTCATGGGCCCGGGCCTTCACTATCTCCCTACCAAGCGTAACAATATCCACATCATCATAGAAAAGATCTAAGGGCCATAATAGGGCATATGGTAAGTCTAATCTCTTTGTCATCAATAAGGCCAAAATGAGAAACGGCGTCAGCTACTGCAGCATAGAGCCAAGTGGCACAGAGCTATTAGGGACCTCTTGAGCCTCGGTAGAGCTGGGGTCAACTCCTTGAACTTTTAGGAGATCAACAGGAAGTATGCCCACATCCTGACCTTTGACAACCGCGGGCTCGGATCTTTTAGCTCCTAAAGTGTGAGCGGCAAGTGGGGCTTGAATAGTTACAGAAGGCTAGAGAGACCTAGCCTCTTCCGTAGAAAGTATTTGGACCTCGTCATCAACGTTCGAGGTCCTTAGTTTCTTTGAAGAAGGCTCAAATGGCAAGGTGAATCTCCTTAGGACTTTCTCTGAGATCTTCTCTCATGTCTCCTCTGTCAAGAAGACTTAGCTATAATAAGGAGGTTAAAAACCTTCATATCTACTAGAAAGAGAAAAACAAAAAACATAAATACAAGAGAAAAGTGAAAAAAATGTATACCCAAGCTCGAGATTTGAGTGCTAATAATGAGTAGGGATTGAGTCGCGACAGGGCAATACTCGGGCATAGGAAAAAGCCCCAAGCTAGCCAACTTCTCTGGGTTAAGTAGTTTTAATACCTTAATAGGATAGGCCTTCTTTAAACCTTCAGCCACTATGGCTTCTGCTAGGGTCAGTGGAAAAGCCTCGCGAGCTGTCTCTCAGAGGGAATGGTCCAAAAACTACGGACATTCCACTTAGCGTCCGAGCTAATGTAAAAATCCTTATGATGCTATCCCTTTTTAGAGTCTAATAGACCTATCATTAAAGGGTTAGAACAGGCAGAAAAATAATGTCATCCTGAAGATTTGTTAGTGGTCTTGAGGGTATAATGAAAGAGGAAGAGATTAAAGGTCAACTGATGACCTAAAGACCTAAGAAGAACGTAAAAGCCTACCCTGAACCTTCAGTTATTAGGGACAATTTGACATGGGCTGACTTGATAATGGTTCAGAATATCTACGATATACCAATGTCGAGGTTGGGAATCTCGCAGTTAAGGTTGGATGGCTACTCCCGTCGAGCTGAATTTCTGAGTCGGCTACCTGACCTGGATTTTTAGGTCGGTTACTGGACCTGCACAAGGAAAAGGAAGGAAAAGGCGGGGTGATGACCCAGATTTTTCCCTTGGGCGTGCGAATGATTAGTATGTCCGAGCTGGAGGAGTAGCTGAGAGCATTTAATGACAAGTTACCTCATAAATGAAGGGGTGGAGCTCTATTTATACTAAATTTGGATCTGACAACATTTAATGCGGTACAGCTTTATGTCCCATCAAGGCTTTATGTCCCATTAGGACAGTTGGCGCAGAGGTCGGGGTTTTCTTGGGTCGGGGTGAGGTCGGATCAGTATCCAGATTGGACATTAGCTGACTTACCTCAGCTCGGTGCGGGTATCTTACCTCAGCTCAGGGTCCACCTTCGTCAATCCCCTTCCCAAGTCGAGATCAAGAGGGTGAGATCTAGATTTGGGAGTTGTTCCCGAGCTGGAGGTGCCCGACCCTGGCAGAGAGAATGGCCACGTTAGTGGTGCATACCCTTCGGATGGCTAACACGTCACCTGACAATTATGACAAGATGCGACGTTTGGGATTCCTAACACGGTTACTGGAGTTGCCTATAAATAGGGCCTTGAAGTTCGAGATTCATTTCACACTTTGATCATCAAAGTTGGAGAGCTTTCAGGTTGGCAACCAGAGTGGTTGGACATTTTTAGCTCGGCAAGTAATCTTCTTGGTGTGTTCAGCTCGGGATCCATTAGCTCAGAGCCAGTTAGGTCAGAGGTAGTTAAATCGGGTCATTTTCCACAACTAGAGTGGTAGGTATGTCCCACTCCCTTTAGATATTCTTGTACATATATTTTAATTTGTAGACAGGATGGGGAGGTCGGAGTCGGAAGATTCCCAAGTGATGGATGTGAGATCCTACGGAGGGGACGAGAATCCGTCGAGCTTGGAATCCAGTTCAGATGGAGGTCACGGTGGTGACAGCACCGGTGTGTCTCAAGGATCAGCTCGGCAATCTGGGCCCAGGGAGAGTGATGATGATTGCCAAGTTATCGGCGTCAGGCAGGTGCATGAGGAGGCTGAGGAGGATCCTTTGGCTGACCTGGGAGAAGTGGGAGATAAAGAAGATGGGTCACCTCTAAACCGGTTGAAGGGGGTCGAGATACCACATGAGTACTTAGCTAGAGCCTCCACAGTGGAGCCGATTGAAACAGTCCCGGTGAGGGCAGTCCGACCCCAGAACTCGGCTACGGCCAGTGGTTCATCGGCTCGGGGGAAGAGGATCGAGTAATTATCGCCTGTTGTAAGCGCGAGTGCCATTCTATTGTGCAGATGGCCAACGCCAGGCTAAGGAATTGGTCGGTGGATTAGCATCACAAGTTGAAGGTTCCGGGTTGGCGCAAATCCGCTTGCTATCCTCCACCCAACCACTTCACTATCTACGACCTCGTATTCGATGTCATCTGGCTTCCACTTCCCGACTTCATCACCGGCATTTTGAACTATTTTGAGCTTAGCCCAAGTCAGATATCACCCAATGGTTGGGCCGTAGTGGTGGTGTTTTATGTATTCTGCCTCGAGAAGGAAATAGAGCTGGCCCTGCGATGGTTTAGGCAGTTCTTTATGTGCAAGCCCAACCCGAAGCAGCCAGGGTGGTTTCATTTCGCAGCTCGGGCCAGTAAGGCCATATTCACCAAGTGGCATTCCTCCAACAAAGGTTGACACAACGATTACTATTGGGTAGAACCAGCTGTGAACCCGGGGTGCAGAGTGGATTGGAATCCCTCTTTAAAGAAGAATGTGAACGACGATCCCAAGCTTTCAGTCACAGAACTCGTCAAGGTCGGGGTACTGAGACCCGAGCCGGGAATGCTGATAAATATCGATAGTGTGCTCAGGTGGGACAGGATCTGGGAATCAAGGTTATTCGGGAGGGAACCTGACCTCTCAAGGAATCATCCCTATTTATTTTTCGAGCTCGAAGATGATGCGGAATCTAGTTCAGAAGAGGGTCAGTTCGCAGGATCAATGCCCGACCTCCCCCGTCTCTTCGTCTATCGTTGTTCTTTTTAGTTAGTATTTGGTCATTTCTCACCTCTCTTTCCTCTGTTTTTTGCAGACATGGCTGATACTGGAAAGCTTGCTTATGCCTAGAGAAAGAGGAGGGGGACCGAGGCAAGCGGTGACGGCTCGGCTTAGTCCGGTTTTGGCCCCGCCGTTTCTCAATAGCAGAGGCAACGGTCCAGCGGCCAAGTTCAGGAGGTCGGCACCGAGGTGACTTCCAAAGGGACTTCGGAGTCTCCCCTGCCCAAGAGGTCGAGCTCGGGTGTAGTGATGCAGGAGCGCTTGGCAACCCGTCCTGATAATAAGAAGTAGCCTCAGGCAGAATATTCAGGGAAATGCAAGGCTGCGGAGGTGATCCCTCCCAGCAAGGATTTTATGGAGGTGGCCAAGGTGGCCTGCGACCCCAAGCCGGCAGGGGTCCCAGCAGAGCAGCTCTTACTTTACTTGAGGACGGCTGTCGTCACGGTGAGTTGCACTCGATTACGTATTGTGAGGTCTGTCGGCCTGGCTGACCATGTCTGTTGCCCTTTGTGTAGGTAGAGTCCCATGTTTTTTTCAGTACCCAGCCTCTTCACCCAAGTCCAGGCCTACTGCGTCGAGCTCGAGCAGCGATGTGCTGGTGCCTGAGCCGAGCTCGAGTCCCAAAGGAAGGAGGCCTCTAAAAGATACAAGGAGGATGCCGCGGAGGTCAACCGGCTAAAGAAAGA
Source organism: Ehretia macrophylla (assembly GCA_037974665.1). Classification (NCBI taxonomy): domain Eukaryota; kingdom Viridiplantae; phylum Streptophyta; class Magnoliopsida; order Boraginales; family Ehretiaceae; genus Ehretia; species Ehretia macrophylla. The sequence goes on along the minus strand of CM075771.1, from coordinate 68,424,647 downwards.
GCTCCGGACGGTAGAGTCCCGATGCCAGGCTGCAGCCAAGGACGTGGAACGCTACAAGACTGATGTCCGCAAGGCAGATGTGAAGTTCCAGGATGTACTCGACCAGGTCGGAGCAAATGGAGAGAAGGCGGTGAAGGCCTTCAAGTCCAGCGACGCAGCGGTGAGCTAAGTGGAGAGCGAGGGCAGGGTTATGGCCAAGTATGCTGAGCTAGAATATTACTTCCAAGGCCAGGTCGCAGCTCGGGAGTGAGCAAAGACTTTTCTCCCTGCCTCTAAGAATGATTACATCGAAATCTTGGAGGCCCCACTGCCAGAATTTTGGGAGGTTCCCGAGCTTCCAGCCGACCTCAAGTCCCAAGCCCAAGAGGTGATAGACTTTGTCAAGAAGGGCATGGACCAGGTTGGGGATGAAGCTGACACTGCTACCACTGGTCCTGCAACTAAATGACTTTTGTAATTTGCCCGGGTCGGGCTTTTATAATTTGTACTTTTCAAATTAATGAAATGAATGTTTTCAGCTTTATTTGCATTTTGTCCAAGTCCGTACGTGCGTACCTTCTCTTCGCAAATTTTCTCAAGTAAGTGGGGTCGGACCAAAATAATGGACCTTTCAAACTCGAGTAATTGACTTAAATATAAGAACTGAGCTGGATGCGATTAATGAGTTTTCATCCTAATCCAAGCTGGTTAACTGGGCAACCATATATTCGTCTCCGACCTGGACTTGTCAGTCCGATTTAAAATTGGTCAAACTAATATTGACAAATGTTGAGTTCGAGTTTAGACCCAAACTAACATACCGACCTAAAGTCGGCTAATACCGAGTTGGACTCTAATCCGAACTGGTAAAGTGAATCAAATTATTATTGATTATACCCGAGCAATTAAGCGTGGCCACCGCGTTAATCTGAGTTTGCAATAGCTAAGTAGCTGAGGTGTTTGGGCCCTGGTCGGGCTTCGCACTGGTTTACAAAATACATTGTATTGAATTTGTACATGGAGTACTTGGGCTCAGGAGCCAATTACAAGTAGAGTTTCGGTTTGGGGCCTCTACAAAAGATTTTTCAGCTTGGGGGCCGTTACAAGAGTTTTCGGCTCGGGGCCGTAACAAAAGATTTCGGCTCGGGGCCTTTACAAAAGATTTCGGCTGGGGGCCTTTACAAGAGATTTCGGCTCGGGGCCTTTACAAGAGATTTTAGCTCGGGGGCCGTTAGACAAAATATCTCTTCAAGTGTTCTGCGTGCCATGCATTCTTCAACTGCTTCCCGTATCTGTCGCGGAGGTAGAAGGTCCCAGGTCGGACTTCTTTCACAACTTCGTACAGTCTTTCCCAGGTCAAGGAGAGCTTGTTACTGGGCGTGGCAAAAAGATGACCTTTCTGAGGACGAGGTCGCCAACCTTAATAGGCTTAGGCTTGACCTACCTGGCAAAGGCTCTCTGCATAGCGGCTTTATTGGCCAACATCCTGATCTGAGCTTTGGCTCGGAGCTCTTCAGCGAGGTCGAGCTCTTTAAGGATTAAGGCTCCGTTTATTACTGGATCGTGATGGAGAGTTCTACTGGTTGGAGACCTGATCTCCACTGGCAGCACTGCTTGAGTACCGAAGGTCAGCTCGAAAGGCGATTCTCCCGTTGCCGAGCTAGTGGTGGTTCGTTAAGCCCACAGTACCTCGGGGACAATCGATACCCACTGGCCTTCTGCTTCCTCCAGCTTGGTTTTCAAGCCTTGCAAAATGATTTGGTTAGTCCTTTCAACTTAGCCATTACTTTGAGGGTGAGCAATAGATGAGAATCTAAGGTCGATCTTGATCTCCTCACATTTGCCTCGAAAGTATGCATTGTCAAATTGCTTGTCGTGGTCGGTAATGATGACTTTTGGTACCCTAAATCGGCAAATGATATTCTTCCACACAAAATCCTAAGCTGCCTTTTCTGTTATTCTAGCAACACTTTCAGTCTCAGGCCATTTGGTGAAGTAGTCTACAGCTACGAAGGCGTGCTTCTTCTGGCCAACACTGGTTGGCAATGGGCCAATGATATCTAGACCCCATCAATAGAATGTCCACGGACTTATCATCACTGTCAGGTCTACCGCAGGCTTTCTCTGTATATTGGCGAACCTTTGGTAGATGTCACACTTTTTTACATACTATTTGGCATCTTATTCTAAGGTTGGCCAAAAATAGCCTTGCCTCATTGCCTTCTGAGCCAGAGCCTTGCCACCTAAGTGGTTTCCACATACCCCTTCATAGATCTCTCGGAGTACATAGTTTCCCTTCTTGGGCCCAACACACTTTAAGAGATGCCAAGTGTAGGCTCTCTTGTAAAGTTGCCCAGCTATTATGACAAACCGTGAGGCTTGTTTCATGAGTTTTCGAGCTGCTTTTTCATCTTCCGAGGTTATACCCCCTCCAAGTAGTCCATGATTGGTCAGGTCTAATCTGGGCTTAAATTGAGCTCAGCTACGGCTTGCCTCCCCAACTGGATACTTGGTTCGGAGATTTCTTTCACATGGACCAGTGCAAGTCGGCTCTTGCCCAAGGCCAACCTGGACAGAGCGTCAGCTTTCATATTTTCCTCCTTCGGGATTTGCTGTACCGTGAACCTCTTGAGCCCTGAGGTCAAATCCTTATCTTTGTTAAGGTAGGCCAGCATAGCATTGTCTTTAGCTTCGAACTCTCCTGATATCTAAATAGCAACCAATTGAGAGTCAGTACTTAGGTCAATTGTTTGTGCCCCGAGCTGAGCCGTAATTTTCAATCCCGCGATCACTGCTTCGTACTCAGCCTCATTGTTGGACGTCAGAAAGGCGAACTTGAGGGAGTATTGGTGCTCATGCCGGGTCGGGTCGAGGATGACCACTCCGGCTCTGCTTCCAGACTTCCCTAATGCCCCATCCACATGGACCTTCCACACATCCTCCGGGTTATGCTCGGCACGGCCAGTATATTCCACCACAAAGTCCGCGATGACTTGGGCTTTGATGGTTGTTCTAGGTTGGTAGATGATGTCAAATTGACTCAGCTCAACTGCCCATTTCAACAGCCTACCCGACGCCTCCGGTTTGTGCATGATGGACCTGAGCGGGGCGTCTGTTATGACCTTAATTGGGTGAGCATCAAAGTATGGCTTCAGCTTCCTTGCCGCCGTGACGAGCGCGATGGCGAGCTTTTCCAAGGAGGAATACCTTACCTTAGCCCCTTGCAAGGTTTTGCTGACATAATAGACCAATTTCTGCTCCTTTCCTTCTTCGCGAACCAGTGCCGCCGCCACTACTGTCGCTGAGCATGCCAAGTATAGTACCAGTTCCTCCTCTACCTCAGGTTGGGATAGCAGGGGTGGCGAAGCTAGATACATTTTCAGCTCTTGGAAGGCGTTCTGGCATTCCATAGTCCATTCGAAATTCTTAGGATTCCTCTATATTTTGAACAGAGGAGTACACTTGTCAGCCGACCTGGACATGAATTTGCTCAACGCAGCAACCTTGCCCGCGAGCACCTGAACGTCTTTCATGCAGGTTGGCGGTGCCAGGTCAAGTTTCGTTTAAACCTTCTCCGGGTTGGCTTCTATTCCCCGGACCGTGACCGTGAAACCCAAAAACTTTCTCGCCTTGACACCGAATGCATACTTTTTCAGGTTTAGTTTTATCCCAAAGTGCTCCATCACGACGAAGGCTTCAGCCAGGTCGGTCACATAGTCTTCTGCCTTCCTGTTCTTGACCAACATGTCATCTACATAGATCTCCATATTTCGGCCAATCTGGTTCTTGAATGCCTTGTTCACCATCCGAGTGTCGGTAGCTCCAATATTCTTGAGGCCAAAAGGCATGACCTCATAGTAGTAGAGACCTTTATCGGTGATAAAGGCAGTTTTCTCTTTGTCCCCGAGAGCCATCTTAATCTGGTTGTAGCCTTTGAAGGCATCCATGAAAGAGAGTAGCTCGAACCCGGAGGTAGCATCCACCATTTGATCAATCCGAGGTAGGGGAAAGCAGTCCTTAGGGCAAGCTTTATTGAGGTCGGTGAAGTCAATACATAATCTCCATCCGCCTGAGGACTTGGTCACTAGTACCACGTTGGATAACCAGGTCGGGTATTGAATTTCCTTTATGTGGCCAGCGTCTACCAATTTGTCCACTTCCTCTGCTATGATCTGTTGCTTATCATAATGGAAGTGCCTGCGCTTCTGCTTTACCGGATAGTGATTTAGGTCGGCATTCAGGTGATGCTCAATCATACTCGGGTCAATACCTGTCATGTCAGAAGCAGATCATGCAAATATATGTTCATTTTTTAGAAGAAATGGGCTTATACCTTTCTTGAGGTCATCAGAGAGTTCACTCCCGATCTTCGCTCTTTGTGTTTCATCGGAAAGCTCCACCTATTGAAGGTCTTTAGCTAGGCTTCCTCTCTTGGCATCCCTCTTCTCCTCAAGCAAATCTGGTCCCCAGCAAACCTGATATTTGGGGGGGAGGGAGTTTTCATAACACTCCCGAGCCTAGAGCTGAGCTCCTCAGATGGTGGTTGTGCTGCCCGGAGTCGGGAACTTCAAGGCCTAATGGTAAGTTGAAGGAACAGCCCTGAAATGATTGAGTGCCACCCGATCCAAGATTCGATTGTAAGTGGAGTTGCAATCCATCACAATAAAGTTAGCTTGCATCGAAACCCGCTTGTCTCTGACTTCCAGCTTCAGTGGGAGGTTGATGACCCCTTCGGCTCTGTGGGCTTGTCCAGTGAAACCAGCTAAGGTGCCCCTCAACGGCCTGAGTCGGCTCCTGTCCAACCCATCTGCTCAAATGTGCTTAGGAATAGGACTTCTGTCGAGCTCCCGGTGTCCACTATCAGCGCACTAGTCTTCATGGGGCAATATCACCCACTCTAAGTCTTCTGAGGAGAAAGTGAGCTCCTCCATCTCCGGGACCAAACCCTGCACCGGCCCATACTCCCTTCCAGCCAGAACATAACCCTTCTTGCCAGCTGAGGTCTCCCCACCCGACGCCAATCCTCCTGCGATGGTCTCAATCACAACCAATCGTTCGCCCCCAGCCTGGCGCCTGGGTGGACTCCTCTCTCTATCTCTCTGATCGTGACTTTGGGTTGGCTGTTGATCTACGTACCTCCGGAGGTGACCCCGGGCTATCAGTGCCTCGATCTCCTGTTTTAAATCTTTGCACTCCTCAGTGGTGTAGCCGTAATTCATATGGTAGCGGCAATACTTGGTCCTATTGTGCTTCTCAAGTCGGTCTTTCATCCTTGGCGCTGGAGGTAAGTGGTTCTGGTGCTGGATCTCCATTAGGATTTGCTCCCTTGTAGTGTTAAGGGGAGTGAACATGGTGAACCGGGGGTTTTGCTTTGGCTGTTGAGGCTGCTTGCCTCGGTCATTTTGGGCTTTACTCCCAGGTTAGCCTCGGGAGGCCTCTCCCTTCTTCCCAGCTTCTTTCTCCTTGTCATCGTCCCTCTTTGCCTGATGGATTTCTTCCAAGTGTATGTACCCTTCTGCCCGTACCATCAGCTCGACTAAAGTATCCACGGGGTCGATGGCCAAGGAGGACGTGAGGGGGCCCGACTTGAGCCCACTTTGGTAAGCCATCAATGCCATGAAGTCCTCCAGGTTGGGGATTCTGAGGGACTCTTCCTTGAATCGAGCTGTGTAAGCCCTCAAACTTTTCCCTCTATACTGTTTCACCGACAGCAATGCTGAATTGTGGTGGGTTGCACGTCGGCTTCCCGCGAAGCGGGACAGGAAAGCCTCAGCTAGTTGATGAAAACTTGCAATAGAGCCGGGCCGAATTTTTTGGAACCAATCCAAGGCATTGCCAACCAAGGTAGTCGGGAATGTCTTCGTCTTCATGAGGTCGGTCATATCATGCAGAGTCACATGGTGATCAAAGTTGAGTAGGTGGCTGGCTGGGTCTCCATCCCTATTATAGACTGTCAGGTTGGGCATCCGGTTGCCTGTGGGCAGTGGCGTGGCCAGTACCTCGGGAGAGAGCGGGCTTACACCGAGCTGGTTAATGATCTTGGCTATGGCAGCCGCGGTCTTAGCCTGCTCGGGGTCGGCATGTGCCGCCCTTTTCCCTCTCGCCTCCTCGGGTCCCGTCATCGGTTCCAGGAAGCCTTCTCCTTCTTGCGCCCATTTTTTCCTTGGGGCTGGGATGCGAAACTGTGGATGCGTGGGCCGTAGAGCAGCTGTTGGTGGAGCCAGGGGGTCCACAGCTAGCCAGGCTACCTGCTTTTTGAGTTCCTCAAACATCCCGAGCATCATCTTCATCTTTGGTGACAGGCTGGAGTTGAGGTCTTCATCTGTTGAAAGGTTGGTTTGTAAGGCTAAGTGTATAGGTTGGCTCGTTTCAACGTCGATTTGGGTAGGGTCTTAGCTAGGCACCTGCGTGGTTTCGAGGTCCCCATCCAGGTTAGGCGAGTCTTCTACCGGTGCGCTGTGGCTTCTTGTTTGTACCATAATGGTTTCTCAATGAGTGGTGAGAAGAGTGACAGAAAGAACTCGTCCCCACAGACGGCGCCAAGCTGTCGAGGTTGGGAATCTCGCAGTTGAAGTTAGATGGCTACTCCCGCCGAGCTGAATTTTTGGGTCGGCTACCTGACCTGGATTTCCGGGTCAGTTGCTAGACCTGCACAAGGAAAAGGAAGGAAAAGGCGGGGTGATGACCCGGATTTTTTCCTCGGGCGTGCGAATAATTAGTATGTCTGAGCTGGAGGAGTAGCTGAGAGCATTTAATGACGAGTTACCTCATAAATAAAAGGGTGAAGCTCATTTATACTAAATTCGGATCTGACAGCATTTAATGCGGTGCAGCTTTATGTCCCATCAAGGCTTTATGTCCCATCAGGACAGCTGGCGCAGAGGTCGGGGTTTTCCTAGGTCGGATCAGCATCCAGGTTGGACATTAGCTGACTGGGTTAGCCTTGGCTTAGGTTGGCCGACCTCAGCTCGATGCGGGTATCTTAACTCAGCTCAGGGTCCACCCTCGTCAACCAACATGTCATGTAATACCCGAGCTCGACCATGCATTTACAAGTATTTATTTATATTTATTTCTTTCATTATTCTTGGAAAACATGCCTTTGTGATTATTTGCTTGCCTTTAATTTATAGATAATTGTCTCATTATTTAAGGATCAATTAGTAATATAATTATTAGGTGTTATTATAACATGAATTGATAAAATTAAGCTTAGGAAATATAAAAACCCTAGTATTTCAAACTAAGCATTTATTTCAATTAAAAGGAAAAAGTAACCTGCGAAGTACATTTAGATAATTTGAGCATTAGAACTACTAAACGAGTCTTTTATGTGGATTGAATAACCTTTATAGCTTTACTGCTTAGTTATCTTAGTTAGGATTTACTAGGTAATGATGGGAAATCTAAATAGGTAATAACTATATAACCATTTTAACTTGTGGAATGAGAAAAAGGGAGGGGATTTGAGTGTTAATTAAACAGCTTAGTACTATAAGGCATATTATTTGAAGGCGCTTAAGATTAATCATGAGTTAATTGGGATAATACCTCAACTTTTTAAAATTAATATAGTAATCCTAGTTGTAAAACAATAAGTTTAGTGTATTTTCTGAAAAATTGAAACTAATAAGTATATGATCATTTAGGAAAAATATTTAATGGGGAATACTAGCTAATTAAGTTTTTCCTTTGAAGATCAGATAGGGTATTTGAGGATAGTTCATTAAGTTATTAATTGTTCTTACTAGGATATGGCTTATAGATGTTTTGAATACACTTGGGTAACATGAAAATTGTGGATAATAAAAGGATATGATATAAGTTTATCAAATACTTTAGAATATATTTTGATGATGAAGTTGTGTTAACATAAGGTTAAACGTAGAATTAAATAAAATACTTCTATATGATAAGGTCTAGAAAACATAGATAAATATGTATTTTAGTAGACACATTAGATGGTTTAGGACTACTAAGGTTTATGGATAAATCAACAAGGAAGTAGTACTTTAAATATTTAAGTGTCTACGAATAAAGATTTAATTGACATACTAACTTCTATTATTTTTAAGTTGAATAAAAGATTGAGGTAATAGATGGTTCATTAGCTTTTAAGAATTCCTTAGTTGTCTTTACTAATATTTCTGCTATCCCCAAAATAATCCCTATAGCCGAACCTACACCATCTTTAGCTTACTGGATTAGCTCGAAACATCTACCTAAATCGCCACCAACAAAGCTTCCTAGTAAGCAGCTTGCCAAAGACTTACAAAAGTTACCGAAACGTTAGCCAATGAAGCACAATTATCAAATAAATTAGTAATGTCGGCTCATCTTAATAGCTAGCAGCTCTATCACCACCGTGCGAGCAGCTTGCCCAAATATTCTAAACGTCTAATTCTAGCGGAGTCACGATAGCACCCTGGTCCGCGTGATGGCTTTGTTGAAGGGTCTCGGATATTATAAAGGCTTGGTATCTTCGGCTTAGAAGAACATCTCGGGTAACATACAAAAACAAAGGTTGAGTTGCATATATATATATATATATATATATATATATACCGCAGTTAGGAGAAACTTATAGAGGTGAGGAATATTTCTAAAACTCATGTTTATCTATGAGTTAATTATTTAAGTTAGTTGGTATTAATTTATAAGTTTAAGTGATTTCATAAACTCAAGTAAGTTATTAATGTATGAGTTAAATTATATATGTGCTAGTTTTGACTATATGTATAACAATTATAAAATTATACCTATAACTGGCTATAAACGTGAGGTGATTCTTATCTATATGCTTAAGTAATCTTCTTAGCCATATGAAGTTATGTTATAAACATAGCCTAAATCATTTCGTGCGTGCTTGAGTATGTACTATGTGAGGTTTTGGTTTAAACAAAATGTATGTGCACGGTAATACTTGGTAGATGTTATGATGTACTGCTTTTTTTCTTAGTTAAACTTCACTTATTAGTTAATAGGCTATTAACCTACGAAGATAGGTCAGACTATAGGATATATTATGGAAGGTTTAGAAGTTACTACTAAAAGTTAAATAGAGGTGATTACATGTTTTTACTTGGAAAATGTTATTAAGGAAAGAAAGGGATTAAAAGCTCATCTGGAAGTTAACTATTTTTATAATGCTGGGTATTAACCAATAAGTTTAAATATTGAGGATAAGGATTAGATTTGATTATTGAACCATTAAAAAACACTAAGAAGTTAATTCACTTCCCATAAATCCTAAATAAAGATATACTTACTGTTTGAAATGTCTGAAGGACATCTAAATAGTTTCGCGATTTGAACATGAAGGTAAGGAGATTTTATTAAAACAACATCTTATTTGTGTATATATTTATATGGCTACTGCAGTGTTTAGTTATAATATGATTTATTCTAATATTCTAGCTTCAGAAATATATCATGGTTGCTAGTATTCATTATTTGTTAAAAAGTGTCATTACTTGTTAATTGAAATAAAACTTATCATTTTAAGTGACAACAATAAACTAATATAGATTACATTCTATTGTCTACTTGTATTAATTGTTAAAAATACTTGTTTGGGGACAGCCTCTTTTGTTGTTCCCCACCTGAATATTTATCGAATTGCGTAATCGTTTATTACAAAGATGTTATCAACTGCTTGCTATATGACTAGTTGTGCATGCGTGTGTTGCGTGATAACTTGTGCATGCTTGTGTGCTATTTTGGGGGTTGTAACCTCAAGCACGATAGCTGGCACGAACGCCGGGCAGCATAGGGCTTGCCGGTGCTCCCGTGCCTATCGTGGTCCTATTCTCTCTCCCGCTTGGCGATCTCCACCCTCGGGGAGTTGGGTCGTAGATTTCGGGTACAATCCGAAGTACCCTCTTGGGAGAGATAAGAAGTTGGAATTGTGATCAAGGCTAGTCACCTCGTGAAATGATCGGATTGAAAATTGTTTCTACTTTCGCTTGGTACTATCCTCGGAGAGTAGTGTCCTACTCTCGCTTGGCATTCTACCCTCAAAGAGTAGGCTGATATGTGTTGTGGATATATGCCATTGAATGTAATTATTATTGCAATATAAATTGATTATCTATCTAAATATTATTACTGCTATTTGATATGTGACTAGAATGGGATAATAATTTTTACCTGTTATATGTATCCTATGTGGATAACTTGTTATACCACCATACGTGAATTGCATCATGATTTTCAAAAGGGACCTAACCGGAAATGTTTTCAAAACCCTCATATTTCATCCTCACTGAGCTTCCCCAAAGCTCACCCTCTTTTCTCTCCCCTTGCAGGTACAGCTTAGCTTGTAATGGAGCTTAACATTATGCGCTAGAGTAGAATGATTACGTGCTCGAAGCTCCTTGCCTGTTATATTTCGATCCAATTTGTAAAATATAGAGTTTGGTTGTACTATTCTCGGGTAAAAGGGTAGTTGTGCTAAAACCCTAATTGTCTAGCAGCGGGGTAGTTTCCATATCTCGGGTGATGATGTAATACCCTTGTACTTAATTCATTGTATTAAAGCTTATGATTAAATAGTTTTCTGTATTTTCTATCTCTTAAAGTTACTGTTCATTATTTATATGAGACCGCAGCAATAGTAAACATAGACTTTGACCTAGTCTTGAGAAGGGCCGGGTTAGGGTCATTACATGTTATACCCAAACTTCTAACATAGCATCATTAAGGACAGATGGGTCCATCCCTAGGCATTTTAAGGTCTGAATTTCAAATCACGATGAACCTGCCTTAGACCCTAGCTCTAGTGTTCAATGAACGATCATACTCAATGGAAGATAGCGGTCATTCCATTTCATCATCAACCGATGAAGTAATCTACCAAGTGCCTGAACAACAACCGTTGAACAATGAAGAAGTCTCTAATGAATAGGAGACTGAAGACCAACCTGTTGTACCCACAAAGGAAGCCACAACCGAAGTGGTTCCAACAGCTCTTTGATGAAAGAAATCCAAGAGTTGTTAATGATAGTCCACGTCTTGATGGGCTAAGAAGGTCAAAGAGAATAGAGGAGCAAAATCGATCAGGACAACAATTAGTAAATATGGCTTTGATGACCCAAACCATTAAAACGGTAAAAGAATCGGTAATTGTGGAGGAAGCCATGTCAGATCCAAATTGGATAACAGCTATGCAAGCTGAGTATGGTATCATGAAAAATGATACTTGGGAGATCACTGAAAAGCCACCGAATAGAAAAATCATCGGCACCAAATAGATTTGGAAAGTGAAGTACAAGGCAAATGGAAGTCTTGAAAAATACAAGGCACGCTTTGTAGTACAAGGATTTTCGCAAGTCGAAGGTTTCGATGTATATGAAACCTTTGCTCCAATAGCAAAGAATGACAACAATCATGTTAGTTGTTGCAGTTGCCACTCATTTTGGATAGACTGTACATCAAATGGATATCAAGCCAACTTTCCTTAATGGGCAACTTGAAGAAGAAGTCTACGTTGTACAACCTTCTGGCTTCAAATACCAGGTGAAGAAGAAAAAGTCTTCAAATTGAAGAAGGCCTTATATGGGTTAAAGCAAGCACCACGAGCATAGTACAAATGTATAGACTCTTTCTTCTTGCAGCATGGTTTTTGTAGAAGCAAATCAGAGGCCAACTTATATATTATAAGTGAACAAGGAAAGAAGGTAATTTTAGTCCTATATGTGGATGATCTTATAATCACTGGTGACCATGAAAATAATATTCGAAAGACACAAGAATGGTTGAGTCAAGAATTTAAAATGACAAATCTTGGTCTTCTTCATTATTGCTTGGGAATCGAGGTACCGAAAAAACCTCATACTATCTTCATTTCATAGCAATGATATGTTCGTGAGCTCTTGATTGCACTTGGTATGTCCGAGTTCAAAACAATTGTCACCCCGAAGGAAATGAATACAAAGTTATCAATTGACCATCCTTCAAAAAAAGTTGATAACAAGCTCTACAAAAGGTTGGTGGGAAGTTTAATCTTCCTTTGTAACACATGACTTGATATTAGTTATGTTGTAGGAGTTCTTAGTCGTTTTTCAAATAAACTGAGACAAAGTCATTGGCAAGCAGGGATGTAGATTCTCAAATATCTCAAAGGCACTTTGGAGTATGGAATATCATACAAGTTTGGAAATACTTTATCTGGGTATTGTGACTCAGACTGGGCTAGTGATATTGACTCAAGAAAATTTGTTACAGGTTACGCATTCATATTTGGTGGTAGAATCATCTCATGGGCTAGTAAGAAACAACCCACCATTGCACTTTCATCAACAAAGGTAAAATACAAGGTTGTTTGTGTAGCATCCTGTGAAGCAGTTTGGCTACGACGTATCATGACTGATATTGGCATTCCAATACAGGAAGCAACAATACTGAAATATGACAGTCAGAGTTGTATAGCCATGTCAAAGAATTCGGTAATTCATGCTAGAACAAAACATATAGAGATTCAGTATCATTATGTGAGGAAATTGATCGAGGAATGTGAAATCTACATGGAGTACTACCCTACAGAAGATAATTGTGCAAATATCTTTAATAAAACGTTAGGAAACGTCCAATTGAGCAAGCATCTTCAAACATTGGGTGTTGGCCCAATAGCTTAGTCAACATGAGGTGAACATTAAGGGGGAATGTTGGTATATGTCAATGCCCACCTCATAATAAGTATCGTTAATTATATGTACTATCGACCGCCAATATAAGGAGAACCAAATTTGTAATAGTACCATAAATTAACGGTTCTGACTTAAATGTCGATGAGGTCAAAAGAGACTAGTTTGGCTACAAGAAATAAGTTTGGGAATTTGGGAGTTACCTAAGATGACGTCGAGATGATGCAATGCTAAAGTCAGCAAATTTGACTTAATGAAGCTTCCTAGAAATTTATTTAGCCACCCATGTGATTTAATTTGGTTGGTGGACTTTGAACAAGGTTGGTAAAGCCAACCAAGGTGGAAAATATTTGTTAGGAAGTCTCCTATGGTGGGCTAGCTAAATCCTATAAATCGACATGAATTAGTTCATTAAATTCATCCAGAACACACCTCCAAACACAAACCTGAAGTTATTTTTCTTTCTTATATTCTTCTTGTAAGTCCAGAAGCCATTGAAGCTCTAATCTTGAGAGCACACGGTGGGCAATTATCTTGTAAGTGTTATATTGAATTGTTATAAAAAGTAATGTTGTCTTTCTACTTGATTGTTGTTAAGACGTTTCTGGGAAATTTGTTGCATTCTTACATGGCAGGCCCTCCTATCAGCCACAAAGACAAGGATACCATCTATCATGATGGGGAGTTTGGAAGCAGGAAGATTTGGTGTAACACTGTAGAGACCTAGACTTAGAAAGAGTCGCCGTGGTGGTGCCCTCGAGAGGGGACATAATGAGAAATAGGCACGGCGGCTATGGGCTTTAAGCCTACTAGATCCTTGTTATTAGGACCTATTTCGCAGGTCTAATTAAAGCGAACATTGTTCCCAAACCCATACATATTGAGAGAAGCAAAGTATAAAGGTAACGTACCTAAGCGCGAAAAAGAAAGAAAAGCTCTATAAAAAAGCTTGAGGGAATTGTCAATAGCGGAAGATAAGAGGAAGAATTGGAGTTTTTCAAAAAGTGGAAGAAAAAATTATGATCAAAAAGCCCTATTTATAAAGGTTTCAAGCGAGAAGTTAGTAGAGGACCCACAATCTGAAGTAGGGGAGCTTTTTAGCAACGTGGAGCAAGTCATGGCCAACAACCCATTAAATATATACTCATTAATGACGGTTATGACAGTTACAAGCGGCGGTCAAAGCTATCATCAAATGCAAAACCAAGCTCTGTGGCAAGTTGACAATCCCTCAACCTCTTACGAAGGTCGAGAGATCGAGGAGGCAAGTAACGGGAGATAGAATACACGTAACATGAAAAGCCCAAGGTAAAATTAATTTTTGATCTCAGTAAGGCAGGTCGGACACCCATAGGGCACACTTGGGCCCAAATTAGGCCTCCCATATAGAAGAGATAAGAGGATTAAGCATGATCATGAGATAAGATCCCTTTTATCACGATTTTAGGGATCTACTCTGATCACAATCAAGGATTTAAGTTTTGGTAAATATAAATATAGTCATATTCACCTGTAGGTTCAAATAAGCTTAACAGAGGGGTGAATTAGGCTGTAATAGCAAATCTACTATTTTTTAAAAATTTAAGACAATCATATAATTCTCAATGGCTAGTTAAAGTTTATTTCGAGCAATATATCAAACACAAAGTAGGCAATAAAGAAGAATGTAAAAAGAGTATAGAAAGAGAGATGAAACACCGGATTTTTAGGTAGTTCGTTACTCTACATCCACCACCTAAGGTATTTTCCCCATAGGATTTCTACAATCTCCACAATGATGCTTCTTCAAATGTTGGTGAAACACAAACCAACTAGAATGCTCTTGAGTCTACAAGAGTAGTACACTAGCTTCTTCAAGTGTAGGTGAAGCTCAACCTACTATCTCTCTTCCTTTGAGTCTACAAAGGATCAATAATACTCTACTTTCTTCTATGATTGTCACAATCTAAGAACTAGAGTGTATTACAAGCAAAAATGTGTGTATATGAAAGATACAAAGCTTTAACTCCTCTATGAGTTGGATAATACAAATAAAGATCTTGAATGCTTAAAGATTTGCAAGTGTTAGCTCAAGATTTTATGCAATGAATGTGTAACAAAAAATTTTGAAAGCTTAGTATTCAATGCTTGAAGTTGGAAGAGTTGATTTGAGATGTGGGTGAGGATGTAGCTTTAAAGAGAGGCTGAAACGGATCTATTAATGGCTATATTTCAAATTTGACAATGACACTCGGTCGAGTCATTCAGACGAGTGGGACTCCTTTGGGTAGTCGTCTGGGTTATTTTAAAAATTGTCTAGGATGGATTTGGATGAATAGATCCAATCGAGTTACTCGTCCGGATCATCGTTGGATAACATCCGGATGAGTAGCGGTCGGGTCACTCAACCAGGTCACTCGTCCAGATCATTCTCAATTCCCACTGTCATGGACCCAGTGATTGGATCTGGTGGAGTGGCTTGACCGGGTTACTCGTTTGGATTATTGTTTTGCAACAACAATTTTGCAGAAATGGTTCAAAACGATTTTTTGAAAACTATTTTGAATGTGTATGATTTTGACTTTGAAATATCAGTTGTTCAAAAGCTTTTTCAAAGCCATTTCAAACATTTTAGAGAATGGATAAAGTGTTTTTGAAATCTAAGTTTTGAAAGCATTTTAGGAGTTCAAACCATTTTGAGCTCACACAAACAAAATTTAGGCAAACTACAAATATAAGCCGGTACCCCTTATGATGCTACTTCTCTATCCTTATGACTTAACACCATTTTCAATATGTTCAATTCAATGATGCCTTTTCAATGATGTGCCTCTTCTTTAATATCTCGATCTTGTATCTTCATAGATCTTCCTCTAAGTGTAGCATATACCAAGACCAAGCTCCTCCAAATATACAATTCAACTCATGAAACATATAAGTTATTAAGCAAGGAGTGTTGAATCATGAATATAGACCAGTTTATAATATTAAGCACAATATTCTTTGTTATCATCAAAATCCAAAATAGGCCATTTTGTTAACAACATCATTTACAAGTATCAGATCTCTAGCCTACAAACACTTCCTACATTTAAGCCACTCGGCATTCTACTCTTCCATAATTGACTTGAGTGTTGGAAGAAAAATTTGGAAATACCTTGAAGTCCTTTATTTTGCAAGAAACCAGGTCGGCAAGTCCATTTGGCAATCCCCAGTAGGTCGGTTGTACCATCCAGCCTCATCACCTTGACAAATCCATACTTTTGAATTTTGTGAACCTCATAGTGCCCTTGTTGTTAGAATATTCAAATTATTTTATAAAATCCTATCGATTGAAAAAAGAAAAAAAAAAGAAGGTAAAATTATGCAAGAAATTAAGGCGAAATTTAGTAAAGACAAGTTTTTCTTCCTCTTTTGCCTCTGGACCACAACACCGACCACTTATTCTTCTTTTGGTGCCATTCTACTGCTTTTATTTAAAATATGGGGTACACTGACATTGATGTTTCAACAATCAACCCAGACAACTCCTTTTCAAGTTTGGATTTGGTATAAACTACCATAGTTTTTAAATAAAATTGCATATATCTACATAACATATGCCTTGACGATATGATTCTATGGTCGTTATCAGGGAGGCAATTATGAAGTTAGCTGATTATGGTTTGTCCACTATCCGAATATTGCTTTCTAAGGGTCCTCTAATGGTACCTGAGATATATGTATCATTTAGTTATTTCTGTAATCGTGATAAAAAGTGGTCTAAGAAAAAGTGAGGTTGTTTTTGAGTTCGGTTAATTGGATTTGACAACCCTTGCAACTGAATTCTATCATTACAAAAAATCGTTTGAATTCAACTAATCAAATTTAAAAATTTGAAAAAGTAAACTTATGTTCTTAATACGGGTAAGTAGAACCACGATGTTTCAGCTACTTAAATGGTGTAAGTTTATATTTATGAGCTAAACAAGATGACTCTTAAATAATAAAATAATCATTTGAGTCTTTGTTTTGTGTATACATTAATAAGCTTTACGAAATAATCATTTAAGTATTTGTTTTGTATTAATAAGCTTTTACATTTCACTCTTTTTTCTTAAACTATTCTAACCAGCAATTAACGACTCCCAAAGCATGAGCTCTTCATTGTTTGGTGTTCTTGGATTGTTTTACATTAATTTTATGAAGAATATATGTTCAATTTATAATTATTAGAGTTCTACTATTATTAATACAAGCCACAAATTGAAAGTGTAGATCCCAAGTTTTGGTTTTTAGATCAGTGTGCAAGTCCCAAGTTTCTATCATCTCAATTGCAAATATGTATATACAAATTTATTTGTAAACGTCTTTAGACATGGTGCACATACTCGAAACCCATATTAATAAAAAAATGTAAGAGGTACAAAAGAAAAAAAAAACATTATTCCACCTAATTGAAATAAAAAATTTGGGGTCGTTTTTAAAAACATATGCGGGCCCTACATTTGAGTCTAGCGCTTGAAAACCACACACTAAGGTGAGACTCGCATCCAAGTCTGAGGCGTTTAACATTCCAAATGTTTAAAAAAAATTTCCAATCTTTAACTATCGAGTCCATATCTTTTATCATGTAAACCATGCCCACATAATAATATTCCCTTCTTGAAAGTAAGCAAACCTCCATGCATTGTAAGACCAACTCCAATAGCCTATTTAAAATGGTCATTTCAAGGGAATAGATCTATTTATAATATCATGATATTATGAACAAAATTTAATATTGTAAATTATTGATACATTCATGATAAAATAATGTGAACAATTAACAATTGTTAGATCTTGCTCATAACATTATATTGCTATGAGAGAATCTCCACTCCCCTTTTAGGGAGACAAATGTAGATTTTGAACTCAATAACTATTGACCAAAAAAAAAAAAACTCAATAACTGGCCATCTCTAGTAGGCTCCCTATGATAGCTCCTTAGCCATTTTAGGGAGGCAATTCTTCAAAACTCTCTCTAACCACAATCCTATTAAGGTATTCCAAAAATTGGGAGTCCCTATATTTTTGGGGGGCTTAATGAGTTTTTTTTTTTTTGTCATTGGGCTCAATAAGTTTAGGGAGTCATAAAGTGGCTCCCTATTTTTTTTTTTGTGAGTAAGGAGTGTTATTGGAATGAAATTGAAATATAGAATCTCTAAAGCCAACTCCAACAATTTTTATATTTTTTTTTTTACATATAGAGAAATTGGACTATTTTTCTACATCTAGGGATGCACTAATTTAGTTTCACTCCCATTAGCTTCTCTACATTAAATCAATCTCTTATTTTAAGAAATTTCTATTTTACTTTTACTCCAACACTTTCTCTATTTTAAATACTCTCTATTTTTTTTATTCCAATATCTATGTCTATTTTAATTAACAACATTATTTATACTTTTTATTTATATTTTTTCATTTTTTTGACGATATTTTATTTTTAATTACTAATATTATTTTTTAAGTTTTTAATACAAGTTTTTATTTAATTTTTAAATTTAAAACTTCTCAATAGTTTTAAATATTTCAATTATATTTGTTAATTATTCATGATGATTTTCTATTTTTAATTATAAACATTATTTTTATTTTTTAGTTTTAAAACTTTTCCAATGTCTTTATATTTTTTGTTTATGATGATATTTTATTTTTAATCACTAATATTTATATTTTTATTAATATTATTTTTTGATATTCTTATAAAAAAATAATTTTAAGGGTTTAGAGAGAGTTTGAGGGAATTGCTTCAATGGAGATGCTAAAAATAGTTTTAGGAATTCCCTTAGGAAAGTTGTTTGAGACAATTTTTTCCAACAAACTCCCTATATATGGGAAATAAAAATAGAAATATTATTGAGGTGAAACTTAAATAAGAGATCCTAAAAATAAAAGATTACTATTTGACTCCTTATTTTACAAAGTGAAATAAGAAGTCTTAGAATAAAAATTACTATTGTTAGAGTGAAACCCACATAGCACTTTTTTCACTTTTTATCATTAAAAAAAAAAAAAAAAAAACCTACAAGAAGATGGCATAAAGCATAACGTTCAAATGATGCAAATGTTCAACATAAAGAAAGATAAAATCTGCAATACAGAAAAAAATCTTTCTTCAACAGTTTCTATATACCCAGGTAATGCATCTTTGCTACAAGCACATAGCACAAAGCTTCCTTTGATTTTTAGCATAAAAAATCAAATTTGTGATCAAATAAAAGGACAGTTTGGTTAACAAAATTCCTGCTATGCACGAAAATATCCAACCAATTTTGGATCATTTGTAAGCATATTTACTTCCTATTTTTCGAAGAGGCTATCTCCACGACTCAACCCCGTAAAAGGTCAACTTTGTTGCCCAATTAGGGGTGTTGTGGCGAATGATCAGTTCGATTTAGTAGTGTTAACTCAGGTGTTGGGAATGTCAACTGCCGTTGTTTTACCGACATTCTTATCAATATTAGGTCTAAAAAGTTCTCATTTATAGATGGTTACACAATTCCAGACCTTCGATCGAGGATCATGCTTGGGTTGTGCTAGGACTCTCCTTCTATATTTATGTGTAAATCATGGTTATAAATTGAATAAAGACAATGTGTTGATAGTCCCAAGTGGGAGACTCTGCTTTTTTCTTTTTTCTTTTTTTCTTTTTTTCCTTTTTTCCTTTTTTCTTTTTTTTTTTTTAGTTTTCGATTTTGAGTATAAAGTTTTCCTTTTGTGTTCTTAGGACATTAAATTTGCAATCTCAAGTGGGTATCTGTCCTTGGGATCCATGTTGTTTTTTTGTTCGTCTTTTGAGCAAAAAAGTAGGAATTTTTCTAATAGTTGTTCAAATTGAGGAATGATGATATGTAACGACAATTTGTTAAAGTTGGTATTTCTAATTTTTGGCTTGTTTCTAGTTTTTATGTGATGCATATTAGATGGATATTGTTGTGTGTTTCTGTTGTTTCTGTGTATAAGTTTCGATTGGTTTGGTGTTTTGATAAATATGATTAGATAGCTTTTGTTGAAAGAAGCAATTGCATCCTGATGATAACTTTTTTTATTTGTACTTGTGTATCAATTATAATTGAGCTTCAATATGATGAGTGGAAGGTGTGTCGTGCACAGCAATAATCAGCTTTGACCCGAAAAATGCAGGCTTTGCGTCAATTCATTTACCCCCTTTTTATAACCTCGATTCGGTTTGACTGATGCTCTCTGAACTGTGTTAAATGTTTTTTTGGACTAAAAATTTGGTTGAATAGGGTATTCTATCTGGAAATTTTTAGTTTATTTGTCATTTCATCAATTGGGTTCGTGGTAGTTTGAAGTGGATAATTGCGGGATAAGTAGTAGCCAATGATAAACTTTAAAAATTCTTTTGTATTTGTTTTTCTGTACCAATCTGAAAGCCCAAAATATAAATTTTGTTAAGTGGTTGAAGGATCAGGCCTGAAAGATTATGCTGTTGAGCTATCACTTCCTTGGTGCTCTCTCTGTATTATCATATTTATCTGAATTGAATGATTTTATATTTGGTAGGCAGCCTGGCCTCCAGTATTCCTTTTGATAGTAATAAATCCTCTATGGTTTGACGACGTAAGTAGAATTTATATGTACATTGTCTTTTCTATGGGTCATTCTGATTGGTTTTTTGTATATTAAAAGATTTTTTGATCTCTAGCTTTATATAGTAAAAGTTTATCGGATTCTATTCTAATCATCCATGTATTGTTTTGCGGCATCTCATTCGGATGTGTAGATTTCAAAGTTTCATTGGTGTTATATCCTTAGAGGAAGAGTAAACAAAACCAAAGTCCATATAGAAGCCTTTAAAGTGTTACTGCTTGGATATGAGAACTTCTGTATAGTTTAATTTGTTTAGTTCTTATATATTATGAGAACGTCAATCGCATTCTCGAAAAGGAAAGTTTGTATCTATTTGTGACTTTCATGGATGGTTGTTGAGAAGAATCTTTTTTGATCCAAGTTAGTTTAAAAGTCTACCTAACTCCTCCACCTAAAGCTTATTAGTTTTGGAAAACAAAATATGTCTTAGGACCAGTCAAGATGTTTAGAGGATATAATTGTGTTAGGTCCTTGCTTTCAAAACCTAAGTCAGTGCTGACAATTTAGAATCTAAAATTGCCCTGAATATTATTTATAGATGATGTTCTTTAATTGATTTCGCTTCAGGGACTATAGGCATCTGTGGAGAGCAGGGAGCCAAGCATATCCATTGTTGGTGGTTGGGACTGTGGTCATTGAGCTAGCACTGGATTGTACCTTTGACAATGGCTCCTGGAGGTGGTTATTGCAAAGAAGTTGTTGAATCACACCCGAAATCTGCAAATGATGACACATCATTGGTAAAGGTAGAGAAAAGTAGTATCCCAATCAAAGCTCTTGCTGGGTCGGCAGAAAAGTTTGCAATGCCTTCAGCAGATAGCGTGCAGGCACTTCTTCAATGCCCTGTCTGCAAAAGTTCAATGTACCCCCCAATTCACCAGGTCAGTATATTTCGAAGTTGTAGAACATGCCGAATGCTGATTTTCCCGGGAGGAATTCCAAATAGAGTTCAACAAGTTTCATACGTTCTGATGACACCTAAATATTGCATGAAATCACTAGTATCACTGTATTTTGCTAGATTGTCATTGCACCACAGCATCTTTTTTCAATAAAGAGGCAGAGAAATTATCTTCTTCTTTGTCTTTCTTCAAATTATATAAAACTTCAATTGAAATGGCATCATTGATTACTTCCGGTTGGGTATTATTTTCTATCCTAATCATAATTGAAACTGGAGATATTTTCGTGTTACTTTATGATAGTCGTCTGTTATCTATTTGCAAGTACTTGTGAGTTCACAAATTGTTTTATTTTTATGGAACTCTAGGATCATCCCTTTTATCTATTACAGAAAGAGACCTCATGCATCAGGGATTCAAATGTCAAGATTTTATCTATTGTCATAGTTAGGACTTTTGTCTATCAATGCTAAACTTGATATATTTCTGTTTTTCTTGTTGGGTATACCAATTTTTGTCTTCAAATGTTTCATTTTTAGGGATCTCATCTTCTATGAGCTGATACTATTGAAAGAAAGCCCATCCTCCCGGAAACTAGAAATCTGGAGTTGAGTATATATCCTTAATGTCAAAAGATTCAGTGGTCACTTGCAGCTTGTAGGATCCAAATTTGCTGAGGTTTTCAAAAGGAAATCTTAACGAGATTGATGATTGTGCTTATAATATTAGGTGTATCTATGAGCTAGCTAGCAGAGTATAGTTTTGGCATGAGATCTTTCTGCCAATGTTGGTAAAATAAAGGATGTTCATTGCATAGCTTTGCTTATTCAGCAAAAAGAAGGGACATTTTTCTGATTACTGACTTAAAGTGCCTTCTGTTTTGTTGCTCCACACCATTTGGTATGCTTATAGTTGTTACATTGACATGGTATTTACTATTATAGATTTTATGCTATTTACTCTGCATCCTTACCTTTGTAGTGCCCAAATGGCCACACAATATGTGCAAACTGCAAAGTCAGAGTTCAGAATTCCTGCCCTACATGCCGCTTTGAGCTTGGAGATATTAGATGTTTAGCTTTGGAGAAAGTGGCTGAATCATTTGAGCTACCTTGCAGATATCTAAGTCTCGGTTGTCAAGAGATATCTCCTTACTATTGCAAGCTCAAACATGAACAGCATTGTCGGTTTCGCCCCTACAATTGTCCTTATGCTGGATCTGAGTGTTCTGTAACGGGTGATATCTCAACCCTTATAGAGCATCTCAAGGATGATCACCAGGTTGACATGCATGATGGATGTACCTTCAACCACCGATATGTCAAACAAAATCCACGTGAAGTCGAGAATGCAACATGGATGCTTACTGTAAGTTAATCCGCAGCACAATTGCTGTAAATCTTTGGTCTTCCCCCTAATTAGACATTATGTGATCTTATGAGGCTAATAACTTAGACACTGACACGGTTCTGTTACTCGTGGATCTTTTTTTTTTATGTTTTTTGTTTATGTATAAAAGAAGTTAGTACAATTGCTTTCTTTCATGTTTGTGAGTGATGTTTAATTAATGAATTATGATCACAAGTCAGGAATAGCGCAACATGTACAGATTAACTACTTCCTCATATCATGAATTGTGCAAAATTCACTTTTGGAAGTTTGACATTGCGTCGTCTTTAGCATGGGGTGTAAGAAATTGATAAATGATTATACCAAAAATGATGTTTTAATACTACACGAGACACTTTTTTTTTTTATCAGAACACAAGACACTTCGATTTTATGTGGAAAAGAAACAAAGGACCTCTTCGTGGAATGCCTAGGGGGATTGTTGTTGCTCATTGCGTATCCGCACTTACATGCTAATCAGCTACACAACTTTATATGGATATGTTTAAATTATACTATTTGTGAAAAATTACATTTATCATATTTGATGTGATTATATATAACAATATCTAAGTTGCATATAAAAGTTTTTTCCGTTGATAATATTGTTTTTCCTTCAATTTTTTGTTCCCCTTTTCAAGAATCCTAGTAAGCATGAATTGTATATCTCAGAAGCTTGCTATTGTCTTCCTCACATTCTTACTCCATTCAGGTATTCAATTGTTTCGGAAGACAATTCTGCTTGCACTTTGAGGCCTTCCAGCTAGGTACGACGCCAGTCTACATAGCATTTCTACGTTTCATGGGTGAGGATGACGAGGCAAGAAAGTTCGGCTACACTTTGGAGGTTGGCGCTTATGGCCGTAAGCTAACATGGCAAGGAATTCCAAGGAGCATTCGTGATAATCACAAGCATATTCGTGATAGTCAAGATGGTCTTATAATCCCAAGGAACTTGGCGCTCTTCTTTTCTGGTGTTAATAGGCAAGAGCTTAGGCTGCGGGTGACAGGTCGTATATTCAAAGAACAGTAAGCCAAAAGATAGGGAAGCTCTTCAACACGTCAGCTGGTTGGTCTGGCCCTAACAGGTGTGGGGCCCACCCGCTGTCTAATGGCCAGACCCTTCTGGTTGACGTTTTCAAAACTTTTTCCAAAGAATATTGTGTTCTGATATCTTGTACAGTATTTATAGTTCTTTTCAAAACCAATGCAATTGAAGATAAAATGCCTATATCTTCATATGCTTCTTCTGAGCCCGAAGTCTCCAAAAAAATTACACGTGAAAATTTCAGAGATGAAAAGTGGAATTCTTCTTTGTTCCCAGTGTAAGATGTGCATCTCATGAAACATATGATTTGTTCATGTAAATTATTGTGTTTCTATATTTTTTTTCCTGATATGGCAATCTCCATTTACCTATACAATTTTCAGTTTGAAGGATATTTAGGAAAAAAATGGGGAAGTACCATTTAGAAATAAGAAATTTTCTAAAAAACGTGTGTCGTTTTTTTTTACATGAGAGAGTGGTTTGGACTTCACATGCGCGTAGGATTCATGTACCGGACAACCGAAAGTCCTGCTATTGTCAGAAGGATGTTCCCCGGAAATGATAAGTGAAACTTTCCTCCTACAGGTTTCCTTTCTTGCTTTTAATAAGCTGAAACCGTTGGTAAAGAAAAGGAAGAATAGCATGAATAGTCTTCATTGTTTTTATTGTTTTAAAATATTCAAAAAGGTCTCTAATATTTTTCAAAAGATTCAGTTTACTCTCCATTGTTTCAAAAGATTCAAAAATGTTATCAATATTTTTCAAAAAGTTCAAAAAGGTCTCCAATGTTTCTCAAAAGATTCGGTTAGCCCCTATTGTTTCAAAAGATTTATAAAAGTTCCTAATGCTTCCCAAAAAATTCAAAATGGTCTTCACCGTCAAAATAACCGTTAAATTTGACAGACTCTCTTTCATAATACAGTTTGACATATGACATAATTTAATTGGTTCATTACTAATATGCAAAACAACATTGTATGGGTTATTTTCTTCCTCATGTCATGCGAAAAAAAATTACAGATTATGCATGATCTTTAAAACATCGTAACTCCTTCAATTTTTGTCCAAATTTAATAAAATTTGGTCCGTTAGAATGAAAATTTCAAGAAAAATTTATAATCTGTAATTGTCACGTGATTCAAATTTCAAAAAAATATATTTCTTTTACCGAAATTTCTCTTCAAAGATTGGTCACGTGACACGCACGTGGCTACTATTCTGTCAAAGTTAATGGTTGTTTTGACGGTGATGATCAGTTTGAGTCTTTTGAAAAATATTAAGGACTTTTTAAAACTTTTTGAGAAATATTAGGGACTAAAATGAATTTTTTTATAAATATTAGGGACCTTTTTGAAACAATAAGGACTAAACTGAATTTTCTAAAAAATATTAGGAATCTTTTTAAAATAATAAGGACTAAACTAAAAATTTTAAAAACAATAGGGACTATTCATGCTATTTTCCCGTAAAGAAAACATAGAGACATTCCCTTAGGAGGAAGTTTTGGTTTTTGTTGCACCGGCTTGGCAGGAAGGTTATTCAAGACTTGAAAGTTGTGGTTAGACTTTTTCATTATTTACGTGGCATGACATCCTGACTTTAATTTGTGAAATAATCACTCTTGATGAGGGGTTCCCAAGCTGGGTGAGTTACCCACACCGAGCTGAGACAGGCTAATCAGAGCCGAGCCCAGCGCATTCAGCTAAAAGCCCAACCTGGTTGCTAACCCGACCTCAGAAAATCCCGCCCTTAAAGCCAGCTGTTCCGCTGGGACAGAAAGCACTGATGGGATAAAAAGCTGCACCGCATTAAATACTGTCAGACCCGAATTTAGTATAAATAGAGCTCCACCCCCTTCATTTTGGAGGTAACTCGTCATTACATGCTTTCAGCTACCTTGTCAGCTCGGACATACTAATCATTCGCACGCCCGAGGGGAAAATCTGGATCATCACCTCGTATTTTCCTTCATTTTCCTTGTACAGATTCAGTTGCTAACCTGAAAGTTCAATTCGGAGGCCAACCTGAAAGTTCAGCTCGGAGGCCAACCCGAAAATTCAGCTCGGAGGCCAACCTGAAAGTTCAGCTCGGCAAAGCGTAGCCGTACAACCTCAGCTGCAAGGATCTTTGACCTCGATAGTTTGGCGCTGTCTGTGGGAAAGCGAGTTCTTTCTATCACTCTTCTCACCACTCATTGAGAAACCATCATGGTACAAACTAGAAGCCACAGCGCACCGATAGAGGATTCACCTAACCCGGACGAGAACCTCGAAACCACACAGGTGCCTAGCCAAGATCAAACCCAAGCCAACGTTGGAACGAGCCAACGTATACACTTAGCCTGAGAAACCAACCCCTCTACGGATGGAGACCTCAACTCCAGCCTGATGCTGGAGATGAGGATGATACTTAAGATGTTCCAGGAGCTAAAGGAGCAGGTAGCCCGGCTAGCTGCGGAACCCCCAGTTCCACAAGCAACTACACCGCGGCCCATGCGCCCACAGTTCCGCATTCCGGCCCCGGGGCGAACCCGAGCACAAGACGGAGAAGGATTCCCGGAGCCAGAGGCGAGACCCGTGGAGGCGAGAGGAAAGAGGGTGACCCACGCCGAGCCCAAGCAAGCCAAGACCGTGGCTGCCATAGCCAAGGTCATTAACTAGCTCGGCGTAAGCCCACTCTCGCCCGAAGTACTGGCAATGCCATTGTCCACCAGCAATTGGATGCCCAACCTGGCAGTTTATAATGGGGACGGAGACCCAGCCAGCCACCTGCTGAACTTCGACCACCATATGACTCTGCATGATATGACCGACCTCATGAAGACGAAAACATTCCCAACCACCCTGGTTGGCAATGCCTTGGACTGGTTCCAAAAACTTCGTCCCGGCTCTATTGCAAGTTTTCATCAGCTGGCTGAGGCTTTCTTGTCCCGCTTCGCTGGAAGCCAACGTGCAACGCGTCACCTCGTCATTGCCGTCGGTGAAATAGTACAAAGGAGAGAGTTTGAGGGCTTACACCGCCCGATTCAATGAAGAAACCCTCAGGATCCCCAACCTGGAGGATTCCATGGCACTAATGGCTTACCAAAGTGGGCTTAGGTCGGGACCCCTTACCTCTTCCTTGGCCATCGACCCCGTGGATACCGTAGCCGAGCTGATGGTACAGGCAGAAGGGTACATACACTCGGAGGAAATCCATCAAGGTAAGAGGGATGATGACAAGGAGAAGGAAACCGAAAAAAAGGGAGAAACCTCCCGAGCCCAACTTGGGGATAAGATCCAAAACGACCGAGGAAAGCAGCCCCAGCAGCCCAAGCAAAACCCTCGGTTCACTATGTTCACTCCACTTAACACCTCAAGGGAGCAGATCTTATTGGAGATCCAGTACTAGAACCACCTACTGCCAGCACCGAGAATGAAAGGCCGACCTGAAAAGCACAACATAACCAAGCATTGCCGCTACCACATGGATTACGGCCATACCACCGAGGAGTGCAAAGACTTAAAACAGGAGATCGAAACACTGATAGCCCGAGGTCACCTCCGGAGGTACGTAGATAATCAGCCAACCCGAAGCCAAGATCAGAGGGACAGGGAGAGAAGTCCACCCAGACGCCAAGCCGGGGGCGGATGTCTAGCGTGATCGAGACCATCGCTGAAGGATTGGCATCAGGCGGAGAGACCTTGGCTGGCAGGAAGGGTTATGTTCGAGCCAGAAGAGAGTATGGACCGGCGCAGGGTCCGGTCCCGGAGTTGGAAGAGCTCAGTTTTTCCTCAGAGGATTTGGAAAGTGTGATATTGCCCCATGACGACCCACTGGTGATCAGCACCGAAATAGCCAACTTCACTGTGAAGAGGTTGATGGTAGACACAGAGAGCTCGGCAGAAGTCCTATTCTTGAAGGCGTTTGACCAAAAGGGATTGGATAGAAGTCGACTTAGACTATTGAGGGGCACCTTGGCTGGATTCACCGGGCATGCCCACCGAGCCGAAGGGGTCATAAACCTTCCGCTGAAACTGGAAGACGGAGATAGGCGGGTTTTAATGCAAACCAACTTCATTGTGATGGATTGCAACTCCACTTACAACGGGATTTTAGGTCGGGTAGAACTCAACCATTTCAGGACCGTCCCTTCTACTTACCACCAGGCCCTAAAATTCCCGACCCCGGTCGGCACAGCCACTATTCGCGGAGCCCAGCTCTCAACCCGAGAGTGTTATGAAAACTCCATCCGACCCAAATATCAAGTTGGTTGAGGACCAGATTTGCCCGAAGAGAAGAGGGATGCTAAGAGAGGAAGCCCAGCTGAAAACCTTCAAGAGGTGGAACTCTCTAATGAAACAAAGAACGCAAAGATCGGAAGTGAACTCTCTAATGACCTCAAGAAAGGTATAAGCCAGTTTCTTCTAAAAAACGAACGTATATTTGCATGGTCTGCCTCTGACATGACAGGTATTAACCCGGGAGTGATTGAGTATCACCTGAATGCCGACCCGAATCACTATCCAGTGAAACAAAAGCGCATGCACTTTCATTATGATAAGCAACAAATCATAGCAGAAAAGGTGGACAAATTGGTAGACGCCGGCCACATAAAGGAAATCTAGTACCCAACCTGGTTATCCAACGTGGTCCTAGTGACCAAGTCCTCAGGTGGATGGAGACTGTGTATTGACTTCACCGACCTCAACAAAGCCTGCCCCAAGGACTGCTTTCCCCTACCTCGGATTGATCAGATGGTGGATGCCACCTCCGGGTTCGAGCTACTCTCTTTCATGGATGCCTTCAAAGGCTATAACCAGATTAAGATGGCACTCGGAGACAAAGAGAAGACTGCCTTTACCACCGATAAAGGTCTCTACTACTATGAGGTCATGCCTTTTGGCCTCAAGAATGCAGGAGCTACCTACACTCGGATGGTAAACAAGGTTTTCAAAAATCAGATTGGCCGAAATATGGAGATCTATGTAGATGACATGTTGGTCAAGAGCAGAAGGGCGGAAGACCATGAAGCCGACCTGGCTGAAGCCTTCGCCGTAATGGAGCACTTCGGGATAAAGCTGAACCCGAAAAAATGTGCATTTGGCGTCAAGGCAGGAAAGTTTCTGGGATTCATGGTCACAACCCGTGAGATAGAAGCCAACCCGAAGAAGGTTCAGGTGATACTCGACCTGGCACCGCTGACCTGCGTAAAAGACGTCCAGGTGTTAGCAAGCAAGGTCGCAGCGCTGAGCAGATTCATGTCTAGATCAGCGGACAAGTGTGCACCCTTGTTCAAGATATTGAGGAATCCTAAGAACTTTGAATGGACTAGAGAATGCCAGAACGCCTTCCAAGAGCTGAAAAGGTATTTAGCTTCGCCACCCCTGCTATCCCGACCCGAGGTGGGGGAGGAGCTGGTACTATACATGCTCGGGGACAGCAGTGGCAGCGGCACTAGTCCGAGAAGAAGGGAAGGAACAGAAGCCGGTCTACTATGTCAGCAAAACCTTGCAAGGGGCCGAGGTGAGGTACTCCTCCTTGGAAAAACTCGCCCTTGCGCTCGTCACAGCGGCAAGAAAGTTGAAGCCATACTTTGACGCTCATCTGATTAAGGTCATGACGGATGCCCCACTCAAGGCCATCATGCACAAGCCAGAGGTGTCGGGCAGTTGAGCTGAGTCAATTTGACATCACCTATCAGCCTAGAACAGCCATCAAAGGCCAAGCTATCGCGGACTTTGTGGCGGAATGCACAAGCCGAGCCGAGCATGACCCGGTGGACGTGTGGAAGGTCCATGTGGATGGGGCCTCAGGGAAGTTTGGTAGCGGAGCTGGGGTGGTCATCCTCGACCCGACCCGGCATGAGCACCAATACTCCCTCAAGTTCACCTTTTCGGCGTCCAACAATGAAACTGAGTACGAAGCGGTGATTGCGGGGCTGAAAATTATAGCTCAGCTCGGGGCACAGACAGTCGACTTGAACACCGACTCTCAATTGGTTTCTAGTCAGATATCAGGAGAGTTCGAAGCCAAGGACAGTACTATGCTGGCCTACCTCAACAGAGTCAAGGATTTGACCTCAGGGCTGAAAAGGTTCACGATACAGCAAATTTCGAGGGAAGAGATTATGAAGGCTGTTGCCCTGTTCAGGTTGGCCTTGGGCGAGAGCCGACCTACCCTAGTCCATATGGAAGAAGTATCCGAATTGAGTATTCAGTTGGGGGTGCAAGCCATAGGGGACTCAATATAAGCCCAGATTGGACCAAGCCAATCATGGACTACTTGGAGAGGGGTATGACCCCAGAGGATGAAAAAGCAGCTCGGAAACTCATGAAACAGGCCTCAAGATTTGTCATAATTGCCGAAAAACTCTATAAGAGAGCCTACACTTGGCCTCTCTTAAAATGTGTTGGACCCGATGAGGGAAACTATATACTCCGAGAGATCCATGAAGGGGTATGTGGAAACCGCTTGGGAGGCAAAGCTCTGGCCCGAAAGGCATTAAGGCAAGGCTATTTCTGGCCAACCTTAGAACAAGATGCCAAAGAGTATGTAAAAAAGTGCGACACCTGCCAAAGGTTCGCCAACGTACAGAGAAAGCCTGCGGTAGACCTCACGGTGATGATAAGCCCATGGCCCTTTTATCAGTGGGGTCTAGATATCATCGGCCCATTGCCAACCAGTGTTGGTCAAAAGAAGCACGCCTTTGTAGCAGTAGACTACTTCACCAAATGGCCTGAGGCTGAAGGTGTTGCTAGAATAACAGAAAAGTTAGCTTGGGATTTTGTGTGGAAAAATATTATTTGCCGGTTCGGGGTACCAAAGGTCATCATTACTAACCATGGCAAGCAATTTGACAATGCATACTTTCGAGGCAAATGTGCTGAGATTGGGATCGACCTTAGATTCTCGTCTATTGCTCATCTTCAAAGTAATGGCCAAGTTGAAAGGACTAACCAAATCATTTTGCAGGGCCTGAAAACCAAGCTGAAGGAAGCAGAGGGATAGTGGGCATCGATTCTTCCCTAGGTATTATGGGCTCAGCGCACCACCACCAGCTCAGCAATGGGAGAATTGCCCTTCGAGCTGACCTTCGGTACTCAAGCGGTGCTGCCAGTGGAGATCGGGTCTCCGACCAGTAGAACCCTCCACTATGATCCAGAAATAAACGGAGCACGGATCCGTGAAGAGCTCGACCTCGCTGAAGAGCTCCGAGCTAAAGCTCAAATTAGAATGCTGGCCAGCAAAGCTGCCATGCAAAGAGCCTTTGCCAAACAGGTCAAGCCTAAGCCTATTAAGGTTGGCGATTTCGTACTCAGAAAGGCCATCTTTTTACCGCGCTCGGGTAACAAGATCTCCCCGACCTGGGAAGGACCGTATGAAGTCGTGAGAGAAGTCCGACCTGGGACATTCTACCTCCGCGACAAGAACGGGAAACTATTGTAGAATGCATGGCACTCAGAACACCTAAAGCGGTATTTTGTCTAAAGGCCCCGAGTCGAAATATTTTGTAACGGCCTCGAGCTGAAATATTTTATAACGGCCCCGAGCCGAAATCTCTTGTTACGGCCCCAAGCCAAAACATTACTTGTAATCGGCCCCCAAACCTAAGTACTTCGTATACAAATTCAATACAATGCATTTTGTAAATCAGTGCAATGCCCGACCCAGGCCCAAGCAACCAAACCAACGCAATGCCTGACCCGGGCCCAAGTGCCTCAGCTACAAAGCTACTACCTACTCGGATTAACGCAGTAGCCACGCTTAATTTCGAGCTAATAATCAATTAAACCAGCTCGGGAATAATCAATAACAACTTGATTAGGTTTGCCAGTTCGGATTAAGGTCCAACTCGGTGTAATTCGGCTTCAATATTAGTTTGACCAATTTTAAATCGGACTGATGAGTCCAGGTTGGCGACGATTATAAAGTTGCCCAGTTAACCAGCTCGGATTAGGATGATAATTCATTAATCGCGTCCAGCTCGGTTCTTTTTACTTAAGTTTGAATGGTCCATTACATTGGCTCGACCCTACTTACTTGAGAAAAATTTGCGAAGGGAAAAGTACACAAGTACGAACTCGAATAAAACGCAAAATAATAATTCCATTAGAATTAAAAACAAAACAATTATAGAGCCCGACCTGGGTAAGATAACAATGAGCCCAACCTGGGCAAAATTACAAAAGCCCTACCCGGGCTGATTTACAAAAATCTATTTTGGAGGAGCGGCGTTGGTTGCATCAACCTCGTCCCTGACCTGGTCCATACCTTCTTGGACAAATTTCATCACCTCTTTAGCCTGAGACGTCAGGTGGGTTGGAAGCTCAGGAATCTCCCAGAACTCCGGCGGCGGAGCCTCCAAGATTTAAATATAGTCATTCTTGGTGGCAGGAAAAAAGGTCTTCGCTCGCTCCCGAGCTGCGACTTGGCCCCGAAAGTAGTACTCCAGCTCGGCGTACTTGGCCATCGCCCCGCCTTCCGTGGCCAACCAGTCCACGGCCGCTTCGCTAGACTTGAAGGCTTCCACTGCCTTCTCTTCTCGGGGACCGACCTGGTCCAAAAGCTCCCGGAGCTTCATCTCGGCCTCATGCTTCTCCAACTTGTAGCTCTCGACGTCCTTGGCCTCGGCTTCGCGTCGGGACTTTTCCGCATCAAGCTCTTTCTTTAGACGGTCGATCTCCATCGTGTCCGCCTTGCGCCTCTGGGCGGCCTCCTCCCTCAGAATCTTAAGCTCGGCTCGGGCATCTATGTATCGCTGCTCAAGCTCAATGCAATAAGTCTGCGCCTTGACAAGAAGGTAGGAGCTGAAAGGATGTGGGACTCGGTCTGTGTAAAAGAGAGCAAAACGATCAGCCGAGCTAAAAAACATAACCATATCAAAAGTCGAATAAGACTCACTGTAACTATGGCCATCCTCAGGTCAAGCGAGAGCTGCTCTGCCAGGACCATCGCCAGCTTGGGGTCACGGGCCACCTTGGTCTCTTCCACAAAGTCCTTGCTGGGAGGGCTCACCTCCGAGGCCTTACCTTTCCCGGAGTATTCGTCCCGAGGCCGCTTTCTACTCTCAGGTCGGGATGCTGAGCGCTCCGAGATCGCCACTCCCGAGCTCGATCTCTTGGGCAAGGGGGACCCCGACGCCCCCTTGGAAGAGACCTCGGAGCCGACTTCCCGCACTTGGCCGCTGGGCCGCTGCCTCTGACCCTGAGCAGGACTTCCCAAGCCAGACCGAGCTGAAGCCTCGCCGTTGGCCTCATTCTTCTTTCTTACCTGGGTATACGCGAGTTTTCTCATATTCGCCATACCTGCAAAAGGTAGAGGAAAGAAATGAAAAAGAGCTAAAGGCCAACCTAAAAAGACTAGCAGATAGGATAATTGGGAGGTCGGGCTCCGATCCTTCAAACTGACCCTCTTCTGAGCTAGACCCCGTGTCCTCTTCGGGCTCGGGAAGCAGGTTGGGATGATCCCTCGAGAGGTCGGGTTCCCTACCAAACAGCTTGGAATCCTAGATCCGCTCCCATGTGAGCACGCTGTCAATATCTATCAGCATCTCGGGCGCGGGCCTGAGCACCGCGCCTTCCTCAAATTCCTCCTCTGAGAGCTTGGGGTCATCATTGACGGTCTTCCTCAAACTTGGAATCCAGTCCAACCTGCACCCAGAGTTCACAGCCGACTCCACCCAATAATAGTCATTATGCCAACCTTTGTTAGAAGATTGCCACTTGGTGAATATGGAGTTGCCGACCCGAGCTACGAAGTAGAACCACCCTGGCTGCTTCGGGTTGGGTTTGCACACAAAGAAATACCTGAACCTGCGCAAGGTCGGCTCCACTTTCTTCTCAAGGCATAACACATAGAAGGCCACCATGACGGCCCAACCATTCGGCGATATCTGACCTGGGCTGAGCTCAAAGTAGTTCAAGATGTTGACAACAAAACCGGGGAGGGGGAGCTGGATGACGTCGAATGCAAGATCGTATATGGTGAAGTGGTAGGCCGGAGGATAGCAAGCCGATTCATGCCGACCTGGAACCTTCAGCTTATGATGACGATCCACTGACCAGTTCCTCAGCCTGGCGTTGGCCATTTGCATTGTGGAATGGCACTCACGTTTGCAACAGACGAACAACTGCTCAATCCTCTTCCCCCGAGTTGAAGAATCGCTGGCTGTGGCCGAGCTTCGAGGTCGAGCAGCACTAACTGGGACTGCTTTGATCGGCTCGGCGGCAGAAACTCCAGCTAGGTACTCTTGTGGCATCTCGACACCCTCCAGTTGATTCAGCGGCTCCTCATCCTCCCTATCTTCCAAGTCTCCCAGGTCGGCCAAAGGATCCGCCTCGGCCTCCTCTTGCACCAGTCTGACCCCAATAACTTGGCTATTATCATCGCTCTCCCCGGGCCCAAATTTTCGAGCTGATCCTAGAGACGCACTGGTGCTCTCTCTACCTTGGTCTCTATTTGAGGTAGACTCCGAGCTCGATGGACTCTCATCCCCAACATAGGACCTCACCTCTATCGCCTGGGAATCTTCCAACTCCGACCTCTCCATCTTGTCTACAGACTAAATATAAATGTACAGGAATGACTAAAGGGAGTCGGGACGTACCTACTACTCTTGACTGTAGAATGTGACCCGACCTAGTTGGCTCCGAGCTGAAAATCCCGAGAAGATTCTTTCTGAGCTAAATGCGTCCGACCACTCTGGTGTCCGACCTAAAACTCATAAAAGTTGAAAGCGAAGTGTGAAATGAATCTCGGATGTCAAGGCCCTATTTATAGGCGCTTCTAAAAATCGCCTCGAGGAGCCCAAACGTCGCGTCGTGTCAGAACCGTCGAGTGACATGTCAGCCATCTGAAGGGCATGCACCGCTGACGTGGCCATCCCTACTCTGTCGGGTTGAGGCACCTCCAGCTCGGGAGCAACTCCCAATTCTAGATCTCACCCCCTCGATCTCGACTTGGGGAGGGGGGGATTGACGAAGGGTCCCCGAGCTGGGGTGAGTTACCCACACCGAGTTGAGACGGGCTAATCAGAGCCGAGCCCAGCGCATTCGGCTAAATGCCCAACCTGGATGCTGACTTGACCCCGGAAAACCCCGACCTCAGTGCCAACTGTTCCGATGAGACATAAAGCACTAATGGGACATAAAGGTGCACCGCATTAAATGCTGTCAGACCCGAATTTAGTATAAATAGAGCTCCACCCCCTTCATTTCAGAGGTAACTCGTCATTAAATGCTCTCAGCTACCTTACCAGCTCGGACATACTAATAATTTGCACGCCCGAGGGGAAAATCCGGGTCATCACCCCGCCTTTTTCTTCCTTTTTCTTGTGCAGATTCAATTGCCGACCTGAAAATTCAACTCGAAGGCCAATCTGAAAGTTCAGCTCGAAGGCCAACCTGAAAGTTCAGCTCGAAAACCAACCTGAACGTTCAACTTGGCAAAGCGTAGCCATACAACCTCAATTGCGAGGATTTTCGACCTCGACAACTCTAAAAGACTTATTAAAAGAAACCGAATGACATCTCAACCTATTAGAATTTGTGAGACAATCACTCTAAAAGACTTATTAAAGAAAACCAAATGACGTCCCAACCTATTAGAGTTGCTCTTTAGGTAAAGTAATTTAGGTCGGACAAACTTTGTCTGAGGCCTCGTTCGCAGCCCGTCGACCCCTAGTCTATTTCATGCATCAGTAAATTGTTGCGAGGTCCAACAAAAAGCATGAAGGGACTATCTGTGAGAGCTTCATAATAAGTAAAAGTCCAGTCTAGGAGTGTACTAGTTCTATATATGCAGGTAACGACTTGAAAAGTTATTTATAGACTCGAAAAGTTTAGATGGTTATTCTCTAAAAAACAGTATAAGTACCATTTGGATCGACAGTACCTATCCATCTAAGTCAAATAATTACTTACATGGGTGTCAAAGCAACCCCTGAATTAAGCCCACCTCGTTCCATTTTGCATGTCTCTACCTCGGGAATCGTCAAGAAGCGGATCATCAAGCTTTTACCTTAACAATTACCATGGGGTAATATCTTTTTCTTCTCCTTTTCTTTGTATTTTTTGTGACATGGAATTTCCTTTGGAGTCTTCACATTAAGAGTGTCCAATCTTGAGGGATATGATTTTGTTCGAAAGAGATATAGTTCAAATTAGTTAAATATAAAGGCTATTGAAATTGATTCCAAAAAAATTAGTTTCTTTCTGATTCAAATTCAAAATGTGAATTTTTTTTTCATTCATGTCTTAAATACTCTGTCACTACATTAAATCCGTGAGGTTAGCCATGGTCAAATTTGTACTTCTTGAACTACGTGTTCATTTTTGTAAGAAAATATCTAATCATTGTTTTCGATCCAGCTTGGCTTGAATAAATTTTCTGGGCGGAGTTTTAGCAACATAGTGCTTGGCTCGTTAGGCTTGCGAGACGAAATATTCTATTAATTAAACCATTATACTATATACACACACTCGCAAAGTCGCAAAAAAATATGCATATTTCTTGTGAAGTCATTTTGTTACATCTAAGTTTGTTTTTATATATGTAACTTCAATATATACTGGCTTCTCAAATGTATTCACCTAAAGCCTGAAAGGAGGGTCAGAAAAAAAACTGCAATTCGAATATATTAAATTATATAATTATAATGAAATGATATGAATAATCGTTAAGCAAACAATATCAAATTGAGCCAAAGCAAGCCGAAGTTGTGAAAATCTCGAATTCGAATCAAATGAAAACAAGTCGAACTTGACTACTTTATTGTATCATCAAGCAAAACTTGTGAGAAGCTATGAGCTTGGCTGCATTTTACCCTATATCTAGAATCCTTCTGATTGATTGCTCCATTATTGGTAAAGCAATAGTTTTTAGAGTATACTATGCTTCTAAATCGCATTTATATTTTAAATGTAAGGGAAAATATCATAAATGGTTCCAATATTTACAGTTTTTTCCTAAATTCGTTTCAATTATTCCAAAAGTAACACATTTAGTCCTTACAGTTTGCAAAAAGTTTTAATTTAGTCCCCCAACATTTTTATTTTTTTCTAATTTCATCTTCATTGTTTGAAAAGTGATGCTCTTATTCCCCAAAGTTTATGAAAAGTTTCATTTTTTTTTTATTTATGATACGCACATGAAATTTTGGGGACTAAGCAGGATACTTTTGAAAGAATAAGGATAAATTAGAAAAAAAATATAAATATTGGGGACTAAGTGTGTCACTGGTGAAATAATAGAGACGAAATTAGACAAAAGTGCAAATATTAGAGACGATTTGCTAAATTTACCCTTTAATGTAAATACATATTTGATATCAAAAGGACAAAGTATCTCGAAGTAATGAATGCATGCATATTCATTGTTTCATTTTGTCTATTGACAATAAGAACAAACGCTAAAACTTATATACAAATAGATTCCAGACCTGAGAGAAAAAGTAGAGGGAGCAAGAAATAGGAAAATGAGAGCTTAGCCATCTCTAGCAATACCTAATGTTTGATTGATGTTTTCCTACATGATAGTTTTACACTAGAAGGGGTTTTATAGTATGAGGGCTCACCAAAAAAGTTAGTGAATTTCCTTGTGTAATAGTGAATCTCATTATAATGAGAAAAAAATTAAAAGGAAAAAATTAGTCTCTTAAGGATCATATGAATATAGTAAACTCGAGAACTCTTGGAAACAATTAAATGACATGCCATATTATTATTTTTTACCAAAAGTGTAATTCTTTTACTCAATACACATAAAAATTAAATTATGTATCAAGATTGCAAGATTTACTTAATAGATGACCATGGATAAAGACACAAGCACTCCATCAATTTCAGAACAATGATAATTTGAGGTAGGGCAAGCAATGGTGAGATTGATTTGCGAGCCATCAAATAATCAAATGGCATATGTGCATAAATCAGAGAACAATTTAGTTTATTATTTTGTTTTAGTTCTTACAACCTCAAAAGCTTAGTTACAAAATCTTTTGAAAACAATTCAATGGCATTTAATGAGAAAAAATTTAAAAGGAAAAAATCTGTTTCTTAATATGGCAAACAAATAAAGTAGCCGTATGTTTAGATATGACAATACCATACCATTATCAAAAGGTACAATGGCCCGAGCGACCAGACTTAACATAAATGTAACCACTGGAGCCATTCTAAAAAGGGAGAAATTAACACTATGATATAGTACTCTTATTATGAAACTCTCATAAACAATTCAATGTCATATCGTAATTACTTTTGACCAAAAGTGTAATTCTATCTCTATATACATAAAAAATAAATATTTGATTACTATTGCGAGAATTTATTAAAGCCTTGACAAGATTCATTGATTAGATGACCATGGATAAACATACGAGCATTTCAACAATATCCAAACGATGATAATTTGATGTTGGTGGATCAATGTTGCTATTAATGAGAGAATAATTTAGTTCATCATTTACAAGCTAATTAATTTACAATTTTTTTTTTTTTTGAGACTATGCCCTTCTTGTTGTTTGACCTTTTGGAGTATTTGATTGTTTTCAAGCAATTTTCGAGTCCAACTCACATAATCTTGTACGCTATCAATTAGGCTCTATGGTTTTGGGACTTTCTTGGACCAATTAGGATCTCAATATTACATGTCAACATAGGAAGTAAAATAGAAACAAGAAAAACCATTTTATATATGCAAATGTAATATGTATTTCCCTCAAAGATATGATGAAAAACTTGTAAAAACTGGAGATTCACAAGAGTACTTTTAATTGATTTGTGTGAGTACTTTATGGATATAAATCAAAAGTATTTAATACAGATTACACTAATATGGATGAACGACTTTCTCAAATATTATTAAAAGATTTTAATAAATCCATAAAATTTTCAGAAGTTGACAATTAAATGGTTATAAATATATACTATAACTCATTTTGGTTTATAAGATACCTATGAGTATGTAATATTTTGGTTAAAAATGTTATATGTGGTTTGGAAAATTGTTAATCATATATATATATATAATTATTCTCTTGAAATATAGACCATTCCATTGATACATAACAAAAAAAAAAAAAATTAGTTTGTTAGTGATCTTTAATATTCAAAATTCATATGATCCTTACTAAGAACTTAAAATATGAATCAAAAAATCAAGCCAAATATCATATTCTAGATATAAACTTCAAAGATATATGTTATGTAAATTGTGTATATTAGTAAATACGATGATTTTTTTTATAGAAAATCCCCAAATACGATTATTATGTTTTCCATACTATATAATTTAAAAAAGGTCTTGTAATTATATAATTAGAAAAGTAAGAGTTGTTACAAAACTAAAGAGAAACTAGAAAAGACAATAAAAGTAAAGAGAAATATAATAGAGGAAGGGAGAGAAAAAAAAGTTGTATTGATTTTCATGGTGTAACTTCACAATACACAGAGTCCTATTTATAGAAAATATACTAAAGAAGTTGCATATTATTAGACTTTACCGGAACAGAATACAAGTCTTAAATAAATATTATCTTTATGAGAGTTCGAATAATTACGAACCACAATCTGCATCAGGGATGAATATCCATCAATTTTGATAATTACATAACACAAGTTATATATATATATATATATATATATATATATATATATATATATATTTGTGTGTGTGTGTACTATTCACATACTATCCTAGTATTTGCTAAGGGGCAATTGCACAAATGGTCTATATTATTTTCAGTAAAATTTTAAATTCGTCTTTATTGTTTAAAATTAGCCAATTAGTCCCTATTATTTTTCAAAAATTAGCCAATTTAGTCCTCATTATATTTCAAAAATTTTCAATTTTAGTACCTATTTTTTTCATATAAAATTCAAATTAGTCCTCAATATTTGTGACTAAATTAAAACGTTTTAAAAAATAATAGGGACTAAATTGACTAATTTTTTAATAATAGAAAAGAACATGAAATGTTTTTTGGGAAACAACAGGGACAAAATTGGTTAATTTTGAATAGGGACAAGAATTTGAAATTTCAGAGAAATAATAGGGACTATTTGTACAATTTTTCCTATTTGCTAATTAAACATGACAAAGTCAAATTTTCAATATTTTAATCTCAAGATTTTGTAGGCTGCATACAATACATTGTGTCATGCCTTAACATCTATCAATGTAGATTTTGAGAATTTAAATTTCGCGTGGACCCTCATATTCTATAATTAATTAAGATCATAAAGAGTTGGTAGGCTTCTTCCAAATCCCTTTCATGGCGAGCCCTGACAATTACTCAGTCCAAGGAGACGAGCGGTAAAAAAGGTTGTTGGGACGAGGCTTGTGTAGGTTGGGTTAGTGTTTAGGTTAATAACGAATGTCATGACCCCAGCAATTACACATCTTTCTTTTATGGGCTAGTCGTGTTGTTGCGGATCTGAGTCCTTTTAAGCAATCTCTTAGCTCTGGATTCCCTGTTGGCTACTTGCATGGGGCTTTTTTCATAGCCTAAATCATACCCACTACACATTGCACAACTAAAAAGATAATCTTGTCATGCACGCAAGACAACTCAAATCACAAAATGCAATACATCTTTTTTTTGTCAAGAAGGCGAAATTATATTGACTCTGAAACTAAAACATATTACATTAGCCAATTCCCACCATGTCACTATCATGTTTTATAAGAGACGAAACCTCTAAGGGAAGAAAACTAAACCAAGTGAGAGGTAATTGACCTATTCTAGTTGTACGTGCAATTCAATATGTCACTTTATTCGTTGATGGACTGATCCGACAGAAGGAGGAGTTAGAAACTGATGATACGATTGTGTACGAGTTGTAGACTATAGAGGATAGCCTTCAGTCACACAAAGAAGAATCCCTAAAGTCCTCGATAACCAAAACAATATCTAATTCGATTATTGCTGATACATGATCCTTATAGGTAGCTAAGAGCAGACATGCTGCTTAACAGGCTAGAGCTTCCGCCTGGCCCGGGTTAACACATTTGACCGAGTGTGCCCAACCATTCAACACACTGCCCCAAGAATCCCGAACGACCACTGCTACACCTGCTTGTGATTCAGGGCTAACAAAAGAAGCATCGAAGTTGAATTTGAGCGTACCTCAATGGGGAATTCATGTGATGTTGACTGTTCGATTGGAGTCGCTAATATTTAGGCCAAAGCCCGGGGCACTCTACTCGTTATAGAATCCAGCTTCAAAAGGTAGAAGTGGATTTCTGTCAGCAAGGAATCAAAAGTAGGGGTGGTTCTCGAAAACCATCTTATTGTAAGGAATAAGATAATCTTGTCATGAACGCAAGACAACTCAAATCACAAAATGCAATACCTCTTTTTTTTTTTTTTTTTGTCAAGAAGGCGAAATTATATTGACAATGAAACTAAAACATATTACATTAGCCAACTCCCACCAGGTCAGCATCATGTTTTATAAGAGACGAAACCTCTAAGGGAAGAAAACTAAACCAAGTGAGAGGTAATTG
The DNA here is from genome assembly GCA_037974665.1 of Ehretia macrophylla. Classification (NCBI taxonomy): domain Eukaryota; kingdom Viridiplantae; phylum Streptophyta; class Magnoliopsida; order Boraginales; family Ehretiaceae; genus Ehretia; species Ehretia macrophylla. The sequence goes on along the minus strand of CM075771.1, from coordinate 68,383,578 downwards.
ACCTATTCTAATTGCACGTGCAATCCAATCTGCCACTTTATTCACTGATCGACTGATCCAACAGAAAGAACAATATCTTGGAAAATATCATTAAATTTAAAAACTTTTGAGGTTGGTGGGGACTGCAGTGTCCAACTGACCCCAATGTGCATTGCCCCATGCTCATGAGCAATTTTTAATAAAAAAGTATCAAAATTTTTAAATATTACAAAAAATTATTTACAACGATTTTTTCATTTTTCAATCAGAATGTTGTAAAAGAACTAAAACGTTGTAGTATGCTATGGGTCCGAGAAAGGAAACCAATAAACCATCTTGGAGAGTTTGGTCGTGTGAAATACGATCTGTCCATGTTTCAAATTATTTCCTAGGACGTGCCACATAAAGGCAGGCACGTTGGTCGGTTGGTTAGTTTTGTAACGGTTAAAATAGTCCATGCGACTTTCCCGCGACATAACACTCCATTGCCTTTTCCCCCTTCTTCAACAAAGGTCAGAAAGAACAGATAGGGAAAAGCAACAAGAACCTTCTTGTTCCATATCCATCTTCCTGCATTTTCCTTATCTTTCTTTTTCTCTCTCTCTCTCTATATATATAGATTTTCATCCGTAGTTCATTGTTCTTTCTGTACAGTGGTTAATATAGCTTCTTGTTCTTGGTAAGTTACATTCTCCAGATTCTATCTGATATGTTATATGCCTTTAGATACATTTGACCATTTTTTTTTTTTCGTTTTCTTTTTTCTCAAATCTATGTTAAATGGTGATCTTATGCGCTCCTGCCTAGGATCAATATTTTTCCTAGTTTTTCTAACATTCAATGCCTTTGCAATCTTGTCATTCATGAATTATTCGCTTGTTCGTTTTGTTTGATCATGTATTTATTGTTATTAAAGAATAAGAAATGTCTGGAAATGAAATAAATTATCTCATTGTGCGAGGACATGCCCTGGTTGATCCATTTTAAAGGCTCTTCCCCATTGAGAAGAGAAGCATTTTAACCTTGGAATATTTTGGTGTTCAAAATATTATTTTTCTTTTTCACCTTTCAAGAAATTGATAATATTTTTAGAACCCCTTTTTGTCTTAGTCCAAGGGATGGTTGGGGAGTATTGAAGAAAACATGATCCTCCTCTCTCCCTTTTTGTTTTGTTATATTTCTTATGAGGTTTTATTCTGTTAAGTCACTTTGTGATGTTATTTAACTCTCTGTTTTGGGATTTGCAGAAATTTGTTTGGATAAATTTGATTATTCGTGAACATCACGCGTTTTTGTGCTGCTAAAGGCATCTTCTATATCTTCGAATTTGAATAATGTTGTGCTGTGGAGGTGCAGAAGAGGAAAACTACAGTGGTCCACCAGCAAACCAATATACAGCCCCTCCTCGATCCGGGTATACTGGTGGTGGTGCAGGTGCAGGAGGAGGTAAGCTATAAGTTCCTTTCAGTATCTCGTAAATTATCTTCAGCTCTTTGCATAAGTATGTTCAGAATAATTATCTTTGTTCATTCATGCCATTTGAAAAGGTCTTTTGCTTCTTGATGAATAAGTAGTTATCTGAAAATGTTGTCCAGGTTTAGGACCTCTTGGCTTCGTATTAGTTGGTCAGAACTTCATTCAAATTATTCTTGATTGATCGATATCCAGACGGTTAATGGGAATTATGAATAAAAAGGAGATGTTCTTACATCATTTTCATAGCTTTTGAATTGATTTAAAATAAAAAATGAATGCGTTACTAGTCTGTTTTCGAAAGAATTTTCCATTTTGTGTAGTGTGTTTCAATTCCCCTTACAATTTACATGTTTCTCCAGTACATCAACTACTAAGTGTAGTATATCAAGTTTTGTCTCGTCTTTATTGTTATAATACGCCGTCTTTGGACTGTAGGCAGTGGAAGAGGAGAACCAAGAAGTACTGGTACAGTAAGAACTGGAGGTAATCAGAAAGTTTTACCCATTGAGACACCAGTTTTGTCATTGGATGAGCTCAATAGGTTGACAGGTAATTTCGGTCAAAAAGCATTGATTGGAGAGGGCTCTTATGGCCGGGTGTTCTACGCGAAATTAAGCAGTGGACAACCAGCTGCAATAAAAAAATTTGATACCAGTTCTTCACCAGAGCCAGATACGGATTTTACTGCTCAGGTGAATATTTTTTGGGCTCTGTTTTCTTTACCAAGAACTGATTTGCCGAAAAGGATAATTTTGCTTAAAATATCCCACTTTCTTCTTTTGGGTTATGCAGCTATCGACAGTGTCAAGACTTAAACATGAGCATTTTGTGTCATTGCTCGGCTATTGCCTAGAAGGAGGTAACCGAATCTTGGTATATGAATTTGCCACAATGGGTTCTTTGCATGATGTTTTACATGGTATGTGAAGGTTACTCCGTGGTTGAACTCTTAAACTTTCTTGAAACACCATGTAATTGCTTTTTCCCTCTGTTGTAGGTCGAAAAGGTGTACAAGGAGCTGAACCAGGTCCAGTTTTGACCTGGAATCAGAGGGTTAAGATTGCCTATGGGGCTGCAAAAGGCCTCGAGTACCTACATGAAAAGGTTCAGCCTCCTATTGTTCATCGGGATGTTAGATCCAGCAACGTGCTACTTTTTGATGACTTTGTTTCAAAAATTGCTGATTTCAACTTGGGGAACCAGTCTTCTGACACCGCAGCTAGGCTGCATTCAACAAGAGTTTTGGGAACATTTGGTTACCATGCTCCAGAGTAAGCAGCGCGCTCTTATCTTCTAAATCGCAAACTTTGAGTATCTTGTGCAAGCACGCATTGCATTTTAAGAACTTTAGGGAGTATGCAAGCTGTATGCTCTATTCTGAATATGGTATTAGTTCTGTGCACTGATTCAAGTTCTGTCAGAACTTCAAAAATTGTGCATAATATGTAATGGATCTCAGGGTCCAGAAATTTACTTTCTGGAGATTCATCGAATCAACCCCTTTTCTCAGCATCAGCATAAGAAAATAATGTATTAGACGATCCACAAATTCCATAAAAAGTAAAAAATAGTTAGATGTTATTAATACAATGATCTGATAGTATCTTTAATGCTTCAAGTGATATCACTCTATGGGATTTCTAAGTCACAACGGCTAGTTCATTTTGGCACTAAAAAGTACATTCATCTTGGTGCAGGTATGCCATGACTGGGCAGATTACTCAGAAAAGTGATGTTTACAGTTTCGGAGTTGTTCTTTTGGAACTTCTAACTGGCAGAAAGCCCGTAGACCACACAATGCCCAAAGGACAGCAGAGTTTGGTGACATGGGTGTGTATGCTTTACTATTTTCTTTCTCTTCCTTTGCAGCTTCCACTCTAATCGATCATGTCAACCATATTTCTTTATTTACTGCAGGCAACTCCAAGATTGAGTGAAGACAAAGTGAAGCAGTGTGTGGATCCGAAGCTAAATAACGATTACCCGCCAAAAGCAATTGCTAAGGTCCTAGTTGATCATCCCTAATTGTAGCACATCTTTTCTCATACCAATACTCATATTCTACTGCATAATTCTTATAAACAAATGCGTTTAATTTTGTTCTGCATTTAAGGGTTTGCTCAAGCATGTAGCATTGCCATATATTTCCCTAATATTACTAGCTACTAGACTCAGGGGCGGGATCTAGGATTTTTTTCCAGAGGCGGCTATGATATAAAATGTGACAATCATACGAATAATACTTTCTTGTGAGGGCTAACTGGTTTTTTGAACTGAAAATACTCATATATTCAAAATTCCTACTTGTATCTGTCACTGACTAGATTTGTTTGCTCCTCCCTTTTTCTTTTTCTTTTCATTTGCATAAAGATTTATTGATGGTTTCATTTAGATGTAAACCTGAAGCATGAAAATGAATATAGTCTACGAAGTAATGCCAGTTTCAGTCAAAGTCTATTCATGTTTATCTTGTTTCCTGTAACTATTAGACTTTTGGATTCTTGGATCTTCAATAAGGCGACTTTGTAAGTTTCTTGCTACAGAGCCTCTGAAGGGTTCGTGGCTAGGTTCGGTATTCTGCTTGTTAGCAGTAAAAATCACCACACGTTGCTTTACATTTCCGCACTTAAACTTCTGCAGATGGCAGCTGTTGCGGCACTCTGCGTTCAATATGAAGCAGATTTCCGGCCGAACATGACCATTGTGGTTAAAGCTTTGCAGCCACTTCTTAACTCAAAACCAGCTGGACCAGACTCCAATGCTTAGTGTACAAAAACTAAAATTAGCAACACCAGATTTATGTAATTTGAGTCGCAATTCTGCTTGGGGATGCCTGCAAAATGATGTCATTACCATTGCAGTAGTTTCATTTGCTCAGTGCTTGTATTGATCCAGTCTGCTACTACACTTAGAAGCCTGGAAGGTACTTTGAAATGGGATATTGATGGAAACATCAGCTTATTCATGGAAGCTTAGGTATGAAATTGTAGAGAATGGAGTTACTCATAACGTTATGATGTTATAGATAAGATCCAATGCTTGTGAAATTTTGTATACAGTCATGTGAAATAATGTGGACGGTTCACAACTGTTGGATCCCACTCATGTTGTTATTATATTATTAGTGGATCCTTACTCTAAATTATAACACTGTACTGAATATGAATGCTTGGTTACTGTTTGAGATTCAAACATTTTCAGGAAATGGTAAGGACTATCAGATTCATTCAAACATATTAGTCTTATCCCATCCCATTACCATGTTAAATTAAGCTAATCACAAAGTCAGTTGTGGACCTCACTGAATAGGAAATAGGCCATCCGCTGAATCAAATTCATGCCAACTCCAAACACCTCTTCTTGTTTTATTGGTCAGAATTCTCAGTGAAGATAAAGTTGATGAAGAGAAAGGTTGGTTGTTGATGATTTTTTTCTCAGTAACAATGTTGTTTTTGATAGGTTTTTCTGTCAGTTTATTTTTAAGGTTGACGTGAGAATACTATTCTAAATCTTATTCTTAAAAATTGTCTCAATCATTACGATTCACGATAAAAAAAAAAGAGTAAAAAAATGATATTTCCACTTTTAATATCAATTCTGGATTAGAAAAAATAATATCTTGACTCACAGTATAATTCACGATTTAACAACTATAGTTCTCATCACAAGGGAGCGATTACTCCATCTCACGCTGACGTGGGTTTTATATTGCATACACACGTTCTAACCTGTCAAATTCACATACCCAGCACACAGAGAAGTTGATCCACGATTGAGGTCTCACCCATAATGTATCAAAGCACATAAATCTGATTTCATCAGGTCATCCACACATGTTCTGTGAGAACTGCTATTTTGTTGCAACAAAGAGTACATCAATTCTTCTAACATCAACTGGGAAGTAGTCTGGAAAATGCGTTATCCTGAACGAGTTAGAACTTTTGTATGGAAAATTGCACATCAAAGAATCGCTTCAAGATTTTATCTTAACAAGGGGGTGTGCCTGTCCTGTGGATGCGAGTTGTACTTGCTGCGGGGCTACTAAAGGGGACACTATTCATATCATTCGAGATTGTCCTGTTGTGCGTAAGATTTGGGTACGCCTGTGTCTGAAGGTGTTCCTTAACTGGTTTTTTTAGTTTTGGGTGGCATAATTGGATTAACAGGAACATTGGAAGTAGTACTTTCTGTTATGGTGTACGATGGGATTTGATTTTTGTTGCTGGTGTCTGATCGTTATGGAGACTAAGAAATAAGAGGGTGTTCAGAAATATGCATAATAGACCTATGGAGATTTGTTGAAATGGAAAAAGAGTACGAGGAGGCTTGGAAGATTCATGGCAAAGGAAACATTTATACTAGAAGAGAGGTTCATGTTAGTTGGAAAAAGCTGAAGGTGGGTGTCAAGTTAAATATTGATGACTACTCAAAAGAAAATATCAGAATGACAGGAACTGGTGGTCTGTTTCATTGTACTAATGGTAGCTGATTCGTGGGCTTTAGCATTAATCTGGGTATTGCTTCTAATAATAGAGGCGAGTTGATAGGATTGAAGGAAGGTTTGAATCGTGCTGAAGCCCTTGGAATTAATCAACTTGCTGTCGAAACTAACTCGCAGTTTATTTGCAATTTGCTAAAGAACGGGTGATCTCATAACAGTTCTTTCAAGACGATTGTTGCTCAATGTCTGAAGGTACTGAAAAGAAATGATGATTATTGTGTAAAAACATGTTTACTATAAAACCAATAGATGCATAGATTAGATAGCTAATTTCAACTTGCGTCAACCTCTTGGGCCGTTCAACTTGGTTAACCCCCCAGATGCGCTTGGATTGCCAAGTGAACAAGATCGACGAGGTACAACATACCCCAAGATGATTCAACTGTAATTGCCTTTGCCTCCCATACATTTAAAAAAATATAAATTCAAATAGCAAAACAACCTAAAACAAATGTTCAAAGAGAAATAAACTTGAAATAACTATAGATTTAGACTAGAAAATTTTCAATTTAAATGTTAGAAAAACTTGTAAAAACAAAAAGAATCAAAGTTCATGCAAAACAAGATGATAAAATCCAAAAGAAATCACATAATCATTCCAATATCTGTCCATAAATAATACTAAAACCCAATGAAACTAGATGTTAATCCATAAATAAATAAATAAACAAATACACACACACATACACATATATATATGAATCAAACTCTAAAAGATCCCCGATCAGTTTGTTTCGAATTTATACCCTACTCCCTACTAATGGCATCTAAACTTGGATTCTTGTAAAACAATGGAAGTAATCAATCCCAGCAATGCAAGATTAAGTACTAGAATGCAAGAAAAACAAAAGTCGAAAAATGTAAAGATCCAGGTTTAATTATTAACCAGTCAACATATTTAGTCTAATCAACTGACTAAAAATACTTAAATTCATGTTGACAGTAATAAAGAACCCAAAACGTTACAAACTGAACACAAATCTTTTACAAAATCAATGGGGGACAGAATGTGAAGAAACAGAATTTCCCATGCAGGTTCTTAGGTATGTATTGTTTCGCCAAACTCTACAATAAGAGGAAGCTACTGCCACAACTCTTTTATCAGGTCCAAGCACAGACAACTCTTTATACCCAGTCGCAGTCCACCATGCAAGTCTTCGATCAATTCCACTTCATCTTGTCCTCCCACCATTTCCCATCTCTGGTGTTCATATTGATACTCGACTGTGATTCATCTTCCACTCCACATTCACTATCTCAGCTGCGCATTTTTCTCCTCATCGCCATTACTGCAAGCAAAAAAGACAAACGACAAAATAAAAGAAGCTTGCTGTCATATTTTGGGACACATAGTTGGAGATTAGAACATGCAACAAACGAAAATTTAAAACACAAATAATAACGGAAATCAGGAACCACCTAAATATTTCCAATTAATACTGTCAAGAGCAGCAAAACCAGCAAGCACCATACATATATAGCAAACACCGCCTCTAGATATTGGCTTGTAGGTGCTAAATTGTTGACCATAGCGCTACAATTAAGGTGAAAAAGTTAGCATGGATTCAATTTCTGTCTCTTGCATGTAAGTCTAATTTAGTGCCTGCACTTTTATGCGTAAAGAGGGAGGCGACGGTGTATTTGCCTGAGAGACATTAGACACTGAAGATTGTGATAGAGGATCTTAGTGGAAACAGAATTGTTATGAAATGAAAGGAAGTGCAAACTTACGGCAAATATTTTGAGCGAAATGGATGACGAAGTTTGTGATCTATACTGTTATTTCCCTGTCCACAGAACTTTGCATTACAGCTGATATCAGGATGTGAAGCATTTTGTGGAAAACTTATTAATTTTTGTATCTCAGTGGAACCAACTAAGACTACACTAATTGACTTCAAAACATCGGCATGCACTAAAATTCATGATACCATTTTGCATATTACACATTTGGTATCACAGAAGTGACATCAAGAAAAAATAACTGTATCAAAGTGACAGAAAACAAAGAGAGTTTAGATAATGAAAATATAAAAGCAGTACATGTAATCTGTGAAAGATAGTTTAGGCACATAAAGAATTTTGTAGGCATCAAGACGAACATATGTTGTGATCAATGTGTGACAGGTAAATCAAAACTGTTTCATCAGTTACTCAGTTTATTGACAGTTTAAGCAAGTCTAAAACAGAAACTGACATTAATCACAAGTGTATGCACTATTTTATCAATTGAAAACAGAACCTTTAGTATATTCTCCTTTATTTGCTTCTGTGAGACCATCTTTGACTTGATAGAAACTAGAATCTCCTGGTAAACCTTGACATTCAGTTACTCACGAAAGCCATGAATTTCTTAATCATACCTTTCGTGGGTGTTGAGGGCACAAGATACCAGTCATCCATCCTCGCTTTCTATAAGGATGGCAGCTTTCTTCAAAAAAGAAAGAGGATAGCACATTCCGGTCACAGGTCCACCAATGAATTGTTTTGTCCAAGATTTTGCGTTGCTGTATTCATGCATCAGCCATATGTCAACAAACTGTTTGTTCTGGACTATCCCAAAGCAATGCAAATGCGAAGAAGGCAAGAGAATCATTTAAGACCTTGAGACGTCTGCTAATTCCAAATTCTGCCAGGCATTATCTGGGGAAGCTCCATGTATCGTAACACCTCAGTGCTCATATCGAAAGAAAGCACACATCACCAAAAAAGACCCAAGTGAATGCTCCATTTAAGAGTGGTCCATAACCAGGATTGTCATATATCTCCAGCAGGTCATGGTCATGGACAATTTGTCAGCAAGAATTGATACTAAGATCGTAAATTTCACATATAATCTCATCTTTATCAACATAATCTTCTTAATCACTTGGATATAGGCGGACAATCAAAACAGCCTTGTGTTGAATTACGTAACCCAGCAATGAGAGAATTCAAAATGCTTTTGCATTACTTGAATTCAAAATGCTTTTCCATTACTTGAATTCAAAATGCTTTTCCGTTACTTGAATTCAAAATGCTTTTCAGTTACTTGAAATTCCCATCCCTCTGTGCACAGAAAGAGGTGAGGAAGTGCTTTGACTTCTGTCATAGCTGGGCTACATAACACAACGGTTTTTCATGTAAGAGACAAAGTAATCCATTCCAAGGCTTGCCAACTTCAAGAAAGACACAATCAGGGTAAGGTATTCAGAAATATGGTGCATCAATGCTAGGCGATTAAAAAATGTAAGGATGGAAAGTAAGTCTTACTCAAGTCTGCGGATGACATGCCTGCTCAAAATTCAGAAACAAGAAAAGCATGAGTTGAGGGTACAGTAAACTAGTTAACAGAAGAAACATATGCACAGCCGACTTTATCCCTAACGAACCTTCAACCTACGACGTTTAACAGCAGCATGGTTTGTAGTTAAACTGTAAGAACTATTGCAAATAAAAAAAACAAAAATGATATAATCAAGGAGGAAAGAGAGAGAAGGAGATACTCAGTTCTTAAAGGAGGCATCAACATGGCACTACCTTCAGAGAAACAAAACCCAATACCCAAACATATAGTCATCAGCGAGTCAATTACTACTGCATCACTTAAGCCAATATATCAAAACATAACAGGATGTGTCTAGAGTAAATTATTTCTAACACTTCAATGTTCAGTTCTCTTAGATTCCGTCATATTAATATAAGTCATATGACAAGAATAAGCATTCCTGACTTCTAACCAATGGTGTGAGGAGGCTTATTGGACACAATCTGCATTGGCTATCTATTTTTGGCACTATGGCCACCAAACCCCTAGGTTGGCTCCTCTGTTGAAAGGATGCTTATCCCATTTTCATTTCGGTAAATTAGCACCTAAAATGTCAGATAGATTTTACATCTTGAGAGATTTAACTAAGGCAGAGAGTCTACAAATATTTAATCAACTGGAACAGTTCTGGAAGTTCAAACATTCATCTCGCTCAACTGCTTCCGCTCACCACTCACTCCAGATCACACTTGATTCAAGGTAGTTCACCAAATAAAGATCCCAAAAGCTTGTAGTCTTCATGGATCTTAAGCCCTCACTAAGATCCACCTCCGTGAAAAGACAGAGGCGGAGCTACATGGGGGCTTTAGAATGCATGTTTGCTCAGACTTCTGGGAATGTTAAGTAAACCATTAACATAATGGAGTGATGAACTACTGAAATGTGGGATGAGACATTTGCCTTAGCCCATACTAAAGATAGGTCGCCAAACTATGAGAAGAGACTATTTTGGGCAAAGCCTTCAACACTCAAGGAGTGGCAAAGGAACAGAAAATATTATTTATGCCAGAGGCTCACAATCAAGTGATCAAAAATATATGTCCATCAAGCACTCAAGTAAAGCTTTATCACTAAGGCATTTCGGGAACAAGAATACAGCCTTCTAGGAAACGTATATTTATTTTTGTAACAATTTTTTTGGCCTAGGCATTTAAGTTCCGAGAATGAGAGTAAACTAGATGAGAATTTTACTCGAGTATGGGTTAATCCATAAATCTTTTCCCAAACGATAGACCAGGTATGGACAGTTCCTTTATTCTTCATAGACCTGTTTTATCCTTTCATGGTTGATGTTTCTTAGGAGCTTGATGATCAAAGTGGTTGAAGACTCTATCCAAGAAGCCAATTTAACTGGAATAATCTTTAAACTCAATCTATTACACATATTTGAAAGCATTCTTAAAATTTCATTAAATTCCATCTGAGTAAATAGAATTTAAGCATTTAAATGACCTAATGCCCTCTTCTTTTATTGTCTCTCTTGTGGATAAGTAACTAGTAGCAACAAAACCTTTTATTCCCAATACTGTTGAAAAGCATTACTTCGTCTATCTTCTTCTATTCCGTGCTACCAGCTCAATGCCATTCTATAATAGCTAGGGCAATATCCTAGATTGGCAACAATTTATGTTTCTTTTTCTTTTTCTTTTGGCAGATTTCTTAACTAAAAAAAAGAGAAATTCATATTCAAAAAATTCTTACCTGAACCCAACTCACGTAAGCCAAACTGGTAAATGCACACGTGTCACATAAGTCTCATACAGATATACGTCACGCGCGCATCCAACAATTCGGTGCACATAAGCCAAGCTCAAGTAAGAATTTTTTTCCCTCATATAGGCAACATTTATTTCTTCATTCTTGCACGAAATTTTGCTCTCAACGGGTCAACAACATTCCCAAAAAAAATAAATGACCGGAAAATTTTACACAAAATTCATAAATCTAACTCACTTTCTTAAAGATAAACATAGATGTGGCAGCACTACAAGCAGTAGCAATTTGTTTCTCATGAAGCACTATACCGAAACATCAGTGAGTATCAAACTGAGTTCTATTGTCCTCATGAAACTACACTATTTTTTGGGTCCTATTTTGACCGTTCAACTATTTTTGGTCCTAATTAAATGGGTTTTGTTTTGGCCATTCCATCATTTTTTCAGTTGAAATAGACTAAGAGTTAAAGATAAAGTCGTAAAATCACTTATACTAATTATATTTTTGCTACCAAATAAAACTTATTTATAATTGTTACCCCAATTGTTTAAAAAGCCAATAAAAGTATTTCTACCCAGGGGCCAGGTCATTGATTTGAGAATTGAAAAACTTCACTGCTAAGCTACAATGCGTTTGTTAATATTAATGTTAAGCGCCATATACATAACATAGATATATATATACACACATATATAATATATGCACACACTAAACAGCCACGTATACTATACGCATACACACACACACACATACCCGGCGGTGATTTATTGCCATAAAATCCAATATCATAAGATAGATGTTTTAGTATCTGAAGAACTGCCAGATGAGGAAGTATTCGTAGCAGAAGCCTCTTACTCTTACTGGGTGATTTGTTTTGAGGAGTCACCAAGAAAAATATAAGATAGTATATATATATCGCACACACGGATATACACACACTATACATATGTATATATACATACATATATGTGGGTGTGGGTGTGGGTGTGGGTGTGGGTGGGGGTTTAGCGTGGGGGAGAGTGGGGACGGGGTAGGGGGGAGGGGGAGGGGGATGGGGATGCTTAACAGGGTCTGGCTTTTTTTTTTTTTGGGATCGAGATCAGCTAGTTAGGCTGGCTTCAACAGTTATTTTAGAATTGTAAAATTTTTACATGTAGGGATTGAAAATTTTGATTTTTAATAGCTTTTTTATAGATTCTTTATTTTGTAAGAATTTTTATAACCAATATTTAGCATGTGGAGATACTGAAATAATTTTCTATCTATTTTTTAAATTTATTTGACATAAAAAAGAGATTAATTAAATTTAGAGAAACTGTTATAGTAAAATTGAAATACGGATTCCATAAAATAAGAAATTGATTAAATGTAAAGAAGTTTTTGAAGTGGAATTGAAATAGGGAATTCCTAGATATAGAAAAATGGTTCAAAATCTCTACATGTAGGGAAAAAAATTGAGAAGCTGTTAGAGTTGGCCTTAAAGAGAAGTGATATGACTGTATTTGCAGCACTCAAACCTTGGTATTTGTATTACATTTGTATCTTAATGTAGGGATAATTGTAACACTTTGTTATTTTCAATGCAATGTTGGAGAAAATCAAAAAGTGGAAGTCCAGACCTAAAATGATCCAAAATGTAAGTCAAGAAGTGAACAATGGGGAAAGCACGAGAACCGGTGGAAGAATGCAGCTGATAGAGACGGAATTTGGTCGAAACTAACGCATAATCAGACTCGGAATGCTGAAAATAGTCCGAAAATGCCTCGATCAATGCTCGGTCAAAGCCCAGTCAGAAGTCAAAATTTCAGTCCAAAAAGTCAATAAAAGGGCGCTCGAGCGCCCTGCACAAGCCTTCCACCGTCTTTCAGAAGCGCCAAGTGGCGAAAAACAATACGTCGAGCAGACGGGCGCTCGAGCACGCCTTCCTGGGCACTCGAGCGCCCATCTGCACCTTCCGAAGTCTTCAGGAAGCGCAGCGTGTCAAGCAACCAGTTGACCGAAAAAAGGCGCGCTCGAGCGCGCCTATTGGGTGCTCGAGCACGCCCCTGATCTGGTGCTTATAAATACCCCCCACCCCCAACCGAAAATGTTAATTAATTTTGGAATAGTGCCAATATTTTTGGTATCATTTCGAGTTAATTCACGTTAGTTTTAGTTCTAGTTGTAGTTAATTAATTAGTAGGATACGGGAGAAGTCCACCTAAGTAGTTCTTATTCAGGGAAATTTTGTCTGAATAGCCACTTTTAGGGAAAAATTCGACCCAAATAGTTATCATCCGGGGGAGGTTCTACCCGAATAGCTTTTAATAAGAAAGCTCTTATTCAGGAGAAATTCATCCCTAGTAGCTCTTATTCGTGGAAAATTAGTTTCGCCCGAATAGCTATTTGGCGTCGGACCACTGCTCAAATTTCAGAAATCAAAAATACAAAGTCGTCATATTGGGGGAGCCTTTCTTGACTCTCTTATTTGTACTACTTGTATTTATTATTATGTCTGAGTAGAGTTATTTATCTAAGGGATGATATTGTAAATGACGGTTTTTTAACATATGGTCTCGGATTTAATTTATTTAATTCGATCGCAATATATGACTTGTTTTAAATTTAGTACTGTCTTTCATACATAATACTTTTCAGTAGATATTATGATTGCTTTATTTATTGTCTTTTATACGTAATGCTTTTCAGTAGACGTTATAATTGCTTTACTTTCATGTCATATATCCATACTTTAATAGTGAATCAAATAGCTTGACAACCTTAGATTCCATGAACTATAGGTTGTACCATAGTTCTAGACTAGTAAAGAGAAGTTAATGACTTAGTTGAAACAAACCTTTTACACCAGGTTGCAAGGATAGTTCTATACTATGGCTCCAATGCTCATAGATGGAACAACACCTACATTAGAGTTAGTAATCAGGATTTTAATAGGCTAAGTTAATTGACTAGGTTAATACTTGTAGCTTAACCTCTTGCATAGGATTAGAGAACTTGAATGCCGAGCCTATATTGACTGTCTCTTTGCATATCCATCCCCTTTGGATTCATTTTCCTCGTATTCCACTAATACTTAGTTAGTTTAATTTAGTTGTAATTTAGTTATATTCTCAAACGCCTTTTTTAACTGTCACTTACCGTTTTAACACTTTTACACACTACTTCATTAACTAACTAACAAGCTTTCCTGTGGTACGATTCTATACTCATAGCACACTACACTACGAAGATCTGTGCACTTGTGGGTTATTAAAACTTGGTCATTTTGCAAATAATTAAAACGCACCGTTTGAACGCATCAAGTTTTTGGCGCCGTTGCCGGGGAAGCACAGTCTAGTTTAGTTATTGATAAAAGTATTTGTGAACTTGTTTAAAGTGTTGTAATTATTTAAGTGTTGTAATTATTGTTTAAATTGTCTATACTTGTTTAAGTGTTGTAATTATTGTTTATATTATCTATACTTATTTTAAACTGTATAAATTATTGCGTGTATAGTATATTAGTTGCATAAAATGTTTGGAAAATTTAGATGATCGGAAATATGACTCATTTTAATGTTTCATCCGATCATTGGGCTTTTAACGACACAATCCAAACTCCCATTCTAAATACGTGTGAAGTTTGTTTTCGATTTGGGTATACTTTTGAAAATTGTCCCCAAAATCCCAAATTCTTTCATTGTCATGATTCTACGGCTCAGGGTTATTTTTCGAACCAAAATTTGTACTATAATGCATATAACCTGGAATGGCAGAATCATCAAAATTCATTTTGGGATAAAAATACTGCTTCTTTTCTGCCTCAAAATTTTGGAGGTAATGCATCTCAAAACCCCAATTCTTCTGAGTTTTGCGAAAACTTTTAGAGTAATTCTTTCAAACAAAACTTTTGTTATCCTAACTCGGCTGAATTTTCTTCTCCTGAACCAAACTTCGACGATAAGTTAGGCCAACTTGTCCAACTTGCCGAATCCAACCACCAATCCATAGAAATGCTACAAGACCAAATCGGTCAACTAGCCGAGAGCATAAATGGGTGGGAAAAAGACGAACATCCTATTCAACTTGTTCTGAGTTCACCAGACCAATATAGTTTCGTTCATCACGAACCTATCCAAAACCGGGTTGTTGAGGAAAAATAAGTGTTTAGTGGAGATAATGTGGGTAGAGAATGTAACACTAGGAATGAGGTATATAACATGTTTGAGGCACACACTTCAGGTTGGCAAAACCAACCATTACATTGGGATCAAGAAATTTTTTCTCAAAGCTTTGAAAGTCAAGTCCCTGTACCTTTTCAATCTGAATCTTCTGTTGACCCTATCCTTAATCTTTTCAAACAAAATGATCAACAGGATGATTGGATTGACTCTGTTCCCAAATCCAATGACAACTTTGACCAACTTTCTCAACTTGCCTAATCCAATGCTCACAGGCTCCAAAATTTAGTCTGTTATGAACCCATTTTATGAAATAACATGTGAACAAACTAATGAAATAAGCAAGATTATTTGGGAGAAATCTGATAGGGAATATGAATTTGAGGAAAATGATGAAATGTCTCGTTTATAAGGACATGATGACCTTAGTAATGCCATGACTCAACCCGACTCTGATTCATCTTCAAGGAAGATGAGTGTACACACTTCCTTAGAGTCTTCACTCTTTCAAGACGAGTCTATTGAGTATATTTTCATTCCTGCATCCTTCTTGACACCTGAAAAAGATGTTAATGAGATTGACCGACCTTTGCATCTAATTGACTGAGAGAATGAGTCCAATACTTCCATGCCCTTTTCAACTGATTATAACACTAAAAAGAAGTTTCGACATCAATCCTCTCTCCTATTGAAAGTCATCTCAGTTCTTCATTTGATATGCCTTCCTCTACTGTGCAACTCACAACATTACCCAAGAAGGCACAATTCGGATTTGACCCATTTATGAACAATATGTTGCATACATCTTTTAACTTATGGGTTGACCAATTAGGACCCACTGATTTACAACACAAAATAGCCCCTGTTGATATAACCATGAACATACCCACACATACCACATTGGGATAGGATTTGTCACCTTTTCAAGGTGACTTGGAAAAGGTATGTTCTGTGGGAACAATGAACTATCATCTGTTGCATGATCATTTTCCATTCAAAATATGTGCTGAAACGATTATCAGGCAATATGTGCCGAAGACTTTTAACATAGATTGCTCTAACATTGGCGCCTGGCTGAGGGCATAAAACTCAGCGCTACTAGGAGGCAACCTAGATTTTTAAATGCTTTCTTATTATGTGTGTTTATTTTCTGTTTGTGTGATTTTTGCAGTCTGGCTGAAGACGATAAACTTAATGCTACTAGGAGCCAACCTAGTGTTATCTTTAATACTTTACTGTTTGATTAAATTTGTGTCGTAACTCTAGAATCCCAGAAAAGAGTCTAAATGGTTTGGGTAGTTTATTTATTTGCTTTATGTATTAGTTATTTTCCTTGACCATAATTCTTTTTGACCCCCTCCCTTATACTATTTTGTATAGATTAACTATTATTTTTGTTGTGTTGGTGATAATCTGTAAAATGTTTTGTCTACTAATATTTAATTGCAGAATGATCTATCTTTTGGCAAAAGTTAGTAGAAAAGCTTTGACATCAACATAAAAATACTTCACATCAGGTGATATCTATCCTTACTACATTTTCTTTTATACCTGATCAACCTGTGTTGTAGAGTAAGCAAACCATAGGTTTGGGGATGTAGCATTTGTTTTTATATTATTACTTGCATATTACACTCTTACTGTCTTACATTGCTATTTGCTTGAGGACAAGCAAAATTTCGGTGTGGGGGTGCGTAGATTTCATAAAAATATTTTTCAAAATATGCAAGAAATACACCATTTTTGTTCATGAGAAGAGTAGTTTGCTACTTTACTTGTTTAAAAGAAGATGATTTAGATGATTTAAAAACCTGTGTTGTTAGCTATTTATTGTGAAAAACTCTGAGGAAACTCTGTAAGAAAAACTTTAGGGTATTGTATTCATGAGTAAACCTAGTTGTTATTCTTTTCTTCAATTGATAGCTATGTGATTATAAAAAGGACTGAGATAGGATTACCATTTGTTATGAGAACTTCTTGTGATTGAAACCTGAACCCTTATGCCATGTCTATACAGTATGTTATGTTACTCTGTCTGTATGTACACTCTGAAAAAAATAGAAAAAAAGAGAAAAAATAAAAACAAAGAAAACAATGAAAAAAATAGAAAAAAGGAAAAAAGGAGTTGTACATACCTTTACTGTTGAATAAATTTTTGGTGTAAATATGTTGTAAATCTCTAAGCACCACTATCCTAGACATTGTAATTTGGGATATGTGCTATAGTGTAAGGTTTCGAGCCTGGATATCTCGGGTGATTAAGGCACGTAGAGGTCCCTTTAAAACCTGGCAAGCTCAGTCATAATGGCGGGGGATTGTTGGCCTCAAAGCCCGCTACATGGGATATCCAGAAAGTAAAGGAAACTAAACACTATATAGAGATATTATAAGTTGTACTTTTATATTTCTGGCAAATGTTAAAGGGTTTAGGCATGATCAAGAATTTGATTGCAAATAAAAGTGAGAATGTCAAAAGTCTAATCTGTTTGCATGTCTTGAAAATTGGGAATTGTTGAACTTAATCTACTTAGTTTACTTTTAAATATGAACTCCAAAGCTATCAATAGTCCATTTCCAATAAGAGTACCTATTTGAGAAAACTATGTAAAAGGTTCTCTTATCATGTTTATCATTAACTGCTGAATAGGTTTAAGATAGTAGATTGCATTTCTCATGTTTCATATTTGAAAAAATATTTTGACAAAAAGATAGGATAGATTATTTCATCTATTTTGACTTGTAAAAATATTTGCAAAATTCACTTCCACATCTGTTTTTAAGATAGTCTTGCTTGAGGGCAAACAAGGTTTATGTTTGGGGATGTTGATGTGACTGTATTTGCAGCACTCAAACCTTAGTATTTGTACTACATTTGCATCTTAACGTAGGGATAATTGCAACACTTTGTTATTTTTGATGCAATGTAGGAGAATACCGAAAAGTGGAAGTCCATACCCAAAACGATCCAAAATGCAAGTCAAAAAGTGAGCAATGGAGAAAACACGAGAATTGGTAGAAGAATGAAGCCGATAGAGACAGAATTTGGTCAAAACTAGCGAATAATCAGACTCAAAATGTTGAAAATAACCCGAAAATATCTCGGTCAATGCTCGGTCAAAGCCCAGTCAGAAGTAAAAATTCCAGCCCAAAAAGTCAACAAAAGGGCGCTCGAGCGCACCCTCCTGGCGCTCGAGCGCCCTGCATAAGCCATCCATCGTCTTCCAGAAGTGCCAAGTGGTGTAAAACAATACGTCGAGCATACTGGCACTCGAGCATGCCTTCCTAGGCGCTCGAGCGCCCATCTGCACCTTCCGGAGTCTTTTGGAAGCGCCGTGTGTCAAGTAACCAGTGGATCGAAAAAAGGCGCGCTCGAGTGCGCCCCTGATCTAGTGCCTATAAATACCCCCTCCCCTAATCGAAAATCTTAATTAATTTTGGAATAGTGCCAATATTTTTGGTATCATTTCGAGTTAATTCTAGTTAGTTTTAGTTCTAGTTGTAGTTAATTAATTAGTAGGATACATGGGAAGTTCCACCTAAGTGAATCAAATATATCCATACTTTAATAGTGAATCAAATATCTTGACAACCTTAGATTCCATAAACTATAGGTTGTACTATAGTTCTAGACCAACAAGGAGAAGTTAATGACTTAGTTGAAACAGATCTTTTGCACCAGGTTGCAAGGACAGTTCCATACTATGGCTCCAGCGCTCGTAGATGGAACAACACCTACATCAGAGTTAGTAATCGATAGGCTAAGTTAATTGACTAGGTTAATGCTTGTAGCTTAACCTCTTGCATATGATTAGAGAACTTGAATGCTAAGCCTATATTGACTGCCTCTTTGCATATCCATCCCCCTGGATTCCTTTCCCTCGTATTCCACTAATATTTAGTTAGTTTAATTTAGTTGTAATTTAGTTATATTCTCAAACGCCTTTTTTAACTGTCACTTACCGCTTTAACACTTTCATACACTACTTCACTAACTAACTAACGGGCTTCCTTGTGGTACGATTTTGCACTCATAGCACACTACACTACAAAGATCCGTGCACTTGCGGGTTATTAGAACTTTGTCATTTTGCACCTAATTATAACACACCATTTGAACGCATCAAGAAACATAGAGTTTATCTTACATAGTGTTTCGAAACACTTGTTTTCATTTCATTTATAAATGAATTATGTGATAATTTGTATTTACAAATAAATTCTCATATTTAAAATTATAAAATAATATTAAATCAATTCTATCATTTATAAATATAAATTGTGTTTGGAACATAGTTGAAATTGAAATTAATAATTGTATTTTACTTAAGTACCCTTCTTTTATTCAATTGTAATTAGGCTATTATATAAGTGTCATCTTCTCATTCTATTATTGATTACTGGTACTATCATAAAATTGTTCAAAAAAAAAATTAAAAATTAAAAATAAAAAACAAGGAAAAATTGTCAAAAGAATTAAAGGCCTAGCCATGGTTGTAGAAACCTTGTTATACTTAGTTTCATGGGATCAATGTGTAAAAAATATGGTGTGTAAAGGATATGAGATGTATAGAATCAATCAAAGTTCACGATGATGCCCTCAACGTTGTGGTTGTCTCATTTGATGGTTTGATCTATACAAGTTCAGCTGACACAAGAATCAAGGTTTGAGGGAGACCAATTGGTGAGAAAAAGTATGTGTTGATTGCAACATTGGAGAAGCATAAATCAATTGTGAACGAATACCTAAAAGAAGAGTGAATGAAATATGTCAATTTTTTTTTCTCTTTTTGCCGTCAAAGAAAGAAGAGTGGGGAAGACGTTTATTTTTTTTTCTTTTTTGGGTTTTTCACTATAAAGTCAATCACTTAAACCTAAGGGTAGTTTTGTTCTCGAAATATTAGCAACAAAATTAAAAAATATGAATTTGTAAATTTTACCTCTTGGGCTCGGATTTGAGTAAGACTTGTGCAAATCCAAGAATTGTAAATCTTGGATTTGTAATTTTTTTTTTAAAAGTACAACCAAATAAAAAAATTTGGATTTGCAAATGAATTCCACAAAATTTTGTAGATTTCATTTATTCCAAACAATTTGTTAATTATTGTGTTCTAACCTAGTGGTAATGGAATTTTATTTTCCAAATATGGCATGGGTTCAACAAGTCTTGGTAGAAGCATTTTTATGGCTTTTTAAGTTATGAGGGTAGAATTATAAATAAGTTTTATTTGGTGGTCAAAATGTAATAAGTATAAGTGATTTTACAATTTTATCCCTAATGGTTAATCTATTTTAACTGAAAAATAGATGGAATGGCCAAAACAAAACCCATTTAATAAACTAATGGTCCTTTTAGAACAAAAAATAGTTGAATGGTCAAAATAAGACCCAAGAAATAGTTTAGTGGCCTTAAAAATATTTTATCCTATTTACAATGTCAAATTATTGTCTAAATTGAGACCAATAGTGTCTTAGTGGATCCCACCCATGTACACCGATCCAAGTGGTAGGGGCAGTGCTACGTCCTGATCCCCCAACTTCTATTTTTTTAAGAAAATTTGTCCATGTACTTTTATTTTAAAATAATCATTTCCCCTTCCCCTCCCCCCTAATTTTCTTGATTCTTTTTCCCTTTTACTCGTTTCTCCCCTGTCCCAATCTCATTTCCCTTTAGTTTTTACATTTTTTGTTCCAAACCCCCAAAAAAGTAAAAAAAAAAATTCGCCAGTTTTGACCACTTTTAACTTTTAAAATATGATTATATAGATCATAATTATTTTAAACAATCATTACTTTAACAACAAAAACATCTCATCTTCCCAACAAAATGTAAAAAACTCCAATCCCTATTCTCCTTCAATGATTCAGCCTTCTCTAGTTCTTTGCCATTACATATTTCCTAATCCTAATCCTAAGCCTAATCCCTATTCTTTCTTACTAAAATTCTAATTCTCATACACAAAATAAAAAATACACAAAGTTAAGGTAATATATCATGAAAACTTTGTATTGTATTTTTTTTGCTTATATGATTTTATTCATATTTTATTTTATTGATTTTTTTTTTCCAGTAAGTGAACATTCTACCTTAGGCACCAACTAAGGTAAGCAATTTGAATTATTTCTCGTAATAATTTTGCTAGTGTATATTTTTTTGTTGATTATATTTTAGTGGTAATATTTCGATTATTGTCTCAATATGACAAAGTTCAATAATTTTGTTAATCATATTTTTTTAGTACTTTAAATTCCTAGAGGTTTATATTTCGATTATTGTCCCGAATAATGAATATGCTACTATTCTTTTTTGCTAAGAGATATCAAATATTCTATGCCAATTAATTATATTTTTTTCGACTATTGTCCTGAATAATGAATTTGCTAAAAATATATTTTTTGAATCTCTTTTCTACTAACCCAAAAAATACTATACAAAAAATAAATTTTCGCTCTCCCAACATGAGATTTATGGCTCCGCCCCTGCCAAGTGGGTCCTAAGGTACTACTATTTAACATGTAAAATTCTTGCATAGAGTGAGACCATAATGTCTTAGTGGGTCTCGCCCATGCCACCGGTTCAAGTGGGTCCTACGACACTACTCTGAGCTTATAAGCTCTTTTATTGCTAATAATCGCCAATGTTTAAAAACTCAAAAAAATAATATAGTGTAAGGTTGTCCGTCAGATTAGCTTAAATTCCAAAAGCTTACAAGCTAAAAATGAAAAACTTGGGGCTAAAGTACATTTAGAATGTCATAAGCTTTACGTGCAAAATTGTCCACCAAATTAGCTTAAATTCTAAGAGCTTGTAAGCTAAAAACAAAAAAGCAGGGGCTTAAAAGTACATTTAAAATAAGGTCCTATCTAGCTTATAAGTTCTACCTTATAAGTTGTTTTGCCAAATACTTCAAGAACAATTTATAAGCTATTTTTAACTGAGAAAAATAAGCTCAGCCAAACACTACCCTCCTTTATTTAATAATGTTGTGCTTATAAGTAAACATGAGTAACATGAACAAGACCCAGATCGAGCGTATGTTCAGATAATATAGTTTTTTTTCTATTAAAGGAAAGTTTAAGTTGTACAAAAGATACCACTAAACCAAAGACCCGTAGTTTTTAAGATTATTTACAAGATGTTATAGATCACATTTAAGTACAAATATAAACAAGGGCGGAGTCATTAACGAGTGACTCACCTTAAATTTTTTTAAACAATTATATGTACTTTAAAAGTGTTTTTAATCTAAAAATTAATTTAGTTCATACTTAAAAAAATTATTGAATCTTGTGTTTTAGTAATAAAAATTCCTAGATAAACAATTAAGGGTAATTTACCGAAATGGTCCTAGATCTTTGCCTTTTTCGACATTTAAGTCCTCTATCTTTCATTTTGGACAAAATAGTCATTCATCTTTCATTTTGGTGACTGTGATACCCAAAACCTGGCATGTATTCAATAGCATTTAAAGTTCATTTAAATTGCATTTTATTGACCTTTAACTTTCTTTGACCAAACTAGTTGACTTTTCATCTACATTGACCAACTAGGACAAGGTGGGAATTTTTGAAATGTTTAATAAAAGGCAAACTTGGGATTAGAAATAAAAAAAATGCAATGTTAAGTTAGTCAAATTTTGGGTCAACTTTGGAATTAAATATGAACAAATTGGGGAAGAGTTAGGTAGCAAATTATATATGGTTGGAAAGCTCTATGAGTCTAGTTTCTGAGGTTTCAAACCATTCGTGAATTGAAGTTTTCTAGAAGAAGTTATGGCCGTTTTCGTAATGTCGCGCATAGCTGTTTTGGTTTAGCGGGTTGACCGAATTTTGACCTTTGACTTCTTATCATTTTTTTTTCTAAATAAGCAGAATGCACACGAAAAAAACAGAGAAAAAAAAGCTTGAAACCATGAGGAAAAGAAGGAGAAAAAAAAAAAGAAGATTTCAACCTTCAAATCATCAAATCTTCGCGTGAGCTTGCATGGGGTTGTTTCTGAGGCATCCAAAGTGGTTTTCCTAGCGTCTAGTAGCGTCTAAGGTGAGGGTTTCATCGTTATTTGTGCATTTGAAATATTTGTGTCTAAACTTTAATTTTTGGATTTTATGCGTAGATCGTTAGTTTAATCGTTTTAATGCTTAAAGAATGTTCCTTGTTGATTGTAGAACATGTATTTATAGCTTTTTAACATTTTCTGCGGTTAAATATTGGAATTGAAATATAAATTGTGTGATGAATAGTAAATTGTGAATAGTAAACCCCCGTTTCGATGAAGTTGTTCCGTTACGCGTTCTGTTGATGTAGGAAGATGTTAGATATGCTAGAATGCCTAAATGTGTGGTTTAATTGGAATGTGTAATGGAAAAACGAAGAAAAACGGCTTAGTGAAAGTCGGGGTCGTTTAGGTCGAGTTTGGCATTTTCTCGTTTTGCGTGTTGGCATTGTTTCGGGAGGCCATGGAAGCACTTTTGGTGCGATTATGGCATTGGTTGGGTGTTTGGTTGGTATAGTTGTAGTTCAAACGAGCAAAGGGGGAAATCGGGGCTTTGCGCGAATTCTAGGGTAAAGTAGGGTTTCGGGGTCCTTGGACGTGCCTTATGGTGACCTAGGAGGATTGGCGAAGTCGGTTTCCAGAACTCGTGGCTCGTTTGAAAATTGTAGTGTTTTGATAGTTGGGGCCGATTTGTGATTTTTCTTGTTATCTTGATATTATGCCTATAGAATGCTTAGGGTTGCTTTATATACTTGTTTAATTGGTGTTATTGTTGCTTATTATTACTTGTTATGCTTGAAAAGTTAGTTGAATGCTAGTATTGATTGTGATTGCTTGTTATCTCGTTTGTTGTCACTAGTTTGTATTGTTGTGCTATCGCTCGTTTATTGCCTTGTATCGAGTCTTGAATTGCATAGTGTCTCGCGCGTGAGTGATGGGCCTCTCTGGGTAGCCTCGGGTTGCCAGTGTTGGTTGCTCTAGCTCCGCTGCTATTCCCTTTTCTCGCTTGGGTTGCCTCCCAAGGAGATTTGGGTCGTAGATTGATGGTTACTCCCGGGGTATTCCAAACTGGTGTTATAAGGTGGATGCGCGCTTATTGTCATCGTTGTCAACATCAAGCTCGAGATTGATGTATCGCTCGTGAAATGGTACATTGCTCGTATGAGTGAACCATAGCCTTCAGAGTGTGGTATAGCTTTGAATGGTTGTGTTAATGCTTTAAGTAATTGCTTATTGTATTGATTGTTTGTCTTGATTGCTTATTTATCCGTTATGTTGCTTAACTGTCTTATTTGCATTGCACGACTTTCTTTCTCTCCAACTCGATATCTGTCTCGCCCTCACTGAGTATATGTGTTGTGTATACTCACTCCTCACCACCACATTTCAGGAAATGCCATGTTAGCTGGAAAGTTCGTGATTATGTGAAAGTTCGTGCCTGAGGAGTTGTCTTGCGTGCCTATGTGGCTTGAGTGTCAAAGTTGCAAAGATATGTGCTTTCATATGTTGTATGTAATTATTGTTAAAAGAAATGTAATTTAATCTAGCTAAGTAGTTGAGGTAGATTGATAAGCTAGTTATGTATTCAGTAGTATAGTTAACCTCGATACATGTTTGTAATTGTCTAAAAGAAAATAGTGAGAATGGTATGATAGTATATTTTATGTAGTAGATTAGTATGGATTAAATGTCAAGTTTGAATGTTCTTGTAAAAGATGTAAAGAGATAGGTTAGTTTTTAAACTGGAAATGTATATTTATATGTTGTGTTTAGTTGTTGAGAACCAAGGAGAGGATGGCCTTGAGGTGGTTGAATGTTTGACACGGTGTTGGTCCATTTATATGCTTTTCCAGGTGTTACATTTCACCTAGAAACAGGGGAGACTCCGTCCGTTTTTCCCTGAAAATTTATGCCCGGGTTTGGTTTGGGTTGTGATTAGATCGATTGATAGAACTCCCGGTCTCGAGAAGGATCGGGGTGTTACAGTGACAATCGTTAGTCCTTGAAGCAAAATCCGTCGAAAAAATATCGTTAATGAGCACGTGGATGACACGTGGTTACAAAATCACAAATCTTCAGAGGGAAATTGTCACACGATTAAAGATAAGCATCCTAAAGTTTATGTATTTTGCAGTCACGTTCCATTCACGTGCTCACTAACATTATTTTTTGATAGATTTTGCTCCAAGGACTAATAGTTGTCACCAGAATGAAAGACGAATGACCATTTTGTCCAAAATGAAAGATAGAGGACATAAATATCAAAAAAGACAAAGATCTATGACCATTTAAGTAAATTACCCAACAGTTAATATAACATAAAACAATACTAAACAAATGAAAAAATAGAAAAGAAATATTAGCAAGATAAAGTAGCTTGAAAGAATATTACTTAAACGTGGAATGTGTAGCGCCCCGATCCCTCACGGAATCGGGACTTCTATTAATCATGCTATTCTCAACTCAATTCCCAACCCCGAGCACGAAATTTAGGAAAAAACGGATGGAGTTTCCCCTATATATAGGACTATCTGAAAACCTGCAAATAATAACATACAACCATAAGACCATAATCTACAACCTCAATCCATTTCATCCTTATATGCATGCAAGTCAACTAGACAATAAAATAAAACAATAGAAGTTATTACAAACCACTAGCACCTAACCATCACCCAAGACTAAAACTTTAATATTATATTTCTTAAGATAACACAAATACATACATGACCATAAGGTCTCAAATAGTATACAAGCATATCATGTACACATTCTTCCTTGTTCTACACACTGATAGAGCAGGCAGGCCACACAGGAGGCAATCCCATCTCCAGCTTTTCTTGGGACAAGATGAAAAGAGGAGTGAGCAACGCAGTTGTTCAGCGAGGGAGGTGATGCAGCATACCGGGGAATGCTTCCATGAGATGCACAAAGATAACACATAAATATCACCAATAAGCAAGCTAATGAAACAAGTAGTTAAACACTTTATAAAAGGATACGGTTTAACTCCTTGTTTCCAATGTCGAACCACGAACCACGATCTTCAAGCAAATGCCGGCAAACTCCTTATTCCTCCAAATGGGATACTCTGGATGTATCTCGATCCTACAACCCATATCTCCTGAGGTAAGATCGTAAGCCCCAACGAGGTGAACCACGCCTCTGGGGTAGGGGAGTATGACTTAGCGAGAAAGGGACTGAGAAACCATGGTAGCCGAAGGAGCACGGCAAGTCCGACGCCGCCCGTGTTACTCGACATTACCATGCCCGAATAGGTTGCGCAACCACGATCAAGTTCATGAGAGCCAAGAATATCACATATCACATATCACATAAGAGGAATGACAAAATAGGCCGGCCCCGCTGTTAATCACAATATAAGCCATTAAACATGTAATAACTGTATAAATACAAAAGAGACAAATAACACTCTTTTCTACAAACTCTTCAACTAGCTTGATTACACATTAGACATGCATTTAAACACCTAACAACCATCTACAAGCTCATACAAGCACAAGGACATCCAATTCTCACATTTTCCCCTTTGATCACAAGGCAATTCTTCTTCTAAACGAAAATCAAGGCCTCAATTCTATAAACCAATCATACGACACTCCTAAGGATACTAAAAGACATCTATCTAAGCCTCAAAAACCCGCTTTGGAGACAAAAGCTCGGGAAGGTCCCGAGTGGGTTTTAACTACACCTACCCTATCTGGACTCCAATTTAATGCAACGAAAGCACCAAAAGTGCTTCTATGCCCCAATGATACCTAATCTAACGCCTAAATGTGCCCGGATTACATTTCATGAAAAACCCCCTTTTAAAAAAGTTAGCTAAATTGCATTTTAACTCAATTCCGGGCAATTAAACTACATGTGAGCTTCTAACTAGTTTTAATAATGTCTAGAGCACCTAAATGAATCATCAATTCGTTCCAAATCTCAACCTAAAGCCAAACCCTAATTTTTGTGACTATTCATCATTTGTTTCATACAATTCAAGCTTTCAACTATGGAATTTGTTAACAGGCTACTCAAGCATAGTCTATACATCATATAAAATATGTACAATACCATAGTTAAGCATTTCAATAGCCATAATCAACAAATCACAAAATTATAAAAGTTGACAAAAACTTTAAACTCAACTAAATGCAAACTCCCTCACCTCAAGCTCTTGGAAATGGTTGGAAGATGATCTAAGAAGACTCAAATAGCTCCTTGCAAGCACCAAGATCAAGAATTGAAGGATTGTAGTAGAAATTTTTTTCCCCTTTTTTTCTTTTTCTTTTCCCATTTTTCTCTTCTCTCCGCATGGTTTCACCTTTTTTTTTTTTCTATTTTGGCCTTCAAATGCATATAAAAAGCTTACCAAAGTAGATATATATGGGCTTGGACTTTTGGCTAATGTTTTGGGCTTAGAAAAATCAATTAAGTCCACTACAACGACTCAAAACAAAGCTAGACAATTAAAGGCCCAAAACAAAATGCTAAAAATTACTATTCATACGGTTGAACAAGTAATTTTTTTTCTCTCGCACTCCGAGCATGCAATGCAAGAAATAATAATTTTCTCATGCTCCATATAAGTCATATAATATGGGAAAAATATGAAATTAGAAAAATAAAACAGTTGTAAATCTTCATGAATAGTAGCTATTAAAAAATATATTAAACCTCACATAATTCACATTATCCATCAAATAACATGCGGACAAATGTAATTAGGCACTATTTACTATATGTTGGGTTCGGGGTATCATAGAATGCATTCGAAAGAGGCACACCCACATGGGAAAAATAATAAAGAGATAGTAGGTTTTAAGTTAAGAAAGAGATGTGACAAACTACATCGTTAGATGTACATGTGGCTTTTGGCAAAAATGAGTGTTCTCGATAAAGCTTACGCATGCTCAGACCAACTCTAATAGTATCCTATTTCTTTCCCAACATGTGGAGAAGGGGATAGTATAAATGAGTTCCTCCAGTTTTTTAGGTGATCTTCTAAATTTTAGGACATGAAACTCATTTTTAACATTTCTATATATGAGAAAAAATACACAATACAAAATTCCCTATCTTATCTCCTAAAATCTTCTAATGACTAAAATAAAAAAATTTGTAAAATATAGAAAAATTGTTGGAATAAAACTAAAATAGGAGATCTCTCAAATTAGGATTCCTAAATGTAGAAAAATTACTCATATACTCTACATGTAGAAAAAAAATTAGAGAATATGGAAAATGGGGGTAAGGGAGAAGATTGGAAAAATCTCTCCCTTGTTTATTTTGGAAGTTTTCTAAGGGGCGAAGGAACTGGACGGGTCAAAGCAACCCCTCCCAAGCTCACTTTTTCTTTCACCCCAATTTGGAGTAAAATGGAAGGGAGTGAGACTCTAGCCTTCCATAAAAGTCATTTTACACATAAGATTTATCTTTCCTTTCTATTTTTTTTTCTAATCCAAACAAAAGACACTTATAATCTTTTATCATCCTCTCTTTTGCTCAAATTATCCAATCCAGACATGATTTTATCTTCTTCTCTCATCTCCTCTCCTTTATGATTCTCCCATTTCTTCTCATTTATTAAACTTTCCCCCCTCAATTTAAACACATTGTTAGAGTTGGCATTAGTGTTCACTATACCAACCTTTGGATTGTACAAAGGGAAAGGAAAAGAAACTATGGTAGAGAAAAAATAGTTAAGGAATGGAAAGTAATTCAAGGAATTTTTGACACAAGTATTCATTTAGTTCAAATTTGTCGAAATGTCATTTTCTCTATGATTAATATCTTCTAAAAAGAAAAGTGATATTCAAATCTCATAATTTATGGTCAATTCATTTAATATTTCCTTTCTTAGAGGACAACTTTTCAAAGAAAAGCAACTTGGGCAAAAACGAAGTGATTTGGACAAAAAGAAACAAATTAAAATTTTCTTATTTAAATTACAAAAAATAAAGAAAATGAATTGAAGAACTAAAAGAAATGTAAGTATCATTTTAAATAAAATGTTACTTTAATGCTCTTTTTATATTTATTATTATATTAAGGAAGGATATAATTAAAATTATGTATAAGTATTAGGTACAGTTAAAATATTTCACTCATTAATCTTAATTTTTCATCTAACAAATCTCAATTTGGGAGGATTACAAAATCTTCTTATTAAAATATTCTTCAATGCTTTCATAACATTTCTCTGATTTTAGGAGTCAAGTCAAACTATAGGAGAGATGCCTTAATTCATACCCTTTTTTTTTCTTTAAAAATTGCAATCCAAACACTATGTTAATAAATGAAAGAGTGAAAGACAACTGAAATATTTTCTTTTATCTTTATTTTTGGGGTCAGAAAAAGAAAGAAATGTTAAAAGAAGCGTTAAATCCACTTTGTATCCCTTAATTCTATAACTGGTGTCACTTATTACCCTTATATTTTTGTTCACCACTTAGTACCCTTTGACTTTGATAAACTTTAACGGAAGTAAAATTTTGTTAACACTAATTGTCAAATTACTAAAACAAATTTGCCTATCATTTTCCCAAACCCTAACCTCTACCCAAAAAAAAAAAAAAAAAAACCTATACACTCACCAAAACCCCTGCCCTTAACAAACCAACAAAAAAAAATATAACCCCTACATCTGATACCCTACCCAACCCTAAACCCCAAATCTGCACCTCTTACCCCCAACCTCATCCGTACGAACCCTTTCAAAACTGCCTTGACCCTAATCACTATGACCCTCTGATACCCCACCCAACCATAAATGGGTTTTGTGAATGTCTTTGTGTGTGTTTGATTTTGGTAGGTTTTCCTTTTATGTGTATGTATGTGTATGTATGTGTATGTATATATGTATATATATATATTGAAATCCCCAAAATAATCTAAGGATGCGGGCTCTTAATTTGAGTATTTTATTAGAGAAATTGTTGACCAAGAAGAAGAATTTGTCAATTTTGTTAAATGAGCTTAGAGGAGGCAAAAATCATACTATCATAAATTATGTCTGCAACGTTGCTGAAATATGTATGTCTAACCAATGTTTCCACAATAAACCCTATGGTTTTTTTCTTCACCCCTTCCCTCCCATTGAAGGTCATCTCTCAGTGCTTGTCGTATTTTGGGTACTCTAACCTTAGGCCGGTAGCACCCCCGCATTCTTTCTCTTTCTTTTTTTCGTCTTTTCTAGGTTTCAATGTTGTTTTCGT
Source organism: Ehretia macrophylla (assembly GCA_037974665.1). NCBI lineage: Eukaryota > Viridiplantae > Streptophyta > Magnoliopsida > Boraginales > Ehretiaceae > Ehretia > Ehretia macrophylla. Next base: position 68,353,222 of record CM075771.1, on the reverse strand, counting down.
TAATTTTCTTGCAGCTTTTCTTATGTATATATTGTTTGATTTGGTAATGGCTTATTTTTTTAGTTGTATGATGTTTGATTTCTTTCCTTTTATGGGTTTTCTATTAGGTCGTGGTTGTTTTGGTTTGTTAATAGATGTTGCATGGCCCATTTCTCTGTATGGTTTTTTTCGTTGGATTGTGGTGTATAGGCCAACTCCTTGTACTAATGTTTTGGACTGTGGCACAAAATTGATTTTGGATGCTACTCAGGGCTACTCAGATTGTAACCGAAACATTTTCTCTATTGTTCACAATTTGCAACTCTGCCTATCTTCTTCGCTTGGTCACTCCTAGTTTCTGTCTCCACGAGCCACCCATTAACAACCTAAGTTGCTTCTATAATTAGGATAGGTTCCCTTTTCCATGACTAATGTTTCAATGCCCCTTTAGCATTCTTTTTGCTGGCTTTAAGTGTACATTCAAATGCTTTGGCATTTAGAATAGCCTGAACCTTTGTACCTTTTTGCAGCTATATCTATACCAATGAAAAAAAAACCAACGCTTCCACTACATTCTTGGATTCTTATGACGATTTTTAAATGTGTATATACATATATATATATATATAGTGTATGTTTGTGTGTGCATCAATGCGCGCATAAGTGAACGAGTATGCATCAATGTGTGTGTGCATGTATATGTGTCCATCATTGTGTGTGTGTTGCATTTGTATGTGTTATGGGTAGAATAATTTTCGAAGGGTAGTTTAGTTTGAGAATACACAATAATAATTTGTTATACAATATAAACATTTTTTTCTAAGGGCTCAAAAATGTAAGTGAGGGGCAATAGGAGTCATCAACTATAAAATGAAAAGGTACAAAGTAAATTTAAACCTTAAAAAAACATAATCGTATAAAAAAGAACAAATAAAAAGAAGAAAATACAAAAAAGTTTTTTATGGTTGTTATATAATTATTAAATGGATTTCATCCTGATGTAGATTTTTGTTCGTAATTATCCAAACTTTATATTGATAATGTTTATCTAAGCCCTGTATCCTAATTTTATGCAAAGTCTAGCAGTAGACAATTTCTCTTGTATCTTTGGTTATAAATAGGACCCTCTACATTGTAAAGTGACACCATGAAAATCAATACAAGTTTCTTCTTTCTCTTCTTCTATTATATTTATTTTTACTTTTATTGTCTCTTCTAGTTTTCTCTAGTTTCATAACACGTTATTAGCATAATTAGTCTCTATCAATCATCACTATTAAATATGAATAGACAAATATGAAGGTTGAGAAGAAAAAGTAATTTGAGAATATGAAGATATCTCATACCGCGAATTTTGGTAATTTTTATTTTAATCTCTTATCAATTTTATTATGAAATATATATGTATCATGATGTCAAATCTCACGAACCAAAAAGTTTGTTGTTTTATTATATTGAACAATGAAAATTTGCTTGAAAAGCTTATATTTACATCCATAAGGTCACGAACTTGAAGTTCATTGTTTTTTATATAACAGAAAATAATATATATTCGTAAACCTTCGAGGTTAAATCCCATATGGATAAAATTTTAAAGAAATACTTTTAAGAATGAAATCAGCATCCGTGAAGGATTACGATAAAATAATGATATTCCTTCATCATTATCTCCATGAAGGCTAAAGTCTAAATATATTATGACAAATGATACATATATCCTTTCACAAAATTTGAGAATAAATATATGATCATCACAAGGCAACGATCTTCCAAAAACTCGTTATGAATGAATTTATCTGCAATTGCAGAATTTTTAAAATAGTAAGCGAGCATGATTCTGCAATGTTTGAATTACTTCTCAATTAAAATTATGCGGAAATAATATAAAAATGGAAGATATGTTAAAGAGAAGTATATTATATTTTTATTCCTTGAATATGCTCCTAAATTAATAATATTGAGAGCATAACATTGAAAAATTTATTGTAGATTTGTTACCACAACTGTAACTGTGAAACCCCATTTTTCTGCTTTAACTCGATTTACGTGTTTTATCTCGTTTTGCGTGCATTTGACCTGTTTATGTGCTATATGACCTAGAATGTTATAATTTTGATATCAATACTCCTAGAACATGCTAAATTTGCATTCATGAAATTTTCATAAAAAATAGAATCAGAAATTTTATAGTCGGTTTTGGTGAATAGTGCTTTTGAACACCTGTCCGCTAAAATTTTTACAGGGGTGTTTTAAACGTCTTAAAACCTAGTCCTCTATTATTAATAGACCCATGTTTGATAAAAATTGATTTTGAAACAGAATAGTAATTTAAATAGACTTTTCGGGCGAAAAATAATGTTTTTGAGCCAAATAGTGATTTCTTCTAAACTCGATTCTTGCATTGACTTTTATTGACCTAGTATATATTAATATAAATGTATTTATATGTGGTATTAAATGATTTTAGATTAATTGTGTATTCAAAAGACATTTGAAAATAAATAATATGACTTTTCAGATTCTTTTGCAAAAATCGGGTTTTAAGCCGACTCGGGTGAAATTGTTTGATTGTAAAACTTATTTTCACCTAAAAATAACCTACTTCAGCTAGCTTGGGTGTTGAATAATTGTTTTGAACTTTGGTGATCAAGAAAATGCATTTAAAGTCAAGAAAACACAAAAAAATGCTAAGTTTCAACTTTGACTATCATTTAAATGGTTGACCAACAAGCTTATATCACCAACACACACTCACAAAGCACAAAAACACCCCAAAAACACACACAAAACCGTGGCTCCTTAGAGGAGAAAGATGAAGGCATTTTCAAAGCATTTTTCTCATAGATTTTGCATTTCAAAGCCGAATTAAGTGATTCAAAGTTTGAACTTGATTGTTGGGCATCCATTCTACCTATTTCTAGCCTTATTTTGCATCAAAGGTGAGAGAAAAATTCTAGATCTCAAAAGTTGTCTTTTGCATTTTTGCGTATAAATGAAAATTGAACCGTTAGAATTCTAATCTGATGTTAGATTATTGCTCCTTGCATGCTAGGGATCATTTAGCTGTAATACTACAAGTTTTTATCGGTTGTAGCATAATTTTTACTTTTCGGGTATTTAAATTTGATTAATTTGTTCAAAGTTGATTAAATTGAGTTGTGTTGATCGGAATCGATTGTTGTCGATTTCTAAAAGTTTGTTAATTACGTGGTAGCGCCGTTGTAATGCCGAATTTTTGATTTTGATGTTCGTGCCAAAATCCAAAAATTTCAGCCACGACATCTTAGGGTTTTAGGGTTATTGGACATGATTTGGATGTGTTTTGGTTGGTTTCCAAGGGGGCTAATGTAGTTGATTGAATGGGTGAGTGTTTAAAACTGATTTGGAGTTGTTTGGATTAGTAGAATGTAAGATATGACTTATTGAAGTTTAGGTTATCTTTCTTTAAATTGTTGAATTGAGCCTTAGTTGATTGAGTTTGGTTTGAGTGATTGAATTGTGAGTTGATGATGGGTAAACTAGGGTTTGATTGTGTGTTTAATGCATGTTCGGTTAGATGGCCTACTTTATCATTTAACTTAGTTGTTTGTTGTTTAATTAAATATTGATTATTATTGAGTACGGGAATCAGGCACTTTTGTTGCTGATCTCCCATATGATTGATTGATTATTGATGATTGTTATGGAGTCTTGGTATGTGTGTGCCACCTCTCGGGCAGCGTTTGGCTGTCGGGTTGAAAACGGCATGACTGCCAAAGACTACCCCCAACTCGCATGACGGAGGTGTCATGGAGGGAGGGGCTAGTAAAGTACCTCGGGTGCGTGTGTAATGGGGAGTTACAAGAAGAATGGTTGAGATCGTGATGGCGTTTGGAGCTACACCAACTAGATTATCCTTTATTGAATGGTCATATAGTTATGTGATGATATTATTATTGTTGTTATTGTGTGTTTACTGACTCAAAGGATTATTCCAAGGAGTTTAGTAGACCTTGCTCGAGATCTATCGGATCCTCATTGGGCTTATTTTATATAAGCTTACTCTCTATTATTGCATGCATACAGGTGTACTTTCGCAGGATTACGGGTACGTGCCTCAGGAAGCTGAGAATGTGCTTTATGTGGACGAGTCTTGTGTGCCGGAGTCGTTGCCATGAATTTGTCTTAGTTGATGTAATATGTTATATTGTATAGCTTACTCAATTATAAGACTTATGTATGATGGTTTAGTAGTCTTTCTTTTGATCATGTTTAGATTACTAAGTTGGTTTATAATCTATTTTGAAATGTATGTACAGTTTACGTATGAAGTTGGAACGGAGGCGTATAACTATGAACGGATTGTTGAAAGAATGATAATTGTATAATATAGTTATGTTGTATGTTGTTAATTTAATTGAGGAGTTGGTTGTTGAATGGTTTATGGAGTTGGTTGTATGATATTTGGAAGAGGTTGGTTTAGAGTATCGGTGTCTTAATTACTGTCGTTATACTGCCGAATTCTGTTGTGTCCTAACTGATTGTAGGTGGGGTCGAGTTGGGGCGTGACATTTAGTTGTTTAGTTGTCAGTCAGGGTATCCTCGGAATGTGGGTAGTGGTCTAAGCATGCAAGTATGTATTAAGTGAAAGAAAAGTGAAACATATGTTAATATGTTTATGTGATTAATTTACTTATGTGTCTAACTTTCTATGTGACCAGTATGCCTTGTGTGTTAAGTGAACTAATGTGGTCAATATGTTTTATGTGATAACGTGCTATATGTACTCAATGTGTTGTGATTAATGTGCATTATGTGATTAATGTGCATTATGTGATTAATGTGTATTATGTGACAATTGTGTTTTATGTGATCAAAGTGCTTTATGTGAAGTTTGTTGCTTATGTGACTTTAATTGTTTATAACTTACTTCTGTGATATACCCTGTTTATGTGATGTTAGCTTCTTATATGCTGAATTGTGTGTTATGTGATAATGTTAAATTGTATGATAATCATGCATTACGTTGTACCTGTTTTCATGTGATGTAATTGTATATATTCTATAACTGTGGGTGATTCTTTTAGGTGAAGTAAGGATGACTGCAAGAGTTTTCGGAAATAGTGGTAGGCCATGATTTTGAATTATTATTATTCTAGAAGTTTATCAGATAGATTTTAATTGTTATGTTTATGGATTTTAGTTTCGCTTAGTGGATTGATCTTGATGTTCCTTTAGCGAGAATGAAGTTGTTCGAGGAAATAGCAATGTATCTTGATGATTATAATTACTTTTGTTGCCATGTTTAACTTGTTATTACTTGGATATGGATCATAAGTTGAGGTTTCCGTGAGGTTATCATTAGACACTTTTGGAGTCTCAACTCAGACTATACTTCCTTGAGGTTATTTTAGAATGAATTTATTTGAGGAATTAGTGATGTATATTTGTGAATGGAATGAACTGTGGTATAACATGTGAATATGTCTACTATTTGGGATTGCTATATTATTAATGGGTATTTTGGAGTTTGATCTTTAAACCTTGGAGACAATTGAAGTGATTCCTGACTAAAGTTACTTTATTCGAAGATGTAATTGTTGGGAGATAGAATTATTTGAGGAAATAAGAATGCATTTTGATGGCTGAATATTTACTTGCCTGCATCAAACTTTTGGGTTCTAGGTGGTATGACTTTCTAAATTGTTGATTGGGGATTCTCTTGTATTATAATGGGTTAGCATGAATCTGTATTGTGTTATCAGATTTTGGAGTCTTCATTAGTTAATCTTGTTGGGTAATCAGTGATTTATCTTGTTTAGTGATTGGTCTGGTACGGAATGTAAAATTTTGGAGTGATTTATCTTGTTTGGTGATTGTTATGACTCCTTAGGTTCTCTAAATCTCCTTAGTGTCTTGTCTTGGTAGGAGATAAATTGTAGGATTTGACTTGTTGGTGTTTAAGTGTATTGGTGGGACACCCTTCTTGTGCTTCATAATTCTATCGGTCTTATTATTCTTTTCTACTCTATTCTCACTTATTTGAGAGAGGGTTACACTTTTCTAGCCTATCAATTGTTTCTTGAAAGTTTGCTTATTGGATTAATGGATCCTATGCCCATTTGACATTGTTTCTATTCTTAACATTCATATTTGTTTCTTATAGCAATGTCGCTTATTGGAGTTAAGGTTTGAGACTTCTATATTTCATTCTATATCTCCAGCCATTCGTTTCAGTATTTTATTTCATCCTATTACTATTCATTTGAAAGTAATCTCTCCGTTGGTATACCCTTTTACTTGTTCGAATTTTACTTGCTTGATGTATTCCCTACCTAAGTACATCATTGTCATTCTTGTTGATCCTTGTTAATCATATTATTTTATTATTAAATCCTGAGCCATTACTTTGCTTGTAATTGCTTATTTAATATACTCAGCATTGTCCTTTCTTATTTATACTTCTTTGGTTATTGCGTGCTGAGATACTCATTATCTTGACACTCATATTTTCTATTGAATTAATCATCTCTTATCTCTTAATTTTATTTCACCTCAAGTACAACTTACTTGTTTGGTTCCTTGAACAATCATCGAGAATTGAAATATCTACTTGTTCAGGAATTTTTGTTCAACATACTCAGCACTGTTTTGACTTGTCATCATCCTTTGTTCATACTTATTAACTGATAGGTGCTGAGACATTTCTTATCTTAGTTATCATGTTTCCTTATTAAACTATTAACCTTTTGATTCTCTAACCTATTTGAGCTCTTGTTCACTTGATTGTTGGCTCGAATATGACTTTCCATATTCGTATTTCCTTGTAAATTTCATAAGAGCCATATTCTGACAAATGTCACTTTTGAAATATTTCCTTGATCAATAATCATTCATGTTATCGTGAATGAGTTTTTAAACCCTTGGGGTGTTCATAGAGCTCTTTTGTGTAGTAGGGGATGATTGATAATTAGTGGTGTCATGCTAAGACTTTGGAGTTGCGATTTCTTTCATATGCAATATGATATTAGGTAGGAGAGAATTATGAATTGAAGATTGTCTTGGAATTATGATCATCAACTTGCAGTCAACAGAGTTTGTTCTTTTGAGGTCTTTGGTTAGGTGTCATCCTAAGAGATAAATGGAAACTAAGAGAAGTATTGTTAAGTATAACGATTGAGATTTAATTGTCTGTTAGTTCGAGAATTGCGCAGACGCAATTATTTTAAGGAGGAGAGAATGTGAAACCCCACTTTTCTGCTTTAACTCGATTTGCGTATTTTATCTCGTTTTGCATATATTTGACCTGTTTATGTGCTATATGACCTAGAATGTTATAATTTTGATATCAATACTCCTAGAACATGCTAAATGTGCATTCATGAAATTTTCATCAAAAACAGAATTAGAAATTTTATCGTTGGTTTTGGTGAATAGTGCTTTTGAACACCTGTCCGCTAAAATTTTTATAGGGGTGTTTTAAACGTCTTAAAACCTAGTCCTCTATTATTAATAGACCCATGTTTGATAAAAATTGATTCTGAAACAGAATAGTAATTTAAATAGACTTTTCGGGCGAAAAATAATGTTTTTGAGCCAAATAGTGATTTCTTCTAAACCCAATTCTTGCATTGACTTTCATTGACCTAGTATATATTAATATAAATGTATTTATATGTGGTATTAAATTATTTTAGATTAATTGTGTATTCAAAAGACATTTGAAAATAAATAATATGACTTTTCACCTTCTTTTGCAAAAATCGGGTTTTAAGCCAACTCGGGTGAAATTGTTTGATTGTAAAACTTCTCTTCACCTAAAAATAACCTACTTGAGCTAGCTTGGGTGTTGAATAATTTTTTTGAACTTTGGTGATCAAGAAAATGCATTTAAAGTCAAGAAAACACAAAAAAATGCTAAGTTTCAACTTTGACTATCATTTAAATGGTTGACCAACAAGCTTATATCACCAACACACACTCACAAAGCACAAAAACACCCCAAAAATACACACAAAACCGTGGCTCCTTAGAGGAAAAAGATGAAGGCATTTTCAAAGCATTTTTCTCATATATTTTGCATTTCAAAACCGAATTGAGTGATTCAAAGCTTGAAATTGATTGTTGGGCATCCATTCTACCTATTTCTAGCCTTAGTTTGCAACAAAGGTGGGAGAAAAATTCTAGATCTCAAAAGTTGTCTTTTGTATTTTTGCGTATAAATGAAAATTGAACCGTTAGAATTCTAATCTGATGTTAAATTATTGCTCCTTGCATGCTAGGGATCATTTAGCTGTAATACTACAAGTTTTTATCGGTTGTAGCATAATTTTTATTTTTTGGGTATTTAAATTTGATTAATTTGTTCAAAGTTGATTAAATTGAGTTGTGTTGATCGGAATCGATTGCCGTCGATTTCTAAAAGTTTGTTAATTACGTGGTAGCGCCGTTGTAATGCCGAATTTTTGATTGTGATGTTCGTGCCAAAATCCGTAAATTTCAGCCATGACATCTTAGGGTTTTTGGGTTATTAGGCATGATTTGGATGTGTTTTGGTTGGTTTCCAAGGGGGCTAATGTAGTTGATTGAATGGGTGAGTGTTTGAAACTCATTTGGAGTTGTTTGGATTAGTAGAATGTAAGATATGACTTATTGAAGTTTTGGTTATCTTTCTTTAAATTGTTGAATTGAGCCTTAGTTGATTGGGTGTGGTTTGAGTGATTGAATTGTGAGTTGATGATGGGTAAACTAGGGTTTGATTGTGTGTTTAATGCATGTTCGGTTAGATGGCCTACTTTGTCATCTAACTTAGTTGTTTGTTGTTTAATTAAATATTGATGTTATATTGATTATTATTGAGTACGGGAATTAGGCACTTTTGTTGCTGATCTCCCAGATTATTGATTGATGATTGATTGATTATTGATGATTGTTATGGAGTCTTGGTATGTGTGTGCCACCTCTCGGGTAGCGTTTGGCTGTCGGGTTGAAAACGGCATGACTGCCAGAGACTACCCCCAGCTCGCATGACGGAGGTGTCATGGAGGGAGGGGCTAGTGAGGTACCTCGGGTGCGTGTGTAATAGGGAGTTACAAGAAGAATGGTTGAGATCGTGATGGCGTTTGGAGCTACACCAACTAGAGTATCCTTTATTGAATGGTCATATAGTTATGTGATGATATTATTATTGTTGTTATTGTGTGTTTACTGACTCAAAGGATTATTCCAAGGAGTTTAGTAGACCTTGCTCGAGATCTATCGGATCCTCACTGGGCTTATTTTATATAAGCTCACTCTCTATTATTGCATGCATACAGGTGTACTTTCGCAGGATTACGGGTACGTGCCTCAAGAAGCTGAGAATGTGCTTCATGTGGACGAGTCTTGTGTGCCGGAGTCGTTGCCATGAATTTGTCTTAGTTGATGTAATATGTTATATTGTATAGCTTACTCAATTATAAGACTTATGTATGATGTTTTAGTAGTCTTTCTTTTGATCATGTTTAGATTACTAAGTTGGTTTATAATCTATTTTGAAATGTATGTACAGTTTACGTATGAAGTTGGAACGGAGGTGTATAACTATGAACGGATTGTTGAAAGAATGATAATTGTATAATATAGTTATGTTGTATGTTGTTAATTTAATTGAGGAGTTGGTTGTTGAATGGTTTATGGAGTTGGTTGTATGATATTTGGAAGAGGTTGGTTTAGAGCATCGGTGTCTTAATTACTGTCGTTATACTGCCGAATTCCGTTGCGTCCTAACTGATTGTAGGTGGGGTCGAGTTGGGGCGTGACAGTAACGCCATGATCCCTTGCGGAATCGGGTTCTCGATCCAATACCCTATGACATGAAAACGAGAGAAAATAGATGGAGTTTTCCCTGTTTTTAGGACTAACCATAACTCTGCACTAAGAAGAAATCTCCATAATAACAATATAAATCACATCCATTTCATGATTTCCACGATTATAAGACCATCTGAGTCTTTCTATCAATACATAAGCATGCATTTCATCATTATTGTAATTCTATCATCAATAATTTGATTATCATACCACTCTAATCTTATCTATTCAACTTTTTCATTTATTAACTCCACCGATCAACTTTCGTTATCCCTACCAAGCACGCAAGTTAGATAGGCGATAAAGTAGTTCATTAAGTTATTACAAGCTACCTACCACCAACGATTCTTACAATACTTTAAACTTTACAATATAATCCTCCATAACAACTCAAATACATACAAGACCAACTACAATTACTTTCAAGATTCCTATGGTCTCCAAAGACTACAACCCAAGCCACGTAACTATTTCACATAGATTCACAGGTACAATCAATTGAGGCCAACACAACTGTAACAATATGATCCTTCACGAGACCGAAGCCCCAATCCAAATCCCGAAGTCACGAAAAATGAGAAAAAATATATGGAGTTTCTCCTGTTTCTAGGACTAACCAATTTACCTGCACTTAGAAGAATTGACCATAATAGTGATATATATATATATATCATTCACAACATGACTTTCCAAGCCCATAAGACCATTCGAGCCATTTTTATCAATATACAAGCATGCAATCCATTCATTATCGGAATTCTATTACCAACAATTCGATTAAAATACCACTCTAATCTTATCTATTCAATCTTCTTACTTGTTAAGTCCCCCAATCAACATCATTAACCCAGACAAGCACGCAAGACAATTAGATGATAAAATAGTTCCTTAAGTTATTAAAACCCACCTATCACTATCAATTCTTGCAACACTTAACTTTGCAATACAATTCTCCATAACAACACAAATACATATACAATCCAATACAATTACAATCAGGATTTCTATGGACCCAACTAGTTTACAATCCAAGCCACTTAACTAATTCACTTGAAATCACATGTACGGTCAACTGAGGCTAGCATAACCAATCACAGTAACTCTCGAGCTTCCTCCTTAGCACTTTCTGAAGGCACTAGAATGGTTAGAAAGAGGGGTAAGCATACAACACATATATACTTAGTGAGGGAGGGACACATAATCGGGGAGTTTTCTAAAACCTTTCATGCTATGCATATAAACAAGTAGTAACTAGACAACACACAAGCATACAAGACCAAAAAACACACAAGTATACGAGTCAATATAACACACAAGCACATGAACTATAAAGCACACGAGACTGAATTACACTCAAGTAACGAATAATACATATAGCAATATATTACATTAATGAGATAACGAGATAACCACGTAAGGAAAATAATACAGTTCTGATTCACGATTCTTGATAACAATAGCTGGCATCTACCTTATATCACCATTGGGCATACTTTGCATGTACCCCGATCCTAAGACCCAACTCTCCCGAGGTAAATCTTTATGCCTCAACAAGGTGAATCACGCCTCCGAGGTAGGAGATTATGCCTCAGTGAGAGAGGGACTGGGAGCCATGGTAGCCGAGCTATCCTTGCAAGCCTGATGTCGCCCAGTGTTTCTCGACACTACCATGCCCGAATAGGTTGTAAAACCTCGAATATCGAACACGATAACTGTGACGGCCAAGACTATTATCATGCTTCAATTAACTGTTGCATATCTTATTTGTGCATTTTAAATGTGCATTTACTTATTTCTTCACTAGTTACTATTCATCTTGATTTTCAACTATTTATTTTCTCGTAATTAGCATTTTTCCTATATTATAAACTTCAAAAAACTCTACAATTTGATCTTCTAGCTTGAGCTTGGAGGTGTTTTGGAGCAACTTAGAGCCTTCTACAAGCATCTACCCCTTGAATTGTCAGAGATTTTGTATTATTTTGTGTATTTAATGTTTATGTCATAATATGCAATTCTTAGCTTTGTTGTTAATAGCTTATGAAATGTTTAAATCTTGCATTATATATTGTCTACATGCTATAGAGACCATGTTTGTGTAGTTGTTTGGCTCATTTAATGGTTATTTGCAAATGTATAGTTGTAGGAGATAATGAATAGTATCATTTCTAGGGTTTTGCTAAAATATGAACTAGAGAATGATTCCATGCTATAATTAGATGCTATAGGTGTTAATTAGTATAGATTAATGATCGTGTGAGGTTAGTTTATTCGAAACTTGTTTAAAATGCAAAATTAGTAAAGTTTAAAAGGGGGTTTCGTATGAAAAGTGAATCCAAGTTTATTTTGAAGTTAATTTGGGTATCCTTAGGGCGGGGAAGCACTTTTGGCATTGGTGTGCCTTGAATTGCAGGTCAAATTGGGTAGTTGTAGTTCAAAACACACTCGAGGCCTTCCCGAGCTTCTGTGTTAAAAGCGAGTTTTTAAGGCTTGGATATGTGTCCTTTGGTGTTCTTAGAGATGTGTGATAGTTAGTTGCGTAGATTTTGCTTTGTGTTTCATTTAGAACCTAAATCATGCTTGTAGACAAAGGGGTTATGTGCTAAAGTTGTGTTATTAATAGAAATAACTTGTAATCTTGTTTGTCATGTTACTCTAATGCCTATTGAATAGCTTGCATATTGAAATTCATGCTTGAGGGCAACTTACTTTGTTGACCCTCTTTTGCGTGTATATTAGTTTTTTCCTATTATATTGCTTTATTGTTGCTCTATGTGGTTTGTATCGATGGTTACGCAACCTCATCGTCGCGGCGGGTGTGATGGCCTTGCTGGGCGGCATCGGGCTTGCCAGTGTTGGTTGCTTTAGCCCCGTCTGCTATTCTCTCACTCGCCTGGTCTAGAGATCGTCAGGGGGTGTTGGCTCGTAGGTTTAGGTACATCCAAAGTATCCATTGGTGTTTGGGATGTCGGTATATCGTGGTTCATGGATCGTGGATCGTGGTTTGAGAATTGGAATGATAAGGGTTATCGATCGTATCCTTTTTAAATATGTGGTAAACTATTGTTTATTTCATATTTCTATTGTTTAATTGTTTTACTTGCGTTAAACTGCTGCATTACATGAAAGATTTTCGAAAATGCCCCGGTTAACTGTCCCCCATCCCTCACTAAGCATTGTGGTTTGCTCATTCCTCGTTTTAACATATTTCAGGAGGTACTGAGGTTGACCCCCAACTTATAGTTGTAGAGGGAGAGGAGGAGCAGGTGCAGTTAGAGTAGTTACCCTGATTGTTGTGCTTCTATGTCCTTGTTGCTTGAGGTTGGCTTGTTTGGTTGATCGTGTACAGAATGTGAAGTTGTTGTAAATATGTAATCTATTTTGAGCCTATGGGTTTTGTCTATATTTATGGTGTTGAAGGATTGTAATAGCTAGCTTATTGATGTATGGTCTGAATGGTAGCGGCATGTGATAACTTATATACTTTGCTTACTAGTGTGTTGTTTGCTTGTGTGTTAATGGAAGTAAGTAGTTGGTCGGTTGGATTTAATTTATAAGAAAGTTTAATTGATAATGTTAGAGTGGTATGATAAGTGGATTAAAATGATAAGATTTCAATGGTTTTAACTTTGCATGCTTGTGTGTTGTAATGTCTTGTCTTGCTTAAGGCTCGGATGGCCTTAAAGCTGGGAATAGTTGTGGTGTGGAAGTTGGAGTTTGTTGAGAATGTGGTTTGTGGCTTTATTTTCTGTTTACAGGTAACCAGTTAGTCCACAGTACAAAGGAGACTCTGTCTGTTTGTTGAGTCCGGACTTAACCTTTTAGCGTGAGGTTGGGTCGGGGCGTTACAATAACACATACGAACCACGAGATAACAATCCGATATCAAATGGGGAGGATAGCAAAGTAGGCTAACCTCACCCATAAACAATTTATAACTCAATTAATAATCAAATATAGCAATTATAACAATTCGAATAACTAACTGATGTGACTGTATTTGCAGCACTCAAACCATGATATTTGTACTGCATTTGTATCTTAACTCTGGAATAAATGCAACACTTTGATACTTTCGATGCAATATAAGAAAATACTGAAAAGTGAAGAATTAGGCTCGAAATGATCCAAATTGCAAGTCAAGAAGTAAGAATGGGGAAGCATGAGAAGTTTTTGAAGAATGAAGCTCATAGAAAAGAAACTTGGCTGAAACTAGCATGAAATCAGACTCGGAACATTGACCCAGATGATCTCAAATAGTGACCCATGTCCGTTTTTGGCAAATCATATTAGTTTTTCGGGTAGAAACATCCTTCTGAGCAAAACGCAGGACAAAATGACATGATTTTAGCCAAATTCCATCATTTGGAGGGTCAAAATAGTAAAAAATGCCCGAAAATGCTGCGGTCAACAATCTGATCAAAGTCAACAAATGAAAAAAAGTCAACTATTTTAGAATTTTGCCTATAAATAGAGCTTCAACCCTTTGAGAATTCTTGAGTTAATTTTGGAGTATTATCAATATTTTTGATATAATTCCAAGTTAATTCTATTTAGTTTTAAATTTTAGTTTTAGTTAATTAAGTAGTAGTAGAATACGGGGAAAGTCCCGCCTAGGTAGCTCTTATTTGGAAAAATTTTGCCCAAATAATTACTTTTAGGAGGAAGTCTGACCCAAGTAGTTATTATCTGGGAGAGGTTCTGCCTGAATAGCTTTTAATAAGAAAGCTCTTATTCGGGGAAAACTCATCCATAATAGTTCTCATTCAGGGAAAATTAGCTCCACCCGAATAGCTATTTTGTGTCGGACCTCTGCTCAAATTTCGGGAATCAGAAATACGCGTTCGTCGATATGGGGGAGCCTTTCTTGACTCTCTTTTATTTACATAACTCGTATTCATTTATGTCTGAGTAGATTGATATCTAGGGGTGAATATTGTAAATGATAGTATTTTTATATATGGTCTCGGATTTAGTTTATTCAATTCATTTTGCAATGTATGGCTTGTTTTAATTCAGTATTTCATACGTAATGCTTTTAAGTAGACGTTATGATTGCTTTATTTTCGCTTCATAAATATTATACTTGTAGTTAATATTATGAATGCGTTACTTTCGTGCCATATAAATGTTTTAATCATGAATTTATAGGTTGTACCATAAATTCTATGAAACTATAGGTTGTACCATAGTTTCTATCTGTAAGGTTAATTCTTTAGTTTAGTTTGCCTTGTTGTACTTGGTTAAAATAAGCTAAGTAAATTAACTAGGTCTATAGCTTTTAGCTTAACTGGGTGTATACTTGTAGCTTAAGCCCTTGCAAAATTAGATAAACTAGATATCGAGCCTATATTAATTGCATCATTTACATGTTCAAACCCCTAGATCACCACCTCTCATATTCCACTAATACTTAGTATAACTTAGATAATTTAGTTAGTTTAATTTAGTTTACATTTTTCGCACGTTACTCAAACACACCTTGCGATTTGTCACTTAAGTGCTTTAATACTTTCACACTACTTCACTAACTTAAACTAACGAGCTTCCCTGTGGTACGATTCCGCACTCATAGCACTCTATACTACGAAGATCCGTGCACTTGCGAGTATTTTAACTTGGTTTATTTTGCGCACATTTTAACACACAACCCGATCGCATCAAGTTTTTGGCGCCGTTGCCGGGGAAGCACGGTATAGTTTAGTTATTGATAAAAGTATTTATAAACTTGTTTAAAGTGTTTATTTTATCTTCTTTTTTTAAAATAATAATAAATAAATAATAATAAAATAATAATAAAAAAATAAAAAATAAAAAAATAAAAAATAAATAAATTAATTAATTTTATTATTTAAAAAAAATTTTGAAAATTTTGATTGATTGAAAAATGAGTCATTTTAATAATTCATATGATCTTTTATCTATTACTGCTTGTAAAGTATATTAGTATTTTTAATCTTGTAATTATTTCATATTTAAAGTTTATAAGTCGTTGTATGCACGAGCATCGTTCTTTGGATCCAGAACTCTCCCCGTTTGATCCTAAGCTTGAGAAAAATTTGCGTAGGAAGTTAAAATTCCCACTAGCGGATCAAGAAGTAAATATCACGCCTTTTCCTATAGCTCAACCTGTTAATCAACCTGTGAACAAACCGATGACTTTACGTCAACATTTTTCACCAGGTGATTTTGACCCTGAATTTGCCATAGTCCCACCAGCTCTTGGCAATATAAATTTTGAGCTCAAAATAGGGACTATTTTAATGCTTCCTTCTTTCTATGGAAAAAGCAATGAAAATCTTCATGCTCACATCGTGCAATTCATTGAAGCATGCACAACGCTTCACATTCCTAATGTGAGCCGTGAAAATATTCACTTGCGTCTGTTTCCCTTTTCATTGAAAGATAAAGCCAAACAGTGGCTAAATCATTTAGACGCAAGAGTGATCACTTCTTGGAGAGAACTTATTCAGAAATTTTTACATAGGTTCTTCCCAATGGCTACGATTACTACTCTGCGAACGGACATCATGATATTCGCACAGTCAGACTTAGAGCCATTTCATGAGTTGTGGGAAAAGTTTAATGATCTTAAGAATCAGTGTCCTCATCATGGGTTTGATTGTCCCGAACTCTTACATTATTTCTTCAAAGGTCTTACCCCTCATAATAAGATGATAGTTAATGCAATGAACAATGGAGGTTTCTATAACCTCACAGCGGACGAAGCTTGGAGAAGAATAGAAAATATTGCTGAAGACTCTCTCCAAAACACTGTTGATGACAGAGAGAGTAAGAGCACCTAAAATCCCCAAAAGAGGTCATTGTTTGAAGTTAACTCTAGTTCTAATTCCCAATTGACTAACAAAGTGGATGCCCTAGCTCATCAACTAGAAAAATTAATCTCCTAGGGTCTTTTTCTTCTTCAGTTCCTCAGATCACGGAAGTTTGTACCGTATGTTCTACAGTAGATCACTCTACTCTGGACTGTCCAATCAGTTCATAATTTCCTGAATTCATGCAAGAACAAGTTTATGCCGCCCAAGGATATACAAGGAATTACATTACGTATTCTAACACGTATAATTCAGGCTGGCAAGACAATCCCGCATTTTCGTGGCGACAAGGGAATCAAGAGACTCAGTTTCCTCAACATCAATATCAAAAAAGACAAGGAAACTATGAGCCTCATCAACAAAGTCAACAAGGAAATGTTGACAATCGATTCCCTCAACAGCAATATCAGAGGCTATAAAATAATAACCCTTCTGGTTACTATCCAGTCCAACAGGACAATCCATTCAGAACACAACGGAACAATGTCCCAGCTCTTCCTCCTGCACAGTCATCATCTGATGACAAATTTGACAAACTTATACAAATGTTCCAAGTTCAACAACAGTCTATTGCTAAACTTGAAGGACAAATTGGGCAGATGGCCCAAACTTTAAGTAAGAGAGACGAGGGTAAGCTTCTATCTCAGACCGTGGTATATCCACGAGGACAGTGTAGTACTGTCCAAACTGAGATAGTATAAGAATAGGCCATGGCTGTAGTTACCCTTAGGAGTGGGAAAACCATTGATAACCAGGCTAGAGTAAAGGTTAAGGATGTTCCAGAAGAAATTGAGGAATTAGAGGAATCTGAGATTGATGTTTTAAGCAAAGATGTTCAAGATTGCTGTAGGAATAAAAAACTAACGGTGGAGCCTATAGTTGAACCATCCTCACGAGCACCTTTTACCACAGCTCTGTCCCGTCCAAAGCCGACTGATGATCCTAAACAACTCAAGGTCTTAGAGCATCTAAAAGATATTAAGATCAATTTGCCATTAGTTGAGATAATACAACAGATTCCAGCCTATGCTAAATTTTTGAAGGATTTGTGTGTGAAAAAAAGACGGACCAACTCCATTCCTAAGAAGGTTCGTCTTACTGAAATGGTTAGTAATATCTGCACTAAAGGACTGCCTCAGAAGTGCAGTGACCCAGGAGCTTTCACCATTTCATGGTTAATTAATGACCAACGCATAGAAAGTACCTTGCTAGACTTAGGATCTAGTGTTAACCTCATCCCTCACACAGTCTATCAAAGGTTAGGTCTTGGAGTGTTAACACCGACTAATGTGACCCTCTAATTGGCAGATAGATCTGAGCGAAAACCTCGAGGTATTGTAAAGGATGTGATCATTAGAGTAGGAGAATTCTTGTTCCCAGTGGACTTTATTGTGTTAGATATGGACTTAGGCCCTGATAACAAAAATACCACTCATGTTTTACTAGGCAGACCATTTCTAGCAACAGCTGATGCTGTTATCTCTTGTAGGACAGGTATGATAGAATTAACATTTGGGAACATGAGAACTAAGCTAAGGGTTGCTGATGCAGCCAACAAATTGAATCAAGATGAAGAAGAAGAATGCTTCCATGTTGATACCATTAACTCATGTATAGATGAGTTTGCCCAATCAATTCTAACTTCTAATCAATAAATAGCTGAGTTAGAACGAATTTTGTATGAATGCGACATTTCTCCTGTAATGGTTGCCTCCGCTTCTATTGTTGTTGATCCAAATAAGGGCGATCAAGTAACAACTCATTTCCCTGAAGTTTCAGACTGTCCTACAATTGAGTCCCTACTAGTTTTGGAACTCAAAAGTTTGCCCCAGCATCTTAAATATGCCTACTTAGGACCTGATGAGACTCTTCCAGTCATCATTACCTCGGATTTGACACCCGAGCATGAAGACAGACTGTTAAAGATACTAAGTACCCATAAACAGGTGATAGGTTGGACGATTTCTGACTTGAAAGGCATTGATCCCTCTGTGTGTATACATAAAATTCATCTCGAGGAAGGAGTTACTTCTTCTCGAGAATTTTAGAGAAGAGTAAACCTAAAGATGGGTGATGTCATCCACAAGGAGATCATTAAGTTGCTTGATGCGGGTATTATATACCCAATTTCTAATAGTTCATAGGTAAGTCCGGTACAAGTGGTACCGAAGAAATCTGGGATTACTGTGGTTCCGAATTATAAAGGTGAGCTAATTTATACACGCACCACAACAGGGTGGCGTGTATGCATTGACTATAGAAAGCTCAATTCCAAAACAAGGAAAGACCACTTCCCTTTACCTTTCCTTGACCAAGTCCTAGATAGAATAGCCAGACAAGGCTACTACTGCTTTCTAGATGGGTATTCAGGATATAACCAAATCCCAGTCTTTCCTGAAGATCAGGAAAAGACTACCTTCACATGCCCTTATGGGACCTTTGCGTTCCAACGCATGCCTTTCGGTCTTTGCAACGCTCCTGCAACGTTTCAAAGATGTGTGATGGCTCTCTTCTCAAACATGATCGAAAAGTTCCTAGAAGTCTTCATGGATGACTTCTTAGTATTTGGAACTACCTTCGACGAGTGTCTCACACACCTTTCTCTAGTGCTAGACCGACGCGTTGAAACAAATTTGGTTCTAAGTTAGGAAAAAAACCACTTCATGGTTAGACAAGGTATAGTTCTGGGTCATATTGTTACACGGGATAGACTCCATGTAGACCCAGCCAAAGTCGAGCTAATAGAAAAGTTGCCCACACCTAAGACGGTGCGTGATATCCGATCATTCCTTGGTCACGCTGGTTTTTATCGACGTTTCATCAAAGATTTCATCCATATAGCCCGACCACTTTCTAGTCTTCTAGCAAATGATACTGAGTTCAAATTTGATGACAAGTGCTCAGAAGCTTTTGAGAAACTTAAATCGTTACTATCCTCTGCTCCTATCATCTAACCTCTTGACTATAGTCTCCCATTTGAGATAATATGTGATGCATCAAACTATGCAGTGGGAGTTGTATTAGGACAGCGTAGGGATAAACTTCATACCGTGATGTACTATGCCAGCAAAACATTAGACGATGCACAAAAGAACTATACAACCACTTAAAAGGAATTGCTGGCTGTAGTGTTCTCATTGGACAAATTCAAATCTTACATCCTAGGATCTAAAGTAATAGTATACACAGACCATGCGGCTTTGCGGTATTTACTGACCAAAAAGGATATAAAGCCCCATCTAATCCGTTGGCTATTACTCCTTCAAGAGTTTGACCTTGAGATCAAGGACAAGAAAGGAAGCGAGAATTCTGTCGCCGATCATCTATCACGTCTTATACGTGATTCTTCTATTGACTCTTTGCCTTTCAAAGACACGTTCCCTGATGAACAACTTTTTGCCATCTCACATAAGACCCCGTGGTATGCCCACTTTGTCAATTATTTGGTTGCCCAATAGTTTCCAACTCACTGGGGTAAAAGAGAAAAGGAACGGTTCAGGGCACAAGTCAAGTACTTTATTTGGGAAGATCCCTATCTTTTCAAGATTTGTGCCGATCAGGTCATTAAGAGATGTGTACCTGAGGAAGAATTTGACAGCATACTCCAATTCTGCCACTCTGAAGCATGTGGTGGACATTTTGGAGGAAAAATAACTGCTGCCAAAGTCCTTCAAAGTGGGTTCTTCTGGCCCACTCTTTTCAAAGATGCCCAGCAAATGTGTAAAAATTGCCCACAATGTCAACAAGTTGGCTCTATCTCAAGAAGGGACATGATGCCCCTTACACCCATTCTCATTTGTGAAATATTCGATGTGTGGGGTATAGACTTCATAGGTCCCTTCTCTCATTCCTCATGCTATTCTTATATTCTTGTTGGTGTGGACTATGTGTCCAAGTGGGTAGAAGCAGTGGCAACCTGAACCAATGACCACAAAGTTGTGGTCAAGTTCATTAAAGAGAACATCTTTTCTCGATTCGGGGTGCCACATGTACTTATAAGTGACGGAGGACAGCATTTCCGTCACAGGACATTAGAAGCCTTATTGAGAAAATACTCTGTCCACCACAAGATAGCAACGCCTTACCACCCACAAACAAGTGGGCAAGTGGCGGTATTAAATAGGAAGATTAAGTCAATTCTTCAGAAAATGGTTAGGCTCGATCACAAAGATTGGTCAAGTCGTCTGCATGATGCATTATGGGCCTACCGTACTGCTTTCAAAACTCCCATCGGTATGTTCCCGTATATATTAGTATATGGTAAAGCTTGCCACCTTCCTATTGAATTAGAGCATAAAGCCTATTGGGCTATTAAGGCCCTGAACTTTGACTTACAACAGACAGGTGAAGGCAGGAAGTTGGTGTTGAGTGAACTGGAAGAGCTTCGTTTCGAAGCTTATGAGAATGCCAAACTCTACAAAGAGATAATGAAGAGGATTTATGATAGATCTATTTTAAGAAAAACCTTCTCTCCTTCTGATAAAGTTTAGTTGTTTAACTCCAAATTGAAGTTCTTCCCAAGAAAGTTAAGAACAAGATGGGATGGTCCTTATGAAGTGCTTAAAGTATATCCTTATGGAGTTATCTTAATTAAAAATCCCACAGATGGGCATGTCATCATAGTCAATGGATAAAGATTGAAACATGCATTCAATCCAAATATGGTTCCTCATGAAGTTGAATCTGTAGAACTTCAGGACCTTGTAGGCATTCCATAAATGAGATTCTGCCAAGCTAAAGGCATTACAACTCAGTACAACCGTCTGGCTGAAGACGTTAAACTTAGCGCTACTAAGAGGCAACCTAGATTTTTAAAATGCTTATGTGTGTTTATTTTCCTTTGTTTGTGTGATTTTATGATTTCCTTAGTCCTTTGTATTTACTTTGTTTATGTATTTATAGATAACTCTTGAACCCCAGAAAAGAGGTTAAATGGTCTGGGTAGTTAAATTATTTGCTTAATATATTAGTTATTTTCCGTAACCATATTTCTTTGTGATTTCTCCCCTATATATTTGTTTGACTATTTTTATTTTTAATATAGCTAACTTTTATTTTTGCTGTGTTGATGATAATCTGTAAAATGTTGTGTCTAGTAATCTTTAATTGCAGAATGATACATCTTTTGGCAAAACTTAGTAGAAAGGCTTTGACATCAACATAAAAATGCTTCACATTAGGTGATATCTTTCCTTACTATATTTTCCTTTATACCTGATCAACATGTGCTGTAGAGTAAGCAAACCATAGGTTTGGGGATGTAGCATTTGTCATTATATTCTTTCTTGCATATTACACTCTCACTGTCTTACATTGTTATTTGCTTGAGGACAAACAAAGTTTCGGTGTGGGGGTGCGTGTATTTCATGAAAATCTTTTTCAAAATATGCAAGAAATAAACTATTTGTGTTCATGAGAAAGAGTATTTGCTATCTTACTTATTTAAAGGAAGATGATTTAGATTATTTGAGAACTTTTATTGTTAGCTATGTATTGTGAAAAACTCTGAGGAAACTCTAAAGAAAAACTTTGGGGTATTGTATCCATTAGGAAACCTAGCTGTTCTTCTTTTCTTCAATTGATAGCTATGTGATTATGAAAGGATTGAGATAGGATTACCGTTTATTATAAGAACTTCTTGTGATTGAAACCTGAACCCTTATGCCATGTCTGTACAATATGTTATGTTATTTTGTCTGTATGTACACTTTGAAAAAAGAAAAAAGAAAAAAAAACAACAAAGAAAACAATGAAAAAAAGTAGAAAAAGAAAAAAAAAGAGTTGTACATACCTTTACTGCGGAATAAAATTTTTGGTGTAAATATGTTATAAATCTCTAAGCACCACTATCTCAGATATTGTAATTTGGGATATGTGCTATAGTGTAAGGTTTCGAGCTTGGATATCTCGGGTGATTAAGGCACGAAGGGGTCCCTTTGAAACTTGGCAACCTCAGTCATAATGGCAGGGGATTGTTGGCCTTAAAACCCGCTACATGGGATATTCAGAAAGTAAAGGAAACTAAACACTATATAGAGGTATTATTAGTTGTACTTTTATATTTATGGCAAATGTTAAAGGGTTAAGGCATGATCAAGAGTTTGATTACAAATGTAGGTAAGAATATCAAGGTCCAATCTATTTGCATAACTTGAAAGTTGAGAATTGTATGAACTTAATATGCTTAGTTTACTTCTAAATATGTACCCCGAAGCAATCAATAGTCGATTTCCAATAAGAGTACCTATTTGAGAAAATTTTGCAAAAGGTTCTCTTATCATGTTTATCATTAATTGATGAATAGGTTTAAGATAGTAGATTGCATTTCTCATGATTTATTTTTGGAATGTGTTTGACAAAAATTTAGGATAGATTTTTGCATCTGTTTTTTACTTGTAAAAATTCTGCAAGAATTCACTTTCACATATGTTTTAAAGACATTCTTGCTTGAGGACAAGCAATGTTTAGGTTTGGGGATATTGATGTGACTGTATTTGCAGCACTCAAACCATGGTATTTGTACTGCATTTGCATCTTAACTCTGGAATAAATGCAACACTTTGATACTTTT
Source organism: Ehretia macrophylla (assembly GCA_037974665.1). Classification (NCBI taxonomy): domain Eukaryota; kingdom Viridiplantae; phylum Streptophyta; class Magnoliopsida; order Boraginales; family Ehretiaceae; genus Ehretia; species Ehretia macrophylla. Next base: position 68,330,005 of record CM075771.1, on the reverse strand, counting down.
GATGCAATATAGGAAAATACTGAAAAATGAAGAATCAGGCCTGAAATGATTCAAATTGCAAGTCAAGTAGTAAGAATGGGGAAGCATGAAAAGCGGTTGAAGAATGAAGCTCATAGAAAAGAAACTTGGCTAAAACTAGCACGAAATCGGACTTGGAACATTGACCTAGATGATCTCAAATAGTGACCCATGTCCATTTTTGGCAAATCATATCAGTTTTTCGGGTAGAAACAGCCTTCTGAACAAAACGCAGGACTTTGTCCTGCGCACGGCGTGATTTTAGCCAAATTCTATCGTTTAGAAGGTCAAAACAGTGAAAAATGCCTGAAAATGCTGCGGTCAACAATCTGGTCAAAGTCAACAAATGAAAAAAAGTCAACTATTTCAGAATTTTGCCTATAAATAGAGCTTCAACCATTTGAGAATTCTTGAGTTAATTTTGGAGTATTATCAATATTTTTGATATAATTCCGAGTTAATTCTATTTAGTTTTAAATTTTAGTTTTAGTTAATTAAGTAGTAGTAGAATACAGGAGAAGTCCCGCCTAGGTTGCTCTTATTCCGAAAAATTTTGCCCGAATAGCTACTTTTAGGGGGAAGACCGACCTAAGTAGTTATTATCCGGGGAAGGTTCTTCCCGAATAGTTTTTAATAAGAAAGCTCTTATTCGTGGAAAACTCATCCCTAATAGTTTTTATTAGGGGAAAATTAGCTCCGCCTGAATAGCTATGTTGCGTCGAACCTCTGCTCAAATTTCGAGAATCAGAAATACGCGTTCGTCGATATGGGGGAGCCTTTCTTGACTCTCTTTTATTTACATAACTCGTATTCATTTATGTCTGAGTAGATTGATATCTAGGGGTGAATATTGTAAATGATAGTATTTTTATATATGGTCTCGGATTTAGTTTATTCAATTCATTTTGTAATGTAAGGCTTGTTTTAATTCAGTATTTCATACGTGATGCTTTTAAGTAGACGTTATGATTGTTTTATTTTCGCTTCATAAATATTATACTTATAGTTAATATTATGAATGCGTTACTTTCATGCCATATAAATGTTTTAATCATGAATTTATAGGTTGTAACATACATTCTATGAAATTATAGGTTGTACCATAGTTTCTATCTGTAAGGTTAATTCTTTAGTTTAGTTTGCCTTGTTGTACTTGGTTAAAATAAGCTAAGTAGATTAACTAGGTCTATAGCTTTTAGCTTAACCGGGTGTATGCTTGTAGATTAAGCCCTTGCAGAATTAGATAAACTAAATATCGAGCTTATATTAATTGTCTCATTTACATGTTCAAACCCCTAGATCACCACATCTCGTATTCCACTAATACTTAGTATAACTTAGATAATTTAGTTTACATTTTTCGCACGTTACTCAAACACACCTTGCGATTTGTCACTTAAGCGGTTTAACACTTTCACACTACTTCACTAACTTAAACTAACGAGTTTCTCTGTGGTACGATTCCGCACTCATAGTACACTACACTACGAAGATCTGTGCATTTGCAGGTATTTTAACTTGGTTTATTTTGCGCACATTTTAACGCACAACCCGATCGCATCACTAACCATGCAATCAACTCAAACAATTCATGAGAAAACCAATGAAATACTATTTCAATGACTAGTACTAAGTCACATACTTCACATATGATACGGAACTTCAAATCTAACTTTACCGTACATTCATAGCCACTTTATGACACACATAAATGCTATGAAACCACATCTCTAGGCATGCTAACCACAAAGTCCCGAAAAGTCCTTTAGGTGATTTGAACTACAACTACTTAATCCAATTATCAATTCCACGTCATAATTACACTTTAAGCACTTTCTAACACATCTAAGACTATCTACATATTCAAACAAGTCAAATTCAATACTTCGTTTCAAAGTTCCCTTTGTGTTTCAAGCTATAATTCCAATTCTAGCTAAGCTATAATCTTTTTTATGATACAATTAGCATTCTCAAGGGTTATAGCAACTAATAGAAACAATAGAACACTTAGAATTGCAAAAACCCCAAATTATGCAAAAGTTACTATTTATTACTATTCATCTTCTTCCTACAAGCTTCAGTCTTCAATTCTAACCATTCAAGATGTTAACTAGCTTCAAAAGAGTGTTCTACCAATTCCATAAGAAGTATTTGAAGCATCAATAAGCAAATATATGGCAATTATTAACAATTGCAAAATTTCATAATAAACCCTAGAATTTAAATGCACAAAATATGAAATCTCCCTCACTGAAGCTAGAGGAATAAATGTTGTTAATGTTCTAGGAAGACTCTTGGTCAACTCCAAGGAAGCTTTAATGATCACAAATGGAAAAATCAATTTTTTCTTTCCCTCCTTGGTGTTCACGGCCTTGAGCCATTTTTCTCTCTCTTTTTTTTCCTTTGGTTTTGGCTAAGCCTCAACAATCACCAATTCCATTTTTTTTCCTTTGTTGACTAGACTAAGACAAATAAAAAAAACTAAAGCTAAGCCAATTCTATCTAATATACAACTTAAATAATGCATTTTCGGTTCACTTTGTTTCATGCACTCGGTTGACTTTCTTTTTTTTCCTTTGCTTTGTTTACTAAGTGCTACTAATGCAAGAATTATATTAAAATTATAAGAATTATATTGAAAGACTACTAAGGCTAACTAACTAAAATAAAATGAAAGCTAATAAAATTAGGTCTAACCGGATTAAAACTAAGCTTGGACAAATTTAAAACACCCAATTCTACCCTTTCGGACTTGCGATGCACATAAATAACACTGATCGAATTCACAAAATAATTCAAGCAAGACAATTATTAAAGTAGATAAAATAAATAAATTAAACAAAAATCGTCTCCGGGCTCAAGAAATATAAATCAATTAAATATAAACAAATAATAAATATAAGATAATCATTTATGATAATTAGATGAAATTCACATAAATACATTTATTATTAAAAATATTAAGATAGCCCATTCAGGTCCGGACCAATTAAATAAATATTTTTACTAAAAATAATAAACTAGCTCATTTAGGTCCGGATAAAATAAATAAATATAATTATTAAAATAATAACTAGCTCGTTCAAATCTGGGCTCGGGCTTCCCGTTCAAACAATAAAATAAATTAATAAAAAGCCATGTCAAATAATTTAATAAATAAAATAATAAGATAATAGTCCCGGACAAGTTATATAAATATAATTTAAATAAATACAAATAATAAAAATTATAATTAATTAATTCTCGTAGATCAATTAAATATATTTAAATAAAGGTAAATGGAGATAGCATTAAAAATAATTATTCTCGGATCCGGGACTTCACATTCAAATAGTAAATTTAAATCAATTAAAATGTTATTAAGGTAAATTTTAGTAAATAAAATAATAAAATAGTTATTTTATGTGTTTATATGTAGATAAATGATTAGGCTTTGGGCTTTAGAGAAATCAAGTTAAATAATTAAAGTTAACCCAAAATAAAGATAAAATACTGAATGACCCAAAATACATGCTAACTTATACTATTCACTAGGGGACACTAATTATTTTATATCTCACGTTCTAGATATGTTATGCACATACTTTCAGTGAACGAATACTAGATAAATACCAAGTAACATGAGAAAAATGAAATTTTAGAAAAAAAGAAGACTTGAAAATTTAACACGGACTCGGCTGCTACTTATTCAATTAATTGAAAATAATATAAATTAGCACCTAAATGCAATAAAATAATTTCTAATAATTATTTTACCAAGGTAATTGCCTCATTTAAATTTACTAAATATTCTTTGCACGTATTTCAAGAAATGTGAAAATAGTGTAAATAAATGAATAAATCAACATAAACATGTAATTATAACCAAATATTTAAAGTAAACATATAAGTACATGCAAGTAGGTACTATTCACTACATGCGGGGTCTTGGTGTCACAACAACCAATCACAAAAATTTTCGAGCTTTCACTTTATCAACTTCGGAAGGTGCTGAACCTAAAAATGTTAGAAACGAGAGTGAGCATACAAAACACGTATGCCCAGTGAAGGAGGAAACATTTAGTCGGGGAGTTTTCAAAAGCCTTTCGTGCTATGCACGTAAACAAGTAGTAAACTAGATAACACACAAGAATACGAGACTAGATAGCACACAAGTATACGAGTCTAGATAACACACAAGTACGCGAAACGAGATAGCACACAAGTAACGAGACTAGATAACACTCAAGTAACGAGTAAAACACATAACAATATATTCAAATAATGAGATAACCACATATGAAAGGATACGGTTCCACTTAATCTCGATCCACGAACTACGAACATCGATATCAATTGCCGACAAACCCCTTACTCCCGATGGGTGAACTCCGGATGTACCCTAAATCCTACGACCCAACACTCATGAGGTAGATCCGTCTGTCCCAATTAGGTGAACCACATTTTTGAGGTAGATGGGTGTGCCCTAGCGAGAGAGGGAATCGACACCATGGTAGCCGAGCTAGACCGACAACCCGATACTGCCTAGAGTTTCTCGAGACTACTATGTCCGAAAGGTTGCGCAACCTGATATGATCACGAGAATTCACGAGATATCACGAAGAATTACAAAATAGCAATATAATTCAATAGCACATAGATGTGGGACAACAAAGTAGGTTTGTAACGCCCCGTTACCTCACAAGACCGGAGGCTCTAATAACCAAGCTATTCTAAACCCCATTTTCAACATGGTCTCAAAGTTTTAGGAAAAACGGACAGAGTCTCCCCTGTACCGTCGACATTCTGAAAACCTGTAAGCATTCAAATAAAACCACGAAGTAAAAGGAACAACATTTCTAATTGAAATCCCAACTTCAAGGCCATCTGAGCCTTAAGAAACACAAGACAATATAAATACATACAAGCATGCAACAATAGTCTTAAAATCCTTGTCTTCATTCGCTTATCGTACCATTCTATGTTAGCAATTAAACATTCTTAGAAATTAAAGCCAACCATACATCTGTTAATTCACACCTAAGCATGCAACGTAGCTAGAAGCAGAAGCATAAGTTATTACATGCCACAATTCCATAACACTTACTACATCCACTTAGCTATCAAACTTGCAACTACCCAAATATATACATAAGCCCTTAGGCTCCAAAATAGTACAGAAAGTATAACAAACAAGGTATTCCATAGTTTAGTAGGCAATCACTCCAATCTCAAGTAATAGCACACAGCAATCAAGGCAACTCCTCCAACTACACCACCTGAAACATGTTTAGCGAGGTATGAGCAATCACAATTGCCTAGTGAGGGATAAGATCTATCGGGGACGTGCAATGCAGCAGTTAGTACAAATAAAACATTTTACAACCAAAGAACAATTGAAACAACAAGTTACCATACATTAAAAATGATACGATTCACTTTGTTCTTCAATCACGAACCACAAGCCACGAACGGAAATCCCGATGTAATATGACACTGATATGATAAGCCGACATCCCTTTATAACTCCAAAATGGGTGTACTCCAGATGTACCCCGAAATCCTACGACCCAACTCTCCCTGGGCGGCATCCCAAGCGAGAGAGAGACTGGGCAACCATGGTAGCCGAGGTAGACCGTCAAGCCTGATACTGCCCGGTTTCCACGACACTACCATGCTCGAATGGTTGCACAACCACGATGCAATGCACTCAAAATGATAACAATAGAATAAATCAATAAACACATAATTGAGGAACAACAAAGTAGGTTGCCCTCGCACATAATATATAGACAATAAGTGCACGTAATCTATGTACAAGTAAATAACTATTATGCACATAAGGATGAAGTCTCCCTAACCTGAAATTAAGCCAAGCACGCAAGAGAATAACTCCGATTTACTTTAACTTTCCCGAATTAGCTCGAATATGTAACCTTAGTGTGTTCATATAAGTTTAGCATTTAACTATATCAATTCCAACTCAACTCATACTTAACTCAACCCTACAACAATATAAGCTAGATTTATAATCACTTATTCACACAAGTTTATATCCCACACGCAATTAAGCTACAATGTTCACCTTACCATATCATTAGATAGCATCAAATATATTAGAATCATCAAATACCATTAAGTTAAGATCATAAGTTATAAATTCCAATTACTTTTAATTACAATAATTAATAATCATATAACTAGATGAGTTATCCTTATAGTTCTACTCACTTAGCATACAATGTCTATTAGAATTTGATCTTAACAAAATACAAGTAATATAAACATTATAACAAGATATAAGCATTAAATATGAAAATAACTATACGAACACAAAGGGGTCAATGCCCGATGATCACGAAACTTCACGAAATATTCACAAATGCCATATAATAACATATAAAGGTACAATATACAAACACCAAAACAAATTCAAAGGCTAAGCATGAAAACCCTGAGTTTCTCTTTTGTTATCCTAAGTCATTTAACTCCAAACTGAAGGCTAAGGCTCAAGATTTACCAACTAACTATTCTAATCTTCTAGTTATACATTATGGCACACTTAGAACCCTTGAAATCATTCAGTAACCCGTACTGGCCACAAAAATCCCGATTACTTCCTTTGTGTATTTGTACTATAAGTATCTTAACCAAAGCTCAACTATGATTTAGAAAAGCACATTTAGTACCTACTTACCCTAAGAACACCAAATATATCAACCAAATTCACCCAGATTTACGTTTGACCCAAAACCCCTTTGTAACACAAGTCATTTTCCTTCCAAACACAAGCTATTGATCTAGTTAAGCGAGCGGGCTATTCCATACTTCTAATTAACCCATAAAGCACCCTTAGGACTCTCGAAGTTACCCAATTACCCGCGTTTAGCACAAAAGCCCCAATTTTTCCCTTGTGAGTTTGTACTACAAGTACCCTAACCGGGAATCAACCAAGGTTTAGCAAAGCATATATAGCACCTATATAGACTAAGAACACTAGATGTAATGGCCAAATTAACCCGGATTTGCATTAACCCCAAAACCCCTTTTTAAAAGTCGCCTATTTAATGTGTTAGCCTATTTTTGAGCAATTCAACATCCTATGGCTATTAAACTATCTTTATTAACATCTAAGGTACCTACTAGAAGCAATGAATTAAGCCATATAGCACATTTTCTCTAAACCCTAAAATAGTCACTATTCGTTGTCTTCCTCAACTAACCTATAACTTCAAAATGGGTGTACTCCAGATGTACCCCGAAATCCTACGACCCAACTCTCCCTGGGCGGCATCCCAAGCAAGAGAGGGACTGGGCAACCATGGTAGCCGAAATAGACCAGCAAGCCTGTTGCCGCTCGGTTTCCATGACACTACCATGCCCGAATGGTTGCGCGACCATGATGCAATTGCACTCAAAATGATAACAATAGAATAAATCAATAAACACATGATTGAGGGACAACAAAGTAGGTTGCCCTCGCACACAATATATAAATAATAAGTGCACGTAATCTATGTACAAGTAAATAACTATTATGCACATAAGGATGAAGTCTCCCTGACCTGGAATTCAGCCAAGCACGCAAGAGAATAGCTCCAATTTACTTCAACTTTCCCGAATTAGCTCGAATATGTAACCCTAGTGTGTTCATATAAGTTTAGCATTTAACTATATCAATTCCAACTCAACTCATACTTAACTCAACCCTACAACATTAGAAGCTAGATTTATAATCACTTATTCACACAAGTTTATATCCCACATGCAATTAAGCTACAATGTTCACCTTACCATATCATTAGATAGCATCAAATATATTAGAAGCATCAAATACCATTAAGTTAAGATCATAAGTTATAAATTCCATTTACTTTTAATTATAATAATCAATAATCATATAACTGGATGAGTTATCCTTATAGTCCTACTCACTTAGCATACAATGTCTATTAGAATTTGATCTTAACAAAATACAAGTAATATAAACATTATGACAAGATATAAGCATTAAATATGAAAATAACTATACAAACACAAAGGGGTCAATGTCCGATGATCATGAAACTTCACGAAATATTCACAAATGCCATATAATAACATATAAAGGTACGATATACAAGGACCAAAACTAATTCAAAGGCTAAGCATGAAAATCCCGAGTTTCCCTTTTGTTATCCTAAGTCATTTAACTCCAAACCGGAGGCTAAGACTCAAGATTCACCAACTAACTATTCTAATCTTCTAGTTATACATTATGGTACACTTAGAACCCTTGAAATCATTCATTAACCCGTACTGGCCACAAAAATCCCGATTACTCCCTTTGCGCATTTGTACTATAAGTATCTTAAACAAAGCTCAACTATGATTTAGAAAAGCATATTTAGTCCCTACTTACCCTAAGAACACCAAATATATCAACCAAATTCACCCGGATTTACGTTTGACCCAAAACCCCTTTGTAACACATGCTATTTTCCTTCCAAACACAAGATATTGATCTAGTTAAGCGAGCGGGCTATTCCATACTTCTAATTAACCCATAAAGCAACCTTATGACTCTCGAAGTGACCCAATTACCCTCGTTTAGCACAAAAGCCCAAATTTTTCCCTTATGAGTTTGTATTATAAGTACCCTAACCTGGACTCAACCAAGGTTTAGCAAAGCATATATAGCACCTATATAGCCTAAGAACACTAGATGTAATGGCTAAATTAACCCGGATTTGCATTAACCCCGAAACCCTTTTTTAAAAGTCGCATATTTTATGTGTTAGCCAATTTTTGAGCAATTCAACTTCACGTGGCTATTAAACTATCTTTATTAATATCTAAGGCACCTACTAGAAGCAATGAATCAAGCCATATAGCACATTTTCTCAAAACCCTAAAATAGTCACTATGCATTGTCTTCCTCAACTAACCTATGCAAAAACTACCATGACCAAAGCTTCAAGCATCACAAAATAGGTCTCTAGAACATGTAAACTACTCTTTGTAAATGAATTAAGCATAATATTGACATATAAAAGCAAATCTCAAAATTGACTCATAAATAAAAACCATAGAAAATGCAAAGATAAGTTAAAATCCCTCACAAATTGAAGTGTAGATCCTAGGAGATGGCTTGGTTGCACTTGGAGTGGACTATTATGAACTCAAAGTGAAGTTTGCCAAGCAAAAATGGAAGTTTTTCTCCTTCCTTTGGTTGCTGCTGAGTTTCAGTTTTGGCAGGGGGATAAAAAAGGTATTAATTGATTTGTTATGAGCTATTTTTTAAGTATATGTGTTGTAATGTATATATATAATATATGTAATATGTTTATGTGTGTATGTGACAACTAAAAATAGGCCAAAACGACTTAAAGTAAGTCCAATTATGTAATTTAAATGTTAGCTAACTCAAAACTAAAATTAGACTACGTAACACTATTCAACGAACTGCTAAAGCATTTTCTAAACGAATGTTCCTAATGCAATTTGCTCGAACGCTCATTTTTCTCATTCCTAAAATAAGTAATATGACTTAGGAAAAATACTAATTCTAAGAAAATAGGTAGTTGAAAAGCGTAATGAATAGTAACCAAGGAAATAACAAGTAAATACACAGTTGAAATGTATAAATAGTGAATGCAACAGCTAATGAAAAGTACGATAGTGACTTCGGGCGTCACAAGGTTGGCCCCACACACAATTACCGATGCACGAATAAGTTAATTAACATTTATTTAGCACAACAAGTAGTAGTACAAGACAATTAAAGCAATAGGATTAACTATGCAAGATTACCCTTTAGCTCAATGACACAAATCCATGCACAACCGAGATACAAGGTACCTATTCCACAAACTAGCTATACCACACTTCTAATTACTCTTTATGACCCACTCTAGTACCGCGAAAACTCATTTCCGACGACGACGACTAACACAAAAGCCCTAGAAGCCCCGATGGTACTTTGAACTACAGCTACCCAAACCAAGCCCCAAACGAGTGCCATAAAAGATTTTTAGCACTTCTATACCTAGTAAATATTAACTATATCGTTCAATTACGCATGGACAACAATTTCACGCAAAGCCCCTTTTGAAGTTCGAGTCAATTTCACAAGTTAATCCAAGTTCCAATCAAACCAACTAACTTTAACATGTCTATTTATTGCACGATACATACTAGAAATCAAGACCATTAAAAAAAACTATCAAACACCATCTATAAGCTTAAATAACGATTAAAATTTCCAAAATCTCCAAGCAATACAAAAGGGCCAATTTGATGCATGCCACATTTTCTTGAATTCTTGATCATTACATGGTTCATAACTCACATGGAGTCTAATCACAACATAAAACACTTCATACAAGCGTTATATCAAACATATGGTCTACAATTTTTACTTTAAGCTACTAACTTTGATTAAAAATGGTTCCAACTATAAGAACACCAAAAACTTACAAAAGATTGTTCTTTACACTTCATAAACACTATAAAACAAGTTAGATTTGCAAAACAACTCAAAACTCAACATATTATTTCAAAAATTAAGCTTTAAAGTAGCAAAATATAGCAAAATAATTGCAAATAAACATGATTTCCCTCACCTAGAATACTTGGAGAACAATTTTAGGGCTTGAACTAGCTTGAAGAACACTTGGAGAGATCAAATTTAGAAGCCCTAGATGATTTCCTTCTTTTCCTTTCTTGGTGAGGCCGACAGCTCTTAGGAGCCTTTTTGAGCTTTTTTTTGTTGTTGTTGCTATGTTATATAGTGGTAGATGAGTTAAAAGTTAGGTTAAATAATTAGTTAGGTTATGTTAAGTTATCTAGGTTAGTTAAGGGTCATTTAGGTGGTCAAAGTTAGACTAAACACTAGCTTGGTTACTAAAAGATTTAATTCCAACATACAAGACACTATTCATTTGCTAGGTTCAATAATTTTCCTTCTCGCCTTTCCGAAGTGTTACACAAATTATTTTTGTGAACGTGCGCTAGTGAACAAGTGTAGGTTAGGGAAAAAATATAAAATTCAGGAAAATGAACACTTTAAATTTCACACCGAGCTCAAGGCTACTTATTCAAGTAATTGAAAATAATGCAAACTAATTCCTAAATACAAGAGAATAATTTTTAATAATTATAATGTTAAAATAATTACCTAATTTAATTTTGTTAAACACTATTTACATGCATTTCAAGAAACGTAATGAATAGTTCTATTATTGAATGAATTTAATTAAGTTACTCACATAGTTATAAATAAACTTGTAAAGTAAACACATAAATAAACTTTTAAGGTAAACACAAAAATATATACAAGTAGGAACTATTTACTACATGCTGGATTTGGGCATCACAACATCCACTGAACGAAATAATAAATTTTGATGAAACATCATCAATTATGCTAATTGGCTTATAATCATTCCTTGAAGTGAATGGTATATCATCTTATTGTCATGAATGTGATTGTGACTATGGTTGTGATTATATAGATATTATGATGATCATAAGCAACACAAATTTTAGAAAACTTGAAAATAATCAGGAGGGACATGAAAAAAGAAATGAAAGATTTACAAAAAAATCCTAATGATTACTAATAATATGACTTGAAATTATATTATACATATACTCGTCATATGTCTTGTTAATGTCTACCAAATTTTTATGCTATCTTTTCTTAATATTATATGTTTTTGAATCATAAGATCTGCATAAATTGTTTAATGCTTTATTAGTTACACGCTTATGTGTATGTGGACTCTATAACATGTGATGGTCAACTATCTATATTTCATGCTCTAAAGTTGTGATAAAATTTTGGCTTTTAGATGTCGCTTCTATTTAGCAGATCTTAACTATAAGAAAGGTAGAAATATTATCTTATGTTCTAGAAATTTCCATCCACGTATGTTATAAAATTGTCAAAATTCTCTAACTTTGAGAAGGAAATGAATTGAGTTTCAATACTAAAAAATAATGTGCATAGTAATTACATCATGTTATGTACTTGTAGACAATGTTCAAGTATGAAATATATGTATTTCATATAATGGTTGAACTTTATTAAGCATTACTATTTCTCATAAGGAATTGTCTATTGAAGAAAAAAAATGAAGTACAATCATTATGTAATACTTGTTGGTTTTATTTTGAATATACTTGATTATATTCATGAAATATATCAAATTTTAAAACATGATGCTAAATTATAAATTGAAAAGCGATTTAAGTACAATGAGTAAAATTGAAAAGTTGACTCATGTACTTAGTTAAATATATTCTTTAATTGCATGTCTTCTTAATATAAATAATAATTCATTTATATGAATTGACATTGGCATCGAATTTTGTTATGCTTGCATCTAATTCTTTTTAGCATATTCAATAAAGATTGACTTTGTACCAACAATATATAAGGCTTGATATATCATAATTTGTGATGCATATGAGTTTCTAGTTGTTTAACATATGCATTGTGCAATAAAAGGTATATGATATTTCATACATATTGTGTGTAAGTATGCTATCTATTGACATTTTCATCATTCTTATTGTGTAATTTACATTAGAAGGATATTATATTCATGTTACACACTAGATATTCATTTTGCTCTTAACATGATCAAGAGCATTTATATAGTGGCATTTAGTATTATGTTATTCTTTATTTTGATGTTTAGTACTTCCTCTTACGTATATATTTTACTTGATTTATTTATTGTTTGAAAAAATACAAATTTATTGGACATCTGATTGAAGGTTCCTGAAAAACTTATGTAAACTATTGAAGGTTTTTGAAAACTTATATTATGTTTTTTGAATAAACATAATTGAAAATAAGAAATGATTTGTATTCTAGTAGATCATAAAACGGTCTACTATATTTTAGAGATATATATTTGAATTGTTTTCATATTGAGACCACATATTAAAGAAATGAAGAATTTATCTATGTTATGTCATTTATCTCTTGCAAAAGGCATACCATGAGTAAATTGTCACCATTATCTTTTGGTTTATATGAGTCTAGTGGACTCTAAATTTTTAATAACCAGATGTTATTTGATCAAAGATATGTTTGTTTCTTGCCATGACCACTTGGGTCATATGGGTACAAAATTGAGAGAAAAATTCTTGAAATTTAACATAAACACCCATTAAAGAATTAGAAGATTATTTTATAAGTGAATTTTCATGTGCTACTTGTTCCCAAAGAAAATAATTATCTTAGAAAATCCCCAAATAAAGTTGATATTGAATCGTATATTGGAACGAATTCAAGGGGATATATATGGATCTAGCAAAATCTTTTATTAATCGCTGGTAGCAATTGTTAGACCATTACTTACAAGGTTGCCTAATTTTGCTTGGGGACATTATATCATATGTGGCAGCATTTCGACCAACTGCTTATCATAAATACTCACCATTGGTTTCCAAAGAAATTGGGAACTTATATTTAAATCTCCGTCAATTATTGAATATTATAAGTCATTGACTGGAGTTGAATTTATATCATTTATTGCTAAGTATTAAAATAAGGTTCCCAACATCAGGGGGAGAAAAATAAAAGCTGGACAATAAAAATTTTTGTGGAATGCATCACAATATTTATCCTCGCATACTCAATATGAACTGGAAGTTTAGACAATTATTTATTTGCAAAGATGCATTCAAACATAAAAAAAGTGACTGAGTCACAATACCAGCTTTAAATGCTCATATTTGAAGCAATTGAAATAAGTCTATTACACGCCTGAAGCGTGGTAGAACTCTTGGTTCCAAAGAAAACAAAAGAGTAACATAAAACAATTTGACATTTTGAAAGTGTTTAATGTCCTGAAGATATCAAGATACAAAAACAAGTAGAAAATATAATTGAGAAAAAAAAATACTCCAAGGGAGTATCAAGTACCTAAATATGATATGTATATAAAAAATATTGAAAAAAATAGATCTTACTCAGTTATATACTACTGAAAAAGAATGGAACTGAAAATGAGAAATTGATCATGATCAAATACTTGAATATACAGTAGCTACTGATCTTATTAATAAAAACGAGGATCTAGAATAAGAAGTCCATCCATTCAAGAATTTCAACACAAAAATGATTGGCCATAATAGAAAGACGCAATCCAGGCAATCAAATTTACATTAAACCTATGGAATTTTTGGACCATGGAGGTCAATACACCTTTGTGTATGGGATTGAGGGGGATCGTAATGAAATAATCCCATATTGTTTAGAAAGTTCAAGGAATGTATCATCAGTTGGCTAGCTCTTAAACTTCTTAGAGTGGACAATATAAGCAGGGAATGGGCTAGTGCGCTGTGTGGTTAGACCTTGAAATTGAAATAATAAAGAGATATATTCGCTTGTGGTGGATGCAATTATATTTATTTCTAATGAGCTTGAAAATTTCTAAAAGGACTTCATAAGCGTTTTATGAATGTGGTGATAATATACCCTTATAGATCACGTGATATAAAAATCTCTGAAGGATTAAACATGCTTGAAACATGCAATTTATAAATCCTAGGAAATGTATTCGATTAAATTACAAAGATCTTTGTATGGATGAAAGCATTCTAGAAGAATGTAATACACTTGTATTGGTACAAATCTTCAAATAAAATGATATTTTAATATCTCAATAGCCCATGTGTTTCTATTGTTAGAGATTTTAATGTAAAATGGACTCCTAAAAAGCTCTCATGAGAAAAATGGCATACTTTTACCAAATATGTGACAAAAATTCTCAAAGAATTAAGTTTTGTCTCGACCTAAAGTTCGAGCATTTATTAGAGGAAATGTTGTCCATTAATCAGCTTATAAAGAGAAAGCATTGAAGCAATAAACTGATCATACTTTGAGTGTCACAATGGTTTGATCCTCAATATTATAGATGTGAAACCCCAAAATTTTCTTTATGTAAAATTACGTGTTTTGACTTGTTTATGTGTTATTTGAATTAAAATGTTAATTATGTGATTATTACATCTATTATATGATATGTGAGCATTCATGAAATTTTTATAAAAATCTGCATTGAAAATTTTATTATTGATTTTTGTGAATAGTATTAGAAGACACGTCCACTATAATTTTGAAACTGGTCATTTAAACGTTTTAAAACCTAGTCCTCTATTATTAATAGACCCGTATTTGATAAAAACTGATTTTGAAACGAATTAAGAATTTAAATGGATTTTTCATCTTCTTTTACAAAAATAAGCATTATATTTTAATTGTACATATATATATACTTATATATGCCTACATACAAATATTGTCAACTAGAAATACTTAACTAAATATAGTATAAATGTTAGAATATATATATATATATGTATAAGCAAAATAGACTAAAACTAACTAAAATACTAAATGTTGTCAACTTTGACTTAGTTTATTTTTGTTGACTTTGCTATATATATTTAACATGCATACATAATACATAAAAATAAACTCAAAACACATGCAAAAAACTCACACATAGCCGTGTGCACCTTGGGGGAAAAAGAAGACATTTTACTTAGGTTTCCAAGCCAAATTTCCCATAGAATTTTCATTTCAAGGCTAATCAACTTCATTCAAAGCTTGAAATTGCTTGTTGGGCACCTATTCTACACATTTCTATCCTAGCTTTGCATCAAAGGTGAGAGAAAAATTAGTTCAGTATTTTAAAGTTTGTATTGAATTTTGGTTGATACAATTATAGTTGCTATTTTGTTAAATTGATGTTAGATTATTGCTAAGTAGATGATAAAGACCAACTTTGTGTATTTGTAGCCAGTTTAATCGATAGTAGCATGTATTTTTATTTTTCAGGTATTTAAATTGATTATTTGGCTTACATTTGAATAATTGTAGTTGTAGTAGTTGCTTTTATAAGCTTGCTAATTATTGTATAGTAATATTGTAATGCCAAATTTTTAATTTGAATGTCATAGCAAAAGTTAAAAAAATCAGCCTTGAGTGAATTTCCATTTTTAGCTTTTTGGGCTTGTTTTGGGTGGCTTTTGGTTGGTTTTTGAGAGGGTTAATGTAGTTGCATGAGTGGTTGAGTGATAGGAAAAAGTTCGGGGTTGTTTGAATGGTAGATTGTAAGATATGAAGTTTTGACGATTGAGTAGCATTTCTTTGAAATGCTTAAGTGTTGTCTTTAATTGCTTTATAGTGTTTGTGTAGTTAATACTTGGTTTGATGTTGAGTAGGCTTAGGATGGAATGCATGTTGAAATGTGTAACGCCCCGATCCCTCCCAGAACCGGGACTCTTGTTAACCACGTTATACTCAACCCAATTCCAAACCCCGGGCACGAAATTTAGAGAAAACAGACAGAGCTTCCCCTATTTATAGGACCAATGAAAAACCTGCACGCAGCATGTATAACCACAATACAACCCCTCAACTCTGACCGTCCAACTTTTCCCAATCTCAAGGCCATCCGAGCGTTAGACAAAAACATAACCACACAAGCATGCAATCAAAAGACAATAAAATTTATCTTTAGCTATTACATGTCACTACTCTATCAAATCACATAAGTTCTTAATTTAGTTTACAATCCAACAAGCCATACCCAAAATACTTACAAGACCTCAAGGGTCTCAAAACAGAACATAAACACTTCAAGTCCTATCTTCACAAACAGCTTCCAACCACAGCAAGATAAGCAACCAACAACACGGCACACGAGGTAGTTATTCTAACTGCACCTGAAACATGTTAAAACGAGGAATGAGTAACCAAAGTTACCCAGTGAGGGAGGTGATGCAGCATACCGGGGATTGCTTTCATGAGATGCAACAAGATAACAATAAATACAATACAAAATAACAAAACTACTTAGACAAGTATTTAATCACGTATAAAAAGGATATGGTTCCACTTTTGTCTTCAATCACGAGCCACGAGCCAAGATCTTCAACCAAGTGCTGGCAAACCCCTTTACTCCTCCAAATGGGGTACTCTGGATGTACCTCTGTGAGGCCCAACCCCAAATAACGTGTCTTACCTCAATTTGCATGCTTTAGATCCAGAATTATATGACTGACCTTGGATTACGTGTCGTGTCTTGATTTTCGTGCATGCCTCATCATATGTGCCTTGACCTAAAATTGTGTGCCCTAATTCTCGACTTACGTGCCCTGACTTCGATTTGCATGTGATACCTCAATTTGTGTGCATTGACCTTGAATTGCGTGCCCTAACCTAGGTTTAAGAGTCGTACATTGATTTACTTGAATTGCATCGAATTACGTGCCTTACATTGGTTTACATGCATTCATCTAGGATTGCGTGCATTTGTATTGAAATTCGTGCATTTATCTTGAAGTATGTGTCTTACCTCGTAGTTCGTGTCTACCTCGTGATTCGTGCCCCGTATTAATTTCTGTGCGTGTCTCGTAGTACGTGCCTTAGACCTAAGAAAGCGTGCCCGCACGCTAATCAACAAAGAATCTTACACAAAGTACTAGACTATTAAATAATCCTACACAATCCACTAACCATTATTAAATTCCTAATTCAATTCTCTACAAAATCCACTAACAATAAATAATTCTATCTACACAAACACCTAAACATTTTTTATTCTTTATTCTCACCCAAAACCAATGCACCTCAAATTCCACACTTATTATAATCTATAATGCATTAACTTGAATTTGAAATTTCAGATTTTTCATTGCATCACTCGGCCATATCAAAGTCTTGAGCAAGTTTTGAACAAAAAAATATTCTATCCTAGACAATCTATAACATACACAAGACACAACGCATAAAATTTTTCCATTTCACCCTACCCCAAGTCCCTTTGCTCGACCAACCCACCCCATGCCTCATCACAACTCAAATTATATGCTAGTTGACACATAAAAATTAGATTTGCAAAGCTCAAGGCCGATACACACACACAAGCAACAATTAAACTCATCAAACTTCACTTTTCATCTTACACTCTCTCATTTTTTGACCATGGATTCTCTTGAGCTTCCAAGACCTCAAGCTCACTCTCTAGGACACTCCAAGCATCGGCCATAGCAAGGTAATCAAGTAAGGATAGCTCAAAGTCACACACAAAGCTCAAAACAAGGATTTTGTGCACATTTGTTAAGTCTTCAAAGAGGTGAGGGTTAAACTCTTTTTAAAAGCATTCAAAATTCACATGCATGCTCTTATGTGGCTATATTTACTCTGTAGTTGTTGTATATGTATGTATATGAGCTTATCTACTCATGCATGGCATGATAATGGCTAGAACTTGAAGATAGGTAAAAACGTTTTTGCTGGCAGTTTTCTGATCTGGTAGTACGAAGTGCATTTGGCTTAGTAAACCTGGATAAAAATGCATGAAAATTGGTAGACCACTAGTTTTATCAGTTCTGAACATTTTTTGTGGAAATAGGCCACGGGCAATTTTGATTCTAAGGCCTCCAAAATGGTCAAACATCGTGAGGTGTCTAAATCTGGAAAAATTGGAAAAATGAAATAGGTTTCTAGCAGATTACTGACTTTGTAGAATGAAGTATTTTTGACCTTGTAATATTGATAAAAATGCATAAAAATTGGTAGGTTGCTAGACTTTTCAGTTCTGGAAATTTTTGTCAGAAATAGGCCAAAGCTAAATCTGACTCTAAGACCCTAAAAAATGACAAAAATCATAATGTGTCTAAAACTGGACAATTTTGTGTAGTCCCACGGTTTTGGCCATAACTCCTAAGTCCGAACTCCAAATGCAACGAGTTTTGTTCCTAGATTTAAATCACTCATTAAGATGTAATTTGAAATTTTGTTCACTGAATTTGGAGATTATTTTCTTAGCTAATTGAATGTGGGAAAACAGACCATTGCAGTAGGGTTTTGCTTAGTAAAATACTTTGAAACATGTTGTAACTTCACTTGTGGTATTGAATGCTTGGAATTGTGGCACATAGATGTTGTGTGGACGGTTGTGGTTAGTTGAGGTTGTTTAATTTGGATTATGCATGGCTTGGGTTTAATTACGTTACAAATTGTGGCGTAATTGTATGTGTAAGCACGAATTTAGGCCCTATTGCTTATGAAAACTTGCTAAGTAATGATCCTATGGTTTAATGTGTTCAATTGCGTGATTAGTAGGCTGCCTAATAAATGTTAAGTATGCTTGAAATGGTTTAAGTATTACTTGTGGTGCTTAGCAAATGAAACTAACCCCGAGCACGGCCTAGTAAACCCAAAAGGCCTCGTAGGCTCCCGAGTCATAAACCACTCTTGTGTGTATTATAATTGATGTTGAGGAAGGTTAATAGGCTGCCCGAAAATGTCCTTATAGCTCTAAATGTGATTTTCGATGATTACATGTTGATAAGTAAACTTTTCTTGTACCCGGTCTCATGTAAACGTCATTGCATACTTGTATAATCCTAATGCTTGGTACGTGGACCCCGAAATGAGTTATATGACTTGATTTACATATGTTACTTGGCTGCCCGTTTAATGTTCATATAACTCTATGTGTTTTACAAAGTGAAATTTCATGTTAAGCATGCCTCGTTCATTTACTTGGCAATATGTAATCATATACTTGCTCGGAGGTAACCTACTTTGTTGACCTCCCAATGTGAATTGTTAAATGGCATACATGTGCATTGCATACAAGGTTGCAACCTTTGATTGTGGCATAGTAGCGTTTCACGAACGCCGGGCGGCATAGGGTTTGCTGGTGCTCCCGTGACTACCATGATCCAATTTCCTCTCTCGCTTGGCATTCCACCCTCGGAGAGTTGGGTCGTAGGATTTTGGGGTACATCCGAAGTACACCCAATTGGGAGCGATAAATGGATGATTGAAGCCGGCCACAACTATTGTTATCGAAAATGATCTTGAGAGCAAATGCTCACCGATTGATCTTGAGAGCGAAAGCTCACCGTATCCCTTTCACTATGTGTTTAAGTACTCTCGCTTGGTTCATAGAGGACCTCGGGGAGGAAAGACGGGTAAATGTGTTCATTTATATTTATGTTATGTTATGTATTTACTCATTCTATATGACATGTTTCCAAATGAGTTTTCATAAGTTTAACCGGAAAAAGATTTCAAAACGTTATCTCTCGTTTCCCCTTCACTGAGTTCATAAGGACTTACCCTCTTTTGTCACAGGTGCAGCAGATTTGGAACAGGTACCCGAAATAAATGTGCTTGTTGATGATTCCTTGGAGTGACTACATGCTTTTGTGCTTTGCCTGAAAGTGGTTGCTATATAGATGTTGTGTTTGATTGCAAACTGTTCATTTTGTTGATGTAAATGACCCCATTGTAATTTGGGTCTAATTTTTAGCTTGTACTGATTATAACTGGACAAACTCTTTATTGGTTGTTTGCCTTTATTATCTTGGTTAGTAGTTATCGTAAGCGTTTAAACCACTAGGTGAAGAATCAAACAAGTTAACTCTATCTAATTTCACTTAGGTACTCATTGTAAGCTAAAGGATAAGATGTACTAGCATAATAGGAACTGACAAATAAACGGGACATAGTTATTATACTAGGCTTGTCAATCAAACGAGACTATTGAGATAAATTAGTAGGCATATCTATTGATAACAAAATAGGAAATTTTAGTTGGAATTGAATCAATGATTAAAGGTTTTGAGGCATTTTAGAAAATAGGTCAAACCAAAGGTCTTAAATACAGTTGTTATGTTGTCGGTTTTTCAAAAAAACTTTTAGAGCTCTAGGCCAACGTTAAGTATTAAATCATAAAAAAAGGCTAAGAATGTGAAATAGTATAAATGAATTAGGTCATACCTTAATCTAGCCTCCTTAGGTCGGGTTGGGGCGTGACACCTCGATCCTACGACCCATATCTCCCGAGGTAGGTCTGTATGCCCCCAACGAGGTGAACCACGCCTCTGGGGTAGGGGAGTATGCCTCAGCGAGAAAGGGACTGGGAAACCATGGTAGCCGAGGGAGCACGACAAGTCCGATGCCGCCCGTGTTACTCGATACTACCATGTGACGACTCGGACCTAGCGTATAGACATTATATTAATTTGCATATATTTCTTTTATTAAATTACGTAATTCCTGAAAAATGTGCATGATGACTGTTTGCATTTATTTAATTTATAACTAATTTTTCTTACTGGAATAATTATTTTATGATTTGATTTACTAAAATTTACTTCACTAACATTTTTAATTAATTTAATTTTTCTATTTGAATATGAAGCCCGGATTCGGAAATAACTACTTTATTCTTATTACCATTTATACTTATTTAAATTATATTTAATTGATTTACGAGAAATAATTAATGATTATTTTCATAATTCGTATGTGTTAAAAATTATATTTAAATGACTGCACGGGATAATTACTTTGTTATTTTATTTATTTGAATTATTATACATACCCTTTTACTAACTCATTTTACTGTTCGAATAAGAAACCCGGGCCCGTAACTGAACAAACTATTTAATTATTTTTAATAACTATATTTATTTAAATTGCGTATAAATGATTAAAAAATAATTATTTCAATTCTGATTATCGTTGTATTTAATTTATTTACTTTTAATTGACTTATTTATCATCTGAGTTGTTATTTGCATATTAGTAGCCGTTTAGCGCATACGTTGCACCATCTAGCGACTTAATGAGTTAACACATGGAATTAACTCATCAACATATTTTTTTTGTGGGTTTTATCTTGTTAGCCACATATATTAGCTACAAAAAAAAGACATAAATACACACACATACTACACAGCTATTAACACACACATACACAAAGATAAATATTACACATACTCTCACACCCGTCAAAGAAAAGAAAAGAAAGAGAGAAGGCAGTAGCTCGACGGCAAGAAGAAAGGAAGGAGAGAAAGGAAAAAAAAGAGAAAATTAAGGAGATTAAGCTTGCTCTAAATTCTTGCATGATCTTCAAGCTAGGTGAGGGAGAAATCATCTTTGTGCATTTTATTATTGATTTAAAGTTAGAACAAATGTTGGTTATATGATGTGGTTGAGATTTGAACTTTATATGCATATTTTCTTAATTATCTAGGATGTGTAAGTAATCTTTTAGCTTGGTATTGCTTGAATGGTTAGATTGGCACTAGTTTGCTTAGAATTGATTCAAGAGCTTTAAGTTGCATATAAGGTGTTTGAAATAATGTTTGAGTGAGAATTTGAGTAAATGCTAGCTCATAAAAGTATAACATTTAAGTTAGAGCAAATTTTGAATGAAATTTACACACTAGATGGAACTAATCTTGAGTGTGTATGTGAGTGTGAGTGATGTGTTCGGCCTGGTGAAGGGACAATCACGGCACTGTTCACCTTCTTCTTCTTCTCCCTTGTCCCCTTGAATGTTTTGTTAGGTAGTTGCTAATTAAGTGTATTATGATTAGATTAAGTTAAGTGGCTCTTTAGTAAGATGTTGCTTGGTTATGTTGTAGTATCTTGTTATTATGTTGTATATGAGTGTATATGAGGATTCATGTGTTAGTAGAGCTTTCAAATTTGTTTATTAGTGAAATAATTGCAAAAACATAGATACGAAAAATCTGGAAAAAATGGGTCAGATTTGCATGCCTGAGTTGTAGGACCTGATTGTCATAGCAAACGTTAACGAAATGAGTTCAATTTTGGATATGTTGTAGTAGACGCATAGTAGAACAAAAGTGTGTTTCTAAGGCTTGGCCAAATTCGAGCTCTAAGTACTTGTTTTTGGATGGTTTCCGAGATGCATATGAAATGGGCGTGAGCTGGACAGTCCTGCCAGCGTTTTTTTTTTTTCCTTTCCCTTGTCCTCGTGTGTATTGGTTACAAGTTAGTTTAGATAGTGTAGTTCTAAATTTAGTTTGTGTATATATGACTAGGTTAGTTGGTAGTTAATTAAAGTGATTAATGAGGAGATTATAAGTATATTAAGTTGTCACTAACCAAGTGTTAAAATAAGTTATGAGTTACTTCAAGATGAGTTAAAAGCTAGGTCATAATTGGATTGTTTGACCTTGAACTAGTATAGGATTTAATGAGCTTAAGGGTAAGAGATATAGTTGACATGAAATTGAGTTACAATTGTCTAGCTTGATTAGAATGGTGTAATTTAAATCAATTAATGAAAGGTTGTTGGAATGGAAATGTATTACTAGCTTTAATTTTGAAAAGGAAAATGTGTGAAGATAAGAACAACAAGAAGTTATAAGAAGCTTTTACTTTAATGTGTTGATGATTCTAAGCTAAACATTGTTAAATCTATGTTAATTTGTCTTACGATTGACGCTAATTGCTTTCATTACTTATATTCTATTGAATCATTCTTATCTTATGTGGGTTAACTTTTACGTAAACTAAAAGCTATGGTGATGGATTAAGTTATAATGAAATAAAGTATGTAATATAGATTCTTGGATGTGAAAGATAGTTGTTAAATATTCTATAGTCAATTGCTAAAGTGTTACACTTATATAATCAAAGCTAGGGTTTGCATATTTGAGCTACTTCGAGGAATTTGGAGTGAATCGGAGCTATTTTCTTGCATATTTAACCTAATCCAAAGTGAGAGAGTTACATTCTTTTGTGCATCTTAATTGGAGTTACTGCTCATAAAATTGTATAGTTTGATATGTTCACTTATAATTATGTGTACCTTGATATGAATTGAATAAATATACATTTGTCTCTGGTTTATATTGTTATATTTCTTATTTACTGTAACCTATTTGCGAGGGCGGCCTATTTTGTTGTCCCTCACCTGTGATTACTCAATTTTCATGATCATGAATCGGGTTGCGTAACCTTTTCAGACATGGTAGTGTCGAGAAACACAGGCGGTATCGGGCTTGCCGTGCTCTCTCGACTACCATGGTGCCTATTCCCTTTCTCTCGCTGAGTATACTCATCTACCCCAGATGCGTGGTTCACCTCGTTGGGGCATATAGACCTACCTCAAGAGAAAGGGTCGTAGGATCGGGGTACATCCGGAGTGCCCCATTTTGGAGGAGTAAGGGTTTTGCCAGCACTTGCTTGAAGATCTTGGCTCGTGGCTCATGATTGAAGATAAACGTGGAATCGTATCCTTTTTATACGTGGTTAAAGACCTGTCTAATTAACTTTGTTATTTTGTGTTGTATATGTTATTATCTTTGTTGCATCTCATGAAAGCATTCCCCAATATGATGCATCACCTCCTTCGCTGAGCAACTGTGTTACTCACTCCTCTTTTCAACATGTATCAGGAACAGCTAGAGATTGGATTGCCTCTTGTGTGGCTTGCCTGCTCTATCGGTGTATAGAACAAGGAATAATGTATACATTATATGCTTGTATACTATTTGAGACCTTATGGTCATGTAGGTATTTGTGTTATCTTAAGAAATGTAATATTAAAGTTTTAGTCTTGGGTAATAGTTAGGTGCTAGTGGTTTGTAATAGCTTCAATTGTTTACTTTACTGTCTAGCTGACTTGCATGCTTGTTTGGATGAATTGGGAATCGATTAGAAGACTTAGAATATAAGAAAACTTAATAAATAATATTAGAGTTGTAAGATAAGTAGGTTTAGACTTTAGAATATCAATAGTTATACCTGGCATACTTGTGTGCTTAACTTTTGCTAAGTTGTCGCTTGGATGGTCTTAATGCATAATATGATGTGGTGAAGTTAAAGGATGAAATGGATTGAGGTTGTGGATTATGTCTTATGGTTGTATGTTATTCGCAGGTTTCCAGATTGTCCTATAAATAGGGGAGACTTCGTCTGTTTTCCCTAAATTTTGTGTCCGGGTTTGGATTTGGGTTGAGTATAGCATGTTTAATAGAAGAGGTCCCGGTTCCGTGATGGATCGGGGCATTACATACCATGCCCGAAAAGGTTGCGCAACCTGACATGAATTCAAGAATTCACGAGATAATATCAAACAAACACGAGGAACCACGAGATAACAAGTAAATGGTAGGCAAGTTAAACAGCCAAATTTTCTTATGAATAGTAACCACTGATCAAGTAAAGAATTTCATATTAAATTGCACATATATTGTCATAAAATTAAATAATGCACGAAAGATATGCTTCATTTATTTATGACTAAGATGCAAATTCTCAGGTGTCACAAAATGTGTTATAAGTTGGGTGGCCTACTTTGTCATCTTACTTGGTTGTCTTAGTTGTTTACTTAATCTTGTGTTGGTTGAGGTGTTTTAAATTGATTGATGACTGTTGTTGTACTGGAAGACAACCCACTTTGTTATCTTATCAGAATATGAAATGTTTAATGTTATTGTTGTGAGTTATGATAGTGTGTGCCACCATCGGGCAGTATCAGGCTGTTCGGTTGAAAATGACATGACTATCATGTGCTATCCCCTATCTCGTATAGGTGGAGATGCCATGGAGTGTGGGTCTAGAATGGGGTACTTCCAGAATGTATCAATGGGCGTATTGGGTTGGTTGAGTTTGTGATGGCGTATGTAGCTACATCAACTAGTGTATCATTTCTCAATTGAATAATTATTCATGTTGTTTAAATTGAAATGTTGTTATTGAAGATGTTTATTGATTGTTATTGTACCTAGGATGATTTCCCAAGTGGTAAAAAAAGTGTTTCCAAAATATCTTTTGAACCCTCGCTGAGCTTTGTATTGTATAAACTCACCCTCTTTGCTAACTTTCAAGTGTTACTGAGCTAGACTTAAGGTACATTCCTCAGGAGACTGAGTACGAGCATTATGTGGATGAGTCCAATGTGCAAGAGTCTTGTCCTTGATGTCTTGCTGGAGTGCTTTTATACTGCTTTGTATTATGTAGTATGTTGTAATGTTTAAGCTTGTATTGTATAACATACTATAAAGATAGTGAAAAGTATAATGCTAGTTTAGTCGTCTTACTTTTGGAATATGAATAGGTTGCTAGACTAGTTATATATATTTTATGCTTATGTATAGTATAGCTTGTGGTATGTTGTTGAAACGGAGGCATATGACTTATGGTTGGGTTGTTGTATGGTTGTTTAATGAATGGTTTTGGACGTGTTGTATGTTGATGAAATGGTTGTTGGAGTTGTTGTTTGAAGTTGTGGTTGGTTGTGTGATGTTATAAAGGATTGGTTTAGAGTCCTATCGTCCATATTACATACGTTATATTATCGAAATTATGTTGCATCCTGACTGATCGTAAGTAGAGTCGAGTTGAGGCGTGACAAGAGATGCTTTTTTTCATCCTCAAGAACAAGCCAAAAAATTTATGGTCTTGAATTACCATAACTCAATAAAATTGGTGTATCTTGCTAAAGCACAAGTGCCTAGACACTATTCTATCTTATTTTATTATCAATACATATATTACACCAATAAAAGTACATCGAGGTGCTAATATGTATTTTGTTATTATTTTTGGAACAAATTAATATAAGGGCACTCATGATCAAAGTTGATTGGGTATGAAAAATGACGAGCTTTGGATTGACTCATCACAAGCAAGATGTTTATTCTCATATGATGGTAATATTTATGTTCTTCAAAAGCCAATCATTGTTGTCACCTCCTCAAAGTATGCTGATATATTTATTTTCACTTTATAAGTGTACTGCATTTTGTTTTCAAGTAAAGCTGACTATACTAAAGCTATGGAATGAGGCATATCACTCCAAAGTTCTTTTCATTCACGTGCTCTCGAAGAAATGCTGAATGATCTTAATCCAATTTACCTAAGTGATAATCTAGCAGACTTGTTCATGAAGAGATTGCCTACCACAACATTTGAAGAATTATTTCACAAGAATGACATGTGAGAACGCTGAATTATTCTTGATATGCCAACATGAGAGGGATACAAATACGCATTGTACTCTTTTTTCCTTCATTTAGGTTTTGTCCCACTGGGTTTTCCTAGCAAGATTTTTAATGTGGCAGTATGAAGTGTATAATAGAATATTGTATTCTTTTTCTTTTACTAGGATGTTTCACCTGTGGGTTTTTCCTAGTAAGGTTTTAACGAGGCATATTCTTAAGAGATGAATATTCAATGGGGAACATTATATAATTATCAAATTTATATTCATCCCGAATGTAGATTTTGGTTCGTAATTATCCGAACTTAATATTAATAATGTTTATCTAAGCCCTGTATCTTGACCCTATGCAAAGTCTAGCAATAGGCAACTTCTCTTGTATCTTTGGCTATAAAAATGGCCCTCTGCATTGTAAAGTTACGCCATGAAAATCAATACAACCTTCTTCTATCCCTTCCTCTATTATATTTCTTTTTACTTTTATTGTCTCTTCTAGTTTTCTCTAGTTTCATAACAATGGTTTTTTATTTAAATTGAATGAGGAAAGAATAAATTTATACACAATTATACAAGTATGCCCCATTCATTCTCTTCTTTCCAATTTTAAAGTCCGGCCTTTCTTCTGTCTTTTCACAATTTCAACTTCCTTTCTTTATGTTCTTTTCATTTTCTCCCAATTTGGAGGAAAATTATAACAAAGAAAATGAAAGGATTAAACTATTTCTCCATTTTTTCTCTCTATTCAAAAGTTTTCAATCCAAGCAAATTTATTAATTTCTTCTTTTTTGCCCACTTTTCCAAATCAAACAAGCTGTAAAGATAAAATGATAGCTGTGATTTTATTTGGCTTACATTAGAAAAAAAATATATACTTATCTTAACGCTTGTTGTTTATATGTTAGATTTTGTGCTTAAAGTACTTATTTAGTAAGAATGCTATTGTAAAAACTTGTGGTCAAACTTATTTGAGTTGAAAGTATTTATTGAAAGGACCATTAGGGATATGAGCATCATCAAGCTAAGAAATTAGCGGAAGCAAAAAATATTAAATTTAAAAAATTTCTATAAGATCAAAGCTTAATATACATGCAATATCCCAATCTTGATATCATGTGATTAACATATCCAAAACAAATATAGCAAGTATATTTATAGACAAGAGGTAGACATAGAAAATATCTCTTGAAGCCTAGCAGCATGAGCCCAAATGTGCACTTGATGAAGACACCATCTCTCACACCATGCAAGAGTCCTAGTAGGTCCATACAAGCATAGAATGAATTTCTTTCCATCATCTAAGTGATTGTGCTAGCTAACCTAGATGATATTTGAGCTTGCATGTAGAAGAATTGAAGAAAAGAATTTTCTTCTCCTTTTCCATAGCCATGGCCGAACCTAGCTTAGAGAGAAAGAAGAAGATGAAGTCTTCACTTGTTTTGTATGTTATGTTGTGTTGTTTTTAGTGTAGTTATTTCCTAGGAAAAATCCACTAAGCTTAGTTAGTGGACTTTCCTAGCAAATCCCACTAACTTACATAACCTAGGCAAATTTCACTAACTTGTCATGCATGCATTTTTAGCTAAGTAAAAGGAGTTAGTGGAAGATGACATGACTCCAAGAGTTAGTGGAAGATGACATGGCATATTCCTAGCCAAGTAAAGTATTCTTCTTTCAAGAATAATACATATACACTTATAAGTATTTTTCCACTAACTTATATAAATAAATAAATTAATCCTAATCACCATTAGATTAATTTATGGAAACTAACTTTCCATATTTACACTTTGGCCTAATATTTTTGGTAATTATACTTTTGACACATTAACGTTTATTGACCAAATACAACATCGTTAACTCTTTAACGTCTCAAAACAAAATACAAGCTCAATAGAAACCTATTCACAAGTATTTTATTGTGTGTGACTTTCATGATTCACTGCTATGTAGCATTGAGGAAACATTGAACATTTTCAACATTAATCGAACATTTTTCGATTTGTTTAGAGAATGTCTCCCATCATTCTCAAAACACCCTTAGAGTTCTTGAGTGATGTTCTAGCAACTAAAATATCAAGATAGTTTATAAAGCAATGAAGTCCAATTCAATCTATTTATGGTTGTCGATTACCGTGCAATTCAATCCTACCATTAATTGTCGCGTCGAGAAAGAACCATGATCCGATTAAGTTCATAGACTCGACTTCCTCATTCAACAACCAAACTTAGATCGCATAGGACATTGCCTCACGTCGGAGGTTAATGGATCCTATCTTAACCACTACTTGTCAATCATTATACTAGACGAATGAAATTGCGAGAGAACGCATCTCAGCCCGTTTGTCGAGACAAGTATTATCCAAACGTTAGGATCAAACCCCAATATAGATGACAGTCGTAATGTTTCAAGTCAAAGAATTACATGCACAATCGCAATGAATAACAAATTATTAATCCGAAGTCATGTAATTTGTTATTCACGTCACATTCAGTGATCTATTCAACTAATAATCACCCACATATTTGTTAATAGCATCCCTATGCTGTTTGGCATGTGGCTCATCATCCTTTATCATTAACATCCCTATGTTAATCAAAGGTAACAACACATGTCATAGTCCGTAGTAGATTATTGAAGTCCCGATCAAATAATCTAAGGATTATGAACATTTTAAGTATTTATCATATTGAGAAAATATGCCAACATATTCTAAATCTTTTCAGAATATATTCCTCTAATGAAAATACTAGGGACTCATTCATACACAGAAAGAAGGAAAATATGAATATCTTAAACATGTCAATATGAAAACAAACATTTAGACACGAATGTCATAAGTAAATGTCAAAATGTCTCAAAATATGTCATCCAAATTTGTAGTGTTAGGGCATGTCTCTAACATTTATAACCACAAAAAATAAGCTTGGAGATGTTGTCAATAAGTGCAAAAGGTGTTTATACACTTCTTTTGTTAATTTTTTTGCTTTTAAAAATTTCTTTCTAAACTCAAGATAGGTTTCACGTACTTTTAAGGATAAGATTTATGTTTCGTGTAATGACTTTTAAAATTATTAATGAACATGTAAGAATCTGGCCAAACTCTTTCCATCACAAGGAGGCTTTGTTATGAAAAAAGGAAAAAATAAAAAAGACATAACAAGATAAAAAGGGTTTTATAAACATTAAAAAATAAGCAATTTTTTATTCTTTAGCTACTTTTAGGCACATTCGATTAGCTTATAAACTAAGACAAACATCTCCTTACAAACAAGAAACTTTTAAACAATAAAATTGCGGTAATCTAGCTAGGTCGAGATGAAAGTTAACTAGATTATAATTATTTGGCCAAACTGTTATGAAAAATAACACGTTGCGAGTAAATTTAAAGAACTATTCAAAAAAAAATGAATAACAAGGAAAATAATCATCTTAAAGAAAGGAAAAAACTGAGACAAAGGAAAGCATTAAAATTATAGAATAATGTAACTTCTCAATTATTGTCCAAAATGCGTTCACAATTACAACTTGGAGTATTTTTTGGGTTGGAATTTATAAACTATATTAAATTAAATATTACATATAAGAATGACCCAAAAGACCCAGGCTTAAGAAAAAACAAAGCATCACAACCAAACAGAAGGGGAAAGCAAACTAGGTCAAAGCCAAATGGTTTAACCTAAACAAGAAAAAAACAATGAACTAGTAGTAGTGTCATGCTTAAAGCCCCAAAACAAAAAGCAAAACCAAGGCCTAAACAAAATCAAAAATCACCAAACAAAAAGTCACATACCAAAATTGGAATTGACTCTATTAAACAACCACCAATTGCAAAACCATGGTAACATGCCACATAACAAAAGCTATAATAAGGCATATAAAAAAGGTCACATTACTCCAACAGAAAGACAAGGCATGTGACTCCCTAATCATGTCAGTGAACTGGTCCAAACTCTATGGTATATGTAAAAGGCACCAATTAGCTCAGGAAGACGAGACAAAACCCAAAGTAGATTGAGGTGGATATGAAATTCACCATCGGTCTTCCAAAAACATTACCACAATTGATGGTAAACATGCAAGAGGACACATTAGAGCCATAATTGAGACTATTATCATGAAAAAAGTGGTTAGTGGTAGGTAGGCTACAAAAATCACAACTCAACCCTTGAATGAAACTATAAAAAAAGGCAAAAGAAAAGAATAACTCTAAAGAAAAAAAGAGAAGAAGATGAATTGAGACTTGATGTAAATCCTTGGAGAATCCACAATCAAAACCGAGTAGCTACTAGAGCTACGAGTTCTTTTTGATTTTGTCGTGAAAGGTACTAATGGCCTCTTGAGCGCAAAATAAAGGTTGTAACATGACGAGGTATGGGTCTTGTGAGGTGGTTATCGTTGTTGGCCTACCATGACTGTTAGTCCAAAGCCCTATTTATAGGTTAATCAAACCTCCTATCTTACGGTAGGATATGCTTGAGGAGGATTCGTCCTTATCCTGACCTAGTAGATACATATTGGATTCTCCTAATGGATTTGCCTGAGTTAAATTTATCTTTTTCCAAGGATAAACCTTTCTTTATCCATTCTCCTTATGCATTATGCCTTGGGGCTCTATACAATATACCTTGGGTCGAGACCTTACTTGAGTCTTCCTAAGCCCGTGACATATCTAGCCCAATTCCATCATCCAAGATGATTCCCCCACTCCATGAGCCAAAGGGACTTTGGGCTGTAGAGTACCTACGTTTGTACCCACATCCCTATCTTTTCGCATTTTATCTGTTAAGACTTCTACATCTACGTATCAACGCTAAGGCAACCCACCTTTAATGGTTGCCCTAACATCTATCCTTTCATTTCCCTTACTAGCTAGCCATGACTAATCAATGCCTTAATGCGGTGCTGCTACGTGACCCATCACATCACTTCTTTTTATTTTACTCCCTTATTCTTTCTTCTCCCACCTCACCTTACTCGGAGTTTCTCCCCACTATTCCTCTGGAAGCCCTTTTTCCATCTGATTTTTCTTGTGGCAACACTACATACGTCCTCTCCTTTATTGGTATCCTTCTTCCTCATCTCTCGTAGTTTATCTCTAGTTGTGGCCTTTATGTCTAGTGAGCACTCCATTGGTTTTTCCTCTTTCCACAATAGCAAGGACCAAGCCGATGGGGACTATCCTTAAAGGTCAACCTGTTCCTCCACTAGCGATGAGGTGACGCTAGAGGGTTCTTCAACCATTGTGAGCCTCTTGGGGCACCGAAATCCTGCATCTGTGGTCAATAACGAGTGCATGGTATACTTAAACAAAATATTTATGCTCCCAGATGCCACAAGGGTTTCTTTGGATGATGAGCAAGTCAACACTCGCTATGATGGGTGGGTATCAATTTATTTCAAGTTTTCCAAAATAGGTCCTGACTCCCATCCCCAGGTTGATTCGGAAAGCCTATAAGTACTTCGGTAGAGCCCTAGCTCAATTAATGCCTAACTTCTGGAGACTTATCTTGTTCCTTGAGATGTTAGCAGAGCAACAAGGGTTGACTTTCGGCTCACCTGAGGTTCTCTACACTTAACAACTAAAAGGGAGCCATAATGAAGAGCCAGGATATTACTCATTAGTCATTAAGAACCAACGCAAGTAGCTTATCCTTGACCTCATATTCAGAGATAAGCATTGGAAGGATGTTTACCTTTTTATCCATTCTTCTGTAATGTTTGGTGAATCTCCACATGCTCCCAAGGCTCGATAGGTTGGTGGTACGCTGCTCTTTGTGTGTCGACTTCGACATTGCCCTAATTGTCATTTTAACCTCTTTTTCATTGTAGATCTACCAAGTTGGTATGTATTCCCTTCACTGAGGAGTGCCATAAAAGAATCACTTTAGTCCTTAGCCTTTCAAATGATTCCCGACGCTAGTCTCAACTTTTTATCTCCTTGGAAACTTGCGAACACAACTCTGTGAAGAGTACCTGCATTCTAATTCCTACAAGGTGATTATCCCTCATTTGCCCTACTTTTCGATGGTTGTGCCGACTCCCTGGGATCTAACCCTCTTTCCCTGCAGTTACCGACATGGAAGATGATGTAGCCAACCTCTCTATCCATAAGGACAACCCTTTGTATAGGAAAGAGAACAAGGTTGTAGGCCAAACTTGAGCATGAGAAAGGCTTTATAGTATCCTAGAGGGCGTTCTTTCTCTAAAAGAGAACGAGGGAGTATTTTCTTTTGTTAATTTTACTTTTGAGAAAATTAGAGTTGAAAAGACATCACATTTACATGAGTTTAATTAAAATAAAATATAATAACCCGTGTTGAAAACTTGAGAAAAACGTGGTTATTAAAGTGATTTCAACTTGAACCATTATGTAGGCCAAATGGGTTCAATTTAAAACCTAGGGAAAATTGCATTTTACTCACCCAAAGATGTTAGATTTGTTATTTTACCTTCATAAAAAAAATAATTATCTTAATTTGATCTTTAAAAAATAAAAAATATATCTATTAGGTCCAAAATCCTTATGCCATAAAAGATTTAGGTAGCGATTGGTATACTGAAATGAATTTGGACAGGAATAGAATGGGCCAAGGAATGTAATGAAACTGGGAATGTGAATAACATGTTTGGTATGCTTTAGGATTGAAGAGTAGTAATGAGAATGTCTTATATAATATGACAAGATTGTCTTTTTATTATTATAGTATTAAAAATATGACAAGATTGCTATTTTATTATTATTATTATTATTATTATTATTTCAATCACTATTATTATTTTGTTATTTTAATTTTATTGATTATTATTATTATTATTATTATTTCAATCACTATTATTATTTTGTTATTTTAATTTTATTTATTATTATTATTATTATTATTAATTTTTTTTTTTTTATTTTTATTTTTTTCTTTTATTATTATTATTATTATTATTATTATTATTATTATTTCAATCACTATTATTATTTTATTATTTTTATTTTATTGATTATTATTATTATTACTTTTATTTTTATTTTATTTTTAGTTTTTGATTTTATATTTATTTTTTTAATAATAATTATTATTATATTATTATTATAATTAATAAAAAAAATAAAAATATTATTTTTTTATTTAATAATAATTATTATTTTTAATAATAATTTATATTATATTTATTTATTATTATTATTATTTTATATTTTTATAATAATAATTAGTATTTTATAATAATAATAATTATTATATTTTTTAATTATTATTGTTGTTATTATTATTATTATTGTTGTTGTTGTTGTTATTATTTTTATTTTTATTATTATTTCAATCACTATTATTATTTTGTGATTTTAATTTTATTGATTATTATTATTATTATTACTTTTATTTTTAGTTTTTTATTTTATATTTATTTATTTTAATAATAATAATAATAATAATAATAATTATTATTATTATAATAATAATTAAAATAATAATAATAATTATTATTAAAAATAAAAATAATAAAAATAATTTTTTAATAATAATAATTATTATTACTTTTTAATAATAATTTATATTATATTTATTTATTATTATTATTTTTTATATTTTTATAATAATAATTATTACTTTATAATAATTATTATTATTATATTTTTTAATTATTATTATTGTTATTTTTATTATTAATTTTGTTATTATTATTATTATTATTAAATATGAGGGTATGATAGTCAAGTTTATTCTCATGAGTTTGCTCTAGAATGACTATTCTCATCTACGTGAGAATGTGATTATTTTGGAAATGAGATTCTTAAGTTTATTCCTTTATACTAAGCATGGGAATAAAAAATAATTGAAAATATCATTTCATTCAAACCTCATTCCAATATACCAATCAGTACCTTAGTGGTCGGGAAGGTTTTCATATGAATATCATAAACATTTTACAATTAGAACTGTTTAATAGGACCTAATAAACACACGTCTAGTTTTGGTGGAGTCACCTTAAGATAAAAGAAAAAACGAAGAGGGGGAGAAAATGAGAATTGTGAAAGCTTTAGGTGACAACATACGGTTTGTGCTAAATATTAAGTTAGTGAATTTGAATATAATGCTTGCTAGCAAAAATTGAGATAAAAAAAAAAAAAAAAAAATCAGAAAGAGAGTCTTCCATAAAGTCCAACATTAGTTTTGCAGAAGACGAGCAGCGGAAGAAGAAACCAAAAAGAAAAAAAAGAAAAAAAAAGAAAGAAAAATGGAGGCGAGAGAAGAGGCTGCAGCAGTGGCAATCGAGGCGTGGAGCAAAGAAACAGTGCCAAAAGTGATGAAGATAGTGAGCAGTTGCATTAAGCTTCCTCAAAGAGACCTTATCTCTCTCTTATTAGTCAGCCCTTGGCTTTACCGCACTCTCGTCTCCCACCCTTCTCTCTGGCTGGTCAGTATATTGTTAGCTTTTTGGTTAATATCGTAAATTACGTTAAATTATCGCCTCATTTAAAAGTTTAAGTTATTATAGTGATTTTTATTATATTAATTTATTGTCTACACGTGTTGGCTTGTGTATAATTTTAATATTTTTAAATGAGTGACAACAATACTTCAACTCTGCACCTCTTGTACCATGTTAACTAAGCATTTCATCTAAAAGTTGCACCTTTTGTACCATGTTAACTAAGCATTTCATCTAAAAGTTTTAATTCACTCGTTAATAGCTTTGCTTTTGGGGTGCAGCCCCCACTGGCCCAAAGGTAATTCCGCCCATGTTTGTGGGTGTTTAATTTTTGGGTGTACATATTATTGTTATGTGTTGTTTGATTGTATATGAGTATTGATATATGAAATGTGTAAAGATTGTGTCTTTATGGTTTTTTCTTTTTTTCTTTTGGCTTACTGTGATTTATGTGGAGTGTTATATGTTTGTTGTCCTTTTAGGTTCTTGATTTTCATGAGATGAATAATGCTGGGGATCGTCTTGTGGCTGCTCTTTCACTGGTTAGTTTTGCACTTTTTCTTCTTTTCTTTCTTTCATGCTGTCTTAAACACCAAAAGAAGAAGTCTTATACTGATGGATTCTTAAGGTTACTTTTAATGCTTAATTTTGATAAAATGTTGGAACAAAGATTAAAGGAGCAGAAAGTTAGTTAACTCTTGTTCTTCTTCCTAATTGGAAAAGGTGGGGAAAGAGTAAAATTAAGAACAAAAGTTTGATATTATGCATCTCCTGAGAAATTAAAGAGGAAAGGATTATATTTTTATTGGTGTTGTTTAATTAGATAGATGAAAATAGTAAAATGGTGAATGGTGTGGAGAGTGTTTGATTTTGTTGTACTGAAACTTTGCACGAATGTGTTTTCTTGTTTGGCAGCCGAGATATCAGAATGTGAAGCATATAAACCTTGAATTTGCGCAAGATATTGAAGACAAACACCTCGAAATTATTAAGACGAAGGTAAAGTTTCAAATCTTAAGTATACACATGAACTCAGAGGACGTTAACACTGTTCTAGAAAGATCCATAGTCTTATATGTCATTGATGATGTGGATTCCAATAGAAATCTGCTCGCATTTTGTAATATATCTTTTGATTAAGTAAACTCCTCTATGATAGGTTATACCTGTGCGTGAGGCTTCCGCAAATAGCAGGGTGATATCTTAAAAATATTCTTTCTATACTTTTAGGATCTCATGGAAATCTTTTGGGAAAGGCTACTTAGCTTTGTAAATGCTTTGAATGCTCGATCCCTTCTCTATGACATTATTAAACCCCCAAAGCTAACTTATTGGTTGAAAAGATTAATCCCTGTTTCACAAATTGGAAGAATAGTATTTTCAACCTAATTGAAGAAGTTAGTCGTCCTAGTAGTCTAGTATAGATATTCCTGAAAGTAATTTTAATTGATAACTTAACTAGATCACATGTCCTTATTTGAAGGAAAATGTATCCGACTTCCTATTTGCAAACAGTAATCGTGAGCGGTAGTTGTAGTATAACTCAACGATTCAATTATTAGTTCCACATAAAGATATGTAAACTAGTGATAAAAGAAAATACATGAATCCTTTCAAGAATTTGAGCTGGTACTTAGAGTTAGTAATTAAAATATAACCTTATCTCTCAAACTTGTTAAAAAAAAAAAATTCTCTGGATTGTTAATATAAGAAGAATGAAAAAAAAAAAAAAGTTGATAGAAAAAGGGGTTAACTAGTGTCTTTTACAAGATGACAACTTTAAAAGATTTGAGAAATGCAAGAAATAGAAAAAGGAAAACAACTATCTGAAAAAAGTAAGAAATTTCTGGCTGTAAAAGGAAAGATACTACTCGTTACTTACCGTGAACTGTGAGTAAAATCATGCTTTCAGGTGTATATATGGCAAAATATGGTCTAGTGTGGTACATCTAACCAAATTACAATGCGCTCAAATAATAAATAATCATCATAACTTGTTTTTGGATGAAATAACAACATCTCTCAGAAATCTGTATTTGTGAAACTACTATTCCAATGCCCATTGCTTTGATGAGCAATATTAGCCTCAGTTGTTCCCCCAGAGAGGTTAAATACGTTACAGGTTAAATGTATTATACTGATCCGATCCTGAGGAATATAAAAAGATGTTGATCTCAGTGGAACTGGTATATGTAGAAGATGTGTTGGTTGTGCCACTGATATATGCATAAGGTAGGTCAAATGTCTTTACTGGAGGGAATGATGATGAAGATAAGGCATAAGGCATATATATTAGGTTCATTCACTAGAGATGATGAGGACGAAGCAATATCAGCTTCAGTAATTCTGTTAGGATATTCATAAGGTATGGCGGAGACATTTTTTCAGAAAACATGATGGTTGAAGATAAAGCAGCATTAGTCTTGGTTGTTTCGGTAGGATATGCATAAGGTATGTTGCGAAGATATTGAGGGAGAGATGATGACAAAGATGAAGCGCCATATTTCAACTTTTCCAGACACTTGATGTTTGGAATGCATAGATTTTTTTAACCAAAATATTAGTTCTTTCAACCTCTTCCTTGCTAAAGTCTTCAATGGCTTTCTCCCACCAACCTTTGGTTTCATGTTCTTCAATCATCCGGTCCAAATTTTTTCCTTGTTCAGTTAGGCCTCCACTTGAGCGCTTAACTCATCAAGTTTTTGGATAAAAGAGATGAATCTTAGCTTGAGTGTGGGCATCAACAAGGCAAGCGATTTCACTAGACCTTTCATATTGGTTGAAAAACCTATCGATACTTGAACCCTCGGATGGAATATAAAGAAAGGCTTACCTGTTGGGGGGAAAATAATTATTCCAACATCAATGTTAGACAGGTGCAAAGTTCACTGGCCTTTTTGTAAACCCCACCTTGTCTTTTCGAGAAAGTAGTACACATGATGCTTTTATATTCTAATCTTACCCTAGGAATCTTTTGACGACCTCTAGTTCGCTTCTTTTCCATGGTCAAAGACTATATTGAAGCAATAAAAGGAAGAAAATCAATAATAGCTTCTCATGTCTCGGTCAATACTTATAAGAGCTGAGACGCCTGAGTGAAATATGTAGCTCATTAATCTCCTTGTGCAGTTAACAAATATAAATTATTATAATTTTTATTGTGTAAAGAAAGTACATTACAGAATATCGTGATAGTATAGTTGACATTTAAATGTTTTGCAGGCAATCTATTACAATCTGATACAAGTTCATGGAATCATCACTTGTTCTGGCATCTTAATAATTTGCAGACAATCTTAATCTCCTTGCGCGGTTACCAAATATAAATTACTTTAATATAAATTTTATTGTGTAAAGAAAGTACATTACAAAATATCGTGATGGAATAGTTGACATTTAAATGTTTTGCAGACAATTTATTACAATTTGATACAAGTTCATGAAATCGTCACTTTTTCTGGCCTGGCATCTTAATAATTCGCAGACAATCTATTCCAATTTGATACAAATTCACAAAATCATCACATATGCTATTGATCAGAAACTTAGTTATAGCTAGTTTTATTAAGTTCTTAAAATATTGCTGACATCCTGTTTAGCATGTTCACTTGTATTATCGATAACATAATTAAAGTTCTTGTAATTTTATTTTGTAGACTTAGGGTGGTCAAAAAAGAAGTAACAACTGAAAGCCCAAGCCATAATTTTAGTATCCCACTGCTTTAAAGTTGCGGTGAAGAATTGCTTAGATATGATCATGAACATGATTTTGAATAGAAAAAAAAGAAAAATTTAGACATGACGGGTCACATATTCATTTTTTAGTGGGTCTGGTTATGCTAAAGTTGTAAAGTAAAATATTCTAAACTTTAGGCAGTAACTTTTTTATGCTTATGTTAAAAAGTTGGAAGAAAAGATTGGCTGAAGTTGTGGGTTAGCGCAGCAGTTCTGTAGATTTTCATGGTCTATGGAAGGTTTAAGAGAAGGATGATGATAATAACTCTTGAGATCTTACCTAATAAAAAAAAAAATGAATAAGTAAATAATTACATAAATAAACTATTAAGATCTCAAATCGAATCAAGGCCAACTCAGTGTAGTATGTTTTAGAACTTTGTTAAACTTTTTAACTGCTCGGAATAGAATGGATAGGTTTCCAACATTAATGACAACTAACATTGTTCTTGCATCGCATCTGTTACATTAATCCTAGCACAACTCTCATAGTTACTATTTGTCTCTTTGTGGGAAGACAATTTTTTATTTTCTCATTAAGAATTTACGAAGAGACAATCTTATATTTTCTCATTAAGAATTTAAGGTAAATCGAGTTTCTTGATATTACCCCCTCAATGACTCTTGAAATATCAACGTTCAGTGTTGTTTATTGGTGTTCTCAGAGGGGCTGCATCTGTGCATGACCCTGCATTACTTTTGACAAGTAAAACTGGTATACTTCATCTGTATCTGTTCATCAATTTCTAGTCTCATTCACACAGACCCAATTCCGGACAAATTTGTTAGCTATTTGAGAGCTTGCACCAATGTACATAGGATCTGGTGAGTCTCTTGATCTTACTGCCAAATCAATTGGAAATACTTTGATTGGTTCGGAAAACAGTTCTGTGCTGTATCTTATCACAATGTGACATGTTTGTCTCCAAAAGATCTATGTATATGCTTATTATTTTTCATAAAATATATGTGGAGATACTGGAAGTATCCTTCATGTCAGCTGAAAATAAATAAATATAACAATCTAATTGTGCAAGTTCTGAGTTTGCTCATTTGCAGTTTCACGCTGCTCAACTAAATGCAGATTATAGATGAATGAAAATGACATCTTCATACTTGTTTTATATAATTTGCTCATCGAAAGGATATGTGCTTTGCTTCAAGAGTTAAAGTGAGGCTAGCATTGCATCTGTGGGTTGAGGTTCAGTAAGATGCTTTGCTACTTCTACTGATTGATTTCGTTCTTGCTTTTAATTTCAATGAATATCATCAATTCTAGTTCAAGTCTTACATCCAACAAATTTGTGTGTTTCCAGCTGCTCATTCTTCTTTTCCTTTCTTTGAAACTCTCAATTAAACTTCAGTCTGTTATAATGTAGTTCTGGGAGTTCAGTGGATTGCAAAGATGCAAGTCCAGCTGTCTGTAACTGTTCTAACTAGACTGCATAACTGGCTGAAATGGTGTATGTACTTGATTGTTTTCTTATGTTTTTTGGATAAGAGGCTAATGCTTACTGATATTGATGCTTCCAACATATGATTAAAACTCTTTGCACTGGTGTTTGTAATGTGCAGTGTGGTGATTCCCTTAACAACCTTGAGTTCTTAAATCTAAATGGCTGCCAAAAGATCTCTGACAAGGGAATAGGAGATATAACAAGTACTTGTCCTAAATTGAAAGGCTTCTCCATCTATTGGAATGTAAGGTACTCCAATGCCTGCTTTATCTCCTAGCCCGTATTTTCTCCATTATGCACCACTTCATCTCCTAGCTCGTTTGTTTTCCATTATGCACCATTCAAGTCATATAGTAATTCACTCATGGATTTTGTCATAATTTTGTTTCAGGGTTACAGATGTTGGCATCAAGTTTTTGGTGAGGAATTGTAAAGTTGTGACTGATTTAAACTTAAGTGGCTGTAAGGTATGTGGGAAGTAGGTGTTCTAGTTAATTGCAGCATTTGTGTTATGAGAAGATGTTAGAGGATAAGTACAAGGCACACTGGTGTCCCCTTACTCCCTACTTAGTCCCAACCTGAGATTACTGTTTATGGCTTATTTGTAAAAGCCACTCAGATCACAAATTCATGACG
This sequence comes from Ehretia macrophylla, assembly GCA_037974665.1. Lineage (NCBI taxonomy): Eukaryota > Viridiplantae > Streptophyta > Magnoliopsida > Boraginales > Ehretiaceae > Ehretia > Ehretia macrophylla. Next base: position 68,288,966 of record CM075771.1, on the reverse strand, counting down.
CCAGTTGCAACCTTTATCCCAAGGATTCAAAGTGGCAGTTGAGCGTGAAAGAAAAGCCTAGAGAGAGAGAAAATATCTCTGAGAAATGTTTTCATTTATGATCGATTGAGTTGTTTACAACTGATGTGATGTATTTATACACATCTGTAGTCAGTTGACTGACTTTGCATTACAAGAATTTCCATGTGCTAATTACAGCTGGCAGTTACTAACTTGCTATTGGTTAGTACATTAGCTAACTATACAACTTGCTAGAAGCTTAAGTACAGATTCTAGAAACAGTACATAATAGAGCTAAACTAGACTTCTTCAGAATGTACTTTATCAGAGCATAATAAAAAAGTGTTTTTTTATGTTAGTGGCATTGATAGTAGAGATTCTATTCAACTGGCTCAATCCTTTTCTGGCCACGTTCTGAAAACTGGCTGCAATATATATATATATATATATATATATATATATATATATACCTTGTATATATGTGTACAATATTCCTCGTATCAGAGTTTGACAAGGGTTAATCTGCTGGTTGAATTGAATTTATTACCCTCAAGTTGTCTATCCTATCTAATTATGGGTCAGGGGTTGAATTATTGTAGATTTCTTGGGTGACTAGTGGTGATTTGTAGCAATCAATCTTTCTAGGTATATCTTATAGTAATATTTATGTGGTTTCCATTGTTTCCATTGTTCAATGTATATTTTCTACAATTGATCATGAGAATTGTGATGATGATTACTGTCCAGTTGTGAAGGCAAAATCAAATTAAAATTTATCCGTAGAAAGTATTATAACAAAATATGTAAATAGGAAATTGTGGTGAATTGGAAAGAGATCATAGTGTATTTGTCATGCAAACTAGATGGGTATGCAAATTTCTGTTTGTTCAAATTGGTTCTGCACTGCCTTGCATTTTCACCATATACTTGCATTAGTTTAGTCGACACCACATAGCAGGCAAACACTTGTTTTGGGTTGATACTGGTTTTTAGCTGCCTTAACTTTCTGTCATCATGTTGCTTCAGAACCTCACGGATGAATCTTTGGCATCAATCGCCAATAATTATCAAGAATTGGAATCATTGAACCTCACTAGGTATGGGACTCTGGTTTTGAGTTAAATAATTCCTTTTTCTGTTCATATACTCTCTATATTCTATAGGAGCAAACATTTTTGGAGGGGAGTAAAATTAATGACACATTTATTTAACAGTCTGTCATCTGGCTTGAGACCCATCTGGAAATTAGGGAGCAGGAAGTCAGATTGGGAAATAACTATTCTCTAGCTTCCAGAAAAGGATAAATATATCCTTACTAGACCATAGACCAGTGGTAATCTTTACCCCAACACCCCCCTTCTCCGGGACTATTTGTTGGACAAGATGAAGTTGACACCACCGATGCTCCAGCTTGGACCATGCATTGTAGTTTATGGAGTGTGTAATTGATTAGATTCATGAAGTAATTATTACTTTGGTCAGCAATTCTTAATATGCAGATAGAGAATTAACAAAGGATTATCTATTGGTGCTTAATTTTATAAACTTTTGGATGTATTTAGGTGCATCAAGCTAACAGATGCTGGTTTGCAACAGATATTGCTCAATTGCTCTTCACTTCAGAGTTTGAATCTTTATGCTCTTTCTGGGTATGTATTAGGATTTATAGAATATGATACGCACTTGGTAGTTGTTGCAATTTCTAATTTGGTGGGCAGATTTTAGTTTCACAGATGAAGCTTACAGGAAGATATCACTTCTGACACATCTCGGATTCTTAGATCTTTGTGGTGCTCAGGTATAATTTTAGTTCAGAGAGAAATCATTCTACAATAGTATTTCTTATGTCGACAGAGTGATTGACTTAATCTTTTCGACAGAATCTATCTGATGATGGACTTTCTTGCATAGCAAATTGCAAAGAGCTAGTTTCTCTTAATTTGACATGGTATGTACATTATGTGTATGCCTATTAGTGAAAGTGAAGTAGAATGATTCTGCTTCCCTAGATATCTGAGACCATGCTACTCTGTTGATAGGTGTGTACGGGTAACTGATGTCGGGGTCATAGCTATTGCTGAAGGCTGCAGATCTCTTGAATTACTGAGGTGAATGTGATGTGGACATCTAATCCAAAGATTACATTAATCAAAAACACTTAAGAAGTTTCTAAATCTTGTTATTGCAATACAATGTGCACTAATTATTATTTATGGAAAAAAGAACTGAGTATTATTTAAACTTACATTTGTGGAATTTACACAGTTTTTCTGCAGCACATGTGAAATATGAGTGGAGATCAGTTTAGATATTTCTATTGATTGAATTCACGACAGTTCATATTTTGAAGGATAGATAATGTTTTCAAGTGTATAATGTTGCAGTTAATAAAAACAAATAAATTGCTCTTGATCGCCTGCAGTAGTTTGGTTGTTGAACATGTAATTTGTTCCTTCGCACTGAAGTCACTTGGATTTCAAAATGCATTTCTCCAATTTAACTCCTATAGTTGCTGTTGTTGCAGCTTGTTTGGAATCCTTGGGGTGACTGATAAAAGCCTCGAGGCCCTCTCTAAGTTCTGCTCAAACACTTTGACAACTCTTGATGTGAATGGCTGCACTGGGATAAAGGTACATGTTTTTGTTCATGGAAATGGGTCAATTTTCTGTCAACATAATTGTGCAAAGGCATCATGAAGTTTTGTATCACATTATTGGTTGAGATTTTCAAGGAAATAAGTAACGCTTAGTAAAGACCACACTGATTGACAAGATAAAAGGAGGTTACTTTTAAAAAAGTTAGCTATGAGCTTGATAAAATTGGATGAGCTGCTGGGATTTCAGGTTGTCATACAGAGATGGGCCATCCTCATGGTGATTACCATGTGGAGATATGTCATTCTTCAAATGCTTGTATATCCTTAAAAGACGCTACTGTAACAGATGTGTATGTCTTACACTTGCAGAGACGGAGCCGTGCAGAGTTGCTTCAGTTGTTCCCAAAACTGAAGTGCTTCAAAGTACATAGCTAAGTTATTTCCTGTGGAAGACTGCTTAAACTTTTCTTATCAAAGTGAGTATTTCTTCACCTAAGCTTCCTTAGTTGTTCAAAATAATTCGAAGGAACTCCACCACCAAGTTGTGAGGATACACATAGAATCCATAATTTTCAAAGCATTTGCACATGGCATGAGTATCAAATGACATTTACTCTTGTCCACATAAAGAATAGCTTTCGTGGATCAATATTTTAGTGAACTCTATTGAAAATTTTATTTTGACTTCCTCTCATAGTTGAGGACAATATCGAACACAAACCCTTGCATGTATAAGGATTCGAACAAAGGACAAAAAGGTATCCTTTTTCTTTCATCATAGGAAGAACGAGCCTTGATGCTCTGTGAAGTATGATTGCTCCCTCTTCACTATTTTCTCATTTGATCTGTGCTTGAACTTCTGATCTAAATGATTAATGTTGGACGACTCCACTCCATGAAAAGCTTGTCCAAAATATACCATTGCCTACAAGTAATTCCCTGCGGAGATGTTTACCATATGGAGAGCTTAATTTCTTTTCTGCCTTTGCAATACGAAGGCCACTGGTTGTAAGCAGAAACATACCAAGTAGCAATAGATATTAACGAATGGAAATGTTGTGCTTGTTTCTCTCGACTTCATGCATATGCTACGTATAATGTGCTTGTTGGCCATCAATGTATTCCTTGCTCTAGATAAAGTGTCTTTTCTTGCTAGCGCCTATGATGAAACAGAAGAACTGGTCCAAACCAGTCTGCATATAGATGTTTTTCTGCGTCTACATTCTTTACCCGAGAAAACATGATAGCTCTTTTATGGAGTCCCAAAATGGATACCTGAAGGGTTATTAGAATGTGCCCATCTTATGTACCCTGTTGTTTTTGTATCTATGAAGACTATCATAAGTTTCAATGTGTTGCATGATTTATTTCAAGGTTTTTTTAAAAATAGTTTGATAAGCATATCCAAGTTTGACTTCTCTGGAGGTAGTGTTCTACTAAATAGAGATAGCTTTAGATGTACAACTATATCAACATTTCTCTTTGTTTTCACTTTTATTTTCAGCATCATATATGGCGAGTTCTGCTCAAAATGAGAATATATTTTTTATTTTTGTTGGGCACCCTAATATAACCACTTCAGCATTTCTTTGTGGCAGTAAAATCTGCCTGCATTTGCCGTAATTGGACTAAATGTGGAATATGTTGTCACACTATAACCCAACCAGCGTGATTCCATTCTAAATTAAACAGTGACGCATTTTGCCCATCTATATCAATGCTTTATTTCTCTTGGTTGGCATTGTTAATCTCAAAATAGTACCTACAAGCTAACAAATTATACTATACCATCATCTTTGTACTAAACATTTCTTTCTTCAGCATTTACAGACTTCCCAGAGCTGTGAGACTGTCTTGATTTATGGATTATTTGCCCTGTAGTATTGATGATAGCAGATTATGGTTACTGTACGTTATTATTCTTCATTGGCTCTACAATTTTTCTCTATACTTTTTTCTTTTGTATTTGAACATGTCGCATCATGCTGGCCGGATTTTGTATTTTTATAGAGCCAATATATGGTGAGCATGAAATTGGAAGATACTGTCCCGGACCTCAGTCAAATCAGTCTCATGTTGTTATTACAAATTGAGATATCAGATTTCGTTCTTGAAATATCACATGATTATGCCATTAGAATTGATGTAATAATGTTTGTGTATTAGTGCAACAGATAACTCCAGCTTGATGACAGAAATTCAGGTCTACCCTTTTCGTACTATTGAATTTTGTGGCAGTTTCATTGAAAATCTTTTTTGATCAACAATATACCTTTGCTGGGTGAGGGAAATATCTTAGCATTTATATATTGATCTTTACATCGAAATATTATTAATATCTATTTCTTGTTTCGGTTGAGAAGATATGAATGGATAGAGAAACTCTTCAAAACGTTACAGTTATATTATCCAACTGAGTGGAGAGTGGAGCCCATTCTTACACTCAGCCGGACGGTTTTTAAAGCATTTTCAGAATAGATGAAATATGTAATTAGTAGCACAAGTCACTTTTTCTGAATTTTGTTGGTCAAAACTGACATAAGAAGTGTAAAATCAGCGACTGTCCATAAACTGAATCATCCCTTCCTCCTATTGGCACTTGAACTGTGGTTAAAACCTCTAACCATGGAAAAGAGTCAAATCTGAATATAAGAACATGGCATTGTACTTGACCACAAACCAACTATGGTGCAGCAACAAAGGGGTTAGTTATTAATTTGGTGGCTGTTCCCATAAGATTCAAGAACTTAACCTTTCCTTAGTAATGGAGTTAGATGTAGGAGGATGTGGAGAGGACACTACCAGCCACATTTTTTGTGATGTTGATTTACAGAGATGCGGGAGAACTAATACAAAACCTGAGCTTCTGGTGATTTAGGAACTAGGTTGTAGTAGGGCTGTACTTAGAGAGAGAAGACGGGGGAGACAGAAGTAATACTCAACCATGTTTTCATATGATTTTGTCTTATATCGATTATGTTTAAAATTGTTTTTGATTTATTAAGACTTATAGAAAGAGTTAGAAAGTATTTTCGTACTTTCAGGTCTCAAGTTCTCTAGTATTGTCAAAATAGATTTAGTAATTTTGTCTAATTGTTAGGTACAATGTGTTAGTAAGATTAGTAATTGGACCAGGATTGCTACAAATGGTTCCAGAGCCAGCCATTAATAGGAAGTGTGAGCAGTAGTAAGTGTGAGCTTCACACAATTTGGTGGTCCTCGACTATGGTATGTTCAATTTAGCATGCCGACGACGTCACTTATTTGAATGGAGATTGTAATATCATGTTTCACATTGGTTCTTATAAGCACTTATGTTTGGCTTATGAGGACTTGTCAGGGTACTGTTCTCTTTGGCACGAGAACGTTGCTTGTTTGAGTTGTAAATGTCCCACAGTGTTTTGCAAGAGACTTGTGTTTTGTTTAGATGGATTGAGTATATTGTTAGGCTGGTAGTTGGGTCCGAGTTATTATAGAAAGTCCAATTCAATAGGTTGTATTCCTTAGCAGGGGACTAGGATGTGTTCACGGAATTTCATGAGGTGTTCTGGAACCTAGAGTTTAGGAGACAACTTAAAGATTGGGAGTTGATTGAAGTCCAGACTCTCCTATCGATGCTAGCGTGGGGTAGTGAGGCGCCTAGAAAAGTCTGTTTGTTCTTTGGACTGCAGCATTAGAAGCCATCTTAACCGGGAATAACTTGAGATCCCGGTGCTTCCTGTTCAAGCAGTGGAAGGACGATTCATACCACCTAAGGGAACCTCGGCCTAGTGGAGTGCTTGGGATGTGGTTGGAGACTTGCTCATATATCGAGTTCAAATCAATCTTATATCTAATTAATCAGGACCATGTCTCTTTTGGGTGGATGTCGTGTGCTATGAGATTTGGACCCTATTCAAAAAACTTCCCAAGAGTTTCTTTCAAAAAAAAAAAAAAGGGTGAATGCATCAGACCCTCCTGTACTTTAGCGAAAGTGTACAACATCCCCCTATAAAAACTTCATGAACTAGTCCTTGTGATTTTTCAAAAGTGCACAACACCCTCATGTTGTTTAAAAATTCATTAAATTTAATGGAGAGTGTACTTCACACGTGTTAAGTGAGATTTTTATTAATTTTTAACGAAGTTATCAATTAAATAATTATAAGAATTGACCAAATTAGTCTTTTAAAAAAAATAAAAAAATAAAAAAAATAAAAATAGTCATCTTCCCCAACATCACCCCCTACCCCCCCAGCCCATCATCCATCCCTTACCCAGCTATCACCCCTCTACCCTACCCCCAAGCCCGTCACCCACCTTTTACCCTTCCCAGCCCGTCACCCCTCCCCCCTACCCCATCTTGTCACCCAGCTCGTCAACCCCTTTACCTCCACCCAGCCCGTCACCCACTCCCCATACCTAGCCCTATCAGCATCCCCGCATAGCCCAACCCCAACCCCAACCCCAACCCAACCTTTACATTCTTTTTTGCAATGTTATATATACATATATATCAATTTGAGATCATGGTGATGTATTATGGAATTTGATATTAGGCTTGTTTGCCTTAAGAGTTTCTTTCAAAAAAAAAAAAAATGGTGAAGTGCACCAGACCCTCATGTACTTTAGCAAAAATGTACAACACCCCCTTATAAAAACCTCTTGAACTAGTCCTTGTGATTTTTTAAAAGTGCACAACACCACCCTGTCGTTTAAAAATCTGTTAAGTTTAATGGAGAGTATACTTCACACGTGTTAAGTGAGATTTTTATTAATTTTTAACGAATTTATCCATTAAATAATTATAAGAATTGACCAAATTAGTCTTTTAAAAAAAAATAAAAATAAATAAAAATAGTCATCTTCCCCAATACCACCCCCCACCCCTCCCAGCCCGTTACCCCTCCACCCTACCCCCCAGCCTGTCACCCAGCCCGTCAACCCCCTACCCCCACCCAGTCTGTCACCCACCCCCTATACCCAACCCTATCAGCATGTCCACGTAACCCCACCCCAACCCCAACCCCTACATTCTTTTTGCAATGTTATATATACATATATATCAATTTGAGATCATGGTGAAGTATTATGGAATTTGATATTAGGCTTGTTTTCCTTGAGTTAGGTGATGTCGGGTTCATGGAGCGTCGCTCTTGTCGGTTACTGGTCTAAGAGCATCAGTTTGGATAGGAGAAAAAAATCAGTTTGGATAGGAGGAAGAAATGAAGAGAGGTTTGGATCATTTCATAACGTTATAATATTAGAAGGGAGATTCAACATGAGTTGAACACAATATAAGATAATTGGAAGGGGTTGAACTCTATTTTTGCTAATTGATTGAATCAGTTTTGTCCGTTCCTTTTTTTTTTTTTGGGTTGCTAAATCAGCAATGGGAACTTCATTAAAAGAAACCATTACAAGATGGTCAAAGACCATTCATAAAAAGCCTCAAAGGAGATGACTACAAAAGTACATTTTCAAGTTGTCAATTAGTACAAATACTTTTATTCAAGCTACCACTATTTTTAAATGTCCTACCAAAATACAATTTCACTTCAACATCGTTACAAATATTACAAAAGTTTTCTCTTTGGTGGGAGCATTCATAGTGAAAATTTGGCTACTCCTTTTCATCCAAATGTGGTAGATTGAGACACAAAAGGAAAGTCGAAGAATGCATGCCTTAAGGCAAGTCATCGTTGTGTAAAGAGAGGAAGTTGATAATGTTATCTCATGAAATAAGAGTTACTTAATAATGCCCTCAAGCGCAACATCTAAATTCATCATGTGAAGTTACATTGAAACCAGAAATACTCCCTTGTTTTGCATCCCAAATGGGAAAAGGAGAAATGAGTCTCCACATGTGTATTTTCCCTTTTTTTAGTTGTGTTATAAACCTTAGAACTAGATGAAATTTTTTGTAGTATCTATGTCCCTTATATACTTTATTGAGGAGGTGAGTTTTCTTTGATAAAATTCCTTATCTAAAATATACTTTAATGAGGAAGTCGGTTTTCTTTGATAAAATTTCTTATCTAAAATATAAAAATTCACCTGCATCTAAACACAATAAAAAAGACAATTCAATGCATAAAATTTTCATTATGCTCGGGTATTAGAAAAAGGTTGGACCCATTAAACACATTATAATGATTAACCAAGTGTTTTTTTCACTGATACATATGAGGCCTTCCCGTGGCATTCATTGCAGCATGACACATAGAAGGGAGACTCGATTCAACTTTGAATCCTAATTTTGGCTCATTAGGATCTTTTACCAGAATACAGAGGCATAGTACATTTTTGTTTATATCTTTCCTGATCTTAGTGCATCAACTTATAGTTGGAACTCTAGCTTCTCCACCAACAAAAATTAGACATGGTGTTTTGATTTGGTTCAAGAGTCGCCCTGGTGGTAGTAGTCAGATTCTTTTACTAGGCAGTTCAGAGTTCGAATATATTTATTACCGTTGGGAATTATATTTTGACTTATCAGGTACATGTCTTGGGTCAGATTGCTGTACTCCGGAGGTTTTAATTCACATTCAACCGTTGGGCCAACGAGAGGATGCCGGCGTATCCCATTTGGTATCAGTAGGTGATGGCTAATTCGGTCTATGTTTCGTGAGTTGGTTGAGTGATGATGTTTTTCTAAGTTAGCAAAAAAAAAAAAAAAATGAGACATGGTGCGAGACCAACTAATTGGCTTTGATATTGTTTCTTATCTTGGGTAAAAATCAAAGCATAATCGACAAAGCATTACTAGAATTAGGACACATGATACTCTAACACCAAAGTTGTCCATGTCCGTTGATGATGTCGAAGATGGTCTCAATCACGTGTCCCATTATTAGCCCAGCTAAGTGGCTAGCTTTCGAAACACAATCAAGGTCAGGAGACCTACGAAACAAAGATAATGAGATAGCCTCATACTTTATTAGGGGAAATTCACTTAGCTGTATACAAAGGGAAAAGTGTTGGTACGGAGTGAGGTCAATTGTGGATATAGATTAGACTATAAGTCACGGAGTCTTAAACTATGAACTGAGACTACACTAAGGAACAAAGAAGCTTGACTGAGCAAAAATAAGTCAAGGAACAAGCTCCTTCTTTAATAGTCCCGTTGAATAGGAGGGCGAAGGCCTTTTGTTTCCCACGCTCAAGTCAAGTCGCGGTAGAGAGAGGCTCATGGAGCTTAACATGAATATGCATGTGTGAAAGTGAACGGTTTTTCACCAACACCAATACTAATTTGATAGAGAAGTATGTGATACTTGTGATAGTTAGGATGTGATTGAAGGATCACTTACTTTGGTGGGTGCAAAAAACTCCATTTTATAGTTTTCTGAGAGTCGTTTTGTTTCATTGAGAACAAGTGTGCATTAATAGCTAGTAGATGCCTATTTTGCTTTTTTAATGGGTTGCAAGATCATGCCAAAGATATAGAAAAGTTTTAAAAATGTTAGTCAAATTCGTTCGACTATAAGTGTAGGGATCGGGTCTACACCCCCATCCCATATGCTAATCAGTGGAGGCGGATCCAGAAACTTAATGTTGGGGGGCAGAGATTTTTTTTTATTTATTATTATTTTATTATACTTTGTTCTTTTGTGTAGTATTTTTGGGCTTGTAGAAAACACACCAAAAAAATATTTTTCTATTAACAATTATGCATAAAATTAACTTACCAAAAAAAAAGCAAATTAAACATTATACAAAATTTTTCATGGTCTACTACTTTACCTTTGTGTGTATATGCTTTAAAAATTAAAATTGAGGAAAAAGGACTGTGCACTTGCACCATCGAAGAGAGAAAGAGGATTGTGGCATGTAGGAAGGGTAGGAGAGAATTGTTATCGGGGAAGGAATTGAAGAAAAAGGGGAAAGGGGAAAAATACGAAAAAGGTAAAACGGAAAGGGGAATGAGGAAAAGGGAGTGGGGGAAAACGAAAAGGCGAAAGGGGAAAACTGAAAAAGGGAGTTGGGGGAGTGGAAAAGATAAAAAAATATATATATATAGACAGAGAGAAAGAAATGGTGGGTGAGTTGGTGACAATTATTATGCGTGTGGTGTGTTAATTATATTGGGGGAGCCAATTATTATATGGAGATATTATGGACAAACAATATACATAAGCTAAAAGAGAAAAAAAATATTGGGGGGACCGGGGCTCCTGCCAATTCCCGGCTGAATCCGCCCTTGCTAATTGGATGATTCGACTATTGTTTTTAAGCATTTTCCCAAAGATATAATTAATATGGGTGGAGAGTTGTTCAGTCATCTAGAAGAAGCAACAATCAATTTCTACTTGCTTAGGCTATGCCTTTCCAGCTAGAGGCTACGTGGCCTTCCTAGATTGATGGGCAGGATTTTCCCAAATAAAATTGCAATTTTTATTTTGATGTGTGTTTGTGCGTGTATGTGAGTGAGATAGATATACTGATGTAAAACTTTTTCTCGTGTTATATACATTTGTTGCAAAACGAGTTATAAAATTTGGTACCATGTATATCTTGTAATTTGTTGGGAAACCATACTTATGATGAACTAATTTTGATAAGTCTTATGCCGTAGCAGGTTTTTCAAGTGATCTTAATTTTTATATTGATTTTTCAATGATACAATTGTGTTCTGAGCTTTTGACTATTTATAGAATTTTGGAAGTTGTTGATTACACAAGTGTTGACATCAGCTTTCACATTAATTAATAACGCACCTTTCTGTATTGCAAAACTCTGTATTATAGAATTAAGTATTCACAGAATTTAGTAATTGCAGAATCTCCTATTACGTAATTTAGGATTATGCCTTTTTGTGTTGTGCTTTTCTGTAATTGTGAATTGGTGAATATTCACTAATTAATATTTTGTAACACTCATTAGATATTCCCTTGAAGAATATGTCTCGTTAAAAATATTGTTAAGAAAACCAAAGTAAGACAAAACTTGGCCAAGAAAAAGAGTACATTATTCTTATGAATAATTGTATTGTATTCGGTCTGCCTTGTTAAAATTTTACTAGGAAAAAATCCAGTGAAATAATAACTTTGGTGAAAGAAAAAGAGTACAATGCACAAATAACTTCTCCTCCTCATGGTGAGTCATGATAATAGGCGGCGCATTCCACACCTTTGAACATGTGTTTGAAAGTCATCGTTGGTAATGCTTTAGTAAATAATTTGCTAAATTTTCACTTAAACGTACTTGTTAAATATTAACAATACCATTTGTTTGAAACTTCTATGTGTAGAATTTCGATGATATGTGATTCGCCATATATAAGCACTCTTAATTTGTGTGATCTATGTTGTATTATCTACGTATAGTGTAATTAGACCGTCTTTGTTAGATAGTAACCCATATGATTCCTGAACATGTTAGATGACAAATCCCAACCATACACACACTTGGCTAACTTCATTAATTTTTAAGATCTCAACATGATTTGAAACAGTAGCATCATCGTTTGTTTCAAATATCACCGTGATATAACAGTATCATCAAAATAAAAGATATATCATGTTTGTGATCTTGCCTTATGAAGGTCTAATAGGTAGCTAGCATCGACATGACCAATAATGGAGATCTTGATTTTCTTAAATAGAATAAACCCATATATGATATTCCACACAGATAGCCAAGTATGTATTTAATTCTATTCCAGGGCCTTCGAGACATTATACTTGGCTAATAAGTTAACAGGAAAAGCAATATCTAATCTTGTGTTGTTAGTATGTGCGTTTGAGTTGATGGTAGCGATGAACAACAGGAAGTGCTGTACAACAAAGGCAAAACGAGGGCAAGAAAACCATGGAGAAGGATAAGAAAAAAGATAGTGGAATCGATTATATTTCTTTTGTTTCTTATAAATCTATAACGAGCATTGCAATATATCACCCCTTGAGTAAATTGCACATTGCCGGGCAACTGCAAATATATAACTGACTATATTTTAATTTAGAAGAAAACGACCACATTTGAGTAAGACATCATATGATATTTTCTATGAGACGAAGTATCATACTACAATGAAGAGATTTAGGAATGGACATCCCCCAATGGGGGATTATCCCTAGAAAAGAAGCACTGCAAATTTTCACCTACTATTCTTACATCTCGTCTTTATCCTTTGGTTGTCTCTGCCTCTATTTTCCAGATTTTATCATCAGTGAAGAAGACCTGCACGCCACGAAATTTGGTAATAATGAGCGGTTGCAACAACATTTGCTTTTGAGCGAAAAGCTCAAGTATCTCCCCAGAGAATTGTTTAAAACAACTCAACAGAAAAGCTTAATCAAGAAAAACTTGGCTGCAATATAAACCGGTACCAGTAAATATGTCATTCAATTAAGGTAAAACTCTACCCAGTCAGATTATGGCGCCATGAGACGTTCATCCAATATCAACTCCAAGCTAACCTGTTGGAATGCATGTCTATTAACTACAAGTCTTTATGTCTGTCACTAATTATTTTTATTAATCTCAAGGGACGCCAAAGTTAACAACTGGGTAATATAGTGATCCTGAGAAGGCTCGAACAGGCAACTTCTAGGGAGCACACCTAAAGCCTTACCAACTGAGTTACCCCTAAGGGTTATATGTTTGTCATTAATTAATCTCAAACTCTGGAATCATAATGAATCAGTTTCGGTTGAGCTCAAAGTATCAAATCACATGCCATGGAATCAAGACCCAACAGAAACAATAGTTAAAAGTATAGATTCTGAAAAGAAAGAAAAATATTCATCTATTTTTCTGATTGACCTTTCATGGCTACATGATGCATCTAACAGACTCCATATTAACATATTTTTTAACTCAATATTTTTCCAGAGAATTGAAAAACTTACGAGGACACGATCAAATAGTCAAAAGAAAACGAGAACAAAATTGGTCAAATGGTATACCTATTTCCTTCCATACTCGTTTAATTCATAACAAATGCAGCAACCTCTATGTCAGTAACCCATTTGTTCAAAAAGGAAAAGTTTCCGACCAAAAAAAAAAAGGAAAGAGTTTATTTATGAGCTGAAGTTGCATTTCCCATCTCCGGGAGAAAAAGAATACTAGCTCATGCGCACTGATTGAGGTATCTAGATTAGCAAGTTGTATGCAACAAGAACCCCCCTTGCTATCGGGGACAGCAAAAACAATAAGACAATTCATCTTTAAGATGTGAGTGTTTGGCATGCAATTTAGCACCATAGGTTTTCCTCCTATAAGGGCTTATGTGGCGACAATGGAGCCATGCACAAATGATGCAGCAGGGCTGCAGCCCAATAGCTTTCTCTAGTGTTCTGTTGTCCAGAGAGTGATTCTCTCTACACTTCTAGACTTCAACTCTCCCATACTCATAGTGGAGTTATAGGAAATTCGAGCAAATTCAGCAATACCTGCTCGCATGAACCTTATAAATTACTGACTGATAAAAAATTCATCTTATCTATCTACTTTCACGATCAATCATTTTCCATTATTGATGCACTTCTTTCACATTAGTATACATCCTAAGCTTTGCTTCTTGGTAGGCAAGTGATCACCCAAAGATTAGTAAGTAATAGGGCAAGTTGCATTTTTTATCCCTTGAACAGTTCTATAATAAAAATGTTAATTGCCTCAATGTGGGCCCTAAAAAATCAACATGTGTCAATCAGGTCCAGATCACTAGCGCCATAAGAATTTTTAACAGTAAAGAAAGTTTTTTGTGGAAACAATATGTGCTTTCAAGCCTTCCAAATTTTGAAGATGTTAGTGATTTGGACTTCACTGACACACGTTTAATTTACACGGGTCATATTGAAGACGACAGATTTTCGAGGGGGCAAAATGTGAATTCTGAAACTTCTTAGGGAAAAATATGATTTGTCCTCGAAGAACATGGAAAGCTCCTAATATTCAGAAAAATGTGGACCCAAAGATTAACCCTTCAACCACTAATGTCTTAATCTAGAAATAACACCAACTGGCAGCTGGAGAGAGCAAAAAACCCACAACACATAAGATCAAAGGGAATATAGTAACAATATAGTAAGAAGGAAATTACATACCCGGTGTCAGCGTCTAGTCCTAGGTTTGCAGCGAAATTCAGCTAATAGAGCTATATGATCAGAGGACCACTCTGGAGAAGGAAGTGCTGTGTCTTTTCTCAAGCTATCCTCATCCAAGAGCTCCAACAAAGCTTCCACAGTCAAGGAGTCCGCTGAAAGCACATTATAAATTGTCAATATAATGCAACGGTACCTATGTTCATACTTCTTGGACTAACAAATATAAAGTTAGAAGATAATACTATGAAAATAACCTAGAAAAGATGCAACAAATACATCTCTAAGAATACCTGAATAAAATATGTAATCATTGGTGCCAATGAAATCTCTGGTGCAATTTGTAAACAAGGGCTCATTTGTACTAGGGTCCATTCTCCTCCTCTGTTCTAGGCCAAGACCAACTCCCATTCTTGCAAAGGATGAGTACGCACTCACCTGTACAGAATAACGTTGCAACAAGTGAAGCTATTAGAGAAACTGTATGCCAAAACAATTAGCTTGTTCTAAAGAGGGAAAATAAAAAGAAGGGTAGTTCCTTTAAAATTTTACAGACATTAGTCTTCTCTGAAAACCTTTTTAGTTAAACAATATTGTTTACAAGAAAAAGCAATTATCAAAGAAGATTATACCAATGGCAACTGATGTGTCAATTTGGTCACAGGCCGCAGAATACCAAGAGGATCAACCGCTAAATCTGGATGCATTGGATCAACTTTCCCCATGGCAAGTAGTGCATGAGGAGCACTGCATTTCAATTAAATATTATCTCATCAACTATATTCACGTCTCCCCGTTATTTATGCTAAATGCATGTGCAAAACAAAATATGAATTGATGTTGCAAATACTGAATGCCAGCATTAGGGAGCTACTAATATACCTTCCAGGAACCGAGTTAAAATCCCCACAGACCAACATAGGAATGTCAGCACTGGCAGCAATTTTCTCCAATCCCTTCAACAGTGTATGAACCTGATACAATAGAAAAGACTACTGTGAATCCCAAAGATGGAGAAAATAGAGATCAATATATCAAGAGGAAGAGAGATTGCTTAAAATATAAGAGTGACATAAATTGAGCACCTGCCAGAGCTTGACATCCTTTAGATCTTGTTGAACATTTACATGAGTATTCGCCTGTATTCACAAGGAAACGTACACATCAAGAAAGGTTCAAACACATTCACCAAAGAGAATGGAGATGTAAATAACAGGCTATTAGGTTAATGACTCAATGAGGGTCATAAATGGAAAGTAGTCAGGTAAAACAAATGAAATTGTAACGTTGAGTATTTCATAATCATTGATTCATATCAGACAACTATTGTATCAGCCTTGGACATCTCCCAACATATGTCAGTCAACAAAGTATTATAAGCTAAGAAATTGATGAGATAACACAACCCAATTTGTATCTAGTAACTTACCACACAAACAAGCTGACGCTTCCCAGGATTGTCAACACCCTGGTTACTGAACTTTGCTTCTAAAACCACTATTAGTGCAACATTATCCTATATGAGAACAAAAAATTTGTCAGACATGATAAGTCAATACAAAACAAAACTCGAGGATAAACCCGACAGAAGACAGTTAACATCTTCAAACCATGCTACCTTGACCAACCGACTTAGGGCAGTTTTCTTCTGGGCACTTGGAACCAAAGCATCAGTCAAAGATTGTGCAGCTTTGTTAAACTCAACCTGCAAAGGGGTATACATTAATTAACAAACAACCAACGGTTGATAACAGCAGAGAATAGATGTTCACTTTCGATACCTCATATTTTTTGACATGAGAAAATCTATCTCGGCGGAAAAAGGTAGCGCATCCATCATTGATGTTAATATTTCCATTGAAGACCTGCATACAATGATCATTTGTTAATAACAGAAGAATTTCCAATTATTAAATCAATAAATGAAATAACCAACCTCCGCTGTTTTCCGTTTAAATAGAGCTTGATAACCATGTTTGTCGAGCTCTGGTGCAAAAAATTCCTCAAAATGATCACTTTGAACCTGATAGACAGTCAATACAGCCAATACATTAAAATCCAAGGCCCCATTCAAGAGTTCCAATATCAATAAAATCTTCAAATGCACATGCTCATTATGGTCAAGTGTTCAAAGATATGCTAAAAACAAGGTTCCATCTTTCCATCAAGGGCATTAACCTGAATTCTAGGATTATATAACAGAGAACACAAATGAAGTTCAACGGAGCTTCTATGCTCAAATAAACATCCAAATCCATCAACAGAGAACAATCTTTTGGCAGAAAACTAAAAACACTTATTTCATGATGGTAGCATTCACTAGATATAAGTGTCCAGAATGTTATGCTTGTTTAAGTCACTGAAAGTCCATCTATTCAGTCAGCATGGTTTTACATAAATGTCATCTAGGATTGCCCAAAAGGAGGTGACATCCCACAATCATCTCCATGCATCATTGTGTTAGTAGATCTTGCGTTTCCATTTTTCCTATTCCTTCAGACAAAAATTCAGAAGCATAGTTCAATTTTCTAGGTAACAAAAATTCAATATATTAATGCATTTCCTATACCTCTTGAAGACACACGATGTCGGCACGGTAGCCAACTATTTCACGTAGAAGGTTCTGCCTCCTGTAAGGCCAAGAAAGAGCCCAAGACGGGCAATAACCATGCAAATCACTTGTGGCATACAAATCAGATAGAATATTGTACGAGAGCACAGTAAAAGTTCCAGCAGAGGAAACCCGGCCATCTAAATCCAAATGCCCTGGCACATCAACCGGGATCAGGCGACGAGGAGTGGGAGATGGAGCCGGAATCACACGAGATGTTAATATGGTATTCACATGGCCTACAGGTAATTTCGTTTCAGCATCTACCACAACGCACTCAAATTTTAGGACATGACCAATATCATCAGCAGTAGGTGTATATGTCTTCGAGTGACCGACTTCAAACCATGTTTCCCCACCACTCCTCTGAGCAACAGCTGCAGGATATAATGGTGTGATGCCATTTGACAAACTGGTACTTGACTGCGAAGAAGACAAGCTCGCAGTAGATCCCGTACTATTGAAGCGTCCGAAAAGTTCTTCCTCTTCATTTCCATTTTCATTGACAGCACTAGCAGCCCGCTCATGTAAAACACGATGGTGTTGCCATGCATCCGAAAAACATTTGGTAGAGCAGTGGTAGCTCTTCGCTACAGGTATTTTGGCCTTAACACATCCAAGGCACTGTAATGTAGCTTGCTCAGATGGATGAATGCTACAGATTGCTACTTTCTTATCACTTTGTATGCGATACCTGCATAAGAAACCAATAACAGGAAATATATAAGACTCCAACAAATTCTAGCATCTGAAACATTTAATAGTGGAAAACTTTTCCTTTTCCACGTGTACTGATAACTATGACAATCAGAAAAAGGGGAAGTATAACTCTGCATTTTACAAATAGCAGGCATTCACATAATGAAATCATGGATGAATAAATTCAGCATTAAATTAATGTTTAAAGCCAGCACCTCAAGTAATATAGCAAAAGATCTAGTAGAACTGATGTACGATTTCCACGCAGACGAAGATCCACTGCCAAGCTATGAGTCTTTCCACAAAAGAAAGGGTGCATTGCATATAACAAACGATGCTTTCACCTGTATTTGGCATTGACTATCTTAGAAAGGCCTTGAAATGCAACATCTTTATCAATTATTAATCCATTCCATGCTGAGTGCCCAATCAAAGATATTAATGCTTACATCTCCCCACTGACTAACAGGGAGATGATACTAATGCTTAACAAGTTGCTTTATGAGGTAATAATATATCAAATATACATTCACATTTATTTAATTAAGCTAGGATGATTTGCTAGGTTCGTAAGGGACTTAATTTAGAATGAAAAAAAAGATGATCTCCCAGTGCTATAGTAAATTCAGCAGATTATAATAGCGCATTGCGAAAGCAGACTGATCTGCAAATAAGAACATCCTCACTTTCTCATAATTTCTAGTCGTGCATTTAAAAATGACTAAATAAGACGTGAATAAATTTTTTTTATAATTTACAGCACACCAATAAATAGACATAATCTCGTCTGATACATAAAATAAAATACAGATCACTCCAAAATAAATTATACACGACCAATGACAGCATAGTAATGAAAGCTACACCATGTGCTCCTATAAAAGAAGTTTCCACCAACCATCCGATTCTCACATTTCTAAAATATGGAGCACCCCTTGTACATCACACGCCACCAAAAGATACTGGAAAATGTGCAGGACTAAAAAAAAATCAATCTTGTTCCACCGCTAAGGACCAAGTTCCCACTATTTATCATCCATTCTCTACATGTTTGAAAAAACTGATAGCAATCTGGATGCACAAACCATTATTTGTTATCCATGCCATTGCAAAAGAGAAGTTTCCAGTTCAGGAGACCATGAACTAAGCCTATTACCCCACTTCCAGAGTACCAAAGACGCTCATCAGCTCATGAGACCCATATATCCTCATTGATGTCAGCCACTAAAGATCTATTCACAAATCAACACTAATTAATGGAAAATCACGCCGTTACTAAGAACAACAATGCATAGCAAAGTAAACAGAACATAAACTACTTTATCACATTGTGCCTCAGTGACATTGCTAGGATAGATACCTATAAATTTCCATATGTAATTTAGAAGCATATCACATGGTATACCTCACTATCTTCCCAGTAAAACTTTTACAGGTGAGAAAACTAAAGAACATTTTGATTCTTATGGTTGGCATTTTACTAAAGGCATAAATGCTATTGGTCCTTAAAAAGCATGTACTGTACCTCATCTAATTGAATTTTGCCAATGGCATAGCTAAGAATCTATATTGAAAGATTTTCCATAAAGCAGCAGTACTCAGAAAGAAGATTTCTTCGGTATAAAATGATATATTACCAAAACCTCGAATTTCATATCCAAGAAAAATCTTGTAACATGACAGTTAAGCGGCCTTTTTAATTACCCCATCCATAAGTGAAAGTGAATAAATCATGTATCTCGGTGTCTCTTCTCCTAAATATTAATGTGAGATTTTTCACCACCATACTGTGTCATTTCCTCCTTTAATCAGTTCCAAAGATCATACTATCAATATTAAGATTTCTAACAAGTGACAATATAATCCCTCTTTTATAGAATCAAGATCTCCTACCTTTGGAAATCATAACTTCAAATGCAGATATTGTGATTTCCTAATTTCAGATATAGTAACTTAAAACCATATCCTATGACGTGGCATTTACAATAATCAGCCTAAAATGGGTCTCCCAGAAAATACTTGACAACAACCAGAAGTCAACTTCAGGGGCAGCAGGTAAAAAATATATGGCAGCGTGTATACTAATGACAAAATCTACTGCTAGTAGCAAAGCACCGAACTCGCGTAATTTCCCATTGTATGCATATCCCAGCCTCAGGTCTGGGTACGCGACCCAGCAACAGACAGACCCAAGCTGGCGTCTATGCACAGGTCCCAGCAACAGACAGACAGCAGCAAAAATGGAGAATCCCCATCCAATGCTTGCTTATAACTTACACCAAACAAGAAGCCGATAACCAGCTAATGAACTCATCCACCCAAAATATCAAAAGAAAAAATAACAGAAAGCTAACAGAACACGACAGAGCGAGATAAATACAGAGAACTTTAAATACCCGCTTGGTGCATATCAGTAAAGTTTTATTTACTTCTCCAAAAAAAAAATTACCGACAACTTTAAACCCCGTTAGGCTACTCAGTAAACCTTGAAATTCATACATTACTCTCAACTCTTCCCAGCTTTTCCATCATAATATTCTTATTCTCCAACTATATCACGCCAGTTCACAAATAATCAATAACATCTAAGACACCAAAAATTACTTCCACAAATAAATGCATGGTGGGCATAGCACAAGAATACATATTCAGACACAATCCAGCATTCATTTCATTTTGCACAGCACGTAATAAAATCTGACACGAGAAACTAATGAGCTATGCAAACATTTCTGTTTATACTAAACAAACATGCGGTATTTATGCAAGGAAAAAAAATGGAAAGATAATTAAGGAAGAAAGCCAACCACTTATATCTCAAGAAATGGCCGTCAAGGGGAGCGGTTTCGGGGATATCATCAGTGGTAATGGCCTTATCAGGCCGCCGTAATAGGACGTAAGGCGTGAGCTCACAGCCTACGATCGGAATGTCCGACGGAAGATGCACTCTCAGAACAGTCAGCATCCTCACGGGCCACACACTTGTTCACTGTTCTCTACTACTAGTTCACAATCTTCTTCACAATACCCTAACCCTAGAACAGCAGCAGCAGCAAATGGAGATGGTTCGAGCAGGAACAATCGTTGGCGGACACGTGGCGGATCCGCCATCAGCTGAACACGGTGTCAATCGCCAGCCTTGCAACCTTTCCTTCTCTTTCGCCTCCCACCAAAAACCCTAATTCAAATGCCCCAAATATTTTTAACTTAAAATTTTGAAAAATAAATTCAACGAAAAATCTCAGTTTCTAGAGAGAGAAAAAAAATTGAAGATCTTAAGCGAGAAAAAAATGAGAGGAAAAAAATAAATATATATATGTATATATGTCTGTATATGTATATGTGTATATGGAGAGAGAGGGAGAGGAAAAGGGGTTTAGAGAGAGAGAGAGGGAGGAGAGCAAATCGATTGATTGGCGATGTTAGGGTTTTACAAGCAGACGAGAGAGAGAGAGAGAAAGAGCTCAATTTATAGAAAAGAGAGAGATTTATATATATCTACATATACACACACATATACATTTATTTTTATTTTTTTTGTTTTTGTCAAACACACATATACATCGTACATGTGTATGTAGGAGGACTTCTATGATTTTTTTTTTTTTCCTGTCCGGGTTATATTTTCGAATTTGACCTTTCTCCTTTTGTAAATTTAGATTAATATCAATAAATGGTCTAAAAAGGAAAAAAAAAAAAAAGTAACATGGAAAAAGAAAATGGATTTTGTATCAATTATGCCACTCATTTATGTAGTAATGAAAATGATGAATATTACCTAAGTTCGCTTTTTAATGCCTCATATCTTGTATTTCAAATAAATGAAAGTATGTAATTTTTTGACCAAAAAAAATATTAAAAAAATAAATTGTGTAATATTTGTCATATTAGAGGTTAAAAGTGGACCATGCTTAAGAATGGTAGTGGGTCAATTATCTACAAAAAATGAGATGGCTTTAACCGTTTAATATAACCTATAACCAAAATTATAGTGGATACACAATAGTTTTGAAATCACTAACCATAACTAAAACGATTTAGTATCCAAAGAACTGCAGATACCCTTGAATATATGCAAATATGTATGTATATATATATATATATTAATAATCAGATTTCGAGTTTCGATTTTTTGTAGCGTATGATACCAAAAGATATTTGGGTTACCCGTCGGTTACCCTTTTTAAAAATTAAAACCCTAACATATGCATTATCAATTTTTTTATCGGTCAAATACCTATCGATTTTAGATATAAACTCTACCCACTATAATCCTTAACGATGCCACATAAAAAAGTGACATATAGTATTATTTTAAAATATAATGTTAGATTAAGTGAAGTAGGAATAAATGATAAATAGGTTCTTTTGAACAAGAAAGTAGGAATCTAGTGAAATAGAAATGGAGCTCAAATATAAGAAATCACCATCCTCTAGGAATCATACACTTGGGTTAATGAAGGGAAATTTTAGAATAAAATTAAAAAAAAATGAAAAGTAGGGTTAATGCTTAACTTATCCATCTAGGAAATCTCAAAAGAGTAAGATTTAGTCGAGGAGCTGGAGTGCAAGTGGTTAAAAAAAAAGTAAAATCTTATTGGCATAATGATGAAAGTATTATATAATTTACAATTTGGTTTATTGATAAAATTCTAGTTCAATTTTATTAAATTCAGTCCAATAATGTGCACTGCTATTGAAAAAAAATTGTACGCGTTAGCATTACAAAAATGCAAAACCCACTAAATAAAAAAAATATCCACTCATCTTTTTTATCGATATTAGAAACTTTCACTCTATTTTTGCCCTCTGGTTGGTCGATAGTTAAATTAACCATTAATAAATTATCAAAATATCAACTTTGCCCTTTTAACTATTATTCGTTTAACTTTTCATATTTTTGTACTTGCTCAATTTTGATCAATTCAAATTAACAAAATTTCCATTATTGTGAGAATTGTTGACTGGTGAAGTTCTAAATTTTAGTTTTTGGGAACAAAAATAATTTTAAAATATATTATTTTATAAAAAGTCTAAGAAAAGGAATCCATAATAACACTAACCAGTAACACCACTATAACTAAAATTTTTATAAAAAATGTTATTGTAATCCCCAAAAAATAGAGATAAAGTATCTATAGTTAAGACAAAATAGAGGGAGCGTTTTATTTTTATTTTTGGGAACTAAGACAGTCTGATTTTTTATTGAGCATTGTTTACTCAAGTTTATTCTTTAGTGATTTTCTCTCATTTGAAGAAGAAATGGATGCTACTATTTATTGATCAAGTGTTTGTACGTAAATAGAATCACTATAATGCCCATGAATATGTTATCATTTGTCTTTTTCCTAATTCTTTTATAGTTTATATCTTTTCGTGATTCATTTTTCTCACTATGCCCGTGAATTTATTATCTTATTTTTCCTTTTGGTATTCATTTTTTACTTTATCATTTTTGTTACGCCCCTTGCTGCAACAAGAGTTATGAAATTAATTGGCTTATGTTTTGTCTAAATTATATTTTGTCTAAATATAATTATGGTATATGCATATCTGTTTGGAAAACTTTGATTGACAGATTTACCATATTTACAAGAGAATCGAAAATGCAAATTGACATTTCTTTATTCAATTGAAGATTTGAAATCTACTTATTCAAAAAAGAAGGTTGTCTTATTCAAGAATTGCTTGGAGTCAAAGTCACTCCATAAAAACTCAAGGCCAAGCGCGGATTACGGTGTAAACATTTAAGAAATTAATTCAGCATATATACAGAGCCTCACACAACTGAATGAGTGTGCGAAAGAGAGCTAAAAAAAGAAGATTTCTTTAAGTATTTCGAACTGTCAGGTTTTGCTGTAGCAGATTGATGGTGTGCTGCAACAAAAGTCAGTAACATAGGAAATTTGATAGAGCATAAGCTGTTGCAGCAGATTGTGAAACAGATAGTTTGTTTATGCTTCCGTTATGCATATTGTTTTAATCTTTGATAGGAAGAGTTTTTAGTTTGTTTTTTGTTTTGTTCATTCTTCAGGAGAAGAAGGTGTAGGAGAGAACATTGCAAGTCAAGGGGAGCTCGCCAAACCGAGGTTCATTAAGGAGTTAATTCGTCAAGGCATCAAAGGTCAAGAGGAAGTTTTTACTTGTGTAAGTCCGTTAATATTGTAACTTGTTATTTATTAATGAACAGGTTTGTTGGACCAGGGGAGGTCCCGTGAACGTAGACCGCACAGTTGAACCACATTAAATCTCGGTGTCCTTACTTTCTGAATACGTTTATTTGTTTTGTTTAACTTCCGTTACAACAAGATAATAACCAGAAACTAACAAGTGGCATCAAGAACAGGTTACTGAATTGACTCAGTTAGATCTCTGGAAGAGTTTTTTTTCTAGTTATTTTTACAAATATGGACACTCTACGGGATAGAGGTTCATTTACCAAGCCACCATTATTGAATGGCTCAAACTACTCATCCTGAAAGGCACGCATGAGAGCGTTTATCAAGTCCATTGATGAGAAAGCTTGGAAAACAATTCTAACAGGTTGGGTGCATCCTACAATTACCGATGCACAAGGCAATGTTGCACCAAAACCTGAAACACAATGGACCAAAGCACAAGATCTATTGGCGAATTACAATTCCAAAGCATTGAATGTCATCTTCAATGCAGTTGACATAAACCAATTCAAATTGATTTCAACGTGTGAATTAGCCAAAGATGCATGAGTGATTTTGGAGACGGCATATGAAGGCACTGCAGTTGTAAAGGTATCAAAACTTCAAATTCTTGCGACAAGATTTGAAGAATTGAAGATGAACGAAGATGAAATTATCACGGAGTTCAATGTCAGGCTGTGTGATATTGCCAATGAGGCCTTTGCCTTGGGGGAGAAATATTCATATTCGAAGTTAGTGAGAAAAGTACTAAGATTACTTCCAAACAGGTTTGCTATCAAAGTTGTAGCAATAGAAAAGTCAAAAAATGTTGATAAAATCAAGATTGATGAGTTAATGGGCTCTCTTTAGACGTTTGAAATGAAGTTCAAACAAAAGAAGAAAGAAAAGAGCATTGCCTTAAAAACAGGTTTCGAAAATCAAGATGATCATTACTCTTCTGATGATGTCACATAATCTTTAGCATCACTCACAAAGAATGTCAACAAAGTGATGAAAATGTTGGAGAAGCAAAATGTCTCATCAAATTCTGAAATATTGAAGAAGAAAAAAAGAATACAATGTCATGAATGTGAAGAATTTGGACATATTCAATCTAAATGTGGAAACATTATAAAGAATAAGAAAAAGGCCATGAACATCACATCAACTGATGAAGACTTGGAGGAGTATACGGAGAGTGATGAAGAGCATACTAACAACATTGTTGCATTAAATGTTGCAACAGTCCAACGTGATGATAAGGTAAGCATTGAAGATGGTGTAAATAGTGTTGCAACAGATGAAGAAACATGCAGCTTAGAGTCAGAAAGTGATGATGATTTGGATGTAGAAGAACTCTTGAAAGCCTACAAAGAGATGTACAAAAAATGGTTGATCGTGTGCAAGAAAAATAGTGACATGGAGGTGAGGATCACAGAACTTTCGATGTAAAAATATGATCTGGAAAAGGCATAAAAATTTTATCAAGATTTGGCTGCTAAAAGACTACAAGAAACTCATATGTTGCAACAAGAGCTGAAACAAATTCAGCGAAATGTAAAAATGCTAAATTGTGGGACTGAGAAGTTTGATTACATGTTATCAATTCAAAAATCAAGCCGTGATCATGTGGGACTTGAATTTTATAGAGGTGAACCATCTGGAAAAATAACCTTTGTTAGAGAAAATGGAGGGGCAAAACTGGAATCGAATGTTGCAACAAAACAGAATGACAAGACTATTGATGTCGCAACTGATGTTGCAACAAAAGATACATCAGAGAGTAAAATTCCTGAATTTAAGAAAAAGAAGTTTGCGGCAGTCTGTCATTTTTGCCACACTCCTGGACACATCAGATCACGATACTACAGGTACATTGATATGCTGAAAAGAAATAAGTTTGTTAAACCCTTTGTTCATGATGATTTTAGGAGGCTACCACAAATGAAAGCGAATTTGTTGCAACAAAAAGTGAAACAAATCTGGGTAAGAAAATTAGTTTACCTTGTCCAGTAGAGCATAAAAAGGTTGTTTCAGACTATGTTGCAACAAAAAATCACCTAGCAGATATCTTCACTAAGATACTAGACTCTGTAAGGTTTGAGACCTTGAGAAAAGCCCTAGGCATCTGTTCTCTATAAGATAAAATGGTTTGTGTGTATATGCATTGGTTCATCACTAGAGCATTGAAAATTATATGTATAAATCAGCTAGTGATTTCATTTGTAGAACCATATTATCAATGCACATCATGTACTTGTCATTCTGATGGAGCTTAAATTGAAGTCTTAATAGGAAAAAATTTTGAACTTACTTTACGACTGGGGATCTAACAAAGAGAAGTCTCTTTGAGATTCATTCTTGAATTCTATTCACCTTGTCGAAAGGAAAAATTATATGCAGAATATTGTAGCGAAAGTTGGAATGGAAATGGCTACCTAAGACCACAAAGAATGGTTCTACAGTGAAAGTCGTCATACCAAGAAGGAAAAAAAAAATTCTTGAAACTCTTGTTTGAAAGATGGTTATATGTAAAATCCTACAAGGGTGATTAGAAGACCAGGTATGTTAGAACAAGTATTGCTTCTAATCTGACCTGGTATGATGGATGTTGAGAACCGTCTAGATTGACTTGAATATGAACCACACACACACATGGTCCATTCTTGAAATTCTTGTTTGATTTATGCATGTGATTAGTAAAAATTCGAGTGGTAACTCAAAGTTCATACTCTTGAAAGTTTGTTTGTTTAAACTCTGAATTTTTCAAAAAATCAACAGAATCTGGGGGGTTGAATGTCAAAGTGTGGAATTTGTTTGGTTGACCTATGTTGCAGCATAATCTGACATACCAAGTTTTTTCTCAACCAAGTCTGGTCATAATTTGCTGTAGCATAAAGTGTGCCTATCTGTCAGTCATGGTAGTTTGTTGCATCAAAGTTGGCGAACTAATAGATTTGTCGTAGCAAAGTTTTTTTTTTTCTGATGAACAGTACTGCAGTAGGAGCCAGAGCAGTTACCACTTTATGTTGATGTTTCCTTCTTGCTTAAAAATTGCTCTTTAATTTATTTTATTCTGTGATTTATGTTGTTTTGAGCCTGCAACACAATGTCAAAAAAAATAATCAAATGAGGTATTAGCTTCCTTCTCCTTTGCGTTTTTCTAAGAAATATTTGCAGGGCAAACATCAAGCAGGCACTCAGGGGGAGCAAACTCCAGTTCCAGGATCTGTTGGAGCAGGAACTGCTACTCAGGGGGAGCATGGTGCTGCATCACTTGGTGGTACAGTGTCACGCCTCGGGACCAAGACTCGTAGAGGTTAAGGTCAGAGCGCAACGTGTCATTCAACTTAATACCTGTAAGATCTCTATTTAATAACCTAAATATTCATTAACTTCCACAAGTAACTTCAAAAGAATGCACATGACATTTGACATGAAAAGCCACAACAACTTGTTTTATAATTACAAGACTTAGCATCCCTATTTGTACTTCCTACGTGGCCAAATACAGACATCTAGGCCTCAAAAGAATGATAATCAAACTTAGTATGTAGTTAATAGTTCCAAAAGAATATTACATAGCACAAGGCTATTCAAAAGTACATCATCAGTTCCTATTATCAAACTAAGTCTACAACGCAAACATGGAGGTCAACAAAGGCAGAAGTCAGTCTCATCACATAAAGCCTCATCACCCTCAACCTGTACAGTTGGCTGGGCCTCGGTCTCACCTGTAAGTATTAGAAAGAGGGGTGAGCTAGTCTTGCGTATAGCTCAGTGAGGATGAAAAAATAAGGATTTCACAAAGGTTTTATCTTTTCGCAAACTTCTTTCCAAAACCATGCTATGCATATACATCAAGAATAACAAGATTAACATGGATGACAAATATACAGGAACGGACTAAACAACGTATCAATCATGGATTTCTACTCTTCAAGGGTTGTCCCAAGCAAGAATAGACAAAACTAATAAGTGAACGTCACACATGACAACAACATCAACACCAATACTCAATTCTACTCTCCAAGGGTTGTACCAAGCGAGAGAGTATGCTAATGATACGTTACAACTCTCCAAGGGTTGTACCATGCGAGAGAGAATACTAATAATATGTCCCAACTCTCCTAGGGTTGTACCAAGCGAGAGAGAGATAACACCAAAAATACGTCCCAACTCTCCAAGGGTTGTACCAAGCGAGTTGGTATGCTAATAATATATCCCAACTCTCCAAGGGTTGTACCAAGTGAGATAGGGATGTGTATGATTCAAACTTAATCAAGCATACCTAAGCAATTTACATGATTCAACATATTCAAGCATATTCATGGCTCGAGCATAAACCAAGCATGTTCACGTGTATTTCATGTACATAACATATAAGCGTGTAGTCGTAAGTGCACCGTTGGGACAATCATGAATCCAACACCCAACATGGTGGAACATAATAATAACATTTAGAAAGTCACAACATAGCCATGTAAATTCATCAATCAATATCACTTAAGTGAATAATCAACAAGGGCTTTATATACTTCCCTAACTGCAAGATTAATCAGCATGTAAGCTCAATATCATCTCAAATCATACATATCTATATCATAACAAATCTGGATGGCCTGCTATATCCTTAGAAATCATCAAACAAACCAATCTAAAATATGTAATAGGCAACTACAAGGCATACAAGTTGTATAGGGCTTCATAATCAAGTTCCTATGCAAGATCTATTAACATTTATTCATAAAATCTACTTAAAACATACAAAATCAACCACTTAAATCTCTGTCCAGTTCTTATTTCAATCATATAGTCCCGATCTACGTAATATAAACACATAATATGCTTCAAAACAAAGTTACTAATAATCACCAACATAGTTCTTCATAACATGACCTGACTTTCTTCATTCAGTTACCCTAGCAAATGATTTTGGAATTTAGTGAATCATATATCGAATTGAATATCTATGAATTCTTTAACTCTGGCTGCAAATTTCACTCAATTTCGACTTAAGATCTAAAAGTTATGACTATTTCCGTAAGATTGCACAAAAACTATCCAGCACCAGTACCAATCTAGGATGACCTAAGATTTTTGCCATTTTTTGGGGTCTTAAAGTCAAAATTAGCCTTATCCTATTTCTGTAATGTTTGTTCAAAACTGAAAAATATAGTGACCCACCAAAGTTAAACCTTTTTTGAGATCGTTTACTATTTTTAAACGCAAAAGAAACTTAAGGCAGTGAGCTGTCAGATTTCACAAAAAAATCCCGTAATCTACTGTCTCATGTGTTTTTGAGCATGAAAATGATTTTTCCTCATGACATGGACAACTGGAGAAATGTTCCTTTATGAGTTTTATACTTTCTAAGAATTTTCCAGATTTTTATAAAATCATCTACCTATAAAAAGGGGCTAAAATTTCAGGTTTGTACAAATCTGTCCAGTGACAGCAAAATTCCCAATACCTACTATCTTGTGTATTTTCAGGCATGAAAACGATTTTTCCTCATGACATGACCAGCATAAGAAATGTTCCTCTATGAGTTTTCTACGTTTTATGAATTTTTCAGAGTTTTATAAAATTATCCACCCATAAAAACGGGATAAAAATTTTTATTGCTCAAATCTGTCCAGAATGGTTATTCCGAAAATTCTTGTATGTTTTGCTACCATATCATCAATAACAACACCTATTAATTCAAGCAACCTCTAGCAACCTAAATAAGCAACAATCAACTATATTTGTATAGCTAGATACAAGCTTCATCATTAATAAATTCAAAAATTTCAGAAACATAACCTTGGTTTAAATCATCAACAAGCATGCTTTCAACAATTCTAATCCATGGAATTTCAAATATAACTCCATACAAGCCTCATGAACCCATCATTATGCATTTATATCTCATAAATAACCATTTTGAAAGAACCCTCACCTTTGCTCTTGTGTTCTAGATGGAAATGGATCAAGACTTCCTTGAAGAAAACTAGGAAACACAAGGAAAGATGCTAAGGATGGCTTGGAGATCTTCTTCCCCTTCTTCCTCTCTTCTCTTGGTTGAGTTCTCTTGTGTGTGTATAGAGATTTTGTGTGTGTTGAGTGGTGTAGTGTATGTTGTAGGGATTTGGTGTGTGTTGAGTGGTGTAGTATGTGTTGAGATAATATCTAAGTTGTCTAATGATGAGAGTGCCCTCTAACTAAACTATGTTTTACTAGGATGCCATTTTGTCCTACTCAAGTTATTTTGGTTTTAATCTAAGTATTTTAGTTAGATAACCTGCGCAATAAAATTCAATTATCGTATAGGGTATTTAAAATACTCGAATGCACGGTAACCAATGCAATCATGTAAATCGAGACAAATGCACATAAATTAATTTAAAAGCATACAAAATGATTTAATTATGTATGATATAACCTATATGCATACGTGGTCTCAGACCGGGTCTTACACACAGGCTCTGCCCCTAGCCCAAGTGCTGATGTCGGGACTGTGTTACAACAAATCCACGCTGAGTTGCAGCAGATTAAGACTGCTCAAGATGCTCTTCAAACAAATCAAGCTCAGATTCTCCAAGGGCAACAACAGATTCTTGCCACCCTTGCCCCTCTTCGCCCTCCAGTACCACCAGATGCCTGACCCCTTGCATTTGTTTGTCAAAAAGGGGGAGATCCATGTTTTGTCTACTGTACTGAATGTTCTTAAGCTCTGCTTCTTCTTATCTTTATCTTGTTTTTCTTGTTTAGATATCTTTATCTTGTTTTTCTTGCCCTGATATAGTTTGCTTTATCCGGTTGTTTTTAGTTTGTTTTTTTTTTATCTCTACTCTGATAACTCTTCATTGGCTCTGTCTTATGTGATTGTTACACTGATAATGACTGTCTTATGTCAAGTGTGTTGTTACTCTGCTATTTAGTTTTGCCAAAACAAAGTCAAAGGGGGAGCTTGTTACGACCCTTACTGCAACAAGAGTTGTGAAATTAATTGGTTGTTTTGTTTAAATGTAATTATGGTATATGCATATTTGTTTGGAAAACTTTGATTGATAGATTTACCATATTTACAAGAGAGTCGAAAAGACAAATTGACATTTCCTTATTCAATTGAAGATTTGAAATCTCCTTATTCAAAAAGGAAGATTGCCTTATTCAAGAATTGCTTGGAGCCAAAGTCATTCTATAAAAACTCAAGGCCAAGCATAGATTACCGTGTGAAGATTTAGGAAATTAATTTAGCATATATACAGAGCCTCACACGACTGAAGGAGTGTGCGAAAGAGAGCTGAAAAATAAGATTTCTTTAAGTATTTCGAATTGTCAGGTTTTGCAGTAGCAGATTGATGGTGTGTTGCAACAAAAGTCAGTAACATAGGAAATCTGATAGAACATGAGCTGCTGCAGCAGATTGTGAAACAGACAGTTTGTTTATGTTTCCGCTATGCATATTGTTTTAATCTTTGATAGGAAGAGTTTTTAGTTTGTTTTCTGTTTTGTTCATTCTTTGGAAGAAGAATGTGTAGTTCTTGGGAAAGAACATTGCAAGTCGAGGGGAGCTCGCCAAACCGAGGTTCATTAAGGAGTTCTTCGTTAAGGCATCAAAGGTCAAGAGGGAGTCTTTACTTGTATAAGTCTATTAATGTTGTAACTTGTTATTTATTAATGAACAGATTTGTTGGACCAAGGGAGGTCTCGTGGACGTAGACCGCACAGTTGTACCACGTTAAATCTCGGTGTCCTTACTTTCTGAATGCGTTTATTTGTTTTGTTTAACTTCCGTTACAACAAGATAATAACCAGAAACTAACAATTTTGTTATTCTTTTCCTCACCATTCTCTAGTGCCAACACAATACAATTGAATTCAATTTAAATATATAATCTATGCATGTGATTCTTCTTATGTATCTCCCATAGATGTACAAATTATGTAATGCATGTATTTGTTCAAGAAAATTTAGTGTGTTTAGAATATAGTTGAAGGGTTCAATCGATGATAAATATTATCCTCACGTAGGTAGATGATTGCGCTACACGTAGTTGTACTATGTCAAAATATTTAGTCTTCTAGGTTGGGATTTACCAATTCAATATGTCAAAATATTTAGTCTTATACTATTTGTTAGCAAAATTATATATTTCAATCGACATGGCCTATGTTGTGGGTAGGGGCACAATATAATTCAATACATATTCGAGTAATAATCCTATAGTCTGTCATATAGGCAGTATCTATTGACCCCTAAAAAAATAGGAAAAAGGCAGTACTCATGTCGAATACAAATACAATACCCATTTAAAGCTTATTACATACATTTCAATACTCATCCTCTTTTGTTAAGTAAAATATATATATATATACTTTCTCTGTTACATTGCGATATTTTAATCCTCTTCCTTCTTTTTATCCTAAAAATTGCAACACATAGTTATCCATGAGAAAACAACAATTTTGAAAGAAAAATGCCCACGTTTCGCAGGGAATGACTTTGACTCTTATTGATTGTCATCAGATATAGGAAACTAGAACTGGAATAGCCACTTCTCAATGTAAATGGCGGCATTTTATCAAATTATTGCTTAGTTGGATAAAAGGCTAATTATAAATAGCAATTTCATATATAAAGTAGATTTTTACGACTTTAGAAATTGCACCAATTGTTTGCAATTTGATGAAATGGATCGATTCTTGTCATATCCTATTTTGTCCTTGGAAGGGAAAAATCAAATCAAAATTACTAGTATAAAAAAGAATAGTTATGTGATTAACAGGGTTCAAATTTATGATATAATATTTGAATGTTTAATGCCCCATCATTCTCTTTTTAATCCTACTTCATATTAATTCTACGAAACAAAAGAGAGTCCTAAAAAGGCAATTGACCAAAAGTCATGTTCTACATAATAATATATTCTTTTTAGAAAAGAATAAAATGAAAGAAAAACTATAAGGCCATATTAAAATTTAAAGTAGAAATAAGAACTAGTTGTTTTAAAAGTTTATTTATGTTCATAATAAAGTATAAACTATTTAATTTTCATTAGTTATGAGTTAATCCTAGAACATTTTGATTGTTTGTATAGTAATTTCCACCAATAACAATGTGCTTTCAACCTTATAGTTGCTTTCAGGACTTCAACATCACCTCTATATTTAATTGTAGAGTAATCAAAATTCTTCCACAATAGATAATATGAACCTCTGTTATAGAGACTTTAAGAACAATACATTCAAACTAGTTTAATTATATTTTAATTGGTATAACTTCTATATGGTATGACTAAAAATTCTTTTTTGATCCTTGGAGACTCATACATAGATCCTTTTTATCCTAATTTTTAGGTATTTATATGATATTTAAGAAAGCATTTATTGGAATTTGTTGAAGCTTGAAATTTAGAAGAAACTTTAGCTGAGGGTTGTCAACTAGGGATTGGATTCATGCCAGATCTATTAGTATGTACCTTCAAATTTAATTAGATAATCAAACTGAATCTAAGATAACTCTTACGCAAATTCAAGTCTAATAGACAACCAAACAATTTAGAATCCATAACCAAATTCAGAGATTGAAGTATCTAGACTCCACACTACTCTGTAAAATACATCTATAATAATTTTTTTCTCAAGCATATTAAAGATAAGAGTAATTAAGGTTTAATTTTATTTTTTTATTCCAATAAGAACAATGATAAAGTTCAAGATGAAATTAATAGAGATGAAGTAGGACCTTCAAATAAATTTTCTAATTCCATATTAATTCTTTTTATGATACAAATGCTCTTACATAGTATTTTTGTTTTTTGAAAAAAAATATGCTCCTACATAGTTGAAAATAACATTTTCTTTGTTTTTAAACAAATGAATACAACTAAAAATTTGTACAAGTTAATCAATTACACTACATTCTAAAACTTTTTACACATTACAAGGATCTTGATACAAAACATAACAATTTATTTTACTTTGCATCCATGATGTGTAATAACATAAAGTGACTCGAGAGTGGTATAAAATATTATTTTTATGGCAATGAACCATAATCTATTTCTACTATAGATATCAACAATTAATTTCAAGCATTTTAGATTTTAAATGCATAAACAATTAATAAGAAATGCATATCCAAATCAAATTTTTAAGTTTTTTAACTGGAAGAAAATTTACTACGATGATTGTAGTTACGATTAAAATCACACATATCTAAGAATGAAGATTTAGCATAAGATAATTCCAATATAAAAAGATGGAGTAAAAAACAATATACCCTTCTGTGTTTTTAAGAAATGACACAATAGACCGTGTGTTACGGTTAATTAGCTGAATCGATCCTATGTTTACGAGAATATTGCACTTCCGCCTCCTTCTCCACTTCGGTTAGTATTTGTTAACGACATGTTAAAAATGATGAATTTGCCCTCATTTAAAAATAAAAAGCAGATGCTTTTTATTTATTTCATTTCCTACTTAAGAAGAACCCTTTGTAGAAAGAGAAAGTGTAACCCTAGAGAGAGAAACAAAAAATCAACAATCAAAGGCTAAATTAGACTGACTGGAATAAAACTTAAGTGCATTTTATCGCAAATATTTTGTTCCAGTGTATTCCGTCATCAACTTACTAAATGTTTTGTCATTATGGGTACGATTTGGTTTTAGTTTTGTACTCAATTATTTTGATAAAAAAAATCTTGCTATTACACCTTTTTTGTTGTTAGTAGGTTGTTCTCATAGTTTGAACTTCTTGATTTGGTGGCTTCATTATCGGTTCGTGTTACTTCAAATTTGGACAAAAATTTTGTTGGATTCTTGTAATTTAAATAGTGGTTGTGGTCCTAATATGTTACTTTTCATTGTTAATGCAACAAATACTTTGTCATTTTATATCATTTGTCGGATTATCACATGACATCTTTAAGCATATCGATTGTAAAACGGAACCTTTGTTTTTCTAAGAATGGAGAAATCTATGACATATAATACATGTAAATGTGGCATGATACTCGCTGAGTTTTAAAGTAATGCACTTTGATATCCCCTTTATTTGTTCAATTGCTACTATGGCATGTACCTGCAATATAGTGGAACAAAATAAACCCTATCAATGTAAGACCTATGTTGATTTTGTACAATAATACATACACATTGATACTTTACATAAATTTCAGTTAGATTAACAATCCCATGAGTTTTGTATATTACAAACATATTATTGAGCCAAAGTCCTCTTCGACGCAAACTACTCACAACTCTCATCTAAACGGATAACATCGCTACTGAGTTTGTTAAGATAGCTTCTGATCCTATGACTTGGGGAGTTTACTTGTATGTCTAATATGTTGTACTTATCATTTGTTCTTTCTGTATCTTTATATACCAGTGTGTAAAAGCAATACAAATATACTTTTCCATGGCATAATATTTCCTTATATGGTATCAAGAGCTTGAATCTCCAACGAGGCTCTCGATCCTAAGTTTTTTTTTTTTTTTTAGCGTCAAGGCAACTGAATCATCTGTCACCTCCTCTTCTGCCCCACCCATGATATTACCCTCCCCACCTACAGAGGCATCTTCTTCTCTACCCGTTGCCCATCTCATTGCTATTAATGTCGCCAATTAATTGCCTTTAAAACTGACTCCTATAAATTATTTTTCATGGAAGACGCAGTTTGATGCTATTCTCTACGGGTATGACTTGTTGGGCTACATCGATGGCTCCAACCCTTGCCCACCCGCCACGATTCAGATTGATGGCAAAGCTCAACCAAATCTGCAACACTTATTGTGGATGCGCCAAGACAAACTATTATTATTTGGCATTATTGGCTCCCTAAGTTCCATTGTGGTTCCAATTATCCACTCCTGCACATCGGCTACTGATGCATGGAATTGGTTAGCCAAAAATTATGCAAACCTATTTTCTTCTCGTATCATGGGGCTCGCTGAACAATTGACTCTCCTCTCTCGGGGTAATCGATCCATGGCTGAGTATCTAGCCCGCATTCGTGACATTTCTGATGAGTTAGCTCTTGTTGGTGCTTCGGTGCCATCCCACTATCTGATCACTCATACCTTGAACGGTGTCGAACCTGCCTTTAAAGAGTTCGCTGTCGCCGTCAGAGCTCGAGATATAGTAATCAACTTTGATGATCTTCAAGAGAAGCTAATTGTGTGACGCTCGAGAATTTTATCACACATATTTTAAATAACTGTTGCATAAACTATTTGTGCATTTTACGTGCATTTCTTGTCTTCTTTAATTGTTTATTTCTAAGGCACTATTCATAAGAAAATTTACGGTCTCGGATATGCGATTTAATATTTTTCCTAGGTTATATGATACATAATAGGAATCGGGAAATTTTCATTTTGGACTTTTGAGCTTGGAAGCATACAATTAGAAAATGTTTTCCGCATCATTTGAATAGTGTTACGTATGTAACAACTTTAGTTTTGAATTGATTAGCATTTGAGTAGAGTTTAGCTTAGTTTGACTAAGATTTAATGGCATTTGACTTCTTTTAGCATAACATACTCATACATATATACTCAATTATCAACATTTTAAACTAACTACTCAACAAACAAAGCAAAAAATTACTTTTGTGTCCCCCCCCATGGCCGACCACCTCAAGGAGAAAAAAGAGGAAAAAAAATTTCATCAAACTTTGGAATTGAGCTCTTGGCTTGCTTGGGAAGGCTTCTAGTGCACTTGGGAGCTTCAACCTCTTGTCTTCATTATCTAAATTATGAGGGAGTTACATTATTAATGCATTTGAAGTTTATGCTCACATGTTGAAAATCTTGATTTGTTAATTATAGCTACTCTACTTGTTATAAATGCTTGCTATGAGCTTATTGGAGCCTATAGAGTTAACTTTTATAGCTTGTTAGAAGATTCTATGATTGAATGCATATTTTGATTGAAAAAGATGATGAATAGTGCTTGGAATTAGGGTTTTGAGAAAACTTGATAATTGGATTGATTTAAGGCTTCAATTAGGTGTTTTAGATGTTAGTGAAACTAGACAAAGGCTCACGTGAGGTTGAATTTCCCGAAAATGAGTTAAAATGCAAAATTTGTTAACTTTAAAAAGGGGATTTTTCACGTAATGCAATCCGGGCACGTTTGAGCTTTAGATTAGGTATCCTTAGGGCATGGAAGCACTTATGGTGCTTTCGTTACTTGGAATTGGGGCCCGGATAGGGTAGTCGTAGTTAAAACCCACTCGGGGCCTTTCTGAGCTTTTGCCTCCAAAGCGGATTTTCATGGCTTTAATAGGTGTCATTTGATATCCTTATGGATGTAATATGGTTAGTTTATAGAATTGGAGTTTTGAATTTCGTATGGAAGTAGAATTACCTAGTTGAAAAAGGGGACTTTGGAATGAAGGTTTGAATTTGTCATATTTGAATAGCTAGATAACCTTAAACGTGATAGGAAGCCTCTAAAATGTATTTATGACGTAGTTTGGTTAATCGAATTAGGTAACTGTAGTTCAAATCACTTAAAGAGCTTTTTGGTATTTTTGTATAATCATGCTTAGAAATGTGGTTTCATGGTATTTAGGTGTATCATAATGTGACTAAATAGGATTGGTAAAGTTAGATTTGAAGTTCCATATCGTATGTGACGTTTAGGACCTAATTCGTAAGCAATTGGAAAAAGGGTTTCGTTAGAATTTATATGAATTGGCTGAACTTGTTGCTTAGTTAGTTATTTGGACTACTTAATTGCTATATTTGATTTTTAATTGAGTTGTATATGTTGTATTGAGTAAATAAACATGATAATGACTCTTAGAACATGTTATAGTTGAATTATGTTTAAGTTTTAAAGTAGTTGTCTTGATTGGAAGTTTAACTTGATATTCCTAGTGCTATAAACGAAGTTAAGTTAGTTAGGGAGTTTAATTTGTTAGATGTTAACGTAGTTAATGCCCTTGCAAGACTAAGGAAATGCTTTAGAGTCATTTGTGTGATTTCTTGGGCAATGTGCCAATATGATATAAAGGCGATTATATATAACTTTTATTGTTGTGGATTGAGTTAAGCAAAAGTTAAGTTAGAAATTAATATAGATAATTGCTAAAGTGCTAAACTTATATGAACACGCTAGGGTACATGTCCAAGCTAGTTCGAGGAGGTTGGGGTAATTGGAGCTATTTTCTTGCATATTTAGTCGGATCCAAGGTGGGGGAGTCTTTAACCCTTTTGTGCATCTTAGTTTATTTAATTGTTTTTAGGTTATATGAGTTAACTAATTGATAAAGTTTACATGTATCATTTATTTGTTAGCTCGTGGTTACTTGTGGTTGTTTGATATTATCTCATGAATTCTTGAATTCGTGTCGGGTTGCGCAACCTTTTCGGACATGGTAGTGTCGAGAGCACGGGCGGCATCGGGCTTACCGTGCTCCCTCGACTACCATGGTGCCTATTCCCTTTCTCGCTGAGTATACTCTACTACCCCAGAGGCGTGGTTCACCTACTGGGCATATGGTGCCACCTCAGGAGAAAGGGTCGTAGGATCGGGATACATCCGGAGTATCCCAACTTGTTGGAGTAAGGGTTTTCCGGTACTTGTGTGAAGTTCGTGGTTCGTGGTTCGAGTTTGAAGACTTGAAGTGGAGCCGTATCCTTTTTAATGTGGTTAACTACTTGCTATTTAATCTTGTTATTTATGTTATATATATGATTTCTTGTATATGCATATCATAATGCACGCCTAGTATGTTGCATCACCTCCCTCACTGAGTAACTTGGTTACTCATTCCTCTTTTCAACATATTTCAGGAAAAGCTGAAGATTGGATTGCCTCATGTGTGACCTGCTTGCTCTATCAGTATGCAAAACATGGAAGAATGTGATCATGATATGCTTGTATTGTATTTGAGACTTTGTGCCCATGTATGTATTTATGTTATAACAAGGAATGTAATATTAAAGTTTTAGTTTTGTTTGATGATTAGGTACTAGTCGACTTGTAATATCTTCTATTTGTTTTACTTTATTACTTAGTAGTGCATGCTTATGTGGACGATGAAAACTAGTTAGTTGGTTGGACACAAATTATAAGAAAACTTGTTTGATAATATAGAGTGGTATGATAAGTGGATTAAAAAGATAGAACTTCAATGGATTTAATTTTGCATGCTTGTGCGATATGTTGTTGGGTTCCAAGGCTCGAATGGCCTTGAGGAGTTGGTTGGCTTTATGAATCTTGAAAGCTAGGTTGTATGAATGGTTGATTGTGATTCTGGACTTGTATGTGATTGTTGGCAGGTTTCTAGATAGACCTATATATAGGGGAAACTCCGTCCGTTTTTTCCTAAATTTTGTGCCCGGGGTTTGGAATTGGGTTGAGAATAGCGTGATAAATAGGAGTCCTGGTCTCGTGAGGGTTCGGGGAGTTACAAATTGAATATGAATCATTCTTGCGCCGTGAAAAGCATCGTGTGATTGGGGTCTTTGATTCTGTCATGGCTAATGTCACACGTTCACAATCAAATGACAAAAAGAATTCTAACAACAGCAAGGGCATCTCCAATCCAGGATTCACCAATGGCAACAATCATAGGCGTTCTACTGATACTACCTCTTCGTCCAAGCCAACTGTGGTGTGTTAATTTTACAATAGAAAAGGACATGTTGCTCGTCAGTGTTTTACTGCAAAAAAAAATTGTTCTTTCTATCTTCTAATCCAACGACAAACACTACCACTGCTTCAGCTGCTAATACCTGGTTTCTGGACACAGGAGCTTCGCGTCATATCACAACCGATTCCAATAATCTCACGGCCAAACAAACCTACGACGACCCCAATGATGTTGTTGTCGGTGATAGTACAACTCTAAATATTTCCCATACAGGTCATACAAATTTGCATTACTCTTCTTCTTCATGCACTTTTGATCTTACAGATGTACTTTGTGTTCTTAGCATGAAACACAATTTAATATCAGTTAATCAAATTTACCACAATAATAATGCACTTCTCACCTTCTTCATTTTGTGTGAAGGATCTTACCACGGGGGCACCTCTTGTAGTGGGTCCGAGCAAGAATCAAATATATGAATGGTATGCTGGTGACACGATATATCCTAATAAGCAGGTTAATGTGTGCGTTAAGACCTCAATAACACATTGGCATGATCACCTCGGTCATCCCTCTACTAAAGTCCTTAGTTTTCTTGCGTTTTGGTCAATCTAGTCTGGTCAATCGTGGTATTCTTGAGTATGTATTCACAGATGTTTAGGGGACTTCCCCCGTCAGATCAATAGATGGATTCTCTTATTACATTTTATTTGTGGATCATTTCACCAAGTTTTCATGGTTATTTCCTTTAACATTTAAGTCTAATGTATTTACTATTTTTCCAATGTTCAAAAGCATGGCTGAAAAACAGTTTAATACATCTATAAAAATGATTTATTATGATGGTGGCACTGAATATCATGGCCTCAAACATGTGTTTGCTCGCTATGGTATTCAACACTTAATATTACCACCTTATACCCCGGATCACATCTCGACTGCAGAGTGTCGACATCGTCATATTGTTAAGACTGGTCTTACACTTCTACATCGTGCTTCTCTTCCTTTATCTTTCTGGACCTTTGTGTTTCAAACAACCACTTACTTTATAAATCGACTGCCTACACTTGTACTTAATGGCAAATCCCCGTTTGAGTGTCTTTTTCAGTCTAAACCGAATTATTCCACCCTTAGGACGTTCGGCTGCTTGTGTTGCCCTTGGCTTCGGCCATTTAATAAACACAAATTGCAGCCTCGGTCCAAGTCGTGTCTATTCTTGGGCTATTTGAATGTTCACCACTCATTTGTCTGTTATGAACCAACTGCTCATAAATTTTATCAAACACGTCATGTGTGCTTCTTCAAACAAACGTTTTCGTTTCTACCCATGGCCTAACTGTAAGGCTCAATCACAAATGATACCTTTGTTCAGTGGTCCACTCTTGGGACTCCACAGTCTTCAGCTGAGTGTGTCAATGATCCGTCTACTTCTCCGTTCATAGGTCCCTTGGTCAGTCCAGTCCCCTTGTCTAGTCCTTCCTTTATGTCGCAACGGTCCACAAAATCCTCCCCTAGCTTAGAGTTTACACCTACTCCCACACAAACCTTGTGCCAACAACCAGTTTCGTCACACACTTCATGCACCCCTATCATGCCACCACCTGCCGCTGCTTTGTCTGTGCTACCTATTGAGGTCTCCCGTGAAGATCACTCCACCTTGTCGCCACAGTCACAACACCATCCCACAGCAAAATATACATCCAATATGCACTCGCTCCAAAAACAATATCAGTCATCCAAACCCAAAATATGCTACCACAACCACTACAAAATTTCTCCCTCCAGTGGTTGAACTAGTGACACTAAAATAGGCCCTTAAGCATAAATAGTATGTTGATGCCATGGAAGCAGAATTAGCAGCTCTAAAACAGAATGAGATGTGGAAATTAGTCCCGCATGAACAAAGTCAAAACATTGTGGGATATAAGTGGGTATTCAAAATTAAAAGAAAACATGATGGAAGTTTCAAGTGCTACAAGGCGCAATTGGTGGCAAAGGGGTTTCATCAAAGGCCGGGGCTTGACTTTCATGAGACTTTTAGTCCAGTGGTTAAAGCTTCCACCATTCAAATTGTTTTTACAATTGCTATTTGTAGGGATTGGCCTATTAATCAACCGGATGTTAACAACGCCTTTCTCCATGGCCATCTTTTGGAGAATGTATTTATGTCCCAACCTTCGGGATTTGTTGATGTCTCAAGGCCTACTAATGTTTGCAAACTAATGAAGTCTTTTTATGGCCTAAAACAGGCTCCTGCGCATGGTTTAATGAGCTCCAGAGTTTTATTCTTTCACTTGGTTTTGTAAACACTAGATCAGATAGTTCTCTCTTTGTTTACTCTAACCATGATCACATTGCCTACATTCTTGTCTATGTTGATGATTTGTTAGTGATAAGAAATTCTAATTCTTTCATTCGGTGCATTATTGACAAGCTAGCAAAGAGATTCTCAGTAAAAGACTTGGGCCAATTAACATATTTCTTAGGAGTGGAAGTTACTTGAAGTTCCTTGGGTTTTTTCTTGAATTCATAGTCCTACATAAGGGAGCTGTTATCTAAGTTTGGCATGGAGAATTCAAAGCTAACCACAACACCACTTAGCTCCACCTTCCACCTCACAATCTATTGCTGATGGTACTTTGTATCGCCGACTCATAGGCGGACTCCAATATTTATCCTTAACAAGACCGGACATCGCTTACTTCATCAATAAACTTGCTCAGTTCATGTATACTCTGAAAGTTCAACATTGGACAACTACGAAACGAGTGTTACAATATCTAAATAATACACTATCTCATGGGTTATCCATTCGGCGATCAGCTCAATTGTCCCTCACGGCCTTTTTAGACGTCGATTAGGTAGGTAATCGTGACGATTACACCTCGATCTCTGCCTTTGTGATCTTTCTTGGTAATACTCTTATTTCGTGGTGCTTTAAGAAACAAAGAACAATAGCTCGTTCGTCGACTGAGGCAGAGTATAGAGCTGTTGCATCAACAACTACCGAACTTTGTTGGCTCTCAAATCTGTTATG
Source organism: Ehretia macrophylla (assembly GCA_037974665.1). Lineage (NCBI taxonomy): Eukaryota > Viridiplantae > Streptophyta > Magnoliopsida > Boraginales > Ehretiaceae > Ehretia > Ehretia macrophylla. Next base: position 68,246,237 of record CM075771.1, on the reverse strand, counting down.
TGAATTGAAGATCACTACACCTAACAAACCTCACAACCTCTGTGATAATATTGGTGCAACGTATGTTTGTGCAAATCCAATCTTTCATTCAAGAATGAAACATTTGGCCCTTGATTATCACTTTGTTCAGGACAAGGTGATAGTAGGGTTTATGCAGGTTGTGCATGTCTCCACCAAAAATCAAATTGCTGATGTTTTAACCAAGCCACTGCCCAAGGTGTGGTTCTGTGAGTTGCAGTCCAAGATGCATGTCGTGTCTGCCTCCATCATTTTGCGGGGGCATATTGCTCCAGAGTTTTCTTCGATGCACACTACTCATAACTCTCATCTGAACGGATAACATAACTACTGAGTTTGTTAAGATAGCTTCTGATCCCATGACTTGGGGGAGTTTACTTGTATATTTGATATGTGTAAGAATATAACAAAATTTTCAGAAATGTCTTAATAACAATCAAGTAGAAAGACAACACTACTCGTTATAAAAATTCAATATAACACTTACGAGATAATTGTCTTACTATGCGCTCTCAAGATTAGAGCTTCAATGGCTTCTGGACTTACAAAAAGAATACAAGAAAGAAAGACTAACTCAGGATTTGTGTTTGGAGGTGTGTTGTGGATGAATATGATGAACTTATGCATGTCTATTTATAGAATTTAGCTAGCCCGCCATAGGAGACTTCCTATCAAACATTTTCTATCGTGGTTGGCTTTACCAACTATGTTCAAAGTATTGACCACCTATATTTATCACACGGGTGGCTACAATTGACCATATGAGTGGCTAGCATCCAAGCCAACTTCTAGGAAGCTTCATTTGGTCAAATTTGCTAACTTTAGCATTGCATCATCCCGGCATCATCTTAGGTAACTCCAAATTTCCAAACTTCTTTCTTGTAGCCATCGCGGTCTCTTTTGACCTTATTGACGTTTTTAAGTCAGAATCATTAATTTATGCTACCACATAAATTAACAATACTTATTATGAGGTGGGCATTGACATATACTAACATCCCCTCCCCCCCCCCAGTGTTCACCTCATGTTGACTAAGCTATTGGGCCAACACCCAATGTTTGAAGATGCTTGCTCAACTGGACGCTCCTTAACGCTTTAGTGAAGATATCTGCACAATTATCTTCTGTAGGGCAGTACTCCATGTAGATTTCACCTTCCTGGATCAATTCCTGCATATAGTGATATTGAATCTTTATGTATTTTTGTTCTAGCATGAAATACTGGATTCTTTAACATGGCTATACAACTCTGACTATCACATTTTAGTATTATTGCTTCCTTCATTGGAATGCCAATATCAGTCATGATGCGTCGTAGCCAAACAGTTTCATAGGATGCTACACAAGCAGCCTTGTATTCCATCTCCGTTGATGAAAGTGCAACGATGGGTTTCTTCTTACTAGCCCATGAGATGATTCCACCACCGAATATGAATACGTAAACCTGTAACAGATTTTCTTGAGTCAATATCACCAGCTCAGTCTGAGTCACAGTACCTAGATAAAGTATCTCCAGACTTGTATGATATGCCATACTCTAACGTGTCTTTGAGATATTTGAGGATCCGCATCCCTACTTGCCAGTGACTTTGTCTCGATTTATTTGAAAACCGACTAAGAACTCCCACAACATAACTAATATCAGGTCTTGTGTTACAAAGGAAGATTAAATTTCCCATCAACCTTTTGTAGAGCTTGTTATCAACTTGTTCGGAATGATCGTCAATTGATAACTTTGTATTCACTTCCACGGGGTGACAACTGGTTTACACTCGGACATACCAAATGCAGTCAGGAGCTCACGAACATATCGTTGCTGCGAGATGAAGATAGTATGAGGTTTTTGCCATACCTCGATTCCGAAGCAATAATAAAGAAGACCAAGATTTGTCATTTCAAACTCTTGGCTCAACCATTCTTGCGTCTTCCGAATATTATCTTCATGGTCACCAGTGATTACAAGATCATCCCCATATAGGACTACAATTACCTTCTTTCCTTGTTAACTTAGAACATACTAGTTGGCCTCTGATTTGCTTCTACAGAAATCATGCTGCAAGAAGAAAGAGTCTATACGTTTGTACCAAGCTCGTAGTGCATGCTTTAACCTATATAAAGCCTTTTTCAATTTGTAGACTTTTTCTTCTTCACCTAATATTTGGAAGCCGGGGGTTGTGCAATGTAGACTTCTTCTTCAAGTTGCCCATTAAGGAAATCTAACTTGACATCCATTTGATGTACAATCCATCCATAATGTGCAGTAGTTGTAACAACTAACCTGATTGTTGACATTTTTGCTGTTGGAGCAAAGGTTTCATATACATTGAAACCTTCGAATTGTGAAAATCCTTATGCTATAAAGTGTGCCTTGTATTTTTCAAGTCTTCCATCTGCCTTGTACTTCACTATCCAGATCTATTTGATGCTGATGATTTTTCTATTCAGTGGCTTTTCAACAATCTCCCAAGTATCATTTTTCATGATACTATCATACTCGGCTTGCATAGCTGTTCTCCAATTTGGATTTGATATGGATTCCTCCACAGTTACCGGTTCTTTTACCGTCTTGATGATTTGGGTCATCAAAGCCATGTTTACTAACTATTGTCCTGATCGAGTTTGCTAATCTATTCTCTTTTACCTTCTTAGCCCATCAGGATGTGGACTATTATTAGCAACTCCTGGATTTCTTTTGTCAAAGAGTTGTTAGAACCACTTCGGTTGTGGCTTCCTTGTGGGTACAACAGGTTGGTTTTCAGTCTCCTCATTATTAGAGACTTTTTCATTGTTCAACGGTCGTTGTTCAGGCACTTGGTGGATTACTTCATCGTTTGATGACGAAATGGTAGGACCGCTATCCTCCATTGAGTGTGGTCACTCATTAAACATTACATCTCAACTTATGATCACCTTCTTGGCCTCTACATCATAGAGTCTGTATGCTTTAGACTCTTCACTATATCCCAAAAAAATTCCATTTTTGCTCTTGTCATCCAATTTTTTTCTATTTTCATTTGGGACGTGTACAAAACACTCACACCTAAATTTTCTTAAATGAGACACAGAAGGTTTCGTACCATAATAAGTCTCATTGGGTGTCTTATCGTTGAGTGCCCTGGTTGAGCACCGATTGAGGATGTATACTATTGTGTTGACTGCTTCAACCCCGAAAGTGTCAGGTAGGCCAACATCTTTCAACATACATCGAGCCATTTCTACAATTGTTCGATTTTTTCATTCCACAACTCTATTTTGTTGTGGTGTGTATGGAGCAATCAATTGGCGCTTAATCCCAAGCTTGTTGCAGTAGTTGGTAAACTCTGTAGAACATAATTCCCTCCACGATCGGTACGAAGTTTCTTCAACTGAGTTGTGTTCTTATTTGTCACAAGTTTGTGTCACACTTTAAACTTTTCAAGAGCATCAGCCTTGTCCCGAAGGAAGTACACCCACATCTTCCTACTATATTCGTCGACTAACAGGATAAAGTAGGAATATCCTCCCAACGTCGTGGTAGTCATTTTTTTGTAGAGGTCAGCATGTACCAATTCTAGAGGAGCCTTTGATCGATTATGACTCTCTTTGGGAAATGTCTGTCTATGTTGCTTGCCCAACATATAAGCTTCACATGGTCCTTCAACTTCTTCAATTGAAGGCAAGTCGACCACCATCTTCTTCTTTTGCATTTCCTTTCACACAAGATAGGAAATGTGTCCGAACCTTTCATGCTAAAGTTGACTTGTTTTGGCATCTACAACGGCAGAAAGAGAGCTAATTTCGTAAAAGTTATTTTTGCGAATACATTTACTTACTATATTTTGATCCTTGTCAAGAATCAAAGCTTCCGTCTTCTTGAACCTCACTTCTAGATCATGATCTGTAATAACAGCTACAGACAACAAATTTCTGGTGATCTGGGGTACAAAAAGTACGTTGGACAGCTTCTTGCTTCCTCTATATTTAGACACGAGCGAGATGGTTCCAGTGCCATCAATAGGACACCTAGCATTATTCCCGACGACAACATTCATTGGTTTTTGTAGAGGTTTTATGGAGTTATATAACTCCTTCTTACTAGTCATATGTCGGGAAGCTCCACTATCTAACACCTATGCACTTGTTTGATGTACATGTGCACTAGTACACGTTTCCTCCGATACATCTGTTATAGTAAACAGATGCACTTCGATTTCAGCCGTATTGGCACATTCTTTATTTTTCTAATTTGGCTTTAGAGTTCCGTTCTTCTCGTCATGGATTCGTTTCCTGTAATCTTTGACAACATGGCCTTTCTTATTGCAGTAGTAGCACGATCCAGAGAACGTCTTCTTCTTTCCTTTCTTCTTTTCTTCTTGGCTACTCCTCGCTTTGACTACAAAGGTAGAGTCAAATTGATTTTCTCTGCTTTTTAGCCTCATCTCTTCCTCTATCAATATGGTAGTGAATTCTTCAAACGTTAAAGGAGGAATGCGAACTTGTGTATTGAGTGCTGTCACAAGGCCGTCAAATTTTGGAGGCAACACTCTAATGCATCTTCGAGCTAGTCCCTCGGTTGATTTGGTAATACCAACTGTAGCCATTTGATCACGTAAGTTTTCATCCTACTGATAAATGACTCAGCTGCTTCATCTTCACTTAATCTCTCAACAGCTAACTGATTCTCCAAGTTCTGAATGCGAGTCTGATTCCTTGTTTCATAATGATTTCTCAGTATGTTTCAAGCTTCAGTTGCCTTGGTTGTGTGTTGAATTAGAGTAAGGACGGAATCCTGAACACTTGTTAAAATTGTACAAAGTGCATCAGCATTTCGTCTCCTCCATTCTTTGACAAGCTGATGATCTAGAGGTGTGACCTTTTTTTTGTCATCTTCAGCACGGACTACAATTGGTTCTGCATCTGTGCCTAACACTGTATCAAGGAGTTCGTAGGAGTCTAGAATTGTAGTGATTTTAAACTTCCACAAAAGATAGTTCGTGCCATCAAGCTTTCCTTCTATGAAGGTAGGGGGATGGATACGAATTGTCGGTACTAAACCGGAACTAGAATTGATAGAAGAAGAACTAGCACCTTGAGTAGTCATAGTTGTTAAGCTTTACTAGACAAGATTGTTGCTCAGAGCCCCTTAAGCTTTGATACTATGTAAGAATATACCAAATTTCCCAGAAACGTCTTAACAACAATCAAGTTGAAAGACAACACTACTCGTTATAACAATTCAATATAACACTTACAAGATAATTGTCCTACCGTACACTCTCACGATTAGAGCTTCAATGACTTATGAACTTACAAGAATAATACAAGAAAGGAAGACTAACTTAGGATTTGTGTTTGGAGGTGTGTTGTGGATGAATATGATGAACTAATGCATGCCTATAGAATTCAGCTAGCCCGCCATAGGAGACTTCCTATCAAACATTTTTCATCTTGGTTGGTTTTACCAACCATGTTCAAAGTATTGACCACCCATATTTATCACATGGGTGACTACAATTGACCACATGGGTGGCTACAATTGACCACATGGGTGGCTAGTATCCAAGCCAACTTCTAAAAAGCTTCATTTGGTCAAATTTGTTAACTTTAGCATTACATCATCCTGACATCATCTTAAGTAACTCCAGATTCCTGAGCTTCTTTCTTGTAACCATCGTGGTCTCTTTTGACCTCATCGACCTTTTTAAGTCAGAATCATTAATTTATGCTACCACATAAATTAACGATACTTATTATGAGGTGGGCATCGACATATACCAACAATATGTTGTACTTATCATTTGTTCTTTCTGTATCTTTATATACCAGTGTGTAAAAGCAATACAAATATACTTTTCCACTGCACAATATTTCCTTATACATATGTTTGCATATTGAAATAATATTATTTCAATTAGATGTCTATATATTTGTAGGATGGATGATACTTTTTACATGGTTGGTATTTATGTGGACTTTGTAACATCCATAGGTGAAAAATTTGTGTATGAACCTAAGATGACATATGCGTGTTGGGATTAATGTATGTTGTAAAGAATACTAATATGTTGTCATTTGTAATTTATGGATATTTGTATCTAGTAATTAATGATACATTTTATTTGAGTAGATTTTCTCTCATTTATATGCATGAAGGTCTATTGGATCAAATGAGTGACTTGGGTTGCTTATGCACCTATTTATGCCTCCTCCTCCCATGTATTTGATGGTGTTGCTATTGTTGCTACTACTGCCCCAATACTTGGATCTAGATCGAAAAGGTCAAGGAGGACCACTGTTTATGAAGTCCTTGAGAATATACAAAAAATGAAGATGACATATTTGGGCAAATGATATGTTATGCACAATATTTAACTTTGTTTGCTTTTGGATAAGTTTGGATGAATGTTATATTATATTTTATAGTTATGGATTGTAGACAATGTAACGACCCTTACTTGTTTGTAATTTTGGTTCTGGTTGGTATAGTCAATGATGTTTATATTTACTTTTGATTACTTTTTGGTTGTTGGATTGATTAATACTTTTAGCACAAGGAGCCATTTTATTAGTTTATGGTTATCTAATGGTCTTGTATAAAGAACCATATTGGCTGGTATGGTTAAATATAGTTTGTGGATGTCGGGGAATAAACTATGAATTTTGTTGCTGTTTTGAATTGTGGCATTTTATTATTATGATATGTCAAGTGCACCTTAGGTTAAATCTCAATTCTGGAAAAGACACATTCTCGAGATGAGGTTATGCTCGTTTTTTTATATCATAGGGTATATTGCACCAAATTTTTCATATTGAACGGATTATTTTGCAAATATTCATATTAAAAAGGCGTGAAACACTACTTAAATTAGCAACAAAATAACACTAGTATTGCCTAGAAAGACAAGTTTACAATATTATAAACAACAACCACAAACTTTCACTTGAATATCAAAACATCAACCAACCCAACTAGTAAATAACAAAAAAAACGACACTAAAGCAGTTGCATCTTTATCATCTCTACATCTTTGATTGTTGTGGCATATGGAATAACAAGTAACCCAAGTTGTTCTACTATTGCGATAACCAGTAGTGGTGCTGTTAAAGCCTCCTTGGTGCACGTATACTCGTTGACCTTACTCGGGCAAATTTAATGTTATCGTCTGTCTATAAATTGTAGATCATGGAGGAATTAAAAACATCAAAGCATTAGGATCCCAGCCTTACTATTTGTGGATAACACCATTTGAAGAAATTGCATCTTCGATATCGACAAGTGTAGAATAAAGCAGCTTTGTTTGCTTTCTCCAGTGATAACACAATAAGAATGTTTGTCTATCTTTTACAATAGCACGACTTGTTCGAATAACACAAGTCTAGCATTTAAAACACAATTATTCAAAGTCCCACTACTTATACTTGACATATTGAGGTCCTTCACAAAGTTTGGTAATTATCAAGAAAAAAAACCCACATTAACATTTGAAACATAACTATTTAAATAAAAAACCTAAACATACTTATTGGCATGGCTGTTTGATAACCCATTTGCTTTGATTGCGGTCTATGTTATTTGGCATGCTAAGCTTGTGAAGAAGATGTTTTGCTTAGTGGTGGGTTGAAAAAGGACTTTCACCACAGTAGTATTTACATAGTTCTCGTAAATAAAATTGTGTTGGGTTAAAGAGATGTACACAACATTTTTAAGATCATCAAAGGAAGTCTTATCAAATATGTTTTACATCTTCATTATACTCACTTTAGTTTTTAGTGAGTGAGTTGTACATATCGTTAAAGTTAAAGGTGCAGTGGATAAGGATGAAAATGTGAACAAATTTTGTGGGTACTCAAAAGGATTGGGGTTGGAAGTAAGGAATGTGACGGGGAATGAGGATAAGCATTCACCAGCCTATATAACCTACCCCGCATATATGTATAGTTATTTTTATATTTTTAACTTTACATATTTACTATACTTATAAAGTTATAAATGTAAAAATATAAAAAAATGATATTATACAAAGTATTACTATAATGGAGAAGAAAAAATAGATTATCGAAAAGATTTTAGAATCATTCTTTTAATCAAGACATTACATGCCGTTACTTGACTTTTGTAATCATTTTATGTAAATGCTCCATTTCACTATTGATCATAGTGAATTTAAGAGATTTTTTAGTTGTTCTCATTCATATTTTAGGATAGTCTTAAACAATATAATAAAGGGTAATGTTTTAAAGATTTGGGATTACTAATTATGTGTGGACATCCAATAACAACAAATAAATTTATAGTAATCAATGCACTTCCAATAACATAAACAATTATTTTTCCATTTGTAGCTCTTATACACAATGTATTAAGATGCACTTCCAATAACACAAAGAACTATTATTTTTCCACATATAGTTTTTGTACACAATGATTTCAATCAGAATTTATTTTAAATGCTTAGGACTCGTTTACTAATATTAATTTTAGGGTAAATTATTTCATAAGTCACTAAACTATTATGTCAATCCTATTTTGACCATCAAACTATTTTTAGTTCTAAAAGGGCAGTTAATTTTTCAAAGTGGTTCTAATTTGGCCATGTTGTTAGATTCTATCAACATAACTTAACGAAAAATGGTCAAAAGACGAATAATTCAAATTAAGGGACTGAGAATTAAATTTATACTTCAATTTAATTTATATTTTCCTTTATCTTTTTTTTCTCCTCCTATGTCTTATTTCTTTCTCTCTCCCAATCCCATATCCCTTGCCATAGCCACAGTTTGACACCATCATCACCCTTTCCATTTGACACTCACAATTACAAGTATTTTGCTTCACTCATCATCTCATTTTTACAAAACCTCAAAAACATCCGTGTTCCAAAAAGCTATATCCTCAATAAACACATGATCAAAGATAATCTTAGCATCCTCAATGTCACAATTGGTCAAGTAATATGTTAAACATTGTATTTACAAAGAATTATCTTATTCAGGAATTTTTTCAAACACTTGGCGTACTTCTCTGACTTTCTCAAGCCTATTTCATTTTTGCATCTTTTTGTCTATATCTTTTGGCGATATTAATTCTTTGAGCGTAACAAATTACCAAAAAAAAGATTAGAAGATACAATGTTGTTGATGGAAGAATAGGCACATTACTGACTCTTCAAGCAAATCACATTTGATTAAACAATCAGTTATAATGAAGGATCAATTCTTATTATACAAAGGTGAAGACACTTTGCTTTTGGAACACAAATCGATTTGATAACAAATTAGAACTCTTCTTACTTGGATTAGTTACATGTTTGGTAGGTTCCTTCCAACTCCCTGCAATGGAAGATATATATAAAGATTTTGAGATATTCTTTCAACAGTGTTTTCTTTTGTCATACTTAGTGTCAACTATCATGTTCAACGTAATGACACAAAAAACTTTGATGCACGATGGTTTGAGTGAAAATATGCTGAAATAGATTGAAGAATATTCTATGCATGGTTGTTGGGGGCATTGCAGAGTGATGGTAGTATGTAGGATGAGGGAAAAAGAGATAAAGGGAGGGAAGAGAGAAGGGGTCGTTAGCTAGGCTATCATTACAAGAAAATAAGGTGCGGGTGATGAAAAAAATATTTTATCACTAGTTGGCAACGAAATGACGACGAACACATGTAATTTGGAGCCTTTTCGTGGCCAAGTTGGGCGCCAACAAATGACACAATTGTGTTGTTGCTTAAACTTGCCTATGAATTGGCAACAAACTACGGTTTCAATTACAAAAAATAATTGAAATATAAGCTTCCGTAGCCAATTCGTCGTAAAATAGCCACACAAAATATTTTTAGTACTCTAAAAAAATAAAATATAAATTTTTGTCGGTATTCCGTGGCTATTTTGCGACAGAATGGACACATATATTTTTATTAAATCAGAAAAGATAAAATGTGATAGTCTATGGCCATTCTGTCGCAAAATAGCCATGGATTAACGATTAAATATAGCTTTTATTTATATTTTTATTTTATAATTGATAAGTAATAAAATATTAATATAATTAAAAATAAATAATTAAATTCTGTCACTAAGCAGTCGCAAATGTGGGACGAAATGGCGATGGACTATCACATTTTATTTTTTTTGATTTACTAAAAATATTTATTGCCACTCCATCGCAAAATAGCGATGGTTAGACGACTAAAAGTTAATAAAATTTGTTTTTGAAATCTTTGCAAAAGCCGGTTGAGTAGAACCGCATGAGTACCTCGACTGACTACTAAATCGGTAGTGGTGTTGTATTCTCTATATAAGCCAGGTGAGTATCTAGTCCGACAACTCAACCGACTTTTTTTTTAGTCTCTGTATAAGTCAGTCAGTTGAGAGAAATAATATTAATTAAAGATAGATACAATTAAAAGTTTGTAGCCTTTCCATGGCCATTGGCGATGGAAAGGCTACTAAATTTTGAAAGTTCGTAGCCCTTCTATCATAAATGGCCATGGAAGGGCTACGGATATTTATAAAAAAAGTAACATATTGCTTTTATTTTTAATTATAGAAGTGTGATTGCACTTAGAATAGAGGACAATTGCATGTGGCTTTATAGTTTTTCAAATCAAAATAATATTGGTTCGTATTTCACAATCATGTGCATTTTAAGAGAAAAATTGCATAGGCATTCAATAATCGTTCCATCAAAGTTATCAAATTAAACATCCAGTTAATATTAATTTTAGACCAATTAAGTAATTTAGTAACACTCCATTTTAGTTTGAAATTCATAAATAAGTAAAATATCAACATATTAACATATTTTATACATTTTTTATTTGTTAATGAGTAAAAGTTTTATACAATCAAAAGTTCGTAGCCATTATGTCGTAAATGGCCATGGAAGGGCTACAGACATTTATAAAAAAAAATTAGAAGATTGCTTTTATTTTAATTATAGAAGCGTGTTTGCACCTAGAATAGAAGATAATTTTATATGACTTTATAGTTTTTCAAATCAAAACAATCTTGGTTCATATTGTATTATCATGTGAAATAAGTCAAATATTTTAATATATTAACAAATTTTTATACATTTTTCTATTTATTAATAACTAAAAAATAAATACAATCAACGATAGATAGGCGACGAAATTTTAAAAATTCATTCCATTTTTGTGACAAATATTTGCACAACTTTCAGTAAAAACCAAGTGAGTAAAGCCAGACAAACAACTCGTCTAACAACTGTTGAGATTGATATGCCCAAAAGACTACTAGCACTTAGTCATTAGAACATCTGAGTGATTTGCAATAAGATAATTAGTGTCATCATATTCATATGGGTACATTTATCTCATTATGTGGATTGACATACATACATATATATATATATATTTGTGTGTGTGTGTGTGTATGAATATGAGGTCCTTGCTTCAAGGAGTGACTTAGGTGAGGGGTGGTTTACACACAGAAGGTCTAAGTCATGGTTACTTGAATAAACAAAGTAATTTAGTCCATGACTAGGTAGTAAAGTTGGGCGCTTTACTATGGTAGAAGTCATAGTAGAGTAAGTTCCCTTTGGAGAAGGGTGATCTACCTTGATCATGGATTTGTTCCAGACTTATTACACTTATGCATGTGTATGCATTGGACGGACCCTGTAGTTGTGGACTCTAAATACGTACTATCAAAGAAGAGTTCACCTAAACCTACAAGCTTCTAAGTAGACCATAGCTCTTAATTTTGAGCATATGTGGATGAACCGACGAAGTTGAGTGCTTACACTTTGATCCATTATGGGTGTGGTCTTAATAGTTAGATCACCTATTCTATGGTTTAGGTGTATAGTACATGATTAGAAGGGACGTGTATATGCAATAAGGAGTCTATACATTAATCACTCCCTTAGAATGATCCAAGCTAGATCATCTTGAATCTGTGGCCGCAGTAACACTTGAAGTGTTGAGTGTTACACTTAAGGGTAGCTCCTTTAGATAAGCGGATAACTTTAGGAGGATGGTTGGATTGTAAATTAGAGCTTTTAAAGAGACAAGATGTAGTCAAAGAGGTGATAGTACACTTCGGGAACCTGTCTTTGGCTATGAGTGAGTATAGATGGGCATTATGGTCAATATAATACTTAGTTGGTCAAAAGACAGAGAGTCATGTATAGATTGACTGACTCCTGTACTTACGGTAATTATCCTTGAGTGCAGCCAAAGTCTTTTAGTGGAGTAGACTTGGCTGAAATGGTAAAATATTGCTAAGGGACTAGCGAGAATATTTTATTCATTTCCAAAAGAAAGGTTAATTATGTCTTTCGGCCCTCTTCTAGCTATCTACCTTGTTAAGTATCTAAACTTAGTTAAGATATATTATTTTGAGAGCGGATATGATCCTTTGACGGTTAGAATCAAAGTTGACTTTTCATTTTGGAAAAGAGTTTCTATTTTGAGAATTATCAAGATATTAGATTATGTAATTAATTGAATAATTAAAGTCTAAAAAAATTCTGAGATATTTAAGATAATTTTTATACTATTGAAAAAATATATTATTCTTAAATAGTAGTTTGGATTTAAACTCTTGGAATTAATCAAGGAGTATTTAATTTATTGACAATTAGATATTTAAAAATATACTTTCTATTTTATGGAAATGGATTTCTATTTTTTAATTATTGTCAGGATTAAATTAACTTAGAATAAGCTGGCTGAACCAGGACCATGGCTTACAAGCCAAGGCTGGACACAGGAGGTGGGACCCACCCATCTTAGAAAAATCGACTATGGGGAGGAAAAGAAGAGAGAAGGAGAAAAAATAGGAAATTACTTGTGGAAGAGATTTGGACTTTTCTCTGACCAAATCCCACATCGAAATTTCATGAATTTTTCTCTAGATGTTATGCCTCTAAATAGACCTCTTTTCTAACTTTGAAAAATGCTCCATACACCATCTTTTCTGAGATCTCTCTTCTCTCTCTCTTAAGTAAGCTTTGCCTTTGTGAAGAAACTCATTTCTAGTTTATATATTTTAGTTTAGCAAAATCTAGTCCCACAACTAGATTATACTTTAGAAATATGTTGGTTGCAGAGGAGAAGATCAAAGTAGAAGAGTGGAAGCAATATCTCCCAGGCTTGTAGATCAAGGTGTTTTGTGTTCTTGTATCGTTCTTCGCAAGAGGTATGCCTAGATCTTTCGTTTCAATTGGGAATTAAATTGTAAACTGTTTTTTATTTTACTATTACATGTTTAATCACAGTAAGATCCTACATGATTGTTTCCTCCATGTTCATATAAATTTTTTGAATATGAATCATGTAACTTAACACCGTTTTTCATTAACAACGATGTTGGTTTTTCTCAAAAAGCCAGTCGAGTAAATCTAGACGAGTTTCTCATTTGACTACACCATCAACTTTTCCAGACAAGGCTTGTGCGAAAGGGTTTTCTATCGCCATTGCATCGCTAGCGTTGTTTTTCAAATTTAAGGCTACATAGTTGCCTTCAATTTTTCATTTCTCTCTTCTCTCTCTCTCTCTCTCCTGAGCACCATCACCAGCTTACCACCACTAATATCACCAAGGGCATCACTACTACCACCACCGCTACCATCTCCCTATCTATTTCTACAGGTAAATAGTTTAGGTTTTACATATATATATGCATATATATTTACATATATATGTACAAATAGCTCACTCTCTCTTTCTATATGCATACATATATATGTGTGTGTGTGTGTGTATGTGTGTGTATATATATATATACGTATATATATATATATACATTTTAGTTTTATTTATTTATTCAAGTTTTAGTTTTTGTATTTAATTTTTTATTTTAACATTATTTAAATTTATGTTTTTTATAATTTTATTTAGTGAAATAATCGAGTCATTTGCTAATTTAGAATTGTATATGAATATTGCGAGAATTGAATATGTTGTTTTGTAGCTTAATTCCCATACCATAGGTTTATTTCTTTTTAACATTGAATATGAAATGTTATTTGGTAGTATCACTCCTTAATTAGTGAAAATAGATTACATTAGGCACCTAAGAGCCTAAATTTAGTTAATTAAGCCCATATTGTAATACAAAAGTTACCAAAATGGAAACGAATCAGCAACATTGGATGAACAATCACTAAACACCCAATGGAGCATTGAATCCTATATTCACTGAAGGTGTAGGCGAATTCATTGTTCTTACAAGTAGTCAAACATATTATATGGATTGAGACAAATTAAGGTGTCCTTGCTCGAGATGTAGAAATCTCAAGTTTATGCACACCGATACTTGTACTTTTCATCTCTATCGAAAAGGGTTCATGCATCATTATTATCTTTGGACTTCATATGGGGAGCAAAAAAAATTGAATAAGGATAATGACGATCGTAATATTGGGGATCAATTTGGATATGATGAAGAAAATAGTTATAGAACAATGGTATTTGATGTTGTTGGCATATCAAATTTACCTCCAACGTTTAATCAACCGATTAAAGAACAACCTAATATGGAATCACAATATTTTTATGATCTATTAAAAGCTACAGATAAGCCTTTGTGGGATGAATGTGGGGAATTCACTTGTTTGTTAGCGGTGTCTCAATTGTTGAATATCATGTAAGAGGATAACATGTCTGAGCAATATTTTAGTTGAATGATTGGATCTTTCTGAATAATGTTGCCCAAGGATAATAATTTTCCAGAGAACTTTTATAGGTTCAAAAGAGAAATGAGTCATTTAGGTTTGACTTACGTGAATATTGACGTGTGTGTAAATGGGTATAAATTATATAAGAGAAAAAATTACCTCAATTTTTGTCCAAAGTGTGATTACCATGGTACAAACCTTTTCCAGTTGGTAAAAAATGAGGTAGACCGGTTGCACACAAACAATTGAGGTGGCTTCCACTAACTCCTAGGTTGACTAGATTATACATATCGTCTGCAATAGCTGAACATATGAAATGACATTACAAACACCAAGTTAAGGATGAAAATATTTGTCATCCATCTGATGCTGAGCCATGAAAACACTTTGATAAACATATCCAAATTTTGCTTTTGAACCAAGGAATGTTCGTCTTGGACTTTGTTCAGATAGGTTTAATCCTTTCAACTCTACCTCTCAACCTTATGAAGGAAAATGTTATAACACAGGAATCAAATTCTATAATTATAAGAATAAGGCGGAAACATTCATGCATGGATCTTTAAAAAGAATAAAGCATGAAATAGCAACTTGAACATCTAAATAGTTCATAGTTTAATAAAAAAAACAAATAAAAATTTCAAGAATACCTTTATCACGAAGAACGATGAAAAGAAACTTCACATCTTACTAGAGAGCTCTACACGCCTGGAACAAGTTTTTACTCCTCAATTTTGATCTTCCCATCTATCCCAAATTTTAACTAAAGTGTTGATCTAGTTGTGAGACTAGATCTTGCAAAACTAAACTAAAGAAAACTGATATGACTTTTTTCAAAGAGTTGAAGCTTACTCATGAGAGAGAGAGAGAGAGAGAGAGAGAGAGATCTCAAAGGAGATGGTGCAATTGTAGAGTTTGGGGTAGAGACCTTTATATAGGTACAAATATGCAAGGTAGTTTTGTCTTAATAAGAATCCAAAAGAATAAAGGATTAGGAATTTGAATTATCCTTTAATTCTAAAATATAATGGAAATCCTTTTATACCTCGCGTTCATACTAACTTAGACTACTTAGCCATTCCACATGCCTAGAATTAGGTGCCTAGGACCCGCGTCCCTTCCTTGGGACACGAGCCATAGTTCTAGCTCAGCCTCTTATGCTCTAAACAATTAATTCTAATAATTCAGCCAATTGTCAAAATAAAAACTCCTTCCATAAATGAAAGTTTATTTATGACTTCTAGTTGTCAATGGATTATATCATCTCTCAACATAGCAACAACTAAGTTTAGTAATGACACTTATAAGGTAAATGGCTAGAATAGGGACCAAAGACATAATTATCCTTCTATTGAAAATGACCAAAATACCTTTGCTAGTTTTCCAGCAATATTTTGTCATTTTAACCTTAGTCTATTCTACTAAAAGACTATGGCTGCACTCCAAGATAATTACTGTATGAACAGGAGTTAATCAATAATACATGACGCTTAGTCTTTAGACTAACTAAGAGATGATGACCACGTTGCCCCTCTATACTCACTCATAGCCAAAATAGGTTTACAACTTGTACTATCACTTCTTTGACTATATTTTTCTCCTTAGGACCTCTAACCTATAATCTAACCATCCTTCGAAAGTTATCCACTTGACCACGGGAGTGACCCACAAGTATAACAACCAATACATCATGTATTACTGTCCGTACAGATTTAGGATGATCAACCTGGATCATTCTAAGGGAGTGATTATTGTATAGATTTCTTATTACATATGCATGTCTCTTTTAACTAAGTCTAGACACCCAAATCACAGAGCTATTGACCCATATAAGATCTTAGCCATAGTGACTTAAAGTGCAAGAACTTGACTACGTTAGTTCATCCATATATGCTCAAGATTAAGAGCACTGACCCACTTAGAAGCTTGTAGGTATAAGTGACCTCTTTCTTTGATAGTACATATTTAGAGTTCATACCTGCGGTGGTCCGTCCAATGCATACACATGCATAAGTAAAGTAAGTCTGGAACCCTATCCATGATCAAGACAAATGACCCTACTATGAAGGAAATTTATTCACAATAACTTCTACCATAGTAGAGTACCCAACTCTACTGCTTAGTTATGGACTAAATAGTTCTTCTTAATAAGTAACTATGACTTAGACCTTCTGTACGTAACCACCACGTACCTAAGTCAACACTTGAAGCCAGGACCTTAAATACGAAAGTCATATAAAAGTGCTAGTGGTCTTTTGGGCATACCTATTCCCAACAGATTCCCATATATGAAAGTCAATCACATAAGAGATAAACATGTTCATAAAAGTAAAATAACAGTAATTATTCATTGCAAACATCCAAATATATCAATGACAATGTGCTAGTGGTCTTTTGGGCATACCTATTCCCAACAGATTCCCACTTGCACGAAAGTGCACTAGGTTACGCTATGTAACAACTTAAACCCTACTAACTCTATCTATAGAAAAGACTTTATTTGAAAAAGTCTTAACAATAGGATATGCTAAGTCACTCGCAGAAGCAACTCTATCTATCACTATGTCTCCTTTCTGGATGTATCCCCAGAGTAAGTGATACATTCTCTCAATGTGTTTGTCTTTCTCACGATTTATTAACTCTTTATTCAAGTGTTAGTTTATTATGTTATACACTCAGCCCGACAGACTAACATATAGTCATTCTTTCTTTAAAGATACTTGAATATATGTTATACTACTATCTAGCGATCCTGTTCTATGTTTGACTGCTATCTGGTTTAGTACACAACATGAAGAATATGAGACTGCCAATTGTTGACGCTCATGGAATCTGTCTCATGCTTACTTTTTTATCAGATACTTTGGGGCATTGATATCTAGAAAGTTTAACTCCAAGTGTGGAGGACAACAAACCCTTCTTGGAGTTTTACATGTTAAACTTCACGAAGATCTTCTCAATATATGTAGCTTGGGATAATGCTAGTGCCTTCTGCTAGTAATCTCGTATAAGCATAATACCTATAACGTAGCTAGCTTCTCTCAAGTCCTACATTCAAAAGATTGAGAATATAGTCAAACTTTTATGGATGACCACATCGTTACATCGTCCCCAATTAGTAGTATGTCATTCACATATAGACAAGCAATACAATAGCGTAGCTATTCATTTTTCCTTGTACACTTGGTTCATCAACATTTTCCTCAAAACCGAAAACCAAAAGCTCCGACTACTTCGTTTAATGGAATGGTCCACGTCTTAGATGCCTGCTTAAGTTCATAGATGGACCTCTAAAGCTCATCGACGATATTCTTTTGGCCTTTTGTAACAGAATCGTGTGGTTTATATATAGATGCTTTTGTCAAGATTTCTATTAAGGAATGCAGTCCTAACGTTCATCTACCATATCTTATAGTCACAATAACAAGCGATGACCAAGAGAATCCTTATGGATTTTAGCATGGCTTCTGGTGAAAAAGACTCCTCATAATTGATACCCTCTTTAGAGTGTATCATTTTGTCACTAGCCTAGCTGTGAAGGTTTCCATCTTCTCATCCATTCATCTATTTCCTCTAGTAGTCACGTTTGCACACTAAGGGCTTTACCTCTCCAAGTGTAATTACAAGATCTGAGACCTAGTTGGAATACACGGACCCCAACTCAGATTCCATTGCCTTGAACCAATGGTTAACATCTACGTATGTTATTGCTTTATCGTTACTAATGGGTTTGCCAACCTGATTGGAGACTGCCTCAAAAGACTCTCCATAGTATCAATCTAGTTGTCTCGATATTCTCCCACTACGACAAGGCTCCGGGGTACTCAAATAATTTACTGTTTCATTTATAGGTGCAGGTATAATGGAAGTCTCAAAAGTGACTTCCTTAAGTATAGTTTCTGAATTCAACTCTCGATGAATTACACCACCATCCTCTAAGTCTCTAACATGGGCACCTATTAGCACCCTCTTGCCCCTTAGGATGGTAGAAGTTCCATCACTTGTTCCTTTATAACATCCTATGAAATGGCACATCTTAGACTTAGGCTCTATGCTTGGATGCGGAGCTACTTGGTACATAAGCTAGACACACTTCAAATGCAAATATGCCTTAAATTGGGCTTGTGGCCCATTCACAATCCCCATAATGTGTCTTAGGTACCGTTTTAGAAGGCACTTAGTTTTAGATGTATGCTGTTATCTTTAAAGCTATCCCCAAGACTAATATGGGTAGAGTTGTGTGTGTAACGCCTCAAACGCAACCCTACACTATAGGTCAAGTCCGGACCCGGTACATGGACAAAGTCTTCTCTGTACCGTGGGCTATCCAAAAACCTGTACACAGTAATATAATCACCAACAACAATCTAACATCCTCAACAACTCCCAACTACCGATATCATAACATCATTCACTTCATTAAGGCCATCCGAGCCTAAACTAAGCAAAAGTTTAGCATACAAGCATGCATTGCAAACTATTGAAATTCTAAGTCATAAGATTGCTTATCATACTACTCTAACTTTAACTATAAGTTATATTCATATATGAAGTCTCTCTGCTAGCTACTTTCCACACAAGCATGCGATCAAAGATAGTAAAGTATTCATTAGTTATTACATGCCATCTACGCTACTAACTCATTCCAGACTACAATTTTAGTTACAATCCACCAAATCCAACCCAAACATGTACAAGACCTCAAAGGTCTCAACATAAGACATAACACATTAACATCACAACCTCACACACAACATCCAACTTCAGCAAGCAAACAATCTAGGCAATGGATCTACTTGCACTTCTTCTCCTTCCTCTATTGCTACTAGCTGGGGATCTTGTCAGGCCCCGACCTTGTCCTATTGCTAGGCTAAGGCCAGAATACGACGTTCGTAACCATAAAACCTATAAATTGAAAGCTTAACAACCTGCACAATCTTTTATATTCCATAAAAGTTCAAAAGACTGCCAATACATCAGCCTTAGAGGTTAATCACAACCTGTTAAACATATACAAGACCTCGATCCACCTGTTCATATATAAAGTCTAGCCAACATTCAAGTATCTAGGTCTCAAAAGAATAGAAGTAATAAACTTAGTTACAAATAGTTGTCCAAAAGAATATTACATATACAAATTGTTCAATTAGTATTTGACTTCAATTAACAACAAGCTGGTCACAATAAGCAGAAGTCATTTTCATCGAACCAAGGTTCTCCATCGTCAACTTGAGGGGCCTGATCGGGCACTACCTCACCTGAAATTAATCAAAAGAAGGGTGAGTTAAACCAACACTTAGCTCAGTGAGGATTGAAGGGAAATGAAGCTTTCGCAAAGGTTTTACCTTTTCGTAAACAGTTTAATAAAACATGTTATGCACACGAGAACACACAAATAATCATAACAAATATGCAAAATCAATCATGTAACCTTTCTCTTCCAAGATATCCTTAGATCCCAACCTGTAAGAGGATCAATGGGTCTTAGCAAGAGAAAGAATCGATACTTTGAGGGTCAAGATATACCGGGAAGCCTGTTACTGCCCGGAGGTCCCGTCACTTCCTCAATCAATAATGGTTGCAACTGTCGCACTCAAAAAATTCAAATACATTTACAATTATCAATGGCATAATGGATATTCATGTGAGCAATTGTATGTATATAACATTTAGAATGCCGTATTGAATATCGTCTCATCATCGAAGACAAGTAATGTACTTAGAAGTAACAAGTTTGGGAGTTAAGGGCGTAACGCCCCAACTCGACCCCTTCTACAATCAGTCAAGACGCAACGGAATTTTCGACAATATAATGACAGTAATTAGGATATCGAGGCTCTAAACCAACTTCTTCACAACTCATACAACCAACTCCACAACAAATCAATAATTAAACAACACAACTACAATATACAGTAAACATTCTTTTACCATTGCATCCATAAGTTATTCGCCTCCATTCCAACATCATACATTTACTATATAGCATACATTTCCCAAAAGAGATTATAACCAATCTAGTAGCCTAATCATTTCCAAAACAAAACTACTAAACTAGCAACATTTAATCCATTATCTTTACAACATCTTATACATCATAACTTCTAAGTAAATACAAACCAACTAGTTTTAATATACAAGATAACAAAAAGTAAAACATCAGATATCAAGGATAAGACTCTGGCACATAGGACTTGTCCACATATGTCACATTCTCAGTCTCCTGAGGCACGTACCCATAATCCTGATCAATTTTACCTGTATGCATGCAATAATTGAGAGTGAGCTTATATAAAACAAGCCCAGTGAGGATTTGATAGATCTCTAATAGTATTTATTATACTCCTTGGAAATCATCTTTTGAGCAGTAAACACACAATAATCATCAATAACAATATAAGCACATTAATTATAATGACCAATCAATAAAGGATACTCTAGTTGGTGTAAACGCCATCACGATCTCAATCGTTCTTCTTATAACTCCCCATTACTCATGCACTCGAGGTACCTCTCTAGCCCCTCCCTCCATGGCACCTTCGCCCATGCGAGCTGGGGGTAGCCTATGATAGTCATGCTGTTTTCAACCCGACAGCCCGACGCTGCCCGAGAGGTGACACACACATATCAAGACTCATGACAATAATAGTAATCATTCAAATCTCAGGAGGACAACCTTTCACATTGACTATCTCCTGGCTAATCAATAGTCAATTATCACTAGAGGACAACAAAGTAGGTTGCCTATCTCCCGGTTCATCAATAATCAATCAATAATCATCATTTCAACAATATATCATCTAATAAACAATTAACAACTCATCAACTAAGTTAGATGACAAAGTAAGCCATCCAACTTAACATGCAATAACCACACATTCAAACCCTAGTCTAACCATCAACAACTCACAATTCATTCACTCAAACACTATCCAAACATCTAAAGGCATAATTCAACATTTTAAAGAAAGACAACCCAATCTTCTAAAATTCATAACTTACATTCTACTAATCCGATAACCTCCAAACCAGTTTCTATCACTCACCCACTTAATCAACAACATAAGCCCCCTAGGAAACCAACCATAATCCATCCAAATCAAGCCCAACAACCCTAAAACCTGAATGCACCTAGGCTGAGATTTTCGGACTTTCACACCGACATCACAATCAAAATTTCAGCATTACAACATTACTACCACATATTTAACAAACTTTTACAAGCTAACAACAATCGATTCCAACCACCACAACTTCAATTATTCAACAAATAGCCAACAACTCAATTTTAATACCCGAAAAATAAAAATTCATGCTACAACGGTTCAGAACTGATATAAACACATATAATCAATCCTTAGCATCTATTGAGCAATAATATAACATCAATTTAACATTTCAACGGCTAAAAATTCGATTATATGAATTAACATAAAAATGGCATTTTGAGATCCAGAATTTTTCTCTCACCTTCGATGTGTTTTGATGCAAGAAAGATGTGCAATGAGTGCCCAACAAGTGAATTCAAACTTTGATTGACAAGATTTGGCTTTGAATTGCAACTTCTAATGAAAAATTGCCTTTGAAAACCTTGAAATTTCTTTCTCTTTTCTCTCCTATGGCTCTCGGCCTTGTGTGTGTGAGTGAGTGTATTTTTGTGCTTTGCTAATGTGTGTTGATGAAATATATACAAAGGTCAAACAAAATAAAAATAGTTAAAATTGACACTTTGTTAATTTTTAGTCTTTTTCTAGTCTTTTAATTCTATTTTAGATTATTTCTTGCTCAAAAAGTTAATTTGACACTTAGACTATTTTAAGTAAAATATGTTTGGGTGACAACAATTTTCTCATGCAAAGACTTTCATCCGACTCGGTTAAAAACGCGATTTTTGTAAAAGAAAGTGTAAAAACCTTTAAAATTTCAAAGCCGATTTGAAATCCGTTTTAATTCAACATGGGTCCATTAATATCCGAGGACTAGGTTTTAAGACGTTTAAAACACCCTCGTAAAAATTTTAGAGGACGTGCGTCCAAAATACTATTCACTAAAACCGTCGATAAAATTTCTGATTCCGTTTTTGATAAAAATTTTATGAATGCACACATAGCATGTATTAGGAACATAAATCACATATTTAGCACATTCTAACTCATATAACACATAAATAGGTCAAATCACGCAAATCGAGATAAAAACACACAAATCGAGATAAAGACAAAATATGGGGTATCACAAAGGGCATGCCACAACTAATAGCAAGGGGTTGAGCAACATAGGAACACATAAGGCTAGCATTGGTATGCAACTAAATAGTATTGTGCAGGCAAGGTCGGTCGAGTAGCCGGTCGAGTTACTCGACCGATCTCACTCGACCGACATGGTCAGTGAGCCAAGTTTGCAAGTCAGTTGAGTAGTCAGGTGAGTTACTCACCCGGCTTACTCAATCGGCCTGGGCAACACATACACGTAAATTTATACATTTTTCTCCTTCTCTTGCTACCTCTCTTCCCAACCATCTACTAACAATCAAACATGCTCAAGGTGATTATTAGGCATCATACAAGAGTTCAAACTCACCCAAAACACGCCACCTCAACAATCAATATCCAACCTACCAAGAATTCAATATAGCTCATAACATCAAGATTAACCTCCAAGTTCCAAATGTTAGCTCTATGCTTCTAATTCTTGCATACAAGTTACATATATAATAAATAAACATACAAGAACAATACAAACTCATCTTTCAACTTCTCAAGAACATCCAACATGGATTGGGCAAATCCTAGATCTACAACACACCAAAATACTCAATCTCCACATTTAAGCTCTTGTATGCAAACTATATCAAGACTAGCACCAAATAAACATCAAGTAACCTTGTATGAGCTTTTATAAGAGTTTTGAAGAGTTCCTCACTTTTGTTCTTGAAGCCTAGATGAAGTTGAGCTAAAATGACCTTGAAGAAAGCAAGAGAATGCAAGAGAAATACTCTAGATGTCTTGAAGATCTTCTTCTTCCTCTTCTCCTTCTTCCTTCTTCTCTTTTCTCTCCTTCCTATGGACGAAAATCTAAGTGTGTGTGTAGTGTGAGTGTCGAGTGGGTGTGTGTGTGTTTTCTGATGTGTGTATGTGTGTAATGTGTATGTATTTGTGTTGGTAGAAATAATATCTAAGGTCTAAAAGACCACCTTGCCCCTTTAACTTAACTTCATTTTCTAGTTTGCCATGTTGTCCTATTTTAACTATCTTAGTTAGCTATTGTACTTAATAAGTTTTAATTACTAGCTATGCTATATAAATTACTCAAATACACATTAAACGATGAAATGCACATAAATTGAGACAAATATACATAATTCCATATAAAAGCATATAATCGCACATAAATTGACTTAATTAGGTATGATATAATCTATATGCACATGTAGTCTTGTGCCGGGCCTTACAGATCTACCTCAGCTTTTTCTGAAATATGTTAAAAGAGGAGTGAGCAACACAGTTGCTCAACGAGGAAAGGGGAATACAGTAAATCGGGGACGTTTTCGAAAATCAGTTCGTGCAATGCAACAGTTAAACACAGAATAACAATTAAACAATAAGAAGTCAATTAGACAATGAAATACCACACATTAAAAAAGATACGATCTCAATGACCCCAAACACTCCAAGTTTTGATCTTCAATCACGAACCTTGATCCACGAACCACGAACATCTTCGATGTGAAGGCATAATCCCCAAACACTCCAAGGGGTGTACTCCGGATATACCCCGATCCTATGACCCAACACCCCTTGGAAATCTCTGGACCAGGCAAGCGAGGGACTGGGTACCATGGTAGCCGAGATATACCGGCAAGCCCAATGCCGCCCAGCTTTCCCAATACTACCATGCTCAAATGGTTGCACAACCACTATGCAATGCACTCAAATGAAAATAATCACATATGAGGGACGACAAAGTAGGTTGCCCTCGCAAATAGTTACAATATAAGTATTAAAACATGAAATAAACATATATGATCAAAGGGGATATGTTCTACATAATTCACGAAATGTTAGAACAACTTAACCTAACCTCTATTAGCATTAAAACAGTCTCATAAAAGTCAATTACAAGTATTTAGCTTCAACTAATCATTTTTCCCTTTGTCAACCAAGGGCGATTTTACTCCCGTATGAAACTTAAAGCACCAATTCTACAAACCAACTATCCTACATCTCTAAAGACACTAAAAGACACCTATTTAAGCTCTAAAAGCCCATTTTTGAAACAAAAGTTCAGGAAGGCCCTGAGTCACTTTTAACAACAGCTACCCTAATTGTCCCCCAATTCAATGCTACAAGAGCACCAAAAATGCTTCCATGCTTAGTAGGTACCCAATCTAACATGCAATTGCACCCGGGTTATCTTTTTACGAAAACTCCCTTTTGAATTTTAGCCAATTTCGCATTTTAATCAAAATTTGAGCAAACTAACCATACTCAACCAATAATCTAAGCTCAATAGCATCTAAAGTACCTATAGATAGCATC
Source organism: Ehretia macrophylla (assembly GCA_037974665.1). Lineage (NCBI taxonomy): Eukaryota > Viridiplantae > Streptophyta > Magnoliopsida > Boraginales > Ehretiaceae > Ehretia > Ehretia macrophylla. The sequence goes on along the minus strand of CM075771.1, from coordinate 68,221,051 downwards.
AAATCTACCTCAGAAGCAAATTCCATCAAAACCCTAATTTTGGCACTATTCATCATCTCCTACAATTGAACCTTTGCAATATTCCATAAATGAAGCCATTTAACTACTCAAGTAAGGTCTAGATAGCATGGAAAAAGTATATTATACAAGATTAGAGCGTTATATAAGCCAATAATAACAAATCAAGAAAAACTATAACATGTACATAAACTTTGAAATTGTAAAAAACATGCAAAACTCCTTCACCAAAGGTATATAGATGCTAGTAGAAGCTTAGGAAAAGCTTGAAATTAGTTGTAAAAGGCTTGGAAGAGATCAAATCACAAGGCTTGAGGTTGCAACTTCTCATTTTCTTCTTTTTGGAGCCGTCGGGTAGGGGGTATTTTGGATATTTAGTGAATTGTTTTATGAGTTTTTGTTATGTATATGTAAGGTAGTATGTATATATTATGTGTGTAAGTTATTTTAGGGTCAATGCTTATAAAACTTAGTCAAAGCTAGGCTAAAACACCAATTAAAAGCTAACTACCCAATAACATGTTTATAATATTTTCACTATTCATACGATACAAGAAACATTTTTCTAATGCGCGTTCCCGACATCCAATGCATAAAATCTCATTTTTCTCATTCATTTTATAAGTCATATAACCTAGGAAAAATATGAATTCGGGCAATTTAAACAGTCAAAATCACACTATGAATAGTAACACAAATAACACATATTCAAGGAAATGAATGCACATTGAAATGTGCAAAGAGACATGCAACAGTTAATTTAAAACATGAGAGAGGTCTCGGACGTCACAGTGTGACTCATCATGGATATTACCATATCTAGTGAGGGTTTGATTTCATCTTTTAGATACACCATTCTGCTGAGGAGTGCTAAGTGTAGTCCACTAAAACACAATTCCCTATTGTATACGGTTACCTTTAAATTCACCCGAGATGTACTAAAACCTCCACGCTCTAGTGTGTTCATGGGTCTACCATACAAATTACTGTGCAACAATTCCAACTATATTCTTGTCCTATGCCACTTGGAAGAATATGCCCTTTCGGACATCTTTTTTTTTTTAAAGAAAGATTATCACAATAAGCCTATGGTTCGAGATCTAATGAGCCCAAAAGCCCATCTTCAACTAACCTTTAAATCTGTTAAGGTTTATATGACTCGAATCATAGGTTCCACAAGTGCAAGCCATTGGTGGATGAAAATTTTCTTTTCTAAAAAAAAGAACTTGAGTATTCAGAATCTATATTATCACACATTGGAAATAATTGAATAATGATAGAATAAATATATCATGCATACTTTTAGACTTAATAAAACTTTTCTATAAATGGAGAATTAAAGTCAACAAAAGTAATATTTAAAAATAAACATCAAAACTTAAACTTTCTCATGTTTGAAGCACGATAAATATTGTCTTATTCTAAAAACTATCATTAAATAATAAAATAACTATTCTAACCCCAGCAGCCCAGACCATTGCTCTAATGCCAACCTTAAGAGCGAATCTACCTTTATTTAGCCTATTCGTTTCTTGAAACCCCTGCATGCTAATACAGACGTAGTTAGTAGTTCTGGAATCTACTATCCATGATTCTGTAGAATCAACCACCAAACTTGTTTCAATGACACAAGTAAAGTCTGTAGCTTTGTTTTTCGTAGCTGGGTACTTTGGGTAGTCTTGTTTTCAATGACCTTTTTGGACACACTCGAAGCACTTCACCTTGGGCTTACCACCTGCAACCTTTTTTTTTTTCTTCTTCTGCCAATTACCAGCGAGGCCTTTGTTTTTACCATTCTCCTATTTCCCCTTTTTCCAAAATTTCTTCCCTTTCGGGTTTTGTCCAGAAGATGATGCTTGAGCCATATGGGCTTGACCATTGGACTGCATGATTACCTCAGCTGCCTGAAGCTCCTTTATTAGCTCAGTAAGCCCCATATCCATCTTGCTCATGTTGTGATTGAGCTTGAATTGGGAGATGATTCAAGCAGTATCTCGAGAATCATGTCTACCTTACTTTCATTGTCAATTTGGGCTCCCAAGAATTCTGCGAGGTTAAAGTTGTCCATCATCTTGAGAACATGTTCTCTTACAGACAAACCCTATGCCATCTTAGTCATCATGATCTCCATCATTGCAACTTGTTTTGCAGGACTATTCTTATCTAAGAACATCTCAGTTAATGAGGTTATAATTTCTGCAGAAGTGGCTTTGCTCTCATGTTGTATCAACAATACGTCAGACATTGAGGCTAGTATGTAGCACTTGGCCATGTCATCTGCCCTTTGCCACTTGTCATGGGCCTCTTTTTCAGCACCAGTAGAATTATCCCTCAATTGAGGGCAAGGTTGAGTCAAGACATACTTGTACCCATCTATAGTGAGTACTATGTCTAGCTTCTTCTTCCAATCACTAAAGTTTGGGCCAGTCAGCTTATCATTTGAAAGAATAGCCGACAAAGGATTGAAAGAGCCTGTCATATTATCTGGATATTCATGCAACATAATTAAGTATGAGAAAATTATGTAAGACATACATATATGAATAACATGCATGAGATGATATGATAGGAACTCACGAATGCACATGCACAACATAGATAACCCTTTAAACTATGACTAGTGCATTAGTGATTACTCTTATCACTACTAAGTTTGGCTTCCCAAGATCTGATAGCACTTACTCCGTAGGAAGGTTACTACATATCTTGAGTCGAGTGTAAATACTATTCCTTATGGGATTTCCTAGATAATTCAGACTTGGGCTTCGTAGGGAGGTAACCCTTATCAATATCTATAAGGTGATCTATAGCATAGAACTTCACCGTAGAGTTACCGCTCCACTGACATATTTTATATGAATTCCCAATTTTAGATCATTTCGCTAAGTCAAGGAATAATGTCACCCTCTGTGGGGAACATACCGTATGGTAAGACGAGGTGACATCCTCCTTTAACATGATTTTAATATGAAAAGCCATAGGATTTCCTAGTTCCCTCTCCCACTAGATTATTTGGACTAAGGGTTTCTACTTACGTGATTCTTTTTAATACTTAATTATAGTTTTTCCCAAAAAAGTTAGATTAAAGCCTATAACCATTTTGTCTAAAACCTTTAAGTATAATATTTAAATCACATTAACCTAATCTGAGTTATTATCCTAACCCTAGGCAAGGCTTTCTATAAGTCTCTAGTCAAGTCCAGGGTTCTAAGGCTTTCTATAAGTCTCTAGTCAAGTCTAGGGTTCTAAGGTAAAATAGCCATCTTAATGTTTTTCCTTAACCAATTTCAATCTTTAATTTAATCAATCTTTCGACTTTAATATTACTAGTCTAATACCTAGATTAATTATCTGACTTGACTATGAATAACTTAATTTTTATACTTATAGGATTGCCTATATTTTTAATCCTATAAGGTAATCTCAATGCTAGACAATTTTGCATAATCAAGTAAAAATAGATCAATTACGTAAAACCACATAATTTAGCAAAAATAAATTTATAGCATTTAATAAACAATTAATTAATAATAACTCCCATAATAATATTTCACACTTTGCTAAAACAAATTATCTGTAAAATTAATACCATATTAATCCATGCAAATAAACACAATAAATAAAATTAACAAAGTAAAAAAAGAGGGAAGAGATCGTGCTCACATGCTTTCCCATAAAATATATTATATTTTTGTGTGTGTGTTGTGTTGTCACAAACCTTAGTCAACATGGATTAACTTTTACAAGTTGTCTAATCCAATTTCATAACCAATATTCATATTAATATGAACTTCTAATATCATAGGAATTTTTATCACGAAACTCAAGAAAACCTATTTTTCCAAAAATTCCTAGATTAATATAGGGAGTTTATAGTGGTTTCAAAAACTATTAGTTGTAACCTTTTAAACTCCTATTAGACAAGTAATTTAATCAAAGTTCAATTCCTAATCCAAACCACATACAAATTAATTACCAAGAATTAATTCTAATAAACATATAAACTAACAAGAACACAAAATTTCATGCATCAAAAGCATTGAACAAATATGAATTTTTAGTGTTCTAAAATTATTTCTTAGTTTCTACTACTAAACAATTAAACTAGTTTAGGTATTTCATGATTTAATTCGCAGTGGCTCTGATACCACTGAAGGAAAATGTTATAACATATGAATCAAATTCTATAATTACAAGAATAAGGCGAAAATATTCATGCATGGATCTTTAAAATGAATAAAGCATGAAATAGCTGCTTGAACATCTAAACAATTTATAGTTTAATAAATAAATTTTTTTTTTCAGGAATACCTTTATCGCGAAGAATGATGAAAAAAAACTTCACCTCTTGCTAGAGAGACCACATGCCTGGAACAAGTTTCTACTCCTCAATTTAGATCTTCATCTCTATCCCAAATCCTAACTAAACTGTTGATCTAGTTATGGGACTAGATCTTGCAAAACTAAACTAAAGAAAACTGATACGAGTTTCTTCAAAGATTTGAAATTTACTCATGAGAGTGAGAGAGAGAGAGAGAGAGAGATCTCAAAGGAGATTGTGCAATTGTAGAGCTTGGGGTAGAGGCCTTTATGTAGGTGAAAATATGCAAGGTAGTTCGTCTTAATCAAAATCCAAAAGAATAAAGGATTAGGACTTTGAATTATCATTTAATTCCAAAATATAACAACCAATACATCATATATTACTGTGCATCTAGATTCAGGATGATCAACCTGAATCATTCTAAGGGAGTGATTATTGTATAGATTTCTTATTATATGTGCATGTCCCTTCTAACCAAGTCCAAACACATAAATCAAAAAGCTGTTGACCCATATAAGTTGTCACCCATAGTGACTCAAAGTGCAAGAACTTGACTTTGTCAATTCATCCACACATGCTCAAAATTAAGAGCACTGGCCCACTTAAAAGTTTGTAGGTATATGTGACCTCTTTCTTTGATAGTACGTATTTAGAGTTCACACTTATGGTGACACGTCCAATGTATACACATGCATAAGTGAAGTAAGTCTAGAACCCTATCCATGATGAAGATAGATCAACCTACTATAAATGGAAGTTATTCACAATAACTTCTAACATGGTAGAGTGCCTAACTCTACTACTTAGTTATGGACTAAATAGCTTTGTTTAACAAGTAACCATGACTTAGACCTTCTGTACGTAACTACCACGCACCTAAGTCAACACTTGAAACAAAGACCTTATATACATATATATATATATGAAAGTCAATCAAATAAGAGAGAAACATGCTCATAAAAGTAAAATGACAGTAATTATTCATTGCAAACATCCAGGTATATTAATAACAATGTGCTAGTGGTCTTTTGGGCATACCTTTTCCTAACAGCTTATTTCTATTAGCCAGTGATAATAACACCGTACGACCTATCACCATGGATGTGAATGAAGAATCATGTCATGTTCTTGGCCCTTCTTATTCTTGGTATGAAGAGTTCGAATAATAATATAGATATATTATTTGAGCCTCTATTTTATAAGTTGAAAATATTATGGGACGTAGGGGTACTTTGTTATGATGTGTCGTCCAAGTACAATTTTCAAATGAGGGTAGCTTTAGTGTGGATAGTTAATGATTTCTCAACATATGACATGTTGTCTAGTTAGAGTATGCACGGGTGTTTGTTGTGTTCATATTGTATAGAGAAATCTAAGGCTTTTCAATTGACAACAGGGAGAAAGAATTGATTCTTTGACCACTATCGACAGTTCTTAACAAGAAACCATCCATTTTGACGAGACAAAAAGAACTTCTGGAAAGATAGAATGAGAAAAATCTACACTTCCACTGAGATTAAATGGTGAATAGATTTGGGAGCGTGTTTGATATTTTTCAAAAATAAATGAATTGTCTAAAGGTAGTAGAATAGATAGTTTTGAAGAGTGGGATAAATGGACTAAACGAAACATATTTTGGGATTTGGCTTATTGGTAGTCACACCTTTTGCGTATCATAATCTAGAAGTCATGCATATAGATAGAATGTTTTCGATAATATTTTTAATACTGTGATGGTCATAAAGGGAAAGACAAATGATACTGCCAGTAGAAGAACTAATATTGGGAGATTTTGTGATGAGCCTAAATTATATATTCAAGATGGAATAATGATATGGCCATGTATACTCTCCTTATTCCATCTAGGAAAAAACTTTTGAGATGGCTAAGGGAGTTACAATTCTCTGATGGATATGCATCAAATATAGAAAGGTGCGTTGACATGAACAATTTGAAGTTATCACATACGAAGAGTCATGATTGTCATGTATTTATGGAGAGATTGTTTCCTATAGCCTTTCGAGAGTTACTGCCAAAGTATGTTTGAGAACCTTTCACCAATTTAAGCTTATTTTTAGAGACCTTTGTTGCACAACTCTTCAAAGACAAGAGCTCAAAAGAATGCAAGAAAATATTGTCAACACCTTTTGTAAGTTGGAAAAGATCTTACCTTCAGCCTTCTTCGACTCTATGGAGCATTAACTAGTTTACTTGGTTTACGAAGTAATTTACAGCGGTCATGTACAATATCGGTGAATGTGCTCTTTTGAGAGGTTCTTGCATCCTTTGAAGCGAAGGGTCAAGAATAAAGCACATGAAGGATAATTTTGTCTTTGAAACGTCAACATTTTATTCATATTATTTCTCAATGCATGTACAAACTAAAACAAAAACATCAGTTGAAATGATAAGTCCATGGATGCAGATTACCCTAAAGGTTAATCGCTTGTTAGATGATTGAGATTTAAAGGTTGCATACTTATATATTTTGATGAATTATGAAAAAGTGCCCTTATATATCAAATAAGTTCATGACCCAACTTCATTGGTGTATTAATTTCATTTTTTGAATTATATAAGAATTACATATATAATGCACTAATAATACTGAACGAGATGTTTGGATGATCTTCTAATCAATAACCCATCATTGAATGATTCAGAAATCATGTACAATATTGATAACCTTTTCCCAAGATGGTTATGTGACCATGTAAGTAATGCTTGGCCTTAACGTCCCTAAATTTAAAAACCCTTCAACTTTGACATATTATATTCAACTTTAATTTAATCCTTTTAGCTTGCCAACACTAATGGTTTGGATGATCGCGTGAAATATATTTCAATGGGTCCAACTAGGAGGGTGTATACGTGGTCAAAGTACTTGATGAATGGGTATATGATGTGACTGTATTTGCAGCACTCAAACCATGGTATTTGTACTGCATTTTTATCTTAACTCTGGAATAAATGCAACACTTTGATACCTTCGATACAATGTAGAAAAATACTAAAAAGTGAAGAATCAGACCCGAAATGCTCCAAATTACAAGTCAAGATGTAAGAATGGGGAAACATGAGAAACGGTTGAAGAATGAAGCTCATAGAGAAGAAATTTGACTGAAACTAGCACAAAATCGGACTCGAAACATTGACCCAAATGATCTCAAATAGTGACCTATGTCCGTTTTTGACAAATCATATCAGTTTTCCGGGTAGAAACAACCTTCTGAGCAAAATACAAGATCCTGCGCGCAGCGTGATTTTAGCCAAATTTAATCATTTGGAGGGTTAAAACAATGAAAAACGCCCGAAAATACCGCGGTTAATGATTTGGTCAAAGTCAACAATGCAAAAAAAGTTAACTATTTCAGAATTTTGCCTATAAATAGAGCTTCAACCCTTTGAGAATTTGTGAGTTAATTTTGGAGTATTATCAATATTTTTGATATAATTCCGAGTTAATTCTATTTAGTTTTAAATTTTAGTTTTAGTTAATTAAGTAATAGTAGAATACGAGGAAAAGTCCCACCTAGGTAGCTCTTATTCGGAAAAATTTTACCCGAATAGCTATTTTTAGGGGGAAGTCCGACCCAAGTAGTTATTATCCGGGGGAAGTTCTGCCTAAATAGCTTTTAATAGAAAAGCTCTTATTCGGGGGAAACTCATCCCTAATAGTTCTTATTCGGGGGAAATTAGCTCTGCCCGAATAGCTATTTTGCGTCGGACCTCTGCTTAAATTTAGGGAATCAGAAATACGCGTTTGTCGATATGGGGGAGTCTTTCTTGACTCTCTTTTGTTTACATAACTCGTATTCATTTATGTTTGAGTAGAGTGATATCTATGGGTGAATATTGTAAATGATAGTATTTTAATATATGGTCTCGGATTTAGTTTATTCAATTCATATTGCAATGTATGGCTTGTTTTAATTTAGCATTTCATACGTAATGCTTTTAAGTAGACGTTATGATTGCTTTACTTTCGCTTCATAAATATTATACTTGTAGTTAATATTATGAATGCGTTACTTTCGTGCCATATAAATGTTTTAATCATGAATTTATAGGTTGTACCATAGTTTCTATCTGTAAGGTTAATTCCTTAGTTTAGTTTGCCTTGTTGTACTTGGTTAAAATAAGCTAAGTAGATTAACTAGGTCTATAGGTTTTAGCTTAACCGGGTATATACTTGTAGCTTAAGCCCTTGCAGAATTAGATAAACTAGATATCGAGCCTATATTAATTGCCTCATTTACATGTCCAAACCCCTAGATCACCACCTCTCGTATTCTACTAATACTTAGTATAACTTAGATAATTTAGTTTACATTTTTCGCACGTTACTCAAACCCACCTTGCGATTTGTCACTTAAGAGCTTTAACACTTTCACACTACTTCACTAACTTAAACTAGCGAACTTCCCTGTGGTACGATTCCGCACTTATAGCACACTACACTACGAAGATCTATGCACTTGCGGGTATTTTAACTTGGTTTATTTTGTGCACATTTTAACGCACAACCCGATTGCAGCAGTATAGTTATCACACTTTAGCACATGGATCATCAAAGATGATAATGAATAGTTGAGTCTTCGTGAAAGGGGCAACGCATAATACAGAAGAAAGTGATTACTATATTTATTGAATGATATTATTGACTTAGAATACCATAGTGAAACTTTGAAATGTAAAATTATCCATTTCAAGTGTGAGTGGTACGACTCTCAAAAAAAATATAAGGTTAAAGGTTCATCTGAAATATTGGTTGACTGACATAAATGTGAAGAAAAGATACCCAAAGTATGAACCTTTTTGTCTTAGCTGAACAAGCACATCATGCTTACTTTACCAAGTATCCTGGTGTTAAGATAGGCCAGATAGATTGGGGATAGATTGGTGGACTATATGTAAGATCAGATCAAGGAACCAATATGATGTGTCCAAAGATAAGGATGGAAATGATATAAATTAACACTTGGCTTTTTAGGCGGATGAAATAGAGGTGCCATTCGTATAACCGAATGATCATGATATGGCCATGCATTATCATGAGTCAGGTGAATGCATTGGGGTAATTTGAAATGCTAAAGAAGAGCATGAGTACTATGCCGATAGTGATAAAGAAGATCATAAAAGTGACTCCAATAATGACATAGAATCTGAAGACAATAAATTATTTGATTGAAATTTATATTAATAAATTTAATATTCTGTATGTGAATTGTATAGTATAGATTCAAAAATTGTAATGAAAAGTTTTTATAATTTATGTACATTTATAGTATATAATGTATATGTATATGTGTGTTTGTTATATTATTTTTAAATCAGTCATTCCGCTCAAAGCTAGAGACAGAGGCTAACAACAATCACAGTCTGATATACCATCATCATTGTCTTTCGCAGCACGTGGTAACGCTAATTGGGAGTCCCTTAGTATCACTGGAACGTCAATCCGTTCCACCAGATTATTTGTGCCCCTTTTTTGACATCTGCGTGCACGATAAGGATTAGCACACGAATATTGTTGGTTCTATGCTCACTATTAGTTAACAGCACCAACCCACACTTGCAAAGTCATCAGGATGTGCAGATGGTACTACTAACTGGCGAGCGATGAGTTTCTAGTCACTACATGATTACACGACATGGTTGGAAGATGGACATACACATATTCGCTATATTACAACAAGTAAAAATTAAATACAATACAAATATAGACTAATTCCTATAAGTCTTCATTATTTTACAAGTTATAATAAGTTTTTAATATAATTGTTAGCATATTTGTATTTACTGTAAGCATCCGAGAGTTCATGACCATTTTTGCAAGCGGGTACACGGTCCCATAGATCACTTACGGAGAGGTTCTACCAGAGGTCAATGACCGATAGTTTCAATCATTTGAGGTATATATAACAATTAAAGTAATATTTATAAAAAATAAAAAAATAAATAAATAAAAATTAATTTTTTTAAAAAAAATAATTAAAAAAAATTATTTAATTTTTTTTTTTTTTTTGGGAATTTTGATTGATTAGAAAATGAGTTATTTTAATGATTCATCTGATCAATGGGCTTTTATCTATTACTGCTTGTAAGGTATATTAGTATTTTTATTCTTGTAATTTTATTTTGTATTTAAAGTTTATAAGTCGTTGTATGCACGGACGTCGTTCTTTGGATCCAGAACTCGCCTCGTTTGATCCTGAGCTCGAGAAAATTTGCGTAGGAAGTTAAAATTCCCAATGGCGAATCAAGAAGTAAATATCCCGGCTCTTCCTATAGCTCAGCCTGTTAATCAACCTATGAACCAACCGATGACTTTACGTCAACATTTTTCACTAGGTGATTTTGACCCTGAATTTGCCATAGCCCTACCGGCTATTGGCAATATAAATTTTGAGGTCAAAACAGGGACTATTTCAATGCTTCCTTCCTTCTATGGAAAAAACAATGAAAATCCTCACGCTTACATTGTGCAATTCATTGAAGCATGCACAACTCTTCATATTCCTAATGTGAGCCGTGAAAATATTCACCTGCGTTTGTTTCCCTTTTCATTGAAAGATAAAGCCAAACAATGACTAAATCATCTAGACGCAAGAGTGATCACTTCTTGGGGAGAACTTATTCAAATTTTTTTACATAGGTTCTTCCCAATGGCTAAGACTACTACTTTGCAAACAGACATCATGACATTCGCACTGTCAGACTTAGAGCTGTTTCATGAATCGTGGGAAAAGTTTAACGATCTTAAGAATCAGTGTCCTCATTATGGGTTTGATCGTCCCGAACTCTTGCATTATTTCTTCAAATGTCTTACCCCTCATAATAAGATGATAGTTAATACAATGAGCAATGGAGGTTTTTATAACCTCACAGCGGACGAAGCTTGGAGAAGAATAGAAAATATTACTGAAGACTCTCTCCAAAACACTGCTGATGACAGAGATAGTAAGAGCACCCATAATCCCCAAAAAAGGGCATTATTTGAAGTTAACTCTAGCTTCAATTCCCAATTGACTGACAAAGTAGATGCCCTAGCTCAGCAATTAGAAAAATTCATCTCTTTAGGGTCTTCTTCTTCTTCAGCTCCTCAGATCACGGAAGTTTGTACCATATGTCCTACAGTAGATCACTCTACTCTAGACTGTCCAATCGGTTCACAATTTCCTAAATTCATGCAAGAACAAGTCTGTGTCGCCCAAGGATATACAAGGAATTACAATCTGTATTCTAACACGTATAATTCAGGCTAGCGAGACAAGGGAATCAAGAGATTCGGTTTCTTCAACATCAATATCAAAAAAGACAAGGAAACTATGAGCCTTATCAACAAAGTCAGCAGGAAAATGGTGAAATTCGATTCCCTCAACAGCAATATCAGAGGCCACAAAATAATAACCCTCCTGGTTATTACCCAGTCCAACAGGACAATTCGTTCAGAACATAACGGAACAATGTCCCAGCTCTTCCTCCTACACAGTCATCATCTGGTGACAAATTTGACAAACTTATGCAAATGTTCCAAGTTCAGCAACAGTCTATTGCTAAACTTGAAGCACAAATCGGGCAGATGGCCCAAAATTTAAGAGAGATGAGGGTAAGCTTTCATCTCAGACCGTGGTAAATCCATGAGGACAGTGTAGTACTGTCCAAACTGAGACAGTACAAGAACAGGCCAAGGCTGTAGTTACCCTTAGGAGTGGGAAAACCATTGATAACCAGGTTAGAGTAAAAGTTAGGGATGTTCCAGAAGAAATTGAGGAATTTGAAGAATCTGAGATTGAGGTTTTAAGCAAAGATGTTCAAAATTGTCGTAAGAATAAAAACCTAACGGTGGAGCCTATAATTGAACCATCCTCACGGGCACCTTTCCCCATAGCTCTGTCATGTCCAAAGCCAACTGATGATCCTAAACAACTCAAGGTCTTAGACCATCTGAAAGATATTAAGATCAATTTGCCATTAGTTGAGGTAATACAACAGATTCCAGACTATGCCAAATTTCTGAAGGATTTATGTGTGAAAAAGAGACGGACCAACTCTATTCCTAAGAAGGAGTCTTACTAAAAAGGTTAGTAATATCTGCACTAGATGACTGCTTCAGAAGTGCAGTGACCCAGGAGCTTTCACCATTACATGCTTAATTAATGACCAACGCATAGAAAACGCCTTGCTAGACTTAGGATCTAGTGTTAACCTCATCCCTCACACAGTCTACCAAAGGTTAGGTCTTTAAGTGTTAACACCGACTAATGTGACCCTCCAATTGGCAGATAGATCTGAGCGAATACCTCGAGGTATTGTAGAAGATATGATCGTTAGAGTAGGAGAATTCTTGTTCCTAGTGGACTTCATTGTGTTAGATATGGACTTAGGCCCTGATAACAAAAATACCACTCCCGTTTTACTAGGCAGACCATTCCTAGCAACAATTGATGATGTTATCTATTGTAGGACGGGTATGATAGAACTAACATTTGGGAACATGAGAACTAAGCTAAGGGTTGCTGATGCAGCCAACAAATTGAATTAAGATGAGGAAGAAGAATGCTTCTATGTTGATACCATTGACTCATGTATAGATGAGTTTGCCTACTCGATTCTAACTCCTAATCAAGAAATAGCTGAGTTAGAATGACTTTTGTTTGAATGTGACATTTCTCCTGAAATGGTCACCTCCGCTTCCATTGTTGTTGATCCAAATAAGGACGATCAAGTAAAAACTTATTTCCCTAAAGTTTCAGAATGTCCCACAATTGAGTCCCTACCAGTTTTGGAACTCAAAACTTTGCCCTAGCATCTTAAATATGCCTACTTAGGACCTGATGAGACTCTTCCGGTCATAATTGCCTCGGATTTGACTCCCGAGCATGAAGACAGACTGTTAAAGGTCCTAAGTATCCATAAACAGGCGATAGGTTGGACGATTTCTGACTTGAAAGACATTGATTCCTCTGTGTGTATGCACAAAATTCATCTCGAGGAAAAAGTTACTCCTTCTCGAGAATTTCAGAGAAGACTAAACTCAAATATGGGTGATGTCGTCCACAAGGAGATCATTAAGTTGTTTGATGCGGGTATTATATACCCAATTTCTGATAGTACATGGATAAGTCTGGTAGAAGTGGTACCGAAGAAATCTGGGATTACTGTGGTCTCGAAAGATAAAGGTGAGCTAATTTTTACACGTACCACAACAGGGTAGCGTGTATGCATTGACTATAGAAAGCTCAATTCCAAAATAAGGAAAGACTACTTCCCTTTACCCTTCCTTGACCAAGTCCTAGATAGAATAGCCAAACAAGGCTGCTATTGCTTTCTGGATGGGTATTCGGGATATAACCAAATCCCAGTCTTTCCTGAAGATCAGGAAAAGACTACCTTCACATGCTCTTATGGGACCTTTGCGTTCCGACGCATGCCTTTCGGTCTTTGCAACGCTCCTGCGACATTTCAAAGATGTGTGATGGCTCTCTTCTCAGACGTGATCGAAAAATTCCTGGAAGTCTTCATGGCTGACTTCTCAGTATTTGGAACTACTTTCGACGAGTGCCTCACACACCTTTCTCTAGTTCTAAGTTGGGAAAAGAGCCACTTTATCGTTAGGCAAGGTATAGTTCTGGGTCATGTTGTTACACAAGATGGAATCCATGTGGACCCATCCAAAGTCGAGCTAATAGAAAAGCTGCCCGCACCCAAGACGGTGCGTGATATCTAATCATTCCTTGGTCATGCCGGTTCTTATTGACGTCTCATCAAGGATTTTAGCCATATAGCCCGACCACTCTCTAGTCTTCTAGCAAATGATACTGAGTTCAAATTTGATGACAAGTGCTCAGAAGCTTTTGAGAAACTCAAATCTTTACTATCTTCTGCTCTTATCATCCAACCTCCTGACTACAATCTTTCCTTTGAGATAATGTGTGATGCATCAAACTATGCAGTGGGAGCTGTATTAGGACAGTGTAAGGATAAACTGCCTACCGTGATATATTATGCCAGCAAAACATTGGACAATGTACAAAAGAACTATACAACCACTGAAAAGGAATTGCTGGCTGTAGTTTTCTCATTGGACAAATTCATATCTTACATCCTAGGATCCAAAGTAATAGTATACACGGACCACGCACCTTTGCGGCATTTACTGACCAAAAAGGGTACAAAGCCTCGTCTAATCCGTTGGCTATTACTCCTTCAAGAGTTTGACCTTGAGATCAAGGACAACAAATGAAGCGAGAATTCTATCGCTGATCATCTATCACGTCTTATATGTGATTCTCCTCTTGACTCTTTGCCTTTCAAAGACATGTTCTCTGATGAACAACTTTTTGCCATCTCACATAAGACCCCGTGGTATGCCCACTTTGTCAATTATTTGGCTGCCCAAGAGTTTCCAACTCACTGGGGTAAAAGAGAAAGGGAACGGTTCAGGGCACAAGTCAAGTACTTTATCTGGAAAGATCCCTATCTTTTCAAGATTTGTGCCGATCAGGTCATTAAGAGATGTATACCTGAGGAAGAATTTGACAGTACACTCCAATTCTGCTACTCTGAAGCATGTGGTGGACATTTTGGAGGAAAAAGGACGGTTGCCATAGTCCTTCAAAGTAGGTTCTTCTGGCCCACTCTTTTCAAAGATGCCCAGCAAGTGTGTAAAAATTGCCCACAATGTCAACAAGCTGGCTTTATCTCAAGAAGGGACATGATGCCTCTTACACCCATCCTCATTTGTGAAATATTCGATGTGTGGGGTATAGATTTCATGGTCCCTTCCCTCATTCCTCAGGCTATTCTTCTATTCTTGTTGGTGTGGACTATGTGTCCAAGTGGGAAGAAGCAGTAGTAACCCGAACCAATGATCACAAAGTTGTGGTCAAGTTCATTAAAGAGAACATCTTTTCTCGATTCGCGGTGCCACGTGTAACGTCCCAACTCGACCCCACATACGATCAGTCAGGACGCAACGGAATTTCGGCAGTATAATGACAGTAATACGGACATCAGGGCTCTAATCCAACCCTTTATAACTTCATACAACCAACTCCAAAGATCAACAACAACTCCACAACCATTTCAACAACATAAACATAACCATGGCCACATATCAAACAACCATTCATCGGTTCATTCATAAGTTATACGCCTCCATTCCAATACATAGGCTATATCATACATTCTCAAAATAGATTATAAACCAGTCTAGCAATCTAGTCATGTTCAAAAGAAAGACCACTAAACTAGATTTATATAAGCCTTTATCTTTAAGTAATTTATACAATACATCATACTACAAAAACTAAGACAAACTCATAGATATGACTCCAACACATAAGACTTCTCCACAGAAGGCACATACTCATCTTCTTGAGGAACACACACAAAGTCTAGCTTAGTAACACTTGAATGCAGAAAACGAATGAGAATGAGCTTATATAAAACAAGCCTAATAAGGATTCGATAAATCTTTCAAAAGTATTTACTATACCCCTTGGAAATCATCCTTTGAGTAGTAAACACACAATGAACATCAATATCAATATAAGTACAACAAATACAGTAACCAAACAATAAGGATACTCTAGTTAGTGTTGTTCCATACGCCATCACGATCTCAACCATCTTCTTGTAACTCTCCATTACTCACATACCCAAGCTACCTCATCTAGCCCCTCCTTCCATGGCACCTCCGCCCATGCGAGCTGAAAATAGTCTATGATAGTCATGCCGTTATCAACCCGACAGCCCAATGCTGCCTGAGAGGTGGCACACACATATCAAGACTCATGACAATAATAATAAACATTCATATCACAGGAGGACAACAAAAGTAGGTTGCCTATTTCCCGGCTTTATCAATAATCAATCAATTAACATCATTTCAACAACATAACATCAATTAATCAAATAGACAACTAACAATTAAGTTAGATGAAAAAGTAGGCCACCCAACTTAACATGCATTAAACTACACAACCAAACCCGAATCTATCCTACAACAACCCACGATTCAACCACTCAAACACTACCTAAACAACCAAAGACAATATTTCAACATTTAAAGAAAGGCTACACAAACTTCTAACAATCATAACTTACATTCTACTAATACAATAACCACCAAACCAATTTCTATCATTCACCTACTCAAGCATCTACATGAGCCCCCTTAAAAACCAACCATAACACATCCAAAACAATCCCAACAACCCTAATTCCTCAATGCACTAAGGCTGAATTTTCTGCACTTTTACCACGATATCCAAATCAAAAATTCGGCATTACAACATTACTACCCCATAATTAAAAAACTTTTAGAAGCCACAACCAACCAATTCCAACCACTACAACAACAATTATTCAACAATGAACTCAAAATCCAACTTTAATATCGAAAAAATAAAAATACATGCTACTACCGTTCAAAACTTATATAAACGCACATAAACGATCCTTAGTATCCACTGAGCAACAATCTAACAACAGTTTAACATTTCATCGGATAAAAAATTTAATTATATGAAAATAACACAAAATAGCATTTTGAGATCTAGAATGTTTCTCTCACCTTTGATCTGAAACAAAGCTAGGAATACGTGCAATAGGTGCCCAACAAGTGGAATCTAGCTCGGTTTGAAAAGATTCGGACAAAAACTAAGTTTTCTAGACAAAATTTGCTTTGTAAAATAAAATGAAAAACTCTCAAAAATACTCTAGGAACTCACGGCAATGTGTGTGTGTGTTTGTGGTGTTTGCTTTGTTTTTAATGTGTGTAGAGATTTTATATGCATAAGTCAACAAAATATGAAAAAGTCAAAGTTGAACATTTAGTTAATTTTTTAGTATTTTTAGTCTTTTAATTGTCTTTTAAACTATTTTTGCTCACATATATGCATTTAATACTTAGACTATTTTTCGGTAGTTTATTTTAGGTGACAACAATTTTCATTTGCACACATTAACACCCGACTCGGTTAAAAACTCAATTTTTACAAAAGAAAGTGTAAAAACCCTTTTAAATTCCTAATCCGATTCAAAATCCGTTTTGATCAAACACGGGTCTATTAATATCCTAGGACTAGGTTTTCAATTGATAAAAGATCAGTTGAAAAATTATAGCAGACGTGTTTCAAAAATACTATTCATAAAACTCGACGATAAAATTTTCAATGCGGTTTTCGATGAAAATTTCATGAATGCACACATAACATGTAATAGGAATATAAATCACCGAAGTAGTGCATTCTAACTCATATAACACATAAACAGGTCAAAACACGTAATTTTATGCCAATGTGAAATATGGAGTTTCACACCACGTGTGCTTATAAGTGACGAAAGACAGCATTTCCATCACAGGACACTAGAAACCTTATTGAGAAAATACTTTGTCCACCACAAGATAGCAACGCCTTACCACCCACAAACAAGTAGGCAAGTGGAGGTATCGAATAAGGAGATTAAGTCAATTCTTCAGAAAACGGTTAGGCCCAATCGCAAAGATTGGTCAAGTTGTCTACATGACGCATTATGGGCCTATCGTACTGCTTTCAAAACTCCCATCGGTATGTCCCCGTATAAATTAGTATACTATAAAGCTTGCCACCTTCCTGTTGAATTAGAGCATAAAACCTATTGGGCTATTAAGGCCCTAAACTTTGACTTACAACAGGCAGGTGAAGGTAGGAAGTTGGCGTTGAGTGAACTGGAAGAACTTCGTTTCGAAGCTTATGAGAATGCCAAACTCTACAAAGAGAGAATGAAGAGGATTCATGATAGATTTATTTTGAGAAAAACCTTCTCTCCTTCTGATAAAGTTTGGCTGTTTAACTTCAAATTGAAATTCTTCCCAGGAAAGTTAAGAACAAGATGGGAGGGTCCTTATGAAGTGCTTAAAGTATATCCTTCTGGAGTTATCTTAATTAAAAATCCCACAGATGGGCATGTCATCACAATCAATGGACAAAGATTGAAACATGCATTCAATCCAAATATGGTTTCTCATGAAGTTGAATCTGTTGAACTTCAGGACCTTGCAGGCATTCCATAAATGTGATTTTGCCAAGCTAAATGCATTACAACTCAGCACAACCGTCTGACTGAAGACGTTAAACTTAGCGCTACTAGGAGGCAACCTAGTACTCTTTTGTGTTTATATTTATTTAAATTATGTCGTTACATGTACTTTGTGAATCTTTCTCCAGCTTTAGGTAGTTTGGGTTTTGACCATAAGAAACATTCATAGAGGTACCAATGTTGTTATATTAGTGGTCACTGTACGTTTCTGTGTGCGGTTAGCTTAATTGTGTAACTTTGTCTTATAGTGTGAGCTACTCCACCAGCTTAATGTAGTTTGGGTATGTTGGGTATTACTTGATAAGGTAATCAGGAGTGTGAGCATACACCAGATGTAATGTCTGTGACGTAAAACCCCACTGTTCTATCCTTGACCCTGTGGAACTAGCTTTGGCCTTAAGTGGCCGAAGGAGAGCACTAGATATCGTGAGTACAGAAACCTCTGGAAGAGTTAGTCTTTAAAGGAGTATCAACTCTAGAACCCCATAAAAGAGTCTAAATGGTCTGGGTAGTTAAATTATTTGCTTAATATATTAGTTATTTTCCGTGACCATATTTCTTTGTGATTTCTCCCCTATATATTTGTTTGGCTATTTTTATTTATTTAGTATAGCTAACTATATATATATATAAATATATATATTTTTTTTTTGTGTTGATGGTAATCTGTAAAATGCTTTGTCTACTAATCTTTAATTGCAGAATGATACATCTTTTGGCAAAAGTTAGTAGAAAGGCTTTGACATCAACATAAAAATGCTTCACATCAGGTGATATCTTTCCTTACTACATTTTCATTTTTACCTGATCAACATGCGTTGTAGAGTAAGCAAACCATAGGTTTGGGGATGTAGCATTTTTCATTATGTTCTTTCTTGCATATTACACTCTCACTGTCTTACATTACTATTTGCTTGAGGATAAGCAAAGTTTCGGTGTAGGGGTGTGTGTATTTTATGAAAATCTTTTTCAAAATATGTAAGAAATACACCATTTTTGTTCATGAGAAAAGTAGTTTGCTACCTTACTTGTTTAAAAGAAGATGATTTAGATGATTTGAGAACCTGTCTTGTTAGCTATGTATTGAGAAAAACTCTGAGGAAACTCTGTAAGAAAAACTTTGAGGTACTGTATTCATGAGTAAACCTAGTTGTTCTTCTTTTCTTCAATTGATAGTTATGTGATTATGAAAGGACTGAGATAGGATTACCGTTTGTTATGAGAACTTATAGTGATTGAAACCTGAACCCTTATGCCATGTCTGTACAATATGTTATGTTATTCTGTCTATATGTATACTCTAAAAAAAAAAAACAAAGAAAACAATGAAAAAAAAATAGAAAATGAAAAAAAAGAGAGTTGTACATACCTTTACTGTTGAATAAAATTTTTGGTGTAAATATGTTGTAAATCTCTAAGCACCACTATCCTAGACATTGTAATTTAGGATATGTACTATAGTATAAGGTTTCGAGCCTGGATATCTCCGGTGATTAAGGCACGTAGGGGTCCCTTTAAAACCTGACAACCTCAGTCTTAATGGTGGGGGATTCTTGGCCCTAAAGCCCGCTACATGGGATATTCAGAAAGCAAATGAAACTGAACACTATATAGAGATATTGTAAGTTGTACTTTTATATTTCTGACAAATGTTAAAAGGTTAAGGCATGATCAAGAGTTTGATTACAAGTAAAGGCGAGAATATCAAAGTCCAATCTATTTACATAACTTGAAAGTTGGGAATTGAATGAACTTAATTTGCTTAGTTTACTTCTAAATATGTACTCCGAAACAATCAATAGTCGATTTCCAAGAAGAATATCTATTTGTGAAAACTATGTAAAGGTTCTCTTATCATGATTATCATTAACCGCTGAATAGGTTTAAGATAGTGAATTGCATTTCTCATACTACATGTTGGAAAATTTTTGACAAAAGGTTAGGATAGATGCATTCACATGTTTTGACTTGTAAACATTTTTGAAAATTTCACTTTGAATCTATTTTAAAGACAATCTTGCTTGAGGACAAGCAATGTTTAGGTTTAGGGATGTTGATGTGACTGTATTTGCCGCACTCAAACTATAGTATTTGTATTGCATTTGCATCTTAACTTTGGAATAAATGCAACACTTTGATACCTTCGATGCAATGTAGGAAAATACTGAAAAGTGAAGAATCAGGCCCGAAATGCTCTAAATTATAATTCAAGAAGTAAGAATGGGGAAGCATGAGAAACTGTTGAAGAATAAAGCTCATAGAGAAGAAATTTGACTGAAACTAGTACGAAATCAGACTCGGAACATTGACCCAGATGATCTCAAATAGTGACCTATATCCATTTTTGACAAATCATATCCGTTTTTTGGGTAGAAACAACCTTCTGAGCAAAACAGTGAAAACAGTGAAAAATGCTCGAAAATATCGCGGTCAACGATCCGATCAAAGTCAACAATGCAAAAAAGTCAACTATTTCAGAATTTTGCCTATAAATAGAGCTTCAACCCTTTGAGAATTTGTGAGTTAATTTTGGAGTATTATCAATATTTTTGATATAATTCCGAGTTAATTCTATTTAGTTTTAAATTTTAGTTTTAGTTAATTAAGTAGTAGTAGAATACGGGAGAAGTCCCGCCTAGGTAACTCTTATTCGGGAAAATTTTATCCGAATAGCTACTTTTAGGGGGAAGTCCGACCCAAGTAGTTATTACCCGGGGGAAGTTCTGCCCAAATAGCTTTTATTCGGGGGAAACTCATCTCTAATAGTTCTTATTTGGGATAAATTAGCCCCGCCTGAATAACTATTTTGCGTTGGACCTCTGCTCAAATTTTGGGAATCAGAAATATGCATTCGTTGATATAGGGGAGCCTTTCTTGTCTCTCTTTTATTTACATAACTCGTATTCATTTATGTTTGAGTAGATTGATATCTAAGGGTGAATATTGTAAATAATAGTATTTTAATATATGGTCTCAGATTTAGTTTATTCAATTCATATTGCAATGTATGACTCGTTTTAATTCAGTATTTCATACGTAATGCTTTTAAGTAGACGTTATGATTGCTTTACTTTCGCTTCATAAATATTATACTTGTAGTTAATATTATGAATGCATTACTTTCGTGCCATATAAATGTTTTAATCATGAATTTATAGGTTGTACCATAGATTCTATGAAACTATATGTTGTACCATAGATTCTATGAAACTATAGGTTGTACCATAGTTTCTATCTGTAAGATTAATTCATTAGTTTAGTTTGTCTTGTTGTACTTGGTTAAAATAACTTAAGTAGATTAACTAGGTCTATAGTTTTTAGCTTAACCAGGTGTATGTTTGTAGCTTAAGCCCTTGCAGAATTAGATAAACTAGATATCGAGCCTATATTAATTGCTTCATTTACATGTTCAAACCCCTAGATTACCACCTCTCGTATTCTACTAATACTTAGTATAACTTAGATAATTTAGTTAGTTTAATTTAGTTTACATTTTTTGCACGTTACTCAAACCCACCTTGCGATTTGTCACTTAAGCACTTTAACACTTTCACACTACTTCACTAACTTAAACTAGCGAGCTTCCCTGTGGTACGATTCCGCACTCATAGCACACTACACTACGAAGATCCGTGCACTTGTGGGTATTTTAACTTGGTTTATTTTGTGCACATTTTAACGCACAACCCGATCGCATCAGTATAGTTATCACACTTTAGCACATGGATCATCAAAGACGATAATGAATAGTTGAGTCTTCGTGAAAAGGGCAACACATAATACGGAAGAAAGTGATCACTATGATTTATTGAATGATATTATTGAGTTAGAATACCATAGTGAAACTTTGAAATGTAAAATTGTCCATTTCAAGTGTGAGTGGTACGACTCTAAAAAAAATGAGGTTAAAGGTTCATCTAAAATATTGGTTGACTGACATAAATGTGAATAAAAGATACCCAAAGCATGAACCTTTTTGTCTTAGCTGAACAAGCACATCATGCTTACTTTACCAAGTATCCTGGTGTTAAGAGAGGCCAGATAGATTGGGGATAGATTGGTGGACTATATGCAAGATCAGATCAAGGAACCAATATGATGTGTCCAAAGATAAGGATGAAAATGATATAAATTAACACTTTGCTTTTTAGGCGGATGAAATAGAGGTGCCATTCGTAGGCCACAACTGAAAACTAGGGTAGATGCTGATTAAATGGTGTAATCCAAAGTGGATTGGAAAATTTGTAACAAACAAGGAAAACATTAGCAAAATATTTCAAAACTCTACATGGGTGTCACCCCCTTTCATGAGTACAAGAGAATGATGGTTTGTAAACCAATTAACTAATTAAATTCAATAACACAAAATAGTTTATTTTATGTCTAATATATGCATTACTAATTATAAAGTTAATAATACATAAAGAGAGAGAATGTCGTAAAATATGCTGTGCCAAAGTTTTCAAGGCGGCCCATAGTAAAAGGAAATGTGATGGTCTCCAAGAAGGCTGTTGAGATAATGGTAAGTATTTATACAGTGTATTAAATTACACATATGTTTAACGTAATAAGAATATTAAATATTTCAAAATTTCTTCTTTCCAAGAATGATATGAGGAGATGTTCCAACAGCGTGAGGCTGCGAGCCAAGTAGATCTCACGACGCCACCCATTATCCCTAATGAGGCCTTTTATGAGACAACTTGTAGGTCTAAGAAGGGGTTCGTCTACAGACTCGGCTTGTAAGGGGTCTGCATTAGTGGGACAACACATTATGCCCTCACCATTAATGCCCTTGTACTCACGCAACGGGACATCGATGCTGTAGTCAATAAGGCGACAGAGGCCATGAGACAATAGCTTGAAGAGCAGTGACAAGCGCAGGAGGCGACACAGTGTTAGATGTAGCAAGCGATGACCCTCGTGATGCAGATGTATGAGAAAATCTTCCGGCTAAAATTCAACTACCCACCACGTGACCAAGATTAGTAAGATAATCAGTAAATTTTGGGTTTTTTTTATTATAAATTTTAAATATTAATTTTTTACAATATTTTAGGTTTTTTGTAAATATTAATTTATATATTTAACTTTAATTTTTCTTGTAAATATTAATATTTTTTGTATACTTTATGTTTCTATTTTATATTTTATATTTTTTTAAAAATAAATAATTAATTGGCGACGGAAATAGGGCAACGGAGTAGCGACAAAATAACTACGAAAGGTGGGCGACAAATTAACGACAAATATTGGACAATAGAATAGCTACAGAAGGTGCGCGTCGAATATTAGAGACGGGAAATAGGCGATGGAAGTTAATAAAATAATTTCAAATAAAAAATTTATAGGGCAACGAAATGATGACATAAATTAATAAATTATTTAAAAATACAAAATTAATTTGATGACAGATTGACGATAAAAATAAATAAAATAAAATTTTAATTAGGCTACAGATTAACAACATAAAATAATAAGATAATTAAAAATTAATTTGGCTACGGATTGGCGATGGATACCAAAAAAATATATTTATTAATTTTTAAAGTTGGTGACAAAATTTGAATTTTGTGAGGAGCCTTGAGGCGACATAAACTGTATGTCGCCCGTTGCATTTTTTCTTGTAGTGATGAGGGGATAGGATCCAGCGAAAGAAAAAAAAAAGAAAAAGGAAAAAGATGTGAAAATTAAATTGAAACATAAATTTATTTTTCAGTCCCTTAATTTCAACTTTTCGTGTTTTGACCATTTTTCGTTAAGTTTCTTAACGACATCTAATAGAATTGTTTAAGTATAACAGTTTTAAAAAACTAATGGTTCTTTTAGAGGTAAAACTAATTTGATAGTCAAAACAAGACTGAGGTAATACTTTAGTCACCTTCGAAACTATTTAACTAAAATCACATGACAAAATATATATTAATATTTGACCTTTATTTAACACCTATATCTATATTCATCATTATTATAATTTTAATTTATATTTTGAGGTTACGTGGTTCAAATTAGATTTAATATCATAAGGTTCAAAAGGATAATGAAAAACCCGTAGGTAATTTCCATTCTTTACGAGGATTCAGGGACAGGGCGAGGGTGGGGGATAAAGGTATTGACCATGGGGGCAAGGCGGCTATTGGTGGAACCTTTTAGATGACAACACAAGCCATGGGGATAGGTTCCCCCTACACTATTGCCATCGCTAGCAATGGACGAGTGGTGTTTCATGCCACGTTGCGGAAAATAAAGGGTTTATTAAGTTAATTAATATAACACAATGTTTATCATGCTTATTCGATCAAACACAATTTTTTTAAAATATATATATATATATATATATATATATATATATATATATATATACATATTTTACTCCTAAAAAGATGTGTGCCAAAGGTGTACCTTTTACATTTACGCACTTGTTACGAATGCTAAGGAATTGGTAAGATCACCCAAATACCATGGACTTTCCTTTGATTTCTAATGAAACATAGAACTAAAAAAATAATGCGGTGAAAGAAGAAAATTGATATTTGATCTCTAATGAAGAAAAGAAAGAAGTGATTTTACAATCGTATCCAAATACATTTGGATTTAGGATATTTTTGAGTGAGACCCCCTCAAAACAAGATAAATATGACTTCGACCTCCTGTTTTTTTAAAAGTGAGAGACAGACCCCTTATGTTAAGGGTTTGTCTAATTTTATGTTAAAGTAATGTAAAATTTCTATTATACCCTTCATTTGTTTGTTTTTTTTCTTTTTTGTCCTTTCTTCTTCTCTCTCCTTTCTATTTGTATTTTGTCTTGGTAATGTTGATGGTGATATGGGAGAACGGGAGATGAGAAGGGATTTGGGGGAGGAGTAAGAATGCAAAAAGGCAAACTGCAAATAGAACAGAAAGAGAAAAAGTAGGGACAAAACAGGAAAAAAGAAAAGAAATAAAGGGCACAATGGATATTTTATATTACTTTAATAGAAAATTAGACAAACTCAAGGAGTCTGTCTCTCATTTTTTTAAAAACAAATGGTCTAAGTCACGTTTATCTTATGTTGAGAGGGTCTCACTCAAAAATACCCTTTGAATTTATTGGTTTCAAGCCTTGTATTGTAATTGGTTATGTGTTGGTCAATATACTCGAGTGAGAAGGACTAGAGTTCAAATTTAATTATTTTTGTGATGATGAAAAACTTATTTTAAATAGCATCTTATTAATTCTATTCTAATATTATAAAACTTTAAATGCCATGGCTAGAGCAACATGACTTCTTACGAATGCTAAGGAATTGGTAAGATCACCACCAGACGATTGACTTTTCTCTGATTGCAAAAGAAACATAGAAATAGAGGATGAAAGAGGAATATTGATATTTGATCTCTAATCAAGGAAACGAAAGAAGAGATTTTAGGATCATATCCAATTATATTTGGATTAATTGATATTAAGGCTTGTAACTTAAGTGGTAAAGTGTTGATTGATATAGTCTCAAGTTGGAAGGGTCAAGGTTTAAATCTTATTATTTTTTTTATGACGAAAAATGCATTATAGGTGAAATCGTATTGAATTTATCTTCAAGTAACAAACTCTTATATATATATATATATATATATATATATACGGGTTAAAGCAACGCAGTAGCAGACCTATTACCACATGAGGGTGTGCACACACTCTCAACATGAAAAAAAATATTATTTTTTCTTTTGGTTTTTTTCTTTTAAAAAAACTATTATATTGATTATTTTCACGATATGAGTGCATACCTTAATCTCTCTCACTACACGATTATACACCCTAAACTTGAATGTCTGGATCTGCCCATGAAGCAACGTGACTTGTTACGAATGCTAAGGCATTGGTAAGATCACCCAAAGATCATTGACTTATCTTTGATTTCTAATGAAACATAGAAACAAAAAAAATTTTGCGATGAAAGAATATAATTGATATTTGATCTCCAACCAAGGAAATGAAAGAAGAGATTTTGGAATCATATCCAAATATAATTGGATTTATTGGTTTTAAGCCTTGTAGTTTAAGGGGTTAAGTGTTGGTCGATATAGACTCGTGGGAAGAGTGTCATTATGTTTTTGAGGGTCAAGAACTTACTATAAGTATGATCATATTAGATTCATACAAAAGTACAATATCAAGGTATAGTAACATGTCTCAACAGATGTTTTATCTTATTCAAGGACAAAAAATATTTATAATGAGATAACATAAGTTTGAATTTGAGACTTTTGATTACAACGAGTCACTAACCAACCCCTCCATTCAATCCTTAAGAGCAAAATCTCGTTATTATATATATGAGAGAAAAACAAAAATCCTACGGCATATCGTTTTAATATAAAAGAAAATCACAACTTGGAAGGTCAGAACATGAATTTATTGCCACTTTATCAAATCTACCCCAAATGTAAAGAACAATTTCATCAAAGATACACAAACATGGACATAGTGCAAAAAATGCATCAATTTGGAGGCTGCCTGCAGTAGTATGTGCACGTACAAATAGTTCCTCTGCATCTTCCCACACCATTTGGTATTTCAGAACATCTCTTCATGCAATAATGCAAGTGACAATTGCTTAATCGAAATTGTTTATGGCATGTGTGTTCTGGAATCCTCATTGCCGAAACTTCATAAGAAAGCAAAGCCACAGTTGATTCAACTGTCAAGAAAACAATGGTTGAAGCTGAATGTTAATTTACCAGAAAATGAACCCAGTATGCATATCTAATTTCATCTTTGCTCGTTTTCTTATATTTCATAAATAAACCAAACCAAAACAAATTCTATCCAATTAGATGGGATCAATTATATGGATTTAACTTCACCGGTCATTCTAAAGACACAAGGGCATAGGGGATCCATGATTTATATTCAGTAGGAATTAGAATGATGGAATTTAGCACATACATAAATAACTTTTTTTAGTAGGGGCCTGAATTGATTGTTTAGCCTAAAAGTACCTCACATAATCAAAAAAAAAAAATTGAGTTGAGTGGGGGCTGCATATATACTTTGCAATTGCACAAAGGGAAAAATTAAGCAGAAGTCATTTATCTCTTGGACGGTTGGTTCTTTCTTATCTCCTTTATATTATGGCTCAATAGCAGAATAAATGATTTGGATCCTCGCACAACATTATCCACCACAACTATCTAGATCATTCCATTATAATTTTATGTAGTTTACTGCCATTAAATCTCTCCCTTATTACATAATAATCATGAGCGGGTGTATTCACGGACCCACAAGGGTTGCTGTCCTCACTGACCCCAAGAACAGAACTGTTAAGAAGTAAGTTTGAACTATATTTTTTCAATACATCTGAATTGTTAAGACTCTTTTAGGCTAAAATATCAATTTAGTCCCTATTGGAAAAAAAAAAAAAAAGAAACTTATATATAAATGCTAAATTATGCGTTTTAACTTCTCTAAACAAAAATCCTAATCCATCTCAAGTAATAATATTATAAGAAAATCCAATTCTCGCAACGAAAAGCTAAAAACAATATCTTAACATTACAAAGACGATAAGTGATAAATTATGCGTTTTAACTTCTCTAAACAAAAATCTTAATCCATCTCGAGTAATAATATTATAAGAAAATCCAATTCTTGCAACAAAAAGCTAAAAACGATATCTTAACATTACGAATACGATCAAATTCCTAGAATAGAGTTTTAGTTTGCAATGTTAACTTGGTCAACGACAAAGAGAAAAATAAAGCATATTGTGAGGAGAGAGAACCTGAAGAGACAATAAGCAAGACCAAGAGAAGGCCTAGTGCAAATGACTTCATATTCAACTTCAGAGAAGCAAATGTCACCTTCAATTTGCCAATGTTTTATGCAACTTTCACACATGAGAAGGCTTCCATTGACCAATAAACAGTTTGAGCAAACCACCATTAATACATGAAGCATTTAATACTTGATGCCCAATGGAGAAATTAATCCAATGGAAGAGTAAATTTCAAGGTGTTTTGGGTATCAAAGAATCTTAATTTTACGAACCAGGCTTGACAATGTGCTTTACTTCAGCACATGTTCTTTCCTTTGTATCCACTCCTAGTAACAAGTTTGAACTGCACTGTTCTGTCATAATTATTCTATTAGACATTCAGCTTAGACCACAAGTCACTGTTTCAATCCTCATAGCCTCTTCGGGATGAAGAGTCTCGAACAATGAGTTAGTTATCCACATACTTCAATACGAAGGGTTTTCTTTCAAGACCGGAGAAGGTCAAACTCTGGGTGGGCTGTTAATTACTGCGAATCTTTTACAGGTGGGGGAGGAGGGGACATTAATGGTAGTTTAGAAACGTCTGGATTCCAATCTCAATATCTCACCCGGGGTGCTCCGTACCCCCCGTCCTGTGGCCTCTGCAATTCCGAGCCTGAAAACGTAGAGCATCTCTCGATCTACCGCCCTCGGAACATCAGGACCTGAAAAATCTCTTGTGCTCCGTTCAGTGTCAAGCAATCTCTGATGTCTCTTTCTACAAAGAAGAACATCGACTGGGAGATTGCTACAATCACTTCTGAGACTAAATCAATCTGCCATAACATGCCTTAGTTAAGTGTTTAGGCACATTAGAAGATCTACTAATGCTACAACAGATTAGTTAGCAAAATTTGTTACCACGTCAAGGTGACACTATTCCTAAGTTATATATCTTCCATACCCCCATCGAAAAATAGAACAAATCTAAATCGAAGAGTAAAAAAAAAGAGGGTCTATTTGGCCCAATTTTTAGACACATAAAAACGCTTTTTGTGAGTTTACGAGTTGAAATTAACATGTTTTGCCCATTTTTTAAATAACTTTTAAGTAAAAGTTGAAACTAAAAAAACTAAAAAATAAGAAGCTCAAAATTAGAATTTTTCAGAAAAGGTTTTGTGAAACTGTTTTTTTTTTTTTTTTTTTTCAAATATACTCTTTTACATTTTTTTAAATCCAACATTGCACTCAAAACTCTTAAAAGCCCAATATTACCTAACATAAACCGACAAAGTCCATGAGGGGTGTTTGGGTTTTATCTAAGAACTCGTGGAGGAAAATATAATTTACTCTTTTTGTAATTGATGACAATCGTTTGAGTGGCCTGGTATGTTTAATTTTCTGTAGTAGGTGGTGTTGCATAACTCTTGTAGGTAATGCATGTTAAAGGTGGAAGTTGCATGGTAGAGCGGTTGTACAACAGATGCCTCGAATATATGTTAGTCTGACTTGAGGATTGCGTAAAATAATTAAATAGTAATCTATTTTAATAAGAGATTTTAAGTTTGAATTACAATTTTGCCTTCTGTGCTAACAAAAACAAAGGAAGAAATATATTACTTTGTACCCTGTCAAAGATGCACCATTTCCCTTGATAATTTGATGATAATTTTTATTTCCACCAAAAATATAAATGACGAACAATATTATCTCACTCTATCCTTAATTTTCGGAAATCATTGCAATGTTTGTGGTTTAATTTTTACCCAATCAAAAGTAAGAAACTTGGATTTTTTGGAATATTGCGAAAGGAAGGTTGAGCTCCAAGTTGTTCAAAAATAGTGGCATTAAGACTCTATTTTGGTCTAATTGTGAAATATTTTAGTTTTTTTTATCCAGATTCTTCCATGGCATAAAATTCACACAAACAAAACCTTAATGCTGAGGTCATTTTGGTCTTTCACTCTTTAAACCAAAAAAAAAAAAAAAACGAAACATTACCCAGCCCCTCCCCTCTCTATCTCTGAAACATTCGCACACACAAAATACACTTCTTTCCTCGATCACACACACAAAACAAACTAACTCTAGTGTCCTCTACCATCCATCAGCCATGAAACCAACAACCTCAAACAACCACAACAACAAAAGAAGTAGATAATAGATCAAGAATACATACATAGTTTTCTCAGAAAAAAATGGTATTGATTTTAGTACTGAGTTTTTATCACAGATCACAACTTGGATAGATTCAACCAAATACTCATTACTGTGCAAAGCTACTAAACACTTTATTAATACGTAGAGGATATTTATCTTGAATAGATTAATCATATATTCATATATTGAAGCTCTGCAGGCTTATATATATACATACATATACATATACATATACCGGTTTAGATAGCAATATCCTTCAAATTCAATAATCAAAGAGCTTTGTACTATAAATCTTACAACAAATTGATCACCAACAGAAGCTCGAACCAAACAACATCTTCTAATCCTCAACAACAAAGTAGAAGGAAAATCCACCCAACGAGGTAGACAATGACAGGTATAAATCACCAAGTAAATATGGATCAAGAGCCAAGTCCTTAACTTGTCAAGGACGGTCAGCCCAGGTGATTGGAGCCACCAGGAGAATTGCCGAGCAACGACGAGTGAATTACCAACAGCGGTGTAGCTCTCGAATGGTGGTATCACGTTTTGCCAGTGGGTCGGGTTCGCAGGTAGAAGAGGTGGTCAGATCCATGGTGTGATTGTGTGCCGCGTAATGAAATCTAGGAATGGCAATGGGGTCGTGGACCTATCTCATACCCAGCCCCGCCACTTAAAAAGTCCTCCGTCCTTTTATACACCCATCCCTTGTCCCTACTCTTGTCTTTGCCCCATCCTTGAATCTCCGTGAGAAATTGAGATTATCCGCATATTTTTTTATTTGTCTTTAAATTTTACAATATTAAATTTAATTTGAATCACGTAATTTTAAAATATAAATTTAAAGTATAGCAATTATAAATATAAATACAAGTTTTAAATAAAATTTAAATATTAATAATATATTGAGTCTTATGTTTGTAGTTAAATAGTAAAAATAAATTTATCGTAATTAAAATTTAAGCATTTAAAATAAATTCTAACTAAAATTATTGTGTATGAAAACTATATATGAAAAGAAAATACTTCATTGTGTTATGAAATCGTATCGATTATTTTTTTTTTTTTTTTGGGTTATCGTATGCCACATATAATAATAATTGTAAATCTTTGAAATATCATCATTAATTATGTTATTTGAAATTATTTTGAAGTACAAGTGGAAACAACTAACAAAATTCTTAAATCTAATATGATCAATAGTAAAATAAAAGTATTTGAGTAAAATGATAGCATTTGTGTAAAATGATAGCAAATCTTAATTAATGGGATACAATGATCTTGATTAAAAGATGGGTATAAATCATTTTAGTCCCTAAGGTCTGTCAAAAAACCCAAATAGG
Organism: Ehretia macrophylla; assembly: GCA_037974665.1. Taxonomy (NCBI): domain Eukaryota; kingdom Viridiplantae; phylum Streptophyta; class Magnoliopsida; order Boraginales; family Ehretiaceae; genus Ehretia; species Ehretia macrophylla. The sequence continues at coordinate 68,189,378 of CM075771.1, read as the reverse complement.
TCCCTGAGGTTTGGAAAAAGGCTATTTTAGTCCCGCCGTTAGTTGTATTTGACAGTCAATGGTTTGACCGGTTTAAAAGACTAAAATGCCCTTAAAAAAAACAAAATAAGATCAGATAAAGTTGTATTTTTTTTTTTTTTTATATACTCTCATCTCTCCTCTCTATTTTCTCACACGACACACACACACATTCATCATCTTCCACACACAAAAACACTAATACCACAAACCACCACAACTACCAACACCAAAAACCATCCCCACCAAATCACAACCCCACCACGATCATCATCTTCCATCCTCAAACACCAACACCACAAACTACCACCACCACCACAAACCACCACCACCAGCAACCACCAACACCAAAAACCATCACCACCAAATCACAACCCCACCGCACCCTCCACTACCAAACTGCCAACACAACAGACCACCGCCACCAATTATTTTGCAGTGTCAGATATTTGCAGTATTCTACTCATGTGGCTTACTCTGTTTTTGAAGTGATTTCAAACTATTTTGCATCTTACATTTTTCTTAAGTTTCATTAAGTGTCAATTTTAGTCTTAGCTGCTATACTAGTTCGGATAAGAAGAAGGATCAAGTAATTACTGTTGCAACACGAGCACATTAATTCTACGACTCATGAAGAGAATTGCTTTAGATATTATCATATCTTCGAAGATCAAGATTTGCTAATGTTCAATTTGCTGATTTTTGTTCTAATTTGATGTTATCTAATACTGAAAATTGAGCGGATTCCTTTTAGTTTTTGCAAAGGAATTCTCTGTCATATAGTAAGAGTAATGTATGAGTCCTTTCTCTTTGTGTCTTCATCTGTTAGCTGAATTTACTGACAATGATGTATTATGTTGATGAAGCTAATCTCGAGGTTTAGTTTAATATCCAAATTTGAGGATGAGAAACCTTGTGAGGAGATACTAATTTTCAACTCCACCCTTATACTTTGTTGAGCAGTCAAGTATGATTTCCCTGTGTTTTCTTTAGATTTGGGAGAACCGACAATGAGTTGCAGAATGTAGTGTGTAACGTTGTATGTTTAGGATAATTTGAATGTTACTAGACATTGAATTGTAAAGTTGCAAAGCTGAATTCTTTCTCCAAATTTTCCACTTTATGTCAGGCAGCTTCCATGTCAAGTGAAATTAAGTTAGATACTATTATACGCCGAGATGGAAAGGATCCATTTCCCGGACGAGCTTATTTGGGATAGATGTTTCTATCATGCACGTTTTGACATGATCTTTAGTTGATATACCTACATGAACTATTTTTTCATCGGTTGGGCTCTCAATGTTTATGGTTAGTAGAAAAATATCACATTGATGATCACTGCTCTGTTAAATTCTTTTCATTAATGGACATAATGCTAGGGGAATGATCTCTATGCCGAGGAGCCCTATGTGCATAGAATGCTTCTTTATTTTTTTTTAAAGTTGGAGTAGCCATCTGCAGGTTTGTTGGGTTATAGTGTGTGTGTGTGTTTCATTTGAAGAAGAAGGTGGCTAAGGCACAACTAAAAGAAAATGGTCAAATCCCCACCTACATTGCATATTTTCCCGTCCATTCATTGATTTGTTTTCATTTTTTTTTTTGGTTGAAGGGCAAAATGACTGGAATGCCCTTAATCCGGTTAGTTTTAACGGAGGTCTACTAACGGGAAGGACCTTTTTGGTCTTTTCTCAAACCTCAAGGACCAATTTGGTCTTTATGTCAAACCTTAGGGACCAAAATAGTTTTTGCCCATTAAAAGATTGATTATAAAATCCTTTTGAATAATTTATTTTTTTTTCTCTCTTTTTATAATACTTTATTTAATGTCATATTTTTATATTTCTAATTTTAAAATTTTAGTACATATGTAAAACTAAAAATATAAAAATAACAACACATATATACAGAACGAGTTATGTGGGACGAAAAATACTTATTCCCGCACCCCACTCGGGAATTAAAAGTTAATCCCCACCCCCCGCCCCATTCCCCATTCCAATCCCCATTAAAAATTAATCCCCACCCTCCGTTCCATCCCCCATTTCCCATTTCTCACCCCAATCCCCGCCCCATTTGGAATGGGAGCAGAGACGAGTCGGATAACCACAGAACCCATCCCTAATGAAATCTGGTGAACTTGTGTGTTGTGTGCGTGAGAGAGAAAGAATGTGTTTCTGTGTACATATGTTTGAGAGAGAGAGAAGGGGCTAAGTAATTATTGGTTTATTTTTTGAAGGGTGAAGGACCAAAATACCGTCAGTATTAAGGCCATGTTTGGGTGAATTGATGGCATGGGGGGGAAAATGGAATTTACTCCTTTAAAAAATGTCTCTTAATTCGTCAGTGTAAGGTGTGCCTGGAAGAAAGACTCCTGACAACTTTGACAGAGACTTGAAAACTCTAAGCAATGACCACACTTGGATGATCAAATAAAACCAAGCATTGCCAAACCAATAGTAATCTTCACTTAAATTTGATGCAAAATTTCAATAATCCAGGCGGTGTCTGTCTACTCATATTGAAAAAAATAACATATTCAAACTAAGGCTGTCTAGCGCAGAGAAAACGATATAGATAAACTGAAAACTTCTCAGCTGTTCAGAGTGCAAAACAAAAAAATAATACAAGACAATAGACTCAGTAACCACCCTTGAGATCGTTGACAACATCGTATGGGATGGGAGTAACAGTCTCCAAAGTTGCACCTTCGACCATAAAACCAGGTTTTGGACCCTCTGGCTGCCTCTTGGTGCTAATCACCTCACCTCTTGCCTTAGCTTCGGCCTTAAGTTTATCATTCCTCTTTATCCTCTCCTTGATTTCCTCATCACACCTTGAAGGCTGCACGTGCTCGATACGAACATGGATCCTCTTCCTGAGGATCTTGTTGCGAACCTGAAATTCATGCACAAGCACCACAAGTGAGTCAAATTGTTCTTAATGTCAAACCAAACAAACCCATGAATGGAACACAAACAGCAAAAGCCAATGTACACTTGCGTAACAACTGAAAAATCAATTACCACCATAAATATTCCAGCAAAAACTTCAACCACTTAGTCTAGTTGAGGAAAGAACATGAAAGAACTGATTATATAGAGACATCAAAGATCCTACTTTACAATCATTTTACATCTTTGAACCCTAAAAAGAAACACTACTGATACCACCCTAGGGCAAATGTGCATACAACTCACTTCTCTGACAAACTTCAGTTCAAGAATGTACATACAAAGCCCAAGCAAGAGACTCTTGCAATTCATCTAATCATAAGCAAACCATAAGTTGACTGTAAAGTACATACTTCAACATGAAACGAAATGTATACAATACAATTATACTAACGTAGACACATACACGAACATGTAAATAGATTTGCACAAGTACATATGAAGACACTATTTTAAAAATTGCTACACATAGATAATACAATGCACCGGGAGCTAACAAGTCAAAGGCCCATCACAAATGCACAATTCCAGACGTGCCGAATGTAAACTGGCTTACAAAAAGCTCAATACAAAATCACGTGCATACTATAACATTATAATACGATATCCACGAAAATGGTTCAACTATTTATGCAAAATGTACAAAAAGACCCACAGATGTTGATGCACAATGCACGACACCTTGCATAAAAACTCACATGAGCAAAGAACAAAACAAAAAAACCAGTAGTTAGTACTTGCAATAAACCAAGTACAAACCACTTAGCACACCGTACAACATCTCTAATTCTATTACATGGTTGAAAAATACAGGCTTGGCAAAATATGCCCACATAAATGCAGTACCTAGAATTTGCAATACACCAAAGTACAACCCGTTAAGCACGGTGTAAAACACGCTCTCCAATTTCACCACATTCCGGAAGATATTTAAACGAAGTAATCCAGTTGCTAGAATTTGACCAAGGTACCAATTAAGCACAGTGTACAACACATTCTCCGAATTCACCACATAGATAACTCACATAAACAAACCCTACAATATTTAAACCAAGTAATCAAGTCACTAGCACAACCAATTAAGCATAGTGTACAACACACTTTCCAGCTCCTTCGATAAAAATCACATAGACCAACCCAAAAAATGGAAAAATTATAAGTACATATGCACACACGCACAACACACACACACACATATGTTTTCTACTGAGTTGATGAGTTGACCTGCTTGTTGACTTCCACGCCAATGGCGCGTTTGCTGACATTCCAGACACGACCAGTACGGCCATGGTAGAACTTGTGGGGCATACCCTTGTGGACGGCGCCATTAACTTTAACGTCGACGTAGTCGCCGATCTTGTAGATCCTAAGGTAAGTAGTTAGATGAATGGTACCCTTCTTTCTGAAGCCTCGAGAGAACATGTCCCTCGTTCGGGCCCTCAACCCATGTCCGGCCGGCATCTTTGCTCTCTCTACTGTGTGTTGTGTGTGTTTCAAGTGAAAATGAGAGACGTGGAACCCTAGAAGGTGAATTAATTTATATTAAAATTAGTTGTTAGGGTTTATCATGAATATGGGCCCCGAGTATCTGGGCCGGTAATTTTTTGTTTGGGCTGATCTGGAGAAGAGGTTTCTTCGTTTTCTTCGACGCTTGGGCTTTCTCAGATAAGAGTTCTAGGAAAAGTCTTAGCAGATAATGGAGTCTGCTTAGTTTTTGGTCAAAACAGTTTACAACTTCATCCTAGGGATCTCACAAAATAGCTCATAAGTTTATACTTTTCTCTCGACCGAATAAGCTAAGATTTGAATCCCTTAATAACAATATAATATTTCATTTTATATATAATAAATGCATTGTAGTGGATATAGTTTAGTAGTAAAATTGTAATTTATTCTATTACCCCTTTAATAGTTAAAGGGTCTTCCAAAATACCCAGAAAAAATGGTCTTTCAATTTAATTCATATTCCAATCAAAAATTTTATTTCTTAGAACGATTTAATCCTTGAACTTTCAATAACACATTCAAGAAAAAAAATACCTTCTCATGATTTATATCCGAGAGTCACTTAGCAACTGAAAATTTGAATTATGAAATTGTGAAACATAATTTTTGAATTGGATCAATATTTCCAATTGAATAAGTATTAGTAAATGACCCATGGATAAATATAGAAAGCCAATTTCTAATTGTAACTAAATCTTTAATTTCTTTTATGCACTAATAATGTAGTTATTTGATCTTCATATTCAATGGTTTTAGTATTGAAATAATTTAAATTTTAGTATGATTAGATAATTGGAGCACAAATTTAAAATTGAATTAAAAAAATCATAAGTTTCCTTATTAAGGTAGATTTATTATTCGTTTAGTATTGTATTTTTGGTCGTCAGGTTTTGGGAACTATAAAGAAGCCACGTAATTGTATTTACAAGATGTAGCCACTTTGGTTCTTTCTCTTGTTTAAAGTCACCGCTGGTGGTGACTCCAATTGTTCACTTCCACATATTTGTGTTCTTTATCTTTTTGTTTTAATTATTTTGAAAAAAATGGCTCATTTAGTCCTAAATGTTTATTTGTTTTGACATTTTAGTTTCAAACGTTTCAAATCGGACACTTTAGTCCTAAACATTTTACATAAGGGACACCATTAGTCCATTAGACTATTTCTATTAAATTTGCTTTGTTAAGGTCACATGATTCGCACGACACATTTAAAAAAATAAAAACATAGAATGTTAAATTAGACATTTAGCTTACAATTTATTTAACTTAAATTGGTCACTATGATCTAAATGACTAATTTAACCTTGTATTTTTTTTTTACGTGCGGCGTGCGAATCACGTGATTTTAACCGAGCAAATTTAATAGAAATGAGCTAATGAACTAACAGTATCCCTTATGTAAAAAATTTAGGATTAAAGTATCAGTTTTGAAATGTTTAAAACCAAAATATCAAAATAAACAAACGTTTAAAATTAATTAAATTATTTTTTCTTTATTTTGTTTAACGTGTTGTCATCAGAGATCCTATATTCTAACAATGGGCATGATGAAAAGAGCAATTTGTGCTTGTGAGAAAAAAATGGCTTTACGTCAGCACTATGCAGGCTGACAACAATACACGTTGTTCAAAAGCAAAAAAAGAAAAGTATGTGCGTTTGAGGCTGCAACAGTGACGTCACCACTAAGCATGGATGACGTTAGCACCAATTTGTGGAGTTTAGTATTGTCGCCTACGACACATGCTGTACCATGAAAGAAACTTGTTGTGAGTTTCCGGTGAGAGAAGAAGAAGCGACTGTTGTGAGATTGCATCACTGGAGATAGCAATCAACCGAGAAGGAGCCTTGCCATTTTCCTTGTTGCTTCCATTGAAGAAGTCGTGTATCGCTGGTAACATACTAGGGAAAAATAAGATGGTCGTGGCCTCGTCGGAGGTGTTCGTCACAGGAAAATTGATGGTGAAGAATGGTATCGTTGGAACCGCGACCTCAAAATAAAGAGGCTAGTGGTGCTCGCGTCGCCAGACACTACCTGAAACGTCACCGGCAAGACAAAAAAGATAATCGGTGACTAAATGATGGTGGATTGCACTCCAATGGTTCGATGGGGTATATAACAGCATAGAAGTGAAGACAAACGATATAAACATGATTCTAAAGCAATCCTAGGCTGGTTATGGATTGAATTAGGCTGGATAATCATGCTAGGATCTTTTAAAACGAATAAACAAATAAATAGTCAAGAGCAGTTGTATAGTTTCAATCATAAGTGCATACTTTCGAATTACCTGATTTCTTGCGGTAAAATAAATCTTCGAAACTCATAAATCGATATAGAGGAGCATCTCGTGCAAGCCTAGCACACACTTCTTGAATGCCACTCTTGATCTTCCATCCTATACCAACTCCTAACTATAGTGTTGATCAAATTGTGAGATTTGATCTTCAATTACTAGCCTACTAGACGCGTGTGTGTGTTCCTACGCGAGAGAGGAAGCACACGAGAGAGAGTGAGAGACAGAGCTCATAAGAGAGAGAGGTGCAAAATTATACATGGGGTAGAGACCTTTATATAGGAAAAGCCAGACAAGGTAGTTCTATGTGATTCACATTACAAGTTAGAAATAATCTAGGATTCTAGAATTATCGTATTCTAGTTCAATTCAGGAAAAACTCATTCACCTTGTGTTCATACCATACTACAGGCCTAAGCTCTTCTAAAAGGCCTCTCCACACGCCAAGCCCTCTATCTCAATCATCTCTTGCTAATTTTGCAATAAAGTCCAAAATATTGGAGGAAAGTGGTGAATGAGAAATTGAGCTAAATTCCCACTCTTAGTCCACGTTGTTGACCCATATCTATTGCCCACATTTTGCTATTTGTTGTAGATGTATGAAGTGGTGGGCTGATCCACATACAACACATTTTGTGCATGTATGGAGTAAAGAAAGTAGGCATTCTCACATTTGGCTTCATTAGCAAGAGGAAAAAGTGGAGTAAATGGGATGCAATCCCACGATCTGCATGGTGGAAGTGGCTATCAGATTTGTCTCATCCTTTGCCTATAAATACATCTCCTTGGAACCTCATTTGGCACGAGCATCTTCTAGCAATATTCGGAGCATTTAGTGTTATAGTCTGCATTTTAGTTTAGCATTAGAGAGAGTTCGCCACTGTTGGTTCGAAAGCTTTGTAAATTGTAGTGCTGCTTTTACGAAAGATCTATCGTTGTATCCTGAGAAGTATCCGCAAAGAGGACGTTAGTGCTATTGCGCCGCGGTAATACCTTAAGGACAACGAGCTAAGCTCGAGCCTTAGTTAGCTTTATTTATTTATTTTGTTTTCTAACTTATCTTGTATTTATATTCAAGTTTCTATAATCTTTTGTTTTAGTGAAATAAAATTGCTTTCGTTTACTTATTCATTGCATATACTCTTAGTTGTTTTTTGTTGGAAAATTTTAACATGTGGGGCCACACAAATAAATATTTAAATGTGTTCTGCTATCTATTAATTAAGTCTAATTAAAGTGATCTAATTAAGAATTAAGTTTAGGCTTGTGGGTATAATTATCATGGAATTAATGTGTAGATACCTGAGTAATATTTCTAATTTGATGAGGGGCCAAACTAGAAATATCTAAAACTTATAAGTTATATTAGGGTTATGGTCCCCAAATTGTACGTACGTTTTGTTTTCTCTGCATCCCCATCAACAGAGAAATAGGCTACATCTTTAGCAAAAGTTCGTACCAATTTGGAAGATCATTACCCATTCATCTATCTTTGGCAATGGATTCAGGTACGCTTCCGCTTTCTGTATCTCATTATTCTCTTGAATTGAAGTGGGTAGTAACATATTATTTTAGGGTTTGTTAAAGAAGTTCTTGAAAACATGTTAGATTATATTTGACAAATCCTAACAAGTGGTATCAGAGCCACCCATGATCAATTCATGAGAATTTAAAGAATTTAGGGTTTTGATCTTCTATGGTAAAATTTGTTGGTATTTTTAGTATTATGGATTCAGTGGCAGCAACACATCGTATGGGTTTTGATCTCGCGCCGATTAATTTCATGGATAATGGGTGAACCGTAAACAAGATATATTCTTCAGCTTTGGGTTACTGATTGATTGCATATTTTTTGTTTTGGCTAAAGGCAAAACTCACATGTTTGCATTTTATTGATACTTGGGCAATGATTATTATTTTTAATTGAATGGTAATGGATTAAGTCCTGTCACAACCCAAGCCAGGCTGCCCTTTATGATGCGATATGATATACCAATGAGAACTCTTAACTACTGTCACCCTTGAAATAACGATATGCTATTAGAGTGGCTGGTGCGTGGTGGTTTAAGTGCGTATATATCTTTGAATCCCGCACGTGTGTATTTTTTATGGGTCTCTATGAAGTATTCTGAATTTGAAAACAACTTAGGCATTCTTATTCTACTTGAAACAAGGAATCCAACAGTGCAAATTTCGTTCAGTTTGGACAAGAAATGAGCAGCCTATAATTTTTTTAAAGTTTATGCATGTTAGTTTTAGTTTATGTCAAGAAAAAAAAATTGAAAATTGGTGCTTATTGCAGCACTGAAGAAGACGATGGTAAAGTCGTCATTTTGCTTATGTAATTAATTATTGCCTATCTTTTTATGACAAGTGGCTGTCTCTGGCTGTGACACATGGCGGCTGATTTAATAATAATAAAAAGGAAATAATGCTTGGCAAAGTGAAATGCTGCAAGATTCAAACCTAAGACCTCTTAAATGTATGTTTGGTTTGTTTGCCACTAGGTTGGGGACATCCCTTGGTAACAATTTGACATGCATATATATTTATTGCTATCATAAGCATCTAATTTGTTTTCTTCATGATTCCTTTTATTTTATATATGAATTTGAGAATATGCTGCCATAATATATATTTGAAATATATACGGTCTAGTGCAAATTGAAATTATTTTCTATTGCATAAATTCAAATATTTTGGTACATCAATTATGACCTTTTAAGGTTGTCTAACATTCTAAGTGAACTAATCGAAATAAGATGTCACCAAAGTGACCTCTCTTATGTAGATTATTCATGAGGGATGTTGGATGTTTGTGTGTATGTAAGTCATGCGGGTATTAGTCAGCCCAAATGAAGGTTAATATTTGGTCGAATTGCACACACACCTGTGGTGGTAAACATGTGACGATTATAAGGTTTTACATGTGAATAATAAATAGATCCAAAGATAGATTATTATTTGACATGATTTATTATCAATGTTTGACCACTACAACAAGAGTACCACTTACTGTTAATATTATTGTCCAAAGACTTGATATTAATGTTGTGCTAGGTATCTTGAGATGGGGTTTACCATTATTTGAATTTGTTGATTATTTTGCTTTATTATTAATTTGAGCATATTTGGTGGGTTGTTCTGTTCTCTATACAACTAGTGTTTCTACAATATCTGCTAATATCAACTCGATCCCCATTCTTAATGGGACAAACTTTAAGGATTGGAAAGAGAACATACTCATTGTTCTCGGTTGCATGGATCTGGACCTTGCGCTTCGGATTGAGAAACCCGCTTCTCTTACGGATGCAAGTTCTCCTGATGACAGGAGGAACTTTGAGAAGTGGGAGCGCTCAAATCGCATGAGTCTCATAATCATTAAGCGCGGCATTCCAGAGGCATTTAGGGGTGCGGTGTCCGAAGGGATAACCAGCGCGAAAGATTTCCTAGCCGAAATTGAGAAGCGTTTTGCGAAAACCGATAAGGCAGAAACAAGCACGCTACTACAAAGCTTGATTTCCATGAAGTATAAAAGCAAAGGAAATATCAGGGAGTACATTATGGAATTGTCTCATATTGCTTCAAAACTTAAGGCTCTTAAGCTCGAGCTGTCTGATGACTTACTCGTGCATCTAGTATTAATCTCTCTTCCTGCACAGTTCAATCAGTTTAAGGCCAATTACAACTGTCAGAAAGATAAATGGACTCTCAATGAGCTCATTTCTTATTGTGTGCAAGAAGAAGAGAGATTGAAGCAAGATAAGACAGAAAGTGCTCATTTGACTAGCATCTCTAAGGACAAGGGCAAAAAGAGGAAGAATAATGAAGCTGCTAAGGGTCTAGAACCAAAGAAACAACAAAAAGACAATGAGGGATGTTTCTTTTGTGGCAAGCCTGGACATGTGAAGAAGGATTGTACCAAGTATCACACGTGGCGTGCAAAGAAAGGTACTTTTCTTAATTTGGTCTATTCTGAGGTAAATTTAGCTTCAGTACCTAGAAACACGTGGTGGTTAGATTCTGGTGCAACTACTCACATCAGTGTTTCTATGCAGGATTGCCTGAGCTACCGAAAGCCAAGTGATGCTGAAAGACACATCTTTGTAGGCGATGACAAGTCGGTAGAAGTAGAGGCAATAGGGAATTTTAGGTTAGTGTTAGGAACTGGTTTTTATTTGGATTTGATTGATACTTCTGTTGTACCATCTTTTAGACAGAATTTGGTTTCAGTTTCTTTATTGGACAAATCTGGTTATTATTGTTCATTTGTAAATAATCAGTTTACTTTATCTATAAATTCAAATGTTGTTGGAACTGGTGCTCTTAACATTTATGACAACCTATATTTGCTAGATACTATTGCGTCATATAATGAAACCTTGCATGTGGAATCACGTGGTACTAAATGCAAAATTAATAAAGAAAATTCAGCCTCATTATGGCACAAACGCTTAGGTCACATCTCTAGAACTAGAGTTGAGCGACTTGTGTCTGATGGGATTCTAGATTCTTTTGACTTTACAGACTTTGCTATTTGTATTGAATGCATCAAGGGAAAATAGACCAAATCAAAGAAATTAGGTGCCAACAGACCTACGGACGTCTTAGAACTGATTCATACAAACATTTGTGGACCATTCCCTATGACATCTTGGAATGGTCAACAATATTTTATATCATTCATAGACGATTACTCAAGATATAGGTACCTATTTCTTATACATGAGAAATCAGAGTCTTTGGACATGTTCAAATCATTTAAGGCTGAAGTTGAGAACCAACTCAACAAAAGTATCAAGAGCATCAGGTCTGACCGTGGTGGTGAATATTACGGTAGATATGACGGTTCGGGTGAACAACGTCCAGGACCATTTGCTAAATTCCTAGAGGAATGTGGAATCGTCCCACAGTACACTATGCCAGGATCACCTAGCATGAATGGTGTAGCTGAAAGGCGAAATCGGACTCTTAAGGATATGGTAAGGAGTATCATTAGTTATTCGACCTTACCAGAGTCACTCTAGGGTGAAGCACTAAAAATAGCAACTTATATTCTGAACCGAGTGCCAACTAAAGCAGCTGCAAAAATACCTTATGAGCTTTGGACAGGCAGAAAACCTAGTCTAAAACACTTTCATGTTTGGGGATGTCCAGCTGAAGCAAGGCCATATAGGCCATATGAAAAGAAATTGGACTCCAAAACTGTAAGCAGCTACTTTATTGGCTATGCTGAACGATCTAGGGGCTATAAGTTTTATGATCCCAAACATAGGACAATTTTTGAGACGGGAACTGCAACATTTTTTGAGGATGTTGAGTTTGAGGGGAGAAATAAGGTCAGAGACATTGTCTTTAAGGATGAAGATGAATCAATTTCAATTCCTACTATCGCTTTTGACAATGTGCAGGTTTCTATACCTGTCATTGAAGAAGAAGCGAATCCAGACCTTTAACCAGACAATATTGAACAACCCCCAATTCAAGATGAGATAATTGTTCCTGAGGAACAAACTCAACAACCTCAAGAACCAGTGCCATTAAGGCGATCCACTAGAGAAAGGAGAAATATAATTCTGGACGATTTTATCGTATTTCTCCAGGAACATGAGGAAGACAATGGCATGGTGGAAGATGATCCTATCAATTTCCATCAAGCCATGCAAGGTTCCAACTCTCAAAAGTATATTGAAGCTATGAATGAAGAGTACAAGTCCATGCAAGACAATAAGGTTTGGGAACTTATCCCATTACCAGAAGGTATAAAGCCCATTGGTTGTAAATGGATATTTAAAACCAAAAGGGATTCGAGGGGTAATGTGGAAAGGTATAAGGCTCGTCTTGTAGCTAAGGGCTTTACACAAAAGGAAGGGATTGACTTTAAAGAGACTTTCTTTCCAATTTCAACGAATGACTCTTTCAGGACAATCATGGCACTTGTTGCGCATTTTGACCTTGAGCTTCATCAAATGGATGTCAAAACAGCGTTCCTCAATGGTGACATTGAGGAAACGATCTATATGGTGCAACCAGAAAATTTTGTGTTAGGAGATCCAAAGAATATGGTTTGCAAATTGACAAAATCTATTTATGGGCTCAAGCAAGCTTCACGTCAGTGGTACTACAAATTTCATCAAGTGATTATATCGTTTGGTTTTGAGATAAACGCTGTTGATGATTGTGTATATCACAAGTTCAGTGGGAGTAAACACATATTCCTGGTTTTGTATGTCGATGACATACTGCTTGCCACAAATGATATAGACATGCTGCATGACACCAATAGATTTTTATCAAAGAATTTTGAGATGAAAGATCTTTGATGTATTAGGGATCCAAATACATCGAGATCGCTCACGAGGTATTCTTGGATTATCACAAAGGAGCTATATTGATAAAGTGCTCAAAAGATTTGGCATGCAGGACAGCAAACCAGGTGACACCCCTGTCGCTAAGGGAGACAAGTTCAGTCTCAGCCAATGCCCAAAAAATAACCTTGAAGTTAAGGAAATGCAGAAGATTCCCTATGCATCAGCTGTAGGGAGTCTAATGTAAGCTCAGGTGTGTATGCGTTCGGATATTGCGTACATTGTTGGTATGTTAGGCAGATATTTAAGTAACCCTGGGATGGATCATTGGAAAGCAGCCAAACGGGTTATGAGGTATTTGTAGAGAACAAAATATTACATGCTCACATATAGGAGATCGGATAAGTTGGAGATCATAGGGTATTCCGACTCCGATTATGCTGGATGCCAAGACAGTAAGAGATCCACATCAGGTTACATTTACCTGTTGGCTGGTGGAGCTATATCTTGGAGGAGTGCCAAGCAGACACTCATAGCTTCTTCTACCATGGCAGCTGAGTTTGTAGCGTGTTATGAGGCATCAAACCATGGAATATGGCTGCGGAATTTTGTCACTAGGCTGCGCATTTTGAAGGGTATTGAAAGACCACTCAAACTATATTGTGACAATAAGTCAGTAGTGCTATATTCCAACAACAATAGGAGCTCATATAGGTCAAAACATATTGACATCAAGTTCCTAATTGTGACAGAAAGAGTGCAAAGTGGACAAATATCCATAGAGCACATTGGAACAAATTCCATGATAGCAGATCCGCTTACAAAGGCATTACCACCTAAGGTCTTTCATGAGCACACTGCTTATATGGGTGTTGTGTTGTATGAGGATATTGTGTTTTAGTGGGAGTTTGTGCATTTATTTGCTTTATGTTTTATTTTAGACATATTTATGTATTTGGTTATTTTTCTGATCAGAAATATAGACATTTAGTTCATGTCACTCTGTTACATTATGTTCGGTTTTGATCTCACTAAAGTAGGACCGGTTGGAAATAGACATGTTTGGATCACATTTCATGTAATTTTCCATGCTACGCATCCATGATTGATCTATGGCATTTGGTTGTATCGGTATACGTGACCATTGATGGGTTTAGTTACGCTAAATGTGACGAATACCGCTTTGATCCTATATCGATATAATCAATGGACGAGATTGTCCAGATATACCCTAAGGTTGTGATAGCAAATTTTGGAGCTCATAAAGTTAACACATTTGTAAGGTTACATATGTGGCCTAGTAGGAGATTGTTGAAAAATTTCAACATGTGGGGCCACACATGTAAATATTTAAATGTGTTGTGCTATTTATTAATTAAGCCTAATTAAAGTGATCTAATTAAGAATTAAGTTTAGGCTTGTGGGTATAATTATCTTTGAATTAATGTGTAGATACCTGAGTGATATTTCTAATTTGATGAGGGGCCAAACTAGAAATATCTAAAACTTATAAGTTATATCAGGGTTATGGTCCCCAAATTGTACGTACGTTTTGTTTTTCTTTGCATCCCCATCAACAGAGAAAGAGGCTACATCTTTAGCAAAAGTTCGTATCAATTTGGACGATCATTACCCCTTCATCTATCTCTGGCAATAGATTCAGGTATGCTTCCGCTTTCTATATCTCATTATTCTCTTGAATTGAAGTGGGTAGTAACATATAATTTTAGGGTTTGTTAAAGAAGTTTTGAAAACATGTTAGATTATATTTGACAAATCCTAACATTTTTCTGTATTTTATTGGTTTCATAATTTGTATCTTGTTCTTTCCTGCTTCTTATTATATATTCTTTAATTCGGCTCTGGCCCAAAATAATATACTGCAACATTTTACTTCGCACGAGTTGTACACATTAGACCTTCTAACAATCTTAAGGTATTAGCGGTATGATTTTGTTTGTATAACCCGTGTGAAAGTTCTTGTTCTAGTATAATTTCTGGAATTGCCATTCTATCAAAACTATTTTTTGCAACAATTAGTTCAGTTTGCAGTCTTATAACGTTCCTTTACGAGCTTTGTTCGTCTAGTGTCTTTGTCTATCGCTATGAGTGCCTACAACTTGTCCATGAGTTCTGTTTTGTACGTGTTTTAACCTTTAGCTTGTGATCTGTTACCAAGGTGCTATAAATTTGCTTGGTCTACGGCATGCGTATTGACATCAAATATAAAGCATTAAGAATTTCTTTGAGAACTTGTAATATAGCTTACTGCCTTGATATGTTTCTTTAAAATATAATATGCTTTGGATGTTGTATTTGACAAACTGTGCATGTGGTATATTCAGTATATATTATTGAGATAGATGTTTGAGAAAATATATTAACTTAGTCAATAAGTTGGTTTCCGTACATGATCAATCATCTACTTATGATCCTAATTAAAGTTCGATCTATTTTTTTTGGAGATCTATCTTATCCTTATATCTCTTAATAGTGCAGCTTCAAGTTAAAGTTATTTCTAGCAAATTTCATTTTTATTTCAGTTGCTTACCTTTCTACACTTATTGAGATTTTGAACTCACTTCCTTCTTTAAAGTGTAGCTTGTAATACTGTGGACTTAATTTAAAGTTTTTTGAAAAACTATTACCTATGGCTTTTGGAAACATGAATATGGAACAAGGACTTAACAATCAGAATCCCTTGACTAGAAGCGGGTCTAGCGGTGGATCTGGGAACGAGAATGTTCTAGTGAGACTAGTTATGACAATTGCTACAGCTACGCCGTTTGTTGCATTAGCTCCCACTGGCCATGGTGAGAGGCCGAAAAAATTCAATGGGAGGGACTTTAAAAGGTGGCAACATAAGATGTTCTTCTACTTGACCATGCTGAGCCTTGCTCGATTTCTGAATGAGAATGCACCAAAGGCAAGTGATAATCCAGACATGTAGACTGTAGCTACGATTGATGCTTGGAAGCAGAGGGACTTCCTATGCAAGAGCTGTATCCTTAACGGGCTGGATAACTCTTTGTATAATGTTTATAGCCCAATTGCAACAACAAAGGCTTTGTGGAAATCCTTAGCAAATAAGTACAAGACAGAGGATGCAGAGGTGAAGAAATTCATCGCAGGTAGGCTCTTTGACTTCAAGATGGTGGATCTCAAACTGGTAGAGAGCCAGGTTCATGATTATCAACTCATTCTGCATGAGGTCCATGCTGAAGGTATCGTCTTGAATGAGCCACTTCAAGTAGCATTCTTGATTGAGAAGTTACCACCAAGCTAGAGGGACTTCAAGAACTATTTGAAACACAAGAGAAAAAAAATGACTCTTGAAGATTATGAGGTTGAAGATAGAAGAGGACAACCGCAACTCTGTGATGAATGTTGGTCTTCCGCCTTTAGAGGCAAATACAAGTGTGATTGAGCATGGCAAGAAGAAAATCAAGCTCACTGGTTAGGAGCTGATAAGAAGAAGAAATTAACCATAACTGCTATGTTTGTGACAAGCCACGGCACAAAGCAATAGAGTGTAGATTCCGCAAGAACCAGAGCAATCCAAAGAAAAGGAAAACTCAAGCAAATGTTGTTGATGACTTGGGAGATAACATGTCAGATATGTGTCTGTCAGCTATAATATCTGAAGGGAACTTGGTCAGGAATCCTAAGCAGTGGTTCATGGATACTGTGGCCACGAGACTTGTCTGTTCTGACAGGAAGATGTTCACTTTATACCTGGCTACCAATGAAACCCTCTACATGAGGAATTCTTCCACTTCAAAGGTAGCTGGGATAGGGACAGTGGTCCTGAAGATGACATCGGGGAAGAAGCTAACTCTCAACCAAGTTCTGCATGTCCCAAACATCTAGAAGAATCTGGTCTCCAGATCGTTATTGATCAATAACGGATTCAAAATAGTGTTTAAGTCTGGGAAAGTTGTAATAACTAAAAATACTATGTTTGTGGGCAGGGGTTATCTGTATGAGGGTTTATTCAAACTGAGTGTAATGATTATTGCCCCTGCAAATGTATCGGCTGACGAGCCTTCTAATGTTGTTATTAATGAGAATAACTCTATCGCTTATGTCTTGGATTTTTCTAATTTATGACATGATGGATTAGGACATGTGGATTTTGGTTCTTTGTAAAGATTGGTGAATTTAGGGTCGCTACCTAAAGTTGACTTTAATTCTAAAAAAAAATGTGAAATTTGCATAGAATCAAAATTAACGAGAACTTCTTTTAAATCAGTTGAAAGAAGTACCGAACCTCCAAAGTTAATTCACAGTGACATTTGTGACTTAAAATTTGTGCAGACTAGAGGTGGAAAAAAGTATTTCATTACTTTTATTGACGATTGCACAAGCTTTTGTTATGTTTATCTACTTCGAAGCAAGGATAAAGCTTTAGAAGTATTTAAACTATAGAAAAAGAGGTAGAAAATCAACTCGGTAAGAAGATCAAAATGTTGAGAAGTGATAGAGGGGGAGAATACGTATATCCATTTGAGGGATATTGTGTTGAACATGAAATTATTCATCAAACGACAACTCCTTACACTCCTCAACAAAATGGTATTGCTGAATGCAAGAACCGAACCCTTAAAGAAATGATGAATGCTATGTTGATTCATTTTGGGCTACCTCAGAACTTGTGGGGGGAGATAGTTTTAACTGCAAACCATATTCTTAATAAGGTACCCCACAAGAAACTTGACAAAACACCCTATGAATTATGGAAAAGTCGACCATCTTCCATCAAATACTTAAGAGTATGGGGGTGCCTAGCCAAGGTTGGAGTTCCAGCTCCTAAAATGGTCAAGATAGGTCTGAAGACTATGGACTGTATCTTCATCGGATATACACACAATAGTGCTACATATAGGTTTTTTGTGTACAAATCGAAAATAACTTATATACATGAGAATATAGTTATTGAGTTAAGGAATGTAGAATTTTTCGAAGGAAAATTTCTTTGCAAAAGCACACAAGAACCAAGTTCTTCAAAAAGAACTTATGATGAAAGTCATGATCGAGATGAAGATACTCTGAGATGCAGTAAAAGGGCTAGAACGGACAAATCATTTGGTCCAGATTTTCTGACATATTTGTTAGAAAATGAGCCTCGTACTTTTAATAAGGCAATGACAACCCCTGAGGCTCCTTTGTGGAGAGAGGCAGTCAATAGTGAGATAGAGTCCATCATGAAAAATCACACTTGGAACTGGTGGATCTTTCTTCTGGAAATAAACCCCTTGGGTGCAAATGGATTTTTAAGAGGAAGATGAAAGCAGATGGATCTATAGATAAATACAAGGCTAGGCTTATAATTAAAGGTTATAGGCAAAATGAAGGCCTTGATTACTTCGATACATATTTACCAGTTACAAGAATCACATCCATTTGGATACTAATAGCCATATTAGCTACACCAAATGGATGTAAAGATGTTTGATGTGATCGGGTTGTGTGTTAAAATGTGCGCAAAATAAACCAAGTTAAAAATACCCGCAAGTGCACGGATCTTTGTAGTGTAGTGTGCTATAAGTGCGGAATCATACCACAAGGAAGCTCGTTAGTTAAGTTAGTGAAATAGTGTGAAAATATTAAAGCGCTTAAGTGACAGGTTTGCAGATTTGTTTGAGTGACGTGCTAAAATGTAAATTATTCTACAACTAACTAACTTATCTAAGTTAAGCTAAGTATTATTGGAATACGAGAGGTGGTGATCTAGGGGTTTGAACATATAAATGAGGCAATTAATATAGGCTCTGTATCTAGTTTTTCTAATTCTGCAAGGGTTTAAGCTACAAGTATACACTCGGTTAAGCTAAAAGCTATAGACCTAGTTAATCTAATTAGTTCATTTTAACCAAGTACAACAAGGCAAACTAAACTAAGGAACTAACCTTACAAATAGAAACTATGGTACAACTTATAATTTCATGAAATCTATGGTACAACCTATAGATTCATGATTAAAACATTTATATGGCACGAAGTATTCATAACATCTACTTAAAAGCATTACGTATGAATACCAAATTAAAGCAAGCCATACATTGTAATATGAATTGAATAAACTAAATCCGAGACCACATATTAAAATACTATTATTTACAATATTCACCCCTAGATATCAATCTACTCAGACATAATTGAATACGAATTATGTAAATAAGAGAGAGTCAAGAAAGGCTTCCCCATATTGACTAACGCGTATTTCTTATCCCTGAAATTTGAGTAGAGGTCTGACACAAAATAACTATTCGGGCAGAACTAATTTTCCCCCAATAAGAGCTACTAGGGATGAATTTTTTCCGAATAAGAGCTTTCCTATTGAAAGCTATTCAGGCAGAAATTCCCCCGACTAAAAACTATTCGGGCAAAATTTTCCCGAATAAGAGCTACCTAGGCAGGACTTTCCCCGTATTCTATTACTACTTAATTAATTAAAACTAAAATTAAAACTTAATGGAATTAACTCGGAATTATATCAAAAATGTTGATAATACTCCAAAATTAACTCTCAAATTCTCAAAGGGTTCATGCTCTATTTATAGGCAAAATTCTGAAAATAGTTGACTTTTTTGCATTTGTTGACTTTGACGGGATCGTTGACCGCGGCATTTTCATGCATTTTTCATTGTTTTGACGCTCCAAACGATGGAATTTGTCTAAAACCACGCCGCACGCAGGACTTTTGCTCAGAAGGCTATTTCTACCTGAAAAACTAATATGATTTGCCAAAGACGGACATAGGTCACTATTTGAGATAATCTGGGTCAATGTTCCGAGTCCGATTTCGTTCTAGTTTTAGCCAAATTTCGTCTTTATTGGCTTCATTCTTCCATCGTTTTGCGTGTTTTCTCCAGTGTTCACTTTTTGACTTGCATTTTGGATCATTTTGGGTCTGAATTTCCTCTTTTCGGTATTCTCCTACATTGCATCGAAAGTATCAAAGCGTTGCAATAATTTCCAAGTTAAGATACAAATATAGTACAAATACCGAGGTTTGAGTGCTACAAATAGTCACACCAACATCCTCATACCTAAACCTTGCTTGCCCTCAAGCAAGACTGTCTTTAAAACATATGTGAAAGTGAATTTTTGCAGAATTTTTACAAGTCAAAAACAAATGCAATAATCTATCCTATCTTTTTGTCAAATATATTCAAAAAGTGAATCATGAGAAATGCAATCTACTATCTTAAACCTATTCAGCAGTTAATGACAAACATGATAAGAGAACCTTTTGTAATTTTTTCTCAAAAAGGTTCTCTTATTGGAAATCGACTATTGATTGCTTCGGGGTACATATTTAGAAGTAAACTAAGCAGATTAAGTTCATACAATTCTCAACTTTCAAGTTATGCAAACAGATTGGACCTTGATATTCTTACCTACATTTGTAATCAAACTCTTGATCATGCCTTAACCCTTTAACATTTTCTAGAAATGTAAAAGTACAACTAATAATACCTCTATTTAGTGTTCAATTTCATTTGCTTTCTGAATATCTCATGTAGCGGGCTTTAAGGCCAACAATCTCCCGCCATTATGACTGAGATTGTCAGGTTTTAAAGGGACCCTTACGTGCCTTAATCACCCGAGATATCCAGGCTCGAAACCTTACACTATAACATATATCCCAAATTACAATGTCTAGGATAGTGGTGCTTAGAGATTTACAACATATTTACACCAAAAACTTTATTCAACAGTAAAGGTATGTACAACTCTTTTTCATTTTTCTAATTTTTTCATTGTTTTCATTGTTTTTCTTTTTCTTTTTTTTTCTTTTTTCAGAGTGTACATACAGATAGAGTAACATAACATACTGTACAGACATGGCAAAAGGGTTTAGGTTTCAATCACAAGGAGTTCTCATAACAAACGGTAATCCTATCTCAATCCTTTCATAATCACATAGCTATCAATTGAAGAAAAGAAGAACAACTAGGTTTACTCATGAATACAGTACCCTAAAGTTTTTCTTACAGAGTTTCCTCAGAGTTTTTCACAATACATAGCTAACAAGTCAGGTTCTCAAATAATCTAAATCATCTTTTTTTAAACAAGTAAGGTAGCAAACTACTATTCTCATGAACAAAAATGGTGTATTTCTTGCATATTTTGAAAAAGATTTTCATGAACTACACATACCCCTACACCGAAACTTTGCTTGTCCTCAAGCAAATAACAATGTAAGACAGTGAGAGTGTAATATGTAAGTAATAACATATTGACAAATGATACATCCCCAAAGCTATGATTTGCTTACTGTTTAGCACATGTTGATCAAGTATAAAAGGAAATGTAGTAAGAAAATATATCACCTGATGTGAATCATTTTTATGTTGATGTCAAAGCCTTTCTACTAATTTTTGCCAAAAGATGTATCATTTTGCAATTAAAGATTAGTAGACAAAGCATTTTACAGATTATCATCAACAAAAAAAATAGTTAGTTATACTAAAAATAGTCAAACAAATATATAGGGGAGAAATCAAAAAGAAATATGGTCATAGAAAATAACTAATATACTAAGTAAATAATTTAACTACCCAGACCATTTAACCTTTTTTCTGGGGTTCAAGAGTAATCTATAAATACATAAACAAAGTAAATACAGAGGACTAAGGAAATCATAAAATCACATAGACAAAGGAAAATAAACACACATAAGCATTTTAAAAATCTAAGTTGCCTACTAGTAGTGCTAAGTTTAACGTCTTTAGCTAGACGGTTGTGCTGAGTTGTAATGCCTTTAGCTTGGCAGAATCTCATTTATGGAATACTTGCAAGGTCTTGAAGTTCTACAGATTCAACTTCATGAGGAACCATATTTGGATTGAATGCATGTTTCAATCTTTGTCCATTGACTGTGATGACATGCCCATCCGTGGGATTTTTAAATAAGATAACTCCAGAAGGATATACTTTAAGCACTTCATAAGGACCATCCCATCTTGTTCTTAACTTTTATGGGAAGAACTTCAATTTGGAGTTAAACAACCAAACTTTATCAGAAGGAGATAAGGTTTTTCTTAAAATAGATCTATCATGAATCCTCTTTATTCTCTCTTTGTAGAGTTTGGCATTAGCTTCGAAACAAAGCTCTTCCAGTTCACTCAACGCCAACTTCTTACCTTCACCTGGCTGTTGTAAGTCAAAGTTTAGGGCCTTAATAGCCCAATAGGCTTTATGCTTTAATTCAACAGGAAGATGACAAGCTTTACCATATACTAATCTATATGGGGACATGCTGATGGGAGTTTTGAAAGCAGTACGATAGGCCCATAATGCATCATGCAGACGACTTGACCAATTTTTGTGATCGGGCCTAACCGTTTTTATGAAGAATTGACTTAATCTCCCTATTCAATACCTCCACTTGCCCACTTGTTTGTGGGTGGTAAGGCGTTGTTATCTTGTGGTGAATAGAGTATTTTCTCAATAAGGCTTCTAGTGTTTGTGACAGAAATGCTGTCCTCCACCACTTATAAGCACACGTGGCACCTCGAATCGAGAAAATATGTTCTCTTTAATGAACTTGACTACAACTTTGTGGTCATTGGTTCGGGTTGCCACTGCTTCTACCCACTTGGACACATAGTCCACACCAACAAGAATATAAGAATAGCCTGAGGAATGAGGGAAGAGATCCATGAAGTCTATACCCCACACATCAAATATTTCACAAATGAGGATATGTGTAAGGGGCATCATGTCCCTTCTTGAGATAGAGCCAACTTGTTGACATTGTGAGAAATTTTTACACATTTGTTGGGCATCTTTGAAAAGAGTGGGCCAGAAGAACCCACTTTGAAGGACTTTGGTAGCCATCTTTTTTCCTCCAAAATGTCCACCATATACTTCAGAGTGGCAGAATTAGAGTATGCTGTCAAATTCTTCCTCAGGTACACATCTCCTAATGACCTAATTGACACAAATCTTGAAAAGATAGGATCTTCCTAGATAAAGTACTTGACTTGTACCCTGAACCGTTCCCTTTCTCTTTGACCCCAGTGAGTTGGAAACTCTTGGGCAGCCAAATAATTGACAAAGTAGGCATACCACAGGGTTTTATGTGAGATGGCAAAGAGTTGTTCATCAGGGAACGTGTCTTTGAAAGGCAAAGAGTCAATAGGAGAATCACGTATAAGACGTAATAGATGATCGGTGACAGAATTCTCGCTTCCTTTCTTGTTCTTGATCTCAAGGTCGAACTCTTGAAGGAGTAATAGCCAACGGATTAGACGGGGCTTTATATCATTTTTAGTCAATAAATACCGCAAAGCCGCATGGCCTTTGTATACTATTACTTTGGATCCTAGGATGTAAGATCTGAATTTGTCCAATGAGAAGACTACAGCTAGCAATTCTTTTTCAGTGGTTGAATAGTTCTTTTGTGCATCGTCCAAGGTTTTGCTGGCATAGTATATCACAGTAAGCAGTTTATCCCTACGCTATCTTAATACACCTCCCACTACATAGTCTAATGTATCGCACATTATCTCAAAGGGGAGACTGTAGTTAGGAGGTTAGATGATAGGAGCAGAGGATAGTAAGGATTTAAGTTTCTCAAAAGCTTCTGAGCACTTGTCATCAAATTTGAACTCAATATCATTTACTAGAAGACTAGAGAGTGGTCGGGCTATATGGCTGAAATCCTTGATGAAACGTCGATAAAAACCGACGTGACCAAGGAATGATCGGATATCACGCACCATTTTGGGTGCAGACAGCTTTTCTATTAGCTCGACTTTGGCTGGGTCCACATGGATTCCACCCTGTGTAACAACATGACCCATAACTATACCTTGCCTAACCATGAAGTGGCTCTTTTCCCAACTTAGAACCAAATTTGTTTCAACGTATCGGTCTAGCACTATAGAAAGGTGTGTGAGGCACTCGTCGAAGGTAGTTCGAAATACTGAGAAGTCATCCATGAAGAGTTCCAGGAACTTTTCGATCATGTCTGAGAAGAGAGCCATCACACATCTTTGAAACGTTGTACGTGCGTTGCAAAGACCGAAAGGCATGTGTCGGAATGCAAAGGTCCCATAAGGGCATGTGAATGTAGTCTTTTCTTGATCTTCCGGAAAGACTGAGATTTGGTTATATCCCGAATACCCATCTAGAAAGCAGTAGTAGCCTTGTCTGGCTATTCTGTCTAGCACTTGGTCAAGGAAGGGTAAAGAGAAAGGGGCTTTCCTTGCTTTGGAATTGAGCTTTCTATAGTCAATGCATACACGTCACCCTGTTGTGGTGCGTGTAGAAATTAACTCACCTTTATCATTCGGGACCACAGTAATCCCAGATTTCTTCAGTAACTCTTGTACCGGACTTACCCATGGACTATTAGAAATTGGGTATATAATACTCGCATCAAGCAACTTAATGATCTCCTTGTAGACGACATCACCCATCTTTGGGTTTAGTCTTCTCTAAAATTCTCGAGAATGAGTAACTCCTTCCTCGAGATGAATTTTGTACATACACATAGAGGGATCAATGCCTTTCAAGTCAGAAATCAACCAACCTATCACATGTTTATGGGTACTTATGACCTTTAGCAGTCTGTCTTCATGCTCGGGAGTCAAATCCGAGGCAATGATGACTAGAAGAGTCTCATCAGGTCCTAAGTAGGCATACTTAAGATGCTGGGGCAAGGTTTTGAGTTCCAAAACTGGTAGGGACTCAATTGTGGGACAGTTTGAAACTTCAAGGAAATGAATTATTACTTGATCGTCCTTATTTGGATCAACAACAATGGAAGCGGAGGCGACCATTTCAAGAGAAATGTTGTATTCATACAAAAGTCATTCTAACTCGGCTATTTCTTGATTATGAGTTAGAATCGATTGGGCAAACTTATCTATACATGAGTCAATGGTATCAACATGGAAGCATTCTTCTTCCTCATCTTGATTCAATTTGTTGGCTGCATCAGCAACCCTTAGCTTAGTTCTCATGTTCCCAAATGTTAGTTCTATCATACATGTCCTACAATAGATAACAACATCAGCTGTTGCTAGGAATGGTCTGCCTAGTAAAACGGGGGTGGTATTTTTGTTATCAGGGCCTAAGTCTATATCTAACCCAATGAAGTCCATTGGGAACAAGAATTCTTCTACTCTAACAATCACATCTTCTATAACACCTCGAGGTCTTCGCTCAGATCTATCTGCCAATTGGAGGGTCACATTAGTCGGTGTTAACACTCAAAGACTTAACCTTTGGTAGACTGTATGAGGGATGAGGTTAACACTAGATCCTAAGTCTAGCAAGGCGCTTTCTATGCGTTGGTCACTAATTAAGCATAGAATGGTGAAAGCTCCTGGGTCATTGCACTTCTAAGGCAGTTCTGTCACGCCCCAACTCGACCCCTCTTACAATCAGTCAGGACGCAACGGAATTTCGGCAGTATAACGACAGTAAATAGGATACCGAGGCTCTAAACCAACCTCATTAAACATCATACATCCAGCAACTCCTTAATTCAAACAACAATATACAACACAATCATAATATACAATAAACCATCCTCGTTATACGCCTCCGTTCCAACATAACATACAATACCTCAACCGTATCATACATTTCAAAAAAATAAGTTGAGACATATTTACAACTTAACCGTAGACAAAAGAAAGCCACTAAGTTAACACCATTTGGATCATCATCTTCCAACATCTATTACAATAAGAACCACAAAGCATATAAAAGTCTATTAAGCTAATATACATGACCTTAAACAACATATAAACATGGATAAGACTCGGGAACATATGACTCGTCCACGTAAAGCACATTTTCCACATTCTCCTCTTCAGGAGGCACATACCCGTAATCCGGCTCTGCAACACCTGTAAGCATGCATTAATAGAGAGTGAGCTTATATAAAATAAGCCCAGTGAGGATCCGATAGATCTCGACAGTATTCACTACGCTCCTTGGATTTAGTCCTTTGAGCAAGTAAACACACAACAACAATAATAATGCTATCATCACATAACAACATAAATAATGCTATCATCACATAACTATATAACCAATCAATAAGGATACTCTATTTGGTGTAGCTCCAAACGCCATCACGATCTCAACCGTTCTTCTTATAACTCCCCATTACTCACGCACCCGAGGTACCTCACTATCCCCTTCCCTCCATGACATCTCCGTCATGCGAGCTGGGGGTAGCCTATGGCAGTCATGCCGGTTTCAACCCGACAGCCCGACGCTGCCCGAGAGGTGGCACACACATACCAAGGCTCCATATTCATCAATCATCATGCAAGCATAAATCGATCAATCAATTGGGAGATCAGCAACAAGAGTGCCCGATTCCCGCATTCAATAATAATCAATCAATATCATTTTATCATCATCAATAATCATATCATCATCATCAATAACATCAATAATCAATTAAACAACAAATAACTAAGTTAGATGACAAAGTAGGCCATCTAACCGAACATGCATTAAACACACAATCAAACCTTAGTTTACCCATCAACAACTCACAATTCAATCACTCAAACCACACCCGATCAACTAAGGCTCAATTCAATAATTTAAAGAAAGATAACCTAAACTTCAAATAATCATATCTTACATTCTACTAATCCAAACAACTCCAAATCAATTTCAAACACTCACCCATTCGATCATCTACATTAACCTTATCGGAAACCAACCAAGACACCTCAAAATCAAGCCCAACAACCCTAAAACCTCAAGGCACCTAGGCTGAAATTTTCGAATTTTAGCACGGACATCACAATCGAAAATTCGGCATTACAACAGCGCTAACACGTAATTATCAAGTATTTAGAAATCGACGGCAATCGATTTCGAGCAACGCAACTCAATTAAATCAACTTTGAACATTTTAATCAAAATTAAATACCCGGAAAATAAAAATTATGCTATATCCGACAGAAACTCGTAGTATTAGTATATAATGATCCCTAGCATGCAAGGAGAAATAATCTAACATCAGATTTCAATTCTAACGGTTCAATGTTCATTTATACGCAAAAACACAAAAATGCCATTTTGAGATCTAGAATTTTTCTCTCACCTTTGATGTGTTTTGATGCAAGAAATGTGTAGAATGGATGCCAAACAATCAATTTCAAGCTTTGAATCACTCAATTCGGCTTTGAAACGCAAAATCTGTGAGAAAAATGCTTTGAAAATGCCTTTATCTTTCTCCTCCAAGGAGCCACGGTTTTGTGTGTGTTTGTGGAGTGTGTTTTGTGTTGTGTGAGTGTGTGTTGATGACATTATATAATAAAAAGGTTGGTCAATTAAAAAAAGGCAGAGTCAAAGTTAGTTTTAATAGGTATTTTTGTGTTTTTAATGACTTTACTTGCATTTTATTGTTCACCAAGTTAAAAATAATTATGCAACCCCCAAAATATCTCAAGTGGATTATTTTTAGGTGACAAGAAGTTTTACATTCAAAGAATTCCACCCGAGTCGGCTTAAAACTCGATTTTCGCAAAAGTCGGTGTAAAAACCCTAATAAATTCTTAAGCCGATTTTAAAACCGTTTTCATCAAACACAGGTCTATTAAAGTCCGTGGACTAGGTCTAGAAGGGTTAAAAAGACCAGTTTCAAAATTATAGCGGACGTGTTTCGAAAACACTATTCATTGAAAATCGACGATAAAATTTCTGACTCTGTTTTTGATAAAAATTTCATGAATGCACATTTAGCACGTATTAGGAGTATTGACATCAAAATTATAACATTCTAGGCCCTATAGCACATAAACAGGTCATATGCACGCAAAACGAGACAAAGCACGTAAATCAAGTTAAGGCAGAAAAATGGGGTTTCACATTCTCCCCTCCTTAAAACAATTGCGTCCGCGCAATTCTCGAATTGATAGACAATTAAATCCTCAATCGTTACACTTAATAATACTTCTCTTAGTTCTCATTTATCTCTTAGGATGGCATCTAACCAAAGACCTCAAAAGAACAATCGCTGTTGACTGCAAGTTGATGATCATAATTCCAAGACAATCTTCAATTCATAATTCTCTCCTACCTAATATCATATTGCATATGAAAGAAATTGCAACTCCAAGTCTTAGCGTGACACCACTAATTATCAATCATCTCCTACTATACAAAAGAGCTCTATGAACACCCTGAGGGTTTAAAAACTCATTCACGATAATATGAATGATTATTGATCAAGGAAATATCTCAAAAGTGACATTGGTCAGAATATGGCTCTTATGAAATTTACAAGGAATTAAGAATATGGAAAGTCATATTTGAGCCAACAATCAAGGGTGCAAGAGGTCAAACAAGTTAGAGAATCAAGAGGCTAATAGTTTAATAAGGAAGCATGATAACTAAGATAAGAAATGTCTCAGCACCTTTCAGTTAAATAAGTACGAACAAAGGATGATGACGAGTCAACACAGTGCTGAGTATGTTAAACAAAAATTCCTGAACAAGTAGATATTTCAATTCTCGATGATTGTTCAAGGAACCAACAAGTAAGTTGTACTTGAGGTGAAATGAAATTAAGAGATAAGAGATGATTAATTCAATAGAAACATGAGTGTCAAGATAATGAGTATCTCAGCACGCAATACCAAAGAAGTACGAATAAGAAATGATAACAATAGGACAGTGCCGAGTACTTTGAGTGAGCAATTACAAGCAAAGTAATGGCTCAGGATTTAATAATGAAACAATAGGATTAACAAGGATCAACAAGAATGACAATGATGTACTTAGGTAGGGAGTACATCAAGCAAGTAGAATTCGAACAAGTAAAATGGTATACCAAAGGAAAAATTACTTTCAAATGAATAGTAATAGGATGAAATGAAATATTGAAACCAATGGCTGGAGATATAGAATGAAATATAGAAGTCTCAAACCTTAACTCCAATAAGTGACATTGCTATAAGAAGCAAATATGAACGTTAAGAATAGAAACAATGTCAAATGAGTATAGGATCCATTAATCCAATAAGCAAACTTTCAAGAAACAATTGATAGGCTAGAAAAATGTAACTCTCTCTCAAATAAGTGAGAATAGAGTAGAAAAGAATAATAAGACCGATAGAATTATGAAGCACAGGAAGGGTGTCCCACCTACACACTTAAACACCAACAAGTCAAATCCTACAATCTATCTTCCTCCAAAACAAGACACTAAGGAGATCTAAAGAACCTAAGGAGTCATAACAATCACCAAACAAGATAAATCACTCCAAAATTTTACATTCCGTACCAGACCAATCACTAAACAAGATAAATCACCGATTACCCAACATGATTCACTAATGAAGACTCCAAAATCTGATAACACAATACAGATTCATATTAACCCATTATAACACAAGCGAATCCTCAATCAACAATTTAGAAAGTCATACCACCTAGAACTCTAAAGGTCGATGTAGGCAAGTAAATATTCAGTCACCAAAATGCATTCTTATTTCCTCAAATAATTCTATCTCCCAACAATTACATCCTCGAATAAAGTAACTTTAGTCAGGAATCACTCCAATTGTCTCCAAGGTCTAAAGATCAAAACTCCAAAATACCCATTAATAATATAGCAATCCCAAATAGTAGACCCATTCACATGTTATACCACACTTCATTCCATTCACAAATATACATCACTAATTCCTCAAATAAATTCATTCTAAAATAACCTCAAGGCAGTATAGTCTGAGTTGAAACTCCAAATTTGTCTAATGATAACCTCACGGAAACCTCAACTTATAATCCATCTCCAAGTAATAATAAATTAAACATGGCAACAAAAGTAATTATAATCATCAAGATACGTTGTTATTTCCTCGAACAACTTCATTCTCGCTAAAGGAACATCAAGATCAATCCACTAAGCCGAAACTAAAATCCATAAACATAACAATTAAAATCTAACTGATAAACTTCTAGAATAATAATAATTCAAAATCATGGCCTACCACTATTTCCGAAAACTCTTACAGTCACCCTAGACATTAAAAGGTCACTCACGAGTTAAAACATGTATGCAACTATATCATATGAAAGACAAGTACAACGTAATGCGCAATTATCATACAATGCAACATTATCACATAACACACAATTCAACATATAAGAAGCCAACATCACATAAACAGGTTATATCACAGAAGTAAGTTATAAACAATTAAAGTCACATAAGCAACAAACTTCACATAAGACAAGTTGATCAAGTAACTCACATTGGTCACTTAAAGTACATTGAGCACCTAAAGCACGTTGTTTCACATAAGCTAGTTATAAACAATTAAAAGCACATAAACAACTAACTTCACACAAGGCACTTTGATCACATAAAACACAATTGTCACATAATACACATTAATCACATAATGCACATTAATCACATAATGCACATTAATTTCAACACATTGAGTACGTATAACACGTTATCACATAAAACATATTGACCACATTAATTCACTTAACACACAAGGCATATTGGTCACATAGAAAGTTAGACACATAAGTAAATTAATCACATAAACATATTAACATATGTTTCACTTTTCTTTCACTTAATACATACTTGCATGCTTAGACCACTACCCACATTCCGAGGATACCCCGGCTGACAGCTAATCAAGCTCTGATACCACTTAAATGTCACGCCCGAACTCGACCCCACTTACGATCAGTCAGGACGCAACGGAATTTCGGCAGTATAACGACAGTAAATAGGATACCGAGGCTCTAAACCAACCTCATTAAACATCATACATCCAGCAACTCCTTAATTCAAACAACAACATACAACACAATCATAATATACAATAAACCATCCTCGTTATACGCCTCCGTTCCAACATAACATACAATACCTCAACCTTATCATGCATTTCAAAAAAATAAGTTGAGACATATTTACAACTTAACCATAGACAAAAGAAAGCCACTAAGTTAACACCATTTGGATCATCATCTTCCAACATCTATTACAATAAGAACCACAAAGCATATAAAAGTCTATTAAGCTAATATACATGACATTAAACAACATATAAACATGGATAAGACTCGGGAACATATGACTCGTCCACGTAAAGCACATTTTCCACATTCTCCTCTTCAGGAGGCACATACCCGTAATCCGGCTCTGCAACACCTGTAAGCATGCATTAATAGAGAGTGAGCTTATATAAAATAAGCCCAGTGAGGATCCGATAGATCTCGACAGTATTCACTACGCTCCTTGGATTTAGTCCTTTGAGCAAGTAAACACACAACAACAATAATAATGCTATCATCACATAACAACATAAATAATGCTATCATCACATAACTATATAACCAATCAATAAGGATACTCTATTTGGTGTAGCTCCAAACGCCATCATGATCTCAACCGTTCTTCTTATAACTCCCCATTACTCACGCACCCGAGGTACCTCACTATCCCCTTCCCTCCATGACATCTCCGTCATGCGAGCTGGGGGTAGCCTATGGCAGTCATGCCGGTTTCAACCCGACAGCCCGACGCTGCCCGAGAGGTGGCACACACATACCAAGGCTCCATATTCATCAATCATCATGCAAGCATAAATCGATCAATCAATTGGGAGATCAGCAACAAGAGTGCCCGATTCCCGCATTCAATAATAATCAATCAATATCATTTTATCATCATCAATAATCATATCATCATCATCAATAACATCAATAATCAATTAAACAACAAATAACTAAGTTAGATGACAAAGTAGGCCATCTAACCGAACATGCATAAAACACACAATCAAACCTTACTTTACCCATCAACAACTCACAATTCAATCACTCAAACCACACCCGATCAACTAAGGCTCAATTCAATAATTTAAAGAAAGATAACCTAAACTTCAAATAATCATATCTTACATTCTACTAATCCAAACAACTCCAAATCAATTTCAAACACTCACCCATTCGATCATCTACATTAACCTTATCGGAAACCAACCAAGACACCTCAAAATCAAGCCCAACAACCCTAAAACCTCAAGGCACCTAGGCTGAAATTTTCGAATTTTAGCACGGACATCACAATCGAAAATTCGGCATTACAACAGCGCTAACACGTAATTATCAAGTATTTAGAAATCGACGGCAATCGATTTCGAGCAACGCAACTCAATTAAATCAACTTTGAACATTTTAATCAAAATTAAATACCCGGAAAATAAAAATTATGCTATATCCGACAGAAACTCGTAGTATTAGTATATAATGATCCCTAGCATGCAAGGAGAAATAATCTAACATCAGATTTCAATTCTAACGGTTCAATCTTCATTTATACGCAAAAACACAAAAATGACATTTTGAGATCTAGAATTTTTCTCTCACCTTTGATGTGTTTTGATGCAAGAAATGTGTAGAATGGATGCCAAACAATCAATTTCAAGCTTTGAATCACTCAATTCGGCTTTGAAACGCAAAATCTGTGAGAAAAATGCTTTGAAAATGCCTTTATCTTTCTCCTCCAAGGAGCCACGGTTTTGTGTGTGTTTGTGGAGTGTGTTTTGTGTTGTGTGAGTGTGTGTTGATGACATTATATAATAAAAAGCTTGGTCAATTAAAAAAATGCAACGTCAAAGTTAGTTTTAATAGGTATTTTTGTGTTTTTAATGACTTTAATTGCATTTTATTGCTCACCAAGTTAAAAATAAATATGCAACCCCCAAGATATCTCAAGTGGATTATTTTTAGGTGACAAGAAGTTTTACATTCAAAGAATTCCACCCGAGTCGGCTTAAAACTCGATTTTCGCAAAAGTCGGTGTAAAAACCCTAATAAATTCTTAAGCCGATTTTAAAACCGTTTTCATCAAACACAGGTCTATTAAAGTCCGTGGACTAGGTCTAGAAGGGTTAAAAAGACCAGTTTCAAAATTATAGCGGACGTGTTTCGAAAACACTATTCATTGAAAATCGACGATAAAATTTCTGACTCCGTTTTTGATAAAAATTTCATGAATGCACATTTAGCACGTATTAGGAGTATTGACATCAAAATTATAACATTCTAGGCCCTATAGCACATAAACAGGTCATATGCACGCAAAACGAGACAAAGCACGTAAATCAAGTTAAAGCAGAAAAATGGGGTTTCACAAGTTCTCTAATACAGATATTGCTAATCTTTTCAGTAAGACAGACCTTCTTAGGAATGGAGTTGGTCCGTCTTTTTTTTACACACAAATCCTTCATAAATTTGGCATAGGCTGGAATCTGTTGTATTACCTCAACTAATGGAAAATTGATCTTAATATCTTTTAGATGCTCTAAGACCTTGAGTTGTTTAAGATCATCAGTCAATTTTGGACGGGACAGAGCTGTAGGAAAAGATGCTCGTGAGGATGGTTCAACTATAGGCTCCACTGTTAGGTTTTTATTCCTACGACAGTCTTGAACATCTTTGCTTCAAACCTCAATCTCATATTCCTCTAATTCCTCAATTTCTTCTGGAACATCCCTAACCTTTTCTCTAACCTGGTTATCAATGGTTTTTCCACTCCTAAGGGTAACTACAGCCTTGGCCTGTTCTTGTACTATCTCAGTTTGGACAGTACTACACTGTCCTCATGGATTTACCACGGTCTGAGATGGAAGCTTACTCTCGTCTCTCTTACTTAAAGTTTGGGCCATCTGCCCGAATTTTCCTTCAAGTTTAGCAATAGACTGTTGCTGAACTTGGAACATTTGCATACGTTTGTCAAATTTGTCATTAGATGATGACTGTGCAAGAGGAAGAGCTGAGACATTGTTCCGTTGTGTTCTGACCGGATTGTCCTGTTGGACTGGGTAGTAACCATGAGGATTATTATTTTGTGGCCTCTGATATTGCTGTTGAGGGAATCGATTGTCAACATTTCCCTGCTGACTTTGTTGATAAGGTTCATAGTTTCCTTGTCTTTTCTGATATTGATGTTGAGGAAACTGAGTCTCTTGATTTGCTTGCCACCACGAAAATACGGGGTTGTCTCACCAGCTAGAATTATACGTGTTAGAATACGAATTGTAATTCCTTGTATATCCTTGGGCGGCGCAGACTTGTTCTTGCATGAATTCAAGAAATTGTGAATCGATTGGATAGTCCAGAGTAGAGTGATTTACTGCAGAACATACGGTACAAACTTCCGTGATCTGAGGAGCTGAAGAAGAAGAAGACCCTAGAGAGATGAATTTTTCTAATTGCTATGCTAGGGCATCTACTTTATCAGTCAACTGGGAATTGGAGCTAGAGTTAACTTCAAACAATGCCTTCTTTTGGGGATTATGGGTGCTCTTACTCTCTCTATCATCAGCAGTGTTTTGGAGAGAGTTTTCAACAATATTTTCTATTCTTCTCCAAGCTTCGTCCGCTGTGAGGTTATAGAAACCTCCATTGTTCATTGCATTAACTATCATCTTATTATGAGGGGTAAAACCTTTGAAGAAATAATGCAAGAGTTCGGGACGATCAAATCCATGATGAGGACACTGATTCTTAAGATCGTTAAACTTTTTCCACGATTCATGAAACGGCTCTAAGTCTGACTGTGCGAATGTCATGATGTCTGTTCGCAAAGTAGTAGTCTTAGCCATTGGGAAGAACCTATGTAAAAATTTCTGAATAAATTATCCTCAGGAAGTGATCACTCCTGGGTCTAGATGATTTAGCCACTGTTTGGCTTTATCTTTCAATGAAAAGTGAAACAAATGCAGGTGAATATTTTCACGGCTCACATTAGGAATGCTTCACATTGTACATGCTTCAATGAATTGCACGATGTGAGCGTGAGGATTTTCATTGCTTTTTCCATAGAAGGAAAGAAGCATTGAAATAGTCCCTGTTTTGAGCTCAAAATTTATATTT
Source organism: Ehretia macrophylla (assembly GCA_037974665.1). Classification (NCBI taxonomy): domain Eukaryota; kingdom Viridiplantae; phylum Streptophyta; class Magnoliopsida; order Boraginales; family Ehretiaceae; genus Ehretia; species Ehretia macrophylla. The sequence continues at coordinate 68,154,395 of CM075771.1, read as the reverse complement.
CCAAGAGCCGGGGGGCTATGGAAAATTCAGGGTCAAAATCACCTGGTGAAAAATGTTGACGTAAAGTTATTCGTTGGTTCACATGTTGATTAATAGGCTGAGCTATAGAAAGAGGCGGGATATTTACTTCTTGATCCGCCATTGGGAATTTTAACTTTCTACGCAAATTTTTCTCGAGCTCAGGATCAAACGGAGCTAGTTCTGGATCCAAAGAACGACGCCCGTGCATACAACGACTTATAAACTTTAAATACGAAATAAAATTACAAGATTAAAAATACTAATATACTTTACAAGAAGTAATAGATAAAAACTCATTGATCAGATGAATCATTAAAATGACTCATTTCCAATCTTTAAAATTTTCCTCTTTTTTTTTTTTAATTTTTAATTTTTTTCAATTTTTTATTTTTTTTAATTTTTTAATTTTTGATTTTTAAATTTTAATTTTTTTAATTTTTTAAATAAAGCGGATAAAATAAACACTTTAAAAAAGTTCACAAATACTTTTATCAATAACTAAACTATATCGTGCTTTCCCAGCAACGGCGCCAAAAACTTGATGTGATTGGGTTGTGCGTTAAAATGTGCTCAAAATAAACCAAGTTAAAAATACCTGCAAGTGCACGGATCTTCGTAGTATAGTGTGATATGAGTACGAAATCGTACCACAGGGAAGCTCGTTAGTTAAGTTAGTGAAGTAGTGTGAAAGTGTTAAAGCGCTTAAGTGACAGGTTTGCAGATTTGTTTGAGCGACGTGCTGAAATGTAAATTATTCTATAACTAACTAAATTATCTAAGTTAAGCTAAGTATTAGTGAAATACGAGAGGTAGTGATCTAGGGGTTTGAACATGTAAATGTGACAATTAATATAGGCTCGGTATCTAGTTTATCTAATTATGCAAGGGTTTAAGCTACAAACATACACCCGGTTAAGCTAAAAGCTATAAACCTAGTTAATCTACTTAGTTCATTTTAACCAAGCACAGCAAGGCAAACTAAACTAAGGAACTAACCTTACAGATAGAAACTATGGTACAACCTATAGTTTTATAGAATCTATGGTACAACCAATAGATTCATGATTAAAACATTTATATGGCACGAAGCATTCATAATATCTACTTAAAAGCATTACGTATGAATACTAAATTAAAGTAAGCCATAGTTTGCAATATGAATTGAATAAACTAAAGTCGAGACCATATATTAAAATACTGTTATTTACAATATTCACCCCTATATATCAATCTACTCAGACATAATTGAATACAAGTTATGTAAATAAGAAAGAGTCAAGAAAGGTTCTTCCATATTGACGAACGCGTATTTCTGATCCCTAAAATTTGAGCAGAGGTCCGACACAAAATAGCTATTCGGGCAAAACTAATTTCCCCTTAATAAGAGCTACTAGGGATGAATCAACCCCGAATAAGAGCTTTCATATTGAAAGCTATTCGGGCAGAACTTTTCCCGACTAAAAACTATTTGGGTCGGACTTCCCCCTAAAAGTAGTTATTCGGGCAAAATTTTCCTGAATAAGAGTGACCTAGGCGGGACTTCCCTTATATTCTACTACTACTTAATTAACTAAAACTAAAATTAAAACTAAATGGAATTAACTCAGAATTATATAAAAAATATTGATGATACTCCAAAATTAACTTCAAAATTCTCAATGGGTTCATGCTATATTTATAGGAAAAATTCTAAAAATAGTTTACTTTTTTGCATTTGTTGACTTTGACCGAATTGTTGACCGCATCATTTTCGGGCGTTTTTCATTGTTTTGACCCTTCAAATGATATAATTTGGCTAAAATTACGCCGTGCGCAAGATTGTAGTCCTGTGTTTTGCTCAGAAAGATGTTTCTACTTGAAAAACAGATATGATTTGCCAAAAACTGACATTGGTCACTATTTGAGATCATCTTGGTCAATGTTTCAAGTTCGATTTCGTGCTAGTTTCAGCCAAGTTCCGTCTTTATCGGCTTCATTCTTCTACATTTCCGCGTGTTTTCTCCAGTGTTCATTTTTTAACTTGTATTTTGGATTATTTTGGGTATGAATTTTCTCTTTCAAGTATTCTCCTGCATTGCATCGAAAGTATCAAAGTGTTGCAATAATTTCCAAGTTAAGATGCAAATATAGTACAAATACCGAGGTTTAAGTGCTGCAAATATAGTCACATCAACGTCCTTCTTGAATGGAGAGTTAGATGAAGGAATCTATATAGAATAGTCTGAAGGGTTTGTAGTTCCAGGAAATGAGAAGAAGGTCTGTCGGCTTGTGAAATCCCTTTATAGATTAAAACAAGCACCCAAATAGTGGCATGAAAAGTTCGATAAAGTCATTATGACAAATGGCTTTAAGATCAATGAATGTAACAAGTGTATCTATGTGAAAGGCACCAGTCAAGAATATGTCATTGTTTGTCTATATGTTGACGATATGCTAATTATGAGAAGCAATATCAATGTCATTAAGTGTACCAAGAAAATGTTATCCAGTAACTTCGACATGAAGGATATGGGTATAACAGATGTTATTTTGGGTGTTAAGATCACTAGAACATCTGGCGGATTAATGTTGTCCCAGTTTCACTATATAGAGAAGATATTGGAGAGGTTCAATAAGAACGACAACACACTAGTCAAGACACCGGTAGATGTTAATGTATATCTAGCCAAAAATACTAGTGACGTAATATCTCAAATAGAGTATTCACGAATTATTGGTAGTTTAATGTAGTTGATGAATTGCACGAGGCGGGACATAGCATATGCTATCAACAAATTGTGTAGATACACTAGCAATCCAGGGCAAGCCCATTGGACAACTATAATAAGAGTTCTAAGGTATCTGGGATATACATTGAACTTCGGGCTGCACTATACTCGATATTCAACTATACTAAAGAGGTACAATGATGCCAACTAGATATCGGATACTAAAGACTCCAAATCCATGAGTGGATATGTTCTTACTTTGGGTGGTGCAGCCGTCTCTTGGAAATCCACTAAACAAACGTGTATAGCCAAACCCATGATGGAATATGAGTTTATAGCTTTAGATAAAGATGTAGAGGAAGTCGAATGGCTTCAACATTTCTTTGAGGATATTCCAAACTGGCCGAAACCTATGTCAGCTATCTGCATACACTACGACAATCAATTTGTTATTGGATGGGCACAGAGTAGTATGTACAACGGTAAGTCTAGACATATACGTCGTAGACATAATACTATTAAACAATTGCTCTCTAATGGGGTTATCTCAATTGACTATGTAACATCAAATGATAATATTGCGGATCCACTTACTGAAGGTTTAAACAGAGAACAAGTTTACAAGTCATCAAGGGGAATAAGTCTTAAGTCTATGTTAAAGAGTCATCATAGTGGAAAACCCTACCTATGTGACAAGAGATCCCTGAATATAGGTTCAAAGGGAAAAACTGAGCTATGAATGATTCACCGGGAGGACTGTGGGGTTAATACTCCCACCAATTCCTATGATGAGTAAACATTGCTGCTTGCATGTGGTTTAGGCTAAGCTACGCTTTTAATGATACTTATACCTTGGAAAATCCAAGTGGGGTATTGCAGGAATACTCTTAATAAGTGATTATCTATGTGAGTAGGGACTGGGCCGATTCTACGAGAATTTTGAAGGCTGAATTCTCTAGAATACTCATGAATACTGGAAGTTGTTTAGGGCCAAAATGAACCCAACTGTGAAAACTTGACAGTGTCTAGGGGATGCTGTGTGAACTCTATTGACTTGGTTTATACCAAAGCTTAACAGTTCAAGATATTGCGTTCACTGGTTAACAAGTAAACCCGAAAGTTTTCATTAAGAAAGGTTCAAAACCAAAAACTACCTATCCTGATATAGTATTCTTCTACCGAACTCTCTCATGGGTCTGTATTCATATCGGACTGGCCAATTTATATTCATGTGGGGGATTGTTGGAGAAAAGTGGTGAATAATAAATTGAGCTAAATCCCTACTATTAGTCCACGTTGTTGACCCACATCTATTGCCCACATTTTGCTATTTGTTGTAGATGCATGAAACGGTGGGTTGATCCACGTACAACACATTTTGTGCATGTGTGGAGTAAAGAAAGTGGGCATTCTCACGTTTGGCTTCATTAGCAAGAGGAGAAAGTGGAGTAAATGGGATGCAACCCATGATCTACATGGTGGAAGTGGCTATCAGATTTGTCTCATCCTTTGCCTATAAATCCCTTTCCTTGGAACCTCATTTGGCACGAGCATCTTCCAACAATATTCAGATCATTTAACATTATAGTCAGCATTTTAGTTTAGCATTAGAGATAGTTCGCCACTGTCGGTTTGAAAGCTTCGTAAATTGCTGCTTTTACGAAGAATCTATCGTTGTATCTTGGGAGGTATCCGCAAAGAGGATGTTAGCATCATTGCGCCTCGGTAATACCTTAAGGACATCGAGCCAAGCTCAAGCCTCAGTTAGCTTTATTTATTTATTTTCTTTTTTTGACTTATCTTGTATTTATATTCAAGTTCCTATAATCTTTTGTTTTAGTGAAATTAAATTGCTTTCGTTTACTTATTCATTGCATATACTCTTAGTTGTTTTTCTGTATTTTATTGGTTTCATAATTTGTATCTTGTTCTTTCCTGCTTCTTATTATATATTCTTTAATTCGGCTCTGGCCCAAAATAATATACTGCAACATTTTACTTCGCACGAGTTGTACACATTAGACCTTTCAACATAAAATGAGCTCAACTGTCAAAAATAGAATCTTCTTCTAAGAATAGAAAGTCTACATAAGACTTCTAGTTGCATTAGGACTCTTCTCTTAATATCCTCACACCATATTTAGCAACATCTAAGTTTAATAATAACACTAATAAGGAAAGTGGCTATAAGGGGGATCAAATGACATAACTACCCTTCCACTGAAAAAGACCAAAATGCCACTGCTAGTCTTTAGCATCATTTTATCATTTTAACCTCAGTCTATTGCACTAAAAGACTATGGTTGAACTACAGGATACATAAGTATGCCACACAAAGTATGAAACTTCCTCTTTAGACTAACCAAGTGAAATGATCTCAATGCCCATCTATATTCACTCATAGCCAAAACAGGGTCTACAACTTGTGTTATCACCTGTTGACTACATCTTTTCCTTAGAACCTCTAGTCCACAATCTAACCATTCTCTAGAAGTTATTCTGTCATGATCCTAATTTTTGCTAATACCATCTCTGATACCATAAAGAAAGAAAACAATATCCAAGCTTACAAGAACATCAAAGAACCTAGGATCATGATACCATAGGCTTAAAAAAATCACTCATCCTAAGTCCGCTAAGGCACACTACAATAGCCCATATACTAATATCCATACCACAAAACATCCAACCATGTAACATCTCAAACATAGTCAAGAATTCAATTCAACACACCTTCGAAACAACTCTTTAATACTAAGGACTACATCCCAACAACAATTCTCCAATACAACAATATACACCTTATGAACACCAAGAAAAGACCTTACAACATAATCTATATAAACTCTTCAATAAAGTATACATCATCCAAAATAATCTACAATTATATCATACTTATAATCCACAAATAATAAAACATCATCCAAAGCAAGATAACAAAGAATTCATTTCTAATCTCCTCGAGGCTCCAACTCGGCTCCACTAGAAATGTGTTATGAAATGGGGTGAGTTTCGCAAACTCAGTGAGGGGGGGGGGGGGGGGAGGGGCAATGCACGGGAGGTTTTATAAAATATTTTGAATTTGAAATCTCCTTTTGAAAACATGCCATGACAGAATAACATGCAACAAGTATAAACAACTTAACTAAACTCTTGAAGTAAAGAGTAAGCAACACGTATACTAGCACGAGAAATGTAAAGTAAATAACACATAATAAACTTATGCTCATTCTGTTCATGCTGTTCCCCGGGCACCATTATGAACCCTACCCAGGCACTAGATGTACTCCGGATGTACACCAACCTACAACCCAGACCCTTGTAAAGCTCTCCGTTCACAACAAGATAGGGATTAGAACCCGGGTAGTCATGTCATCGCCTAACAAGCCCTATGTGTCACGACCCCAATTTTCAATCACTAATATAGTCTCTGATACCACAAAAAAGAAAAGAATTCAAACTTACATAAACCACAAACACTCTGGAATCGTGATGCCACGGACTTAAGAAGATCACTCCTTCTAAATCTGCTAAGGCACACTTTATTAGCCTGTACACTAATATCCATCAAACAATACAACCAACCATTGAAACATCTCAAATACAAGTCTGGACCTGAAAAATAGATGAAGTCTCCTCTGTACCGTGGACTAACCATGTACCTGTACGCAGAAGAACTCAACCACATATAATAATGCCACTCCATATGATATGACAATAAAGTCTTTCAAATATCTCAAGATAGACAACATACCATAGGATCAAAGGCTCAAGCCATAAAACTACTTCCCAAATTCATTCAAGAATATACAACAATAAGTCCTTCTAACAACTCTTCAATACCCAAGAATACATTTCCACAATAATTCTTCCAATACATCAACAATAAGTCCTCGCGACATTTAGAGAAAACAAAGTAGGTTGTCTCTCATGCATATGCAACATATAAAAATACAATTGACAGTTAAATAATAATCTAACTCAATTCATAACATAAAGGCTAGGTAACAAAGTAGGTTACCTATCCGTTAACCAATACTTTATACATTTACCGGCTCTAAGTACATTTAACAATATTTTAACTTAAACAACACATTTAATAACCAAGTAACACAAACAACAATCATTGCAACTAATGACAACATTTCCAGCAACAAACTAAGCAATACCGCAATCACACGAACCCCAATCAATTACCTAACCTAGAGGCAACCTAGTACAACATTTATGGACCCCGAGAGAAGCCTAAAATCCCCTCAAACACTGAAATTCCAGCATGTAACAGTCCACTATTCATGTTGGAATTGCAACCCCAAAAATAATGGTAAACCTTGTACCAAGTTGCTATTTCGTGTTATAAGCATGCTAGAATGATAATTAAACATATATAGGCCATGAATACTTGCTAGGAACACTTATTTACATCAATTCTAACAATTAAAACTCATAAAGAAAGCATCAAATTCAATTACAAGAAAATATGTTTTAAACACGAAACTAATCGGTAAAAGTGTTCTCTAACATTTAATTTGCAAGATACAAGTATTCCTAGCATTATATAACATAAAAATGAACTTTTGAAAGATTTGATAGAAAATCACCTCACAATGTTTCGTTTTGTAATGCAAAAAATTAACGGTAGAAAGATAAAGCACGATAAAACAAGTCGGAAAATATTTAGTTTGGCCTTTGGAACCTTCTCTTTTACCTTTAAAGAGCTAAAATGGCAAGATTTTTACTATTTACACAAGCTAAGGCTTGGTGGCTAATTTGGGGAAGAATGAGTTGATTTTGGGCTTATTTTGGTAAAAATGGCTTAAGTAGAAAGTCAACAAATGGTCAAAACTTCGGTCAAACCAGCATAGACAAAATAGCTCTGCGACATTTTACGAAAACAGCCATAACTTCTTCTAAAAAATTCTAATTCATGAACGGTTTGAAGCGTTAGAAACTAGATCGTAGAGATTTTCAACCATCTATAATTTACCACCTAACTCTTCCCCAATTGGTGCAGGTCTAATTGCAAAGTTGACCCAAAATTGACTTGTAACTTCCGAGTAGAACTTATTTAACTGAACTCGATATCCATCTTAAATGTCCCGGCATCACTTTGATACATTTTACACCACTTATTACCTTTTTAAACATTAACGGGTCATTTCTTAATAATCATCAATTTATTCCGACTCGCCTCTGGCATGGGTATTACAATCACCCCTCCTTCTAAGAATTTTGCCCTTGAAATTCATTCATTTAAGTTCTCCTTATTATACGCTAAATCAAGCTAAAATCCAAACATATGGATGAACATCATAGCCTATTAGCAACCTAAGGAATCGTAGTCTAAAACTTATCAATCATCTACAAAACTCTCTGAGAATCACAATTATAACTTTAGCTCAAGACATCAAGTTCAAACCTATATACACATTACGATCATAACCATCTTTATCCCAAAGGTTCGCTGTAAGACCCGGCTCGAGACTACATGTGCATTAGGTCATATCATACGTAATTAAATTATTTTATATGTATTTACCTTGAATTATATGCATTTATGTGGATTTATGTCCGTTATCTCGAAATATGTGCCTTGCATCGATTAATGTGCATTTGAGTATTTTAGATAGTGGACACAATAACTAGACTTTATTACATATAATAACTAACTAGAATAATTGAACTAGAACTAAAGCAATTAGAATAGAACAACAATGGCATACAATAAATAACACTTAGTTAGAAGGGCACTCTTGTCATTAGGTCTTTAGATATTTAATCTATCATCAAAACACTATTATTGCTCAACTAAAACACACAAACACACACACGATCACAAAATCACCCACTCAACACACACACTACACACACCACACTCAGATTTTCGTCCATAGGAAGGAGGGAAATAAGAGAGAAATGAGAGGAAAGAAGGAAGAGAAAAAGGAGGAAGAAGAAGCTCAACTGCTCCAAGCTTTTCCTTTGCATTTTCTTGCTTCCTTCAAAATCATTTTAGCTCAACTTCATCTAGAACTCAAAGCAAAGGTGAGGGAATCTTCAGAACTGATTTTAAAGAACTCATTCAAGTTATTTGATTCTCATTTGGTGCTAGTCTTGTTGTAGTTGCATATAAGAACTTAAGAATGGAGTTTGGGTATGTTGTGTTGTAGATCTAGGAATTGCTAAACTCATGTTGAGTATTCTTGAGGTGTTGAGAGATAGGTTTGTATTGTTTTTGTATGTGTATTGGTTATATGAGTAACTATATACAAGGTTTGGATGCAATACCCTAGCATTTAAGGTCTTAGTTGGTGCTCTTGTTGTTTTTGAGTTGTTGTGGGAGTTTGGTTGTGTAGATGTCAATTGATGTTTCCAGGATATTATGGCATAATTCTTGAACTTGTATAGGTTGTTTGAGGACCCTTTTTGAGGTTAATAGATGCTTGGGAAGTTTTGGGAAGCAAGGAGAACATGTTAGGAGCAAATGACCAAGTTCACGGTTTGGCATCGCAGGGGGCGGGATTGATACTGGTTGTGTTGATCACGACCAGGATCAGTTCCGAAGTTTTTACATGCTCACTGGCGGTCGTGTATGCGGTCTTGATCATCACGACCGGATTCACGATTGGATTCACGACCGGACTTCCCATTTTTTAGATTGACAGATTTGTGCAGTGATTTTCAAGAGGCCATATCTTATTCGTTTCAACTCCGAATTGAGTTCCTTTTGATTCTAGAACTATCTACATTCGATAAGATTTAATTCTATGCCAAAATCAAATTATTTAGAGTTTATGAGAGTAGGAAAATTAACCATTTAAGTTAGGCTAATGAAAAAGCATTAGAGTTGCTTGGTGTAACTAATGGTTATTATTGGTAGGTGTTATTATTAAGTGGCCAACTTGCAATTTCTTCTCATTACATGTTAATACCAAGATGCTTATATGAATACCTATTATACCATTGATAATTGCACATGTATTTGAATTGTTAAGCACGGCGGTTACAACCATTATTGATTGTGGTAGTGTCGGGACCTCCGGGCAGTGTTAGACTTGCCGGTATATCTTGGCTACCAAGTTATTGATTCCTTCTCTTGCTAAGACCCAATGATCCTCCTACGGGTCAAGATCCAATGATATCTTGGAAGAGAAACGTTACATGATTGCTCTTGCATATTTCGTTTTATCAATTGAGTGATTCTCGTATGCATGGCATGTTTTATTAAACTGTTTATGAAAAGGTAAAACTTTTGTGAAAATCCTTCCTATTCAATCCTCACTGAGCTATATGCAGGATTAGCTCACCCCTCTTTTGATCAATTACAGGAGAGGCAGTGCCCGATCAGGCCCCTCAAGTTGACGATGGAGAACCTTGGTTCGACGAGAATGATTTTTGCTTGTTGTGATCAGCATGTTGCTTGATTGAAGTCCAATACTATTTAGCTAACTTGATATATGTAATATGTTTTTTGGATAACTATAGGTAATTATGTTTAATACTACTATTCTTTTGAGACCTAGATACCTGATTGTTGGCAAGCCTTTATAATTGATCAAGTGGATCGAGGTCTTGTATATATGTAATAGGTTGTGATTAACCTTTAAGACCAATGTATTGGCAGTCTTTTGAAATTTTATGGATATAAAAGAGTTGTACAGGGCATTAAGCTTTCAATTTACAGGTTTTACGGTTACGAACGTCGCGTTCTGGCCTTAGCATAGCGATAGGACTGGGTCAGGGTATGACACCTATTTAGGTGGCATCAGAGCTAGCCTTAGTTAGTAAATTGCTAGCTTGTGTTAGCGGAGTCCGGGTTTGGAACCCCTTGTTAGTAGGTAGAACCTTGAAACGAATATGCTTTAGTGTTATACGTGCTTATGTGAACCTATGTGCTTAACGTGCTATATTTGCTTATGTGCAATCTATTTGTTAGGTATGATTATATGTATTAAATGTATTAGGAGTAATGTTAGTACTTATACTAACCCTCATATAATAGTGCATACATGTCGTATAACCATGAGTGGTATTTATTCCATATCTATGGATAGCAGGACCTAAAACCCGCAGTAATATCGGATCTCAATCAACGAGCAATGTAGATCAAGCCAACCCTGGGGTAGCTATGTTCAATTTGATGGCTACTGCTGTGGATATAATGAGTTGGGTATGGAACAGCAAGCAGGGACAGCAGCAACGACAATTAATAATAATAACAACAACCATCAAGGTGCTGGTAGCAGTGGCGGGAATGGAACCAATTGAGGATGTGATAGCCTCAAGGATTTCTTGTATTATAACCCTCCAAAGTTCATGGGCCAGCTGAATAGTGAAGAGGCAAAGTACTAGCTATCTCGGCTTGATAAGATTTATGTTGTACAAGACTATACTGAGGAGAAAAAGGTGACCTATGCAGTCTTTCAGTTGGAGGGTGACGCTGAGATGTAGTGGAGCACGGTGAGGGATCAATGGGAGGCTCAACACACTCTTTTTACATGGAGGAACTTTGTTGGGGCATTTAAGAGCAAATATGTATCTGAGATCTCCCGGGATAAAAAAATGAAGTAGTTTATGTACCTCAGACTAGGAAGCATAACGGTGGCTGAGTATGAGGCAAAATTTGATAGACTCTCCCAATATACACCGCATATGGTCCAGACCCCAGCCATCAAGATATGAAAGTTTAACCAAGGGCTGAGACTCGAGATTCAGGATGGGCTGGCAATAGCGAAGTTCGACACTTATAATGCTATCTTTGTGGCTGCATCGAGGGTTGAAGAGATGAAATTAGCAATGAAAATTGGTCTATCTCAGCAGAACAAGAGGCCTTTTTAGACTCAGGGTCAGTCCAGAGCATTCTAGACTCATAACCCCTAAGGCCAAGGCCAAGTGAGACCAACTGTTCCTAGACCAGGGCCTAATGCCCTAACTAATCAACGAGCTCGTGGTACAACAAATGCTACTACTACAACTCAAAGTACCTTGTGCAACTATTACAACAAGAAGGGGGCATGTGGAAGCCCAATGTTGGAAGAAACTTGGCACGTGTTTAGGGTGCGGAAGTGATAAGCACCAGGCTAGGGATTGCCTGAGGTAGCAGAACAAGGGTGTATAGAATCAGCTCGCAAAAAATGCCCTAGGCCAAAGAATTCAAGCTCGAGCTTATGCCATGGATCAAGCAGAGATTCCAGATGATGCAGTTATTGTGGAAGGTACTTTCCTGATTCAAAATCAATGTGTTAAGGTGCTTATTGATACCAGAGCCACGCATTCATTCATAACCCCCAAATGTGCATTTCGCACTAAGTTTCCAGTAGAAAACTTACCATATCATGTAGAGGTTAGTACCCCAATGGGATCTAAATGTGTTACTAGATTAGCGTGTAAAACATATAAGCTACGGATTAGGAACCAAGAGTTTTTGGCCGATCTCATAGTGCTTATTTTTCGAGACTATGAGATTATTTTGGGAATGGACTGGTTGTCATGGCATCATGCATGACTAGATTGTCGATCGAAGGTTATAGAGTTCCGGGTATGAGGACAACCTATACTTACGGTGAAAGGAAAGTGTGACTTGTTGGGAAATGCTGTGATATCCTCAGTCAAAGCTGTGAAGTACATGAAGAGAGGTTGTAGTGGGTATTTGGCTTATTTAATCAACAAGCCAACGGATCAAGTCAAGTTAGCGGAGGTGCCAGTGGTTAGGGAATATGAAGATGTGTTCCCAGAGGAGTTGCTTGGATTGTCAACCATGAGAGAGATTGAGTTCGTGATTGAGATGCTACCAGGTATACAGCCGATCTCTAAAGCTCTGCACCGTATGACTTTGGCCAAGTTGCAAGAGTTGAAAGTTCAGTTGGAAGGGTTGCTAGAGAAAGGGTTCATACAACCTAGTTCGTCTCTATGGGGTTCACCAGTCCTATTTGTGAAGAAAAATGATGGGACATTGAGGCTTTGTATTGATTACGTGGGATTGAACCAAGTAACCATCAAGAATAAGTACCCGTTGCCATTGATTGATGAATTATTTGATCAACTTCAAGGAGCCAAAGTTTACTCAAAGTTTGATTTAAGGCATGACTATTATCAACTCCGTATCAAATAGGAGGATGTGCCTAAGTCAGCTTTCAGAATGAGGTACGAGCATTATAAGTTTGTTGTAATGTTATTTGGATTAACAAATGCTTCTCCCGCTTTTATGGACTTGATGCACAGGGTGTTTCAATTGTATTTGGACCAATTCATAGTGATATTTATAGATGATATCCTGGTGTATTCAAAGACCGAGAAGGAGCATGAAAAACATTTGCATTTGGTGTTGCAAAGGCTGAGGGAGCATCAATTGTATGCTAAGTTCAGCAAATGTGAATTTTGGCTCAAGCAAATGGCGTTCTTGGGACATGTGATTTCTCAAAAAGGGATTGCAGTGGATCCGACCAAGATTGAAGTGGTACAATCATGGAAGAAGTCGGAGAATGTCACAGAGGCATGTTGTTTCTCAGTTTGGCAGGATACTATAGGAGATTTGTAAAGGATTTCTCCAAGCTTGCGGGGCCGCTCACAAGGCTCACACAAAAGAAGGTTAGTTTCGTGTGGGATGATAAGTGTGAAAGTAGTTTTCAGGAGTTGAAGAGGAGATTGACAACTACTCTTATAATGGCATTGCTTGAGGGAAGTCAAAGTTTTGTTATTTATAGTGATGCCTTGAAGGAAGAACTGGAATATTTATTGATGCAGAATAATCAAGTCATCGCTTATGCGTCATGGAAGTTGAAGCCTTATGAGATGAACTACCCTACACACGACTTGGAACTTGCAGCTATTGAATTTGCATTGAAGAAGTGGAGGAATTATTTGTGGGGAAGTAAGTTTAAGATATTCACTAATCATAAGAGTTTGATATATCTGTTTTCTCAAAAGGTGTTGAACATGTGACAAAGAAGGTGGATGAAGCTCTTAGATGACTACAATTGTACTATAAATTATGTGCCTGGAAAAGCGAAAGTAGTGGCAGATGCATTAAGTCGGAAGACAAGTTTGACAAGGTTAAAGATCAAGGAACCTACCTTATTGTCTCAGATCCGAGAGTTTCAATAGCTAGATCCCCAACTTCAAAAGATAAGAGACGATTGATCGTTACTCGGTTGTGTCAATAAAAATGGGTGGAAAACAACCAAGTTTTAATAACCCGCAAGTGCACGGATCAACGTAGTATAGTGTGCTTAGAGTACGGGGTCGTATTCCATAGGGAGGTTCCTTAGTTAGTTCGGTTGAAGAAGTACGTATAAAAGTGTCTAAAGTGAGTGCTGTAACGTAACATATAGATTGATTGGGTGATAAAAGCTAAGCTAAACTAAGTTAACTAACTAGAGTTAGAGTTGGAAGTGTAAATATGGGAAGTTAGTAGTTTAAGCTCGGATTAATATTAAGGCAGTTAATCTAGGCTAGGAAATAAGATTCTCTAATTCTATGCAAAAGGTTAAGCTACAAACATTAACCTAGTCAATTATCTTAGTCTATTAAAATCCCGATTACTAACTCTGATGTAGGTGCCGTTCCATCTACGAGCGTATAACCATAGTATGGATTTGTCCTTACAATCTGGTGTAAAAGGTCTGTTTCAACATAAGTAATCAACATCTCCTTACTAGTCTAGAAACTATGGTCTACTTAAAAGCATTACCTATAGTCTCTTGGAATCTTTAAGGTTGTCAAGCTATTAATTCACTATTAAAGCATGGATATATGACACGAAAATAAAGCAATCATATCATCTACTTAAAAGCATTATATATGAAAGACAATACTTAATTAATACAAGTCATATATTGCATATGAATTAAATTAGTCCAAATCATGGAGACCGGTAAATTAAAAGACCATTAATATATAATCAAAATCTCGAATTAACACCGGCATTATAACAACATTCAAATATAAAAGAGATTAAAGAGATGTTCCCCCATAAATGAAGTCGAGGTCCGAGGTCGGAGTCCTGAGCACAGCTACGAGATTTCCACCTTTTCCCATGTCATAGAAATTCGGGCATTACCTCCGCCGTATTTTCTCCAACTACTAACTATTTACACTACATAATTAAACTAACTAATTTATAAGCTAAAAATATAATTAAAACTAAATTAATAATAAAATCTATTTAATTTTCTACTCTTCAAAATATGCACCCCAACACCTCTATTTATAGGCTGAAAAATCACTATTTACGCTTTACTATTCAAGTGGCTACTATTCATGCATTCACTATTCACGCATTCTATACACGATTTTACTGTTCACGCGTTGACTGTTACTATTCACGCATTGACTGAAAAGTTGACCAATGCTATTCCAAGGATATTCGGCGTCCTGAGTTCATTTTCGCACTCTATTTGGCCAAATTCATCCTTTACGAGCTTCAATTCTTGGTCAACACTTGAGTTTGTCTCTTTTGTGTTCTTTTTAACTTGCAATTCAGATCGTTTCGGGTCCGAGTTTGTTCATTTTTTGGGTTCCTCCTGCATTGCATCAAAAGTACATTAGTGTTTGCATTTATTCCAAAGTTAAGATGCAAATGCAGTGTAAATAAAGTGGTTTGAGTACTGCAAATACAGTCATATCATCATCTCCAAACCTAAAACAAGCAAGACTGTCTTTTAAAATAGATTCCAAGTGAAATTTTCAAAAAAATTTACAAGTCAAAATAGGTGAATGCTATCTATCCTATCCTTTTTGTCAAAATGTTTCGAACATGAAACATGAGAAATGCACTTCACTACATATAATCGATTCAACAATTAATGATAAATATGATAAGAGAACCTTTACATAGTTTTCACAAATAGATACTCTTTTTGAAAATGGACTATTGATTGCTTCGAAGTACATATTTAGAAATAAACTAGGCAAATTAAGTTCAATCTAATTCCAACTTTCAAGACTTGCAAACAAATTGGACTTTGACATTCTCGCCTTTATTTGCAATCAAACTCTTGATCATGCTTTAACCTTTTTTACATTTGCCAGAATATATAAAAGTACAACTTTCTACTATCTCTATGTAGTGCTCAGTTTACTTTGCTTTCTAGATATCCCATGTAGCAGGCTTTAAGGCCAACAATCCCCCGCCATTATGACTGAGATTGTCAGGCTTTAAAGGGACCCCTACGTGCCTTAATCACTCGAGATATCCAGACTCGAAACCTTACACTATATCACATATCCCAAATTACAATGTCTAGGATAGTGGTGCTTAGAGATTTACAACATATTTATACCAAAAATTATTCAACAATAGAAGTATGTACAACTCTTTTTTCCTTTTTTTTTAATTTTTTTTTCAGAGTGTACATACAGACAGAGTAACATAACATACTATACAGACATGGCATAAGGATTCAGGTTTCAAGCACAAGGAGTTCTCATAACAAACGGTAATCATATCTCAGTCCTTTCATAATCACATAGCTATCAATTGAAGAAAAGAAGAACAACTAGGTTTACTTATGAATGCAGTACTCCAAAATTTTTCTTACAGAGTTTCCTAAGAGTTTTTTTTACAGTACATAGCTAACAAAACAGGTTCTTAAATCATCTAAATCATCTCTTTTAAACAGGCAAGATAGCGAATTACTCTTTCTCATGAACAAAATGGTGTATTTCTTGCATATTCTAAAAATTGTTATCATGAAATATATGCACCCCCACACCGAAACTTTGTTTGCCCTCAATGCAAATAGCAAAGTAAAACAGTGAGAGTGTAATATGCAAGTAATAACATAATGGCAAATGCTACATCAAGTAATAACATAATGGAAAATGCTACATCCCTAAACCTATGATTTGCTTACTTTACAGCACAGGTTGATCAGATATAAAAGGAAATGTAGTAGTAAGGAAAGATATTACCTGATTTGTAGCAATTCAATATTGATGAAAAAAAATGTGTCTATTATCTTTGTGAAAAGATGGATCATTTTGTAACCTTATTAAAGATTAGTAGACAAAACAGTTTAACATATATCATCAGTTCCAACAATTATGAACATGCTGCTAAAAGTATGCGGCTAGATTTCAAAGCCTATAAATACATAAGCAAAAATAAATATAGAAGGCTTTTAAGGAAAGCATAAAATCACACAAACAGCAAAATAAATACACATAAGCAAGAAATATTTAAAATTCTAGGTTGCTTTCTAGTAGCGCTAAGTTTTACACCCTCAGCAAGGCGCCAATGTTAGACCATTGATGCTTAAAATTCTTCGGTACATATTGCCTGATAATCGTTTCAGCACAGATTCTGAATGAAAAAGGGCCATATAACAGGTGATGGCTTATTCTTTCTACAGAACATGCCTTTTCCAAGTCACCTTGAAAATGTGACAATTCCCATCCCAATGTGTTATGTTTCGAAATGTTCTCGACTATATCAATAGGGGCCATAGTATTTTGTAAATCAGTGTATCCCAATTGGTCAACCCATAAGTTAAAAGATGTATGTAACATATGGTTCACAAATAGGTCAAATCCAAGTTGTGCCTCTAATATGTTATCTATCTCATTCCTAGTGTTACACTCTCTACCCATATTATCTCCACTAAGCACTTTTATCACCTCAACCTGGTTTTGGATAGTTTCGTGATGAATGAAACTATATTGTTCTTGCAAACTCATGATAGGTTGAATAGGGTGCTCGTCTTCCTCCCACCTAATTATGCTTTCGGCTAGTTGACTGATTTGGTCTTGTAGCCTATCTATGGATTGGTGGTTGGATTCGACGAGTCTAACAAGTTGGCCGAACTTGTCGTCGAAGTTTGTTTTAGGAGAAGAAAATGCAACCGAGTTAGGATAGCAAAAGTTTTGTTTGAAAGAATTGCTTTGTGAGCTTTTGCAAAACTCGGAGGAATTGGGATTTTGAGATGCAAAATTTTCATAATTTTGAGGCATAAAAGATGTATTATTTTGATCCCAGAAGAAATTTTGATGATTCTGCCACTCCGGGTTATATGCATTTGAGTACAAATTTTTGTTTGAAAAATAACCTGAGTAGTAGAATCATGACTATATAAAAATTGGGGATTTTGGGGACAATTTACAATGGTATGCCTATATTGAGAAAAAATTTCACTTGTATTTAGGATAGGAGTTAGGGGTATTTCATTAAAATTCTATTGATCGGATGAACCATTAAAATGAGTCATATTTCAACCAATTCAAATTTTCCCAACAATTTTTTTTTTTGAAATAAAGCAGATAAAACAAACACTTAAAACAAATTCAATACACTTTATCAGAAACTAAACCGTGCCTTCCCGGCAACGACGCCAAAAACTTGATTGTTACTCAGTTGTGTCAATAAAAATGGGTGCAAAACAACCAAGTTTTAATAACTCGTAAGTGCACGGATCAATGTAGTATAATGTGCTTAGAGTGCGGGGTCGTATTCCATAAGAAGGCTCCTTAGTTAGTTCGGTTGAAGAAGTGCGTATGAAAGTGTCTAAAGTGAGTGTTGTAACGTAACTGATAGATTGATTGGGTGATAAAAGCTAAGCTAAACTAAGTTAACTAATTAGAGTTAGAGTTGGGAGTGTAAATATGGGAAGGTAGTAGTTTAAGCTCGGATTAATATTAAGTCAGTTAATCTAGGCTCAGAAATATGATTCTCTAATTCTATGCAAGAGGTTAAGCTACAAGTATTAACCTAGTCAATTATCTTAGCCTATTAAAATCCCGATTACTAACTCTGATGTAGGTGTCGTTCCATCTACAAGCATTTGGCCATAGTATGGATCTGTCCTTGCAACCTGGTATAAAAGGTCTGTTTTAACATAAGTAATCAACATATTCTTACTAGTTTAGAAACTATGGTCTACTTAAAAGCATTACCTATAGTTTTTTGGAATTTTTAAGGTTTTCAAGCTATTGATTCACTATTAAAGCATGGATATATGACACGAAAATAAAGCAATCATATCATCTACTTAAAAGCATTATGTATGAAAGACAATACTTAATTAATACAAGCCATATATTGCATATGAATTAAATCAGTCCAAATCATGGAGACCAGTAAATTAAAAAACCATTAATATATAATCAAAATCTCGAATTAACACGGGCATTATAACGACATTCAAATATAAAAGAGATTAAAGAAATGCTCCCCCATAAATGAAGTCGAGGTCCGAGGTCGGAGTCCCGAGCACAGCTACAAGATTTCCTACTTTTCCCATGTCCCAGAAATTTGGGCATTACCTCCGCCGTATTTTTCCCAACTACTAAATATTTATACTACATAATTAAACTAACTAATTTATAAGCTAAAAATATAATTAAAACTAAATTAATAAAAAAATCTATTTAATCTTCTACTATCCTAAAATATGCACCCCAACACCTCTATTTATAGGCACAAAAATCACTATTCACGCGTTGATTGTTACTATTCACGCATTGATCAAAAAGTTGACCAATGTTATTCCAAGGTTATTCGCCGTCCTGAGTTTGTTTTCGTGCTCCGTTTGGCCAAATTCATCTTCTATAGGCTTCAATTCTTGGTCAACACTTGAGTTTGTCTCTTTTGCGTTCTTTTTAACTTGCAATTCGGATCGTTTCGGGTCCGAGTTTGTTCACTTTTCTGGTTCCTCCTGCATTGCATCAAAAGTACATTAGTGTTTACATTTATTCCAAAGTTAAGATGCAAATGCAGTGTAAATAAAGTGTTTTGAGTACTGCAAATACAGTCACATCAACAGTAACCGAATTTCAAGTTGCATGAAGATGGGTTGTGGAAGTTCAGGAACTGGATTTGTATGCCAAATGATCCGGAGTTGAAGAAGAAAGTGCTTGAAGAAGCTCATCATTCTAGGTACAGCATTCACCTATGAGGTATAAAGATGTATCGAGACCTAAAACAACATTATTGGTGAAACAACATAAAACAGGAGATTGCGGAGTTTGTGTCTCGATGCTTGACGTGTCAACGTGTGAAGGCAAAACATCAAAGACCTGCAGGGCTTCTACAACCTTTGGAGATTCCGCAATGGAAGTGGGAGCATGTGACCATGGACTTTGTCATAGAGTTACTGAGATATCCTCGAAAAAATGATGCAGTTTGGGTCATTCTGGATAGATTAACGAAGACCGCTCACTTCATTGCAATGAACAAGACAGATAGTGTAAGAAAATTAGCCGAATTGTATGTGGCTAACATTATGAAGTTACATGGAGTGCTAGCTAGCATTGTGTCTGACAGAGATCCAAGATTGACATCTCAGTTTTGGTAGAAGTTGCAGGAAGCCTTGGGAACAGAATTGAAATTTAGTACAACGTACCACCCTCAGACTGACGGGCAATCTGAAAGAACCATCCAGATTTTGGAGGACATGTTGAGGGCGTGTGTATTAAATTTTGGAGGTTCGTGGGAAAAACATTTACTTTTGGTAGAATTTACTTATAACAATAGCTATCAGGCAACAATTGGCATGGCATCATATGAGGCTTTATATGGACGGAAGTGTAGATCACAATTGTATTAGGATGAAGTTGGTGAGATAAAAACTGTCGATCCTACTCTACTTCCAGTGTTGATAGAAAAGATTAAAAATGTGCAATTGATTAGGAAGAGGATGCTCACGACATAGAACAGACAGAAGAATTATGCCGATAAGAGGAGGCGAGACTTAGAATTTGTAGTTGGTGGTCGAGTGTTCTTGAAGTTGTCACCTTGAAAAGGAGTGATTAGACATGGGAAGTGGAGAAAGTTAAGCCCGAGGTATGCTGGGCCATTTACGATTATGGGAAGAGCGATTGTGGGAAGAGTGGGCAAGCTAGCATTACGGTTGGAACTATCACCGAATCTCTCCAACATTCATGATGTATTTCTTGTTTTGATGCTGAGGAAGTATCATCCCGACCCCTCTCACATTCTAGAATCGGAACCGCTAGAACTTCGGGAGAATTTATCATATGATGAGAAACCCGTGCGGGTTCTGGATGAGCAAGATAGGGAGTTGTGCAACAAGAGTATTCCTATGGTGAAGGTACTTTGGGATCACCATGGAGTTGAAGTCGCAACGTGGGAGAGACGTGATCAGATGGAACTACGATATATGTTCTTGTTTGCGAGGTAATCAGGGAATTACGAGGGAGTAATTCTTTTAAGGAGGGGAGATTGTAAAACCTGGCCGGAGATCACATGTGCATTAGGTCATATCATACGTAGTTAAATTATTTTATATGCATTTACCTTGAATTATATGCATTTATGTGGATTTACGTGAGTTATCACGAAATACATGTCTTGCATCGATTAATGTGCATTTGCGTATTTTAGATAGTGGATACGAGAACTAGACTCTATTACATATAATAACTAACTAGAATAATTGAACTAGAACTAAAGCAATTAAAATAAAACAAAAATGGCATGCAATAAATAACACTTAGTTAGAAGGGCACTCTTGTCATTAGGTCTTTAGATATTTCATCTATCATCAAAATACTATTCTTGCTCAACCAAAACACATAAACACACACCATCACATACTCACCCACTCGACACACACACTACACACACCACACTCAAATTTTTTTCCATAGGAAGGAGGGAAAGAAGAGAGAAAAGAGAGGAAGGAAGGAAGAGAAAGAGGAGGAATGAGAAGTTCAGTTGCTCCAAGCTTTTCCTTTGCATTTTGTTGCTTCCTTCAAAATCATTTTAGCTCAACTTCATCTAGAACTCAAAGCGAAGTCAGGGAATCTTCAAAACTCATTTTAAAGAACTCATTCAAGTCATTTGATTCTCATTTGGTGATAGTCTTGTTGTAGTTGCATATAAGAACTTAAGAATGGAGTTTGAGGATGTTGTGTTGTAGATCTAGGAATTGCTAAACTCATGTTGAGTGTTCTTGAGGTGTTGAGAGATGAGTTTGTATTGTTTTTGTATGTGTATTGGTTATATGAGTAACTATAACAAGGTTTGGGTGCAAGAGCCTAGCATTTGAGGTCTTAGTTGGTGCTCTTGTTGTTCTTGAGTTGTTGTAGGAGTTGGGTTGTGTAGATGTCAATTGATGTTTCAAGGATGTTATGGCATGATTCTTGAACTTGTATAGGTTGTTTGAGGACCCTTTCTGAGGTTAATAGATGCTTGGAAAGTGTTGGGAAGCAAGGAGAACATGTTAGGAGCAAATGGCCTAGTTCACGGTTTGGCATCGCAGGGAGCGGGCTTGATACCGGTCATGTTGATCACGACCGGGATCAGTTCCAGAGTTTTTACATGCTCTCTGACGGTCGTGTATGCGGTCTTGATCATCACGACCGGACTTCCCGTTTTTCAGATTGACATATTTGCGCAGTGATTTTCAGGAGGCCATATCTCATTCGTTTCAACTCCGAATTGAATTCCGTTTGATTCTAGAACTATTTACATTTGATAAGCTTTAATTCTATACTAAAATCAAGTCATTTGGAGTTCGGGAAAGTAGGGAAATAAACCATTTAAGTTAGGCTAATGCAAAAACATTGGAGTTGCTTGGTGTAACTAATGGTTATTATTGGTAGGTGTTATTAGGTGGCCAACTTGCAATTTCTTCTCATTACATGTTAATACCAAAATGCTTATATGAATACCTATTATACCATTGATAATTGCACATGTATTTGAATTGTTAAGCGTGACGGTTGCAACCATTGTTGATTGTGGTAGTGTCTGGACCTCCGGGTAGTGTCGGGCTTGCCGGTATATCTCGGCTACCAAGTTATTAATTCCTTCTCTTGCTAAGACCCATTGATCCTCCTACGGGTTGGGATCCAATGATATCTTGGAAGAGAAATGTTACATGATTGCTCTTGCACATTTCTTTTGATCAATTGAGTGATTCTCGTATGCATGACATGTTTTATTAAACTGTTTACAAAAAGGTAAAACCTTTGCGAAAATCCTTCCTATTCAACCTTACTGACCTATATGCAAGATTAGCTCACCCTTCTTTTGATCAATTACAGGAGAGGCAGTGCCCGATCAGGCCCCTCAAGTTGACGATGGAGAACCTTGGTTGGATAAGAATGATTTCTGCTTGTTGTGATCAGCATGTTGCTTGATTGAAGTCAAATACTATTTAGCTAACTTGATATATGTAATATTATTTTTGGATAACTATATATAATTATGTTTAATACTACTATTCTTTTGAGACCTAGATACTTGATTGTTGGCTAGCCTTTATGATTGATTAGGTGGATCGAGGTCTTGTATATATGTAACAGGTTGTGATTAACCTCTAAGGCCAATGTATTGGCAGTCTTTTGAACTTTTATGGATATAAAAGATTTGTATAGGTCATTAAGCTTTCAATTTATAGGTTTTACAGTTACGAACGTTGCGTTTCGTCCTTAGCCTAGTGATAGGTCGGGGTCAGAGTCAAGGTGTGACATTCGCAACCTCTTACTCTGATACCACCTGTCATAACCTCAATTTTCAATCCCTAATACAGTCTCTGATACCACAAAAAAGAACAAAAATTCAAACTTACATAAACCACAATCAACCTAGGATCATAATGTCACGAGTTTAAGAAGATCACTCCTCCTAAGTCCGCTAAGGCACACTCCATTAGCCCGTACACAAATATCCATAAAAAATACATCCAACTATTGAAACATCTCAAAATACAAGTCTGAACCCGACAAACAGACGGAGTCTCATCTGCACCGTGAACTAACCATGTAGATGCACGCAGAAGAACTCAACCACATATAAAAATACCACTCTATATGATATGACAATAAAGACTTCCAAATATCCCAAGATAGACAACATACCACAATATCAAAGGCTCAAGCCATAAAACTACTTCCCAAATACAATCAAGGATACCCAACAATAAGTCATCGCAACAACTCTTCAATACCCAAGAATACATTTCCATAATAATCCACAAATGATAAAACATATCCAAAGCAAGATAACAAAAAATTCACTTCCAATCTCCTTCAGGCTCTGACTCGGCTCCACTTGAAATGTGTTATGAAATGGGGTTAGTTTACACAAACTCAGCGAGGGGGAGAGTAGGGAAGGTTTTGAAACCATTTAGCTTTGAAAACTTCTTTTTAGAACCATGTAATACACAACCAATAAGCAATAGGTATAAACGGTAAAAATAGCAATGCATCATCAATAAACAATAAGTATAACAATTCAAGAAAGATAACAAAGCATTCACTTCCAATCTCCTTCAGGCTCTAACTGGGTTCCACCTGAAATGTGTTATGAAATAGGGTGAGTTATACAAACTCAGCGAGGGGGGGAGTAGGGAAGGTTTTGAAACCATTTAGCTTTGAAAACCTCTTTTTAAATCCATGCAATACACAACCAATAGGCAATAAGTAGAAACGGTGAAAATAGTAATGCATCATCAATAAGCAATAAGTATAACAATTCAAGAAATGCAAATAAAGTTAACACTTAGTAAGGATACGCTCATTTGTTGTTGATGTCGTCCCCTAAACACCATCACAAATTCTTCCTCTAAATACCCACGGTTGTACCCCGGAAGTACGCCAAATCCTACGACCCAAACCCTATGAAACATTCAGTTCATTCGGGTAGGGATTAGAATACTGGTAGTCGTATTATCTCCTGGCAAGCCCTATGCCACCCGGTGTAACACGAACTCACCGTATCTCATTTTAAGGTTGCAACTATAATTATAAAAATTAACATTCACGACATTTAGAGAAGACAACAAAGTAGGTTGTCTCTCATGCATATGCAACATATATAAACACAATTGGCATTTAAACAATAATCTAACTCAATTAACAACATAAAGACAAGGTAACAAAGTAGGTTATCTATCCGTTAACCAATACTTTATATATTTACTGACTCTAAGTACATTTAACAAACTTCTAACTTAAACAACACATTTAATAACCAAGTAACACAAACAACAATCATTACAACTAATGACAACATTTCTAGCGACAAACTAAGCAATAACGTAATCAACCAAACCCCAATCAATTACCTAACCTAGAGACAACCTAGTACAACATTTATAGACCCCGAGAGAAGCCCAAAAGTCCCCCAAACACTGAAATTACAGCGTGTAACAATCCACTATTCATGCTGGAATTTCAACCCCAAAAATAATATTAAACCTTGCACCAAGTTGCTATTTCGTGTTATAAGCATGTTAGAATGATAATTAAACATTTATAGGCCATGAATACTGGCAAGAAAATATGTTATAAACACGAAACTAATCGGTAAAAGTGTTCTCTAACATCTAATTTGCAAGATACAAATATAATCCTAACATTATATAACGTAAAAATAAACTTTTGAAAGATTTGATAGAAAATCACCTCACAACTTTTTGTTTTGAAATGTGAAAAACGAACGGTAGAAAGATAGATTACGATGAAACGAGTCCGAAAATATTTGGTTTTGTCTTTGGAACCTTTTCCTTTACCTTCAAAGAGCTAAAATGACAAGATTTTTACTATTCACGCAGGCTAGGGTTTGGTGGCTGATTTAGGGAAGAATGAACTGATTTTGGGCTTATTTTAGTGAAAATGGCTTAAGTAAAAAGTCAACAAATGGTCAAAGCTTCGGTCAAACCCGCGTAGACAAAACAACTCAGCAATATTTTACGAAAACGACCATAACTTCTTCTAACACACTTCAATTCAGGAACGGTTTGAAGCATTAGAAACTAGACTCGTAAGCTTTCCAACCATTTATAATTCGCCATCTAACTCTTGTACAATTGGTGCCAGTTTAATTACAAAGTTGACCTAAAATTGACTCGTAACTTCTGAGTAGAACTTATTTAATTGAACTCGATATTCATCTTAAATGTCCCGGCATCACTTTGATACATTCTACACCACTCATTACCTTTTTAAACATTAACGGGTCATTTGTCAATAATCATCAATTTATTCCGACTCGTCTCTGACACGGGTATTACAATCACCCCTTCTTCTAAGAATTTCACCCTCAAAATTCATTCATTCAAGTTCTCCTTATTATTCACCTAATCAAGCTAAAATCCAAACATATGGAAAAACATCATAACCCACTAGCAACCCTAGGAACCGTAGCCTATAACTCATCAATCATCCACAAAACTCTATGAGAAATCACAATTCTAACTCTAGCTCAAGACATCAAGTTCAAACGTATATACACATTACAATTATAACCAACTTTATCCCAAAGGTTCTCAATCTCTTGCTCTGATACCACCTGTCACGACCCTAATATTCAATCACTAATACAGTCTCTGACACAACAGAAAAGAAAAGAATTAAAACTTACATAAACCACAAACAACCAAGGATCGTGATACCACGGGCTTAAGAAGATTACTCCTTCTAAGTCCGCTAAGGCACACTTTATTAGCCCGTACACTAATATCCATAAAATAATACAACCAACTATTGAAACATATCTCAAAATATAAGTCTGAACCTGACAAACGGACGAAGTCTCCTCTGTACCATGGACTAACCTTATACCCACACGCAAAAGAACTCAACTACATATAACAATACCACTCCATATGACATGAAAATAAAGTCTTCCAAATATCCCAAGATAGACAACATACCACAAGATCAAAGGCTCAAGCCACAAAACTACTTCCCAAATACATTCAAGAATATACAACAATAAGTCCTCGCAACAACTCTTGAATACCCAAGAATACATTTCCATAATAATTCTTCCAATACATCATAATCTACATAATCCACAAATGATAAAACATCATCCAAAGCTAGATAACAAAGAATTCACTTCCAATCTCCTTCAGGCTCTAACTCGACTTCACTTGAAATGTGTTATGAAATAGGGTGAGTTTACACAAACTCAGCGAATGGGGGAGTAGGGAAGGTTTTGAAACCATTTAGCTTTGAAAAACCTCTTTTTAAAACCATGCAATACACAACCAATAGGCAATAAGTATAAACGGTGAAAATAGCAATGCATCATCAATAAGCAATAAGTATAACAATTCAAGAAATGAAAAGAAAGTAAACACTTAGTAAGGATACGTTCATTTGTTGCTGATGTCGTCCCCTAAACACCATCACGAACTTTTCCCCTAAACACCCACGGTTGTACCCCAAAAGTACGCCAAATCCTACGACCCAAACCCTATGAAACACTCCGTTCATTCGAGTAGGGATTAGAATACTGGTAATCGTATTATCTCCTGGCAAGCCCTATGCCGCCCAGTGTAACACGAACTTACCGTATCTCATTTTAAGGTTGCAACCATAATTATAAACATTAACATTCACGACATTTAGAGAAAACAACAAAGTAGGTTGTTTCTCATGCATATGCAACATATATAAACACAATTGGCATTTAAACAATAATCTAACTCAATTGACAACATAAAGGCTAGGTAACAAAGTAGGGTACCTATCCGTTAACCAATACTTTATACATTTACCGACTCTAAGTACATTTAACAACATTCTAACTTAAACAACACATTTAATAACCAAGTAACACAAACAACAATCATTACAACTAATGACAACATTTCTAGCAACAAACTAAGCAATTACGCAATCAAACAAACCCCAATCAATTACCTAACCTAGAGACAACCTAGTACAACCTTTATAGACCTCGAGAGAAACCCAAAAGTCCCCCAAACACTGAAATTCCAGCGTGTAACAGTCCACTGTTCACACTGGAATTTCAACCCCAAAAATAATGCTAAACCTTGCACCAAGTTGCTATTTCGTGTTATAAGCGTGCTAGAATGATAATTAAACATATATAAGCCATGAATACTTGCTAGGAACACTTATTTACATCAATTCTAACAATTAAAACTCATAAAGAAATAATAAAATTCAATACAAGAAAATATGTTATAAACACAAAACTAATAGGTAAAAGTGTTCTCTAACATCTAATTAGCAAGATACAAATATAATCCTAGCATTATATAACATAAAAATAAACTTTTGAAAGATTTGATAGAAAATCCTCTCATAATCTTCGTTGCGAAATGCGAAAGACGAATGGTAGAAAGATAGAGCACGATGAAACGAGTTGAAAAATATTTTGGTTTGGCCTTTGGAACTTTCTCCTTCATTTTCAAAGAGCTAAAATGACAAGATTTTTACTATTTATGTAGGCTAGGGCTTGGTGGCTCATTTGGGGAAGAATGAGCTGATTTTGGGCTTATTTTGGTAAAATGGCTTAAGTAGAAAGTCAACAAATGGTTAAAGCTTCGGTCAAACCCGCGTAGACAAAATAGCTCTGTGATATTTTCTGAAAATGGTCATAACTTCTTCTAGAAAACTCCAATTCATGAACGGGTTGAAGCGTTAGAAACTAGAGTCGTAGATATTTCCAACCATATAAAATTTACCACCTAACTCTTCCCTAATTGGTGTAGGTTTAATTGCAAATTTGACCAAAAATTGAGTCGTAACTTTCGAGTAGAACTTATTTAATTGAACTTGATATCTATCTTAAATATCCCGATATCACTTTTGTGAGATCCCGTGCCGAGCCAGTATAGAGCCCATGGGCATTTTATAGCATCTCATATATTTTTGCATTATTTAATATGCATTTATATTAATTAATATGCAATTACGTCGTCTTACATGCGCATGCCTCGTTTAACGTGCATTTAAAATGCAATTACATGTCTTTGAGTAATTTAGGTAACGTAAATAATAAATAAATCATTTTATATATTTTTATATTGATTTATGTGCGTTATCTTGAATTACATGTATTTGCATCGTTTTACTTGCAAATATGACAAATATGTGCATTTAAGTGTTTTAAGTATCATAGGAATTAATTAGCTACTACTAAGCTAAGACAATCAACTAATTAGTCAAGACACAACCAAAATGGCAAACTAGTAATATGCAAACAAGTTGAAGGGCACTCTTGTCCTTGGCTAAAATTTACAAATATTCTAACACTATTTGGTCTCATCCAAGTCGAAACACATAAACACACATCAATACACACTCACCCACTCAACACATATTACACCATATACACGCACAAAAACACTACACACACATACACCCAAAATAATACACACATATACATATTATATATATACAAAACAAAACACCATTTACACATACCACACACACACTTACACGTTTTTCATACACACACTCACAAGTTGAGCTAGGAGAAGAGAAGAAGATAAAGTAAAAGAAGAAGGAGAAGGAGGAAAGAAGAGTTCTAAGCCAATCTTTTGCATTCTCTACCATCTTCAAAGCATCCTATTGCTTTCCTTGCTTTCCTTGCTATTAACTCAAGAACTACAAGGTGAGGAATTCTTCAAAATTGATTTTTAAATGCTTATTCAAGGTTATTTTGATGATGATATGATATTAATCTTCTTATAGTTTGCATTTAAGAGCTTAAATGTGAAGGTTGAGAATTTTGTGTGTTGTAGATCTAGGAATTGAAATGTCATGTTGGGTGTTTGTGGATTGTTGAGGAGGGGTCATTGAGTAAAGTTTGAACTCTTGTATGATGCTTATTAGTCACCTTGAACATACTTGATTGTTGGTAGAGAGTTGTATGGTTGCAAGATTGATTATTGTAGAAGTTGTGTTTTTCCCGTAAATAGCACGATAGGGGGACCCCCCTTCCACCAGTCGACCGGTGGGGGAACCCTCGTCCGCTGATGAAGCTTCGGGTTTGGTCAAAATGCGATAAACTTATTTTAGTGATTCTAGGAGCTATAATTATTGGATTGAGGCATGACCAGAAGCATTAAAACCGTATCGAACCCTAATTTATCATAGTAGAATTAAATTGTGGATTTGCTCCTTGGTTTGGGGCTAAATAGTTGCTAACTTCTATATGTTACTTAGGAGACTATCGAACGTAGGCAATATTGATATCTTTCGTTTGGTTGTTTCTAACTTGTTCCATGAACCTCCTTGGACTCTTATTTGGTAAGCACTGAACATATAAGTTAGCATTTATCTTACATATGTAATACATAGCATTAGAACCTAGCTATGAGCATCGAATTAGCATGAACCCCTTACTGCACTAATGATTATGCTTAGCTATCGAAGGAATCTTGGTTGGTCTATCTTCTTATGTATGGTTATGTATTATATGAACTCTATTTGAATCATGATTATACTATTATGTTTTTTATTACTGTTACTAACCAGTGGCAACCTACCTTGTTGTTTCTGAGCTTGTTTGCTATTTTGAATTCCTCTCTCATTTGGGGTGTCACCTGGAGAGATGGAAGGTATATATATTTGACACAATTAAGCAATCTAATGGACCCTACAATAGAACTTTCAGTACCGCATGGGTAGCATTGGGCTTGCCAGGACGGATAGACTACCGTGGCATTAGGGTGTATATCTGGATTTTCCCTTCGTAATTGGTGTGTGGGGTTATGATATTGATAAAGATGATTTGACAAGAAGTTCTGAGACTGGCCATCTCCAACAAAGTTTCTGATATTGTATCCTTTGACCTACTCTCTCTTGGTACAACCCTCGGAGAGTAGAGTTGAATACTTGTTCTATTATTATTGTCAAATTTGGTGATCCTTCTACTCTCTCTTGGTATAAACCTCGGAAAGTAGAGTAACTTGCCATGTATTAAATTCGTTTCGATCTTGTTATATCCTGATTATACATGTTAAGTTGATCTCATTCTAGTTATATGTTGTATTCGCATAGCATGGTTTTAGAAAGGAGTTTGCGAATAAAACCTTTGTGAAAACCCTTCCATGTTTCCATCCTCACTGAGCTACATGCAGGATTAGCTCACTCCTCTTTTAACAATTTCAGGTGAAGATTAGCCCGAGCAAGCTCCCATGTGGTTGCAAGCTTCATTGATGTGATGAGTTGGATTCCTACTTATGTGATCTGGATACTTGCTTGTAAAGATGTATTCCTTGTTGTAATAAGCATGATTTTGTACAATTGAACTATTTAATCCATTGTAATATTCTTTTGGACAACTAGATACCTAGTTAAGGTGATTACTCTACTTAGTAGACCTAGGTTTGAAATGTTGACAGGTGGACTCAGGTATGGTAACATATAACAGGGTGTTGTAAACCTTTAAGGCCGATGTTTTGGGACATTTTAGAAGTCTTTTGGAACTTCTTGTGGAATTTATAACTGTTCAAGTTTCTACTTTCCAATCTTGCAGGGGATAAGCATTGACACGTCATGTTTCGGCCTTAGCCTAGCAATAGGTTGGGGTCGGGGCGTGACAACTTTGGTACATTTTACACCACTCATTACCTTTTTAAAAATTAACGGGTCATTTCTTAATAATCATCAATAGATTCTGACTCGCCTCTGGCACAGGTATTACACTATGTCGCCTAGTGCAACATGAACTCTATCGTGTCTGTTTTAAAGGTTGCAACCTTTCACGTCACGATGCATTTGCATTAACTTTCAAGCACGTTCTCACACTCACAACAATTACATTCATGCATTCATGACAATCAAGCACTTAAACCTCATTTATCACTTAAGCATTTAAACAAACAATCAAGCAACAAAACCGCATTTAACATTCAAGCACATAATCAATACTCAACCCATACACATATATACTAACTATAATACCATATAGGTGCAAAACATTTGCAAAACCAAGTTCAGAATAAGTTTTATAAGCAAAATACCACCATTGCATCATGGCTGGAATTTCTGAAAAATTCATCAAAATGCACCGAAACTCCACAATTTGTGCTCCCAAGCTATGAAATTAAGTTATAAACATATATACATATACAAACATTTAGGGAGCAATTTGAGCATTAAAAACACAAGAAAACACTATTCACATTTTTGTAGAAAATTTTCCAGCAACAAGCATTTTTTTTAAAACTCATCCAACTTTACTTCCAAACCATTAAAACATGTTATAAACACATATATAAGTATATAAACTTCATGTACAAGCTTTAAACTAAAGGTTAAACTCATATTTAGCTAAATAATTCATTACATAACTCATACAATCAACTACTACAAAGCATGGATCAAATTGGCTAAGATTCATGTATGGTGTTCTCTGTGGCATATCTAGCAAGAAGTACAATCATATTCAACAATAAACAACATATATATGCAAGTATGTAAATTTGCATCAACTTTAAAATCTAGATTTAGAAAAACCCCTCACCTTTGTGGATAAAAATACAAGAAACAAGTAAAATAGACTTAGAATAGGCAAGAATAAGCTTCAATTTGATTGCAATGGCTTCCAATCTCATTCCTCTTCTTCAATTTTGCTCAAAATCACCAAGGGTTCACTATTCATTTCTTCCTCTCACTCATGGCTAAAATGGGGCTGCTTTGGCTTTTATTTTATGATATAAAAGGCTTAAGTATAAAGACAAAGAGGGTCAATGCAAAAAGATCATTTGATGGTTGGATCATCAAGATTAATCAGGTCGAGTTCAAAGGTAAATGTGATAACCCAATTGTGGAGTCAGATTTGGTACAGTGTGGTACATGGTTATTTTGGTGATCTCGGATCAATTTGGACCATTGATCATGTAATGATCTGTCAAGATTAAATGATGTAATTTGTGCAACACGGGGTTGATGTGTTTGGTCAACCCGATGGATTAAAGCTGTATAAATCTTTACGAGTTGTGATATGATGAGAACTATGGTCCTATGTGGTGCAGTGTATGGAGGAATGGTACAAATATCAATTTGATTGGCCAACAAGGAGTAATTGGTTCATTGCTTCATTTGCAGAGATGTTTTGTGAACTCAGTTTGACCAAAACATTGATTGTTTTGACTAGGTTTTGACCTAGGGTTCACCAAGTTGACCTAGGGTGCCCCTAGGATTTTTTTGACTTGTTAAATATGATATTCCATATCGTTTTTCCAAATTCTTGATGCATTTTTCTGAGTTTTGAATTGGACATTTGTGTAGCATTTTTTTGTCGTCTCTTTGTTTCCTTAGTTTTTGGGTATTTGGCTTTCGGGCAATCTAGGCCTTTGAGCATTGGTCCTCGATTTTCTTTCTTTGGCCCTTCAGGCTTGGTCTTCTTTCTTTGGACCTTCGGGTATTATTTTTTGGATGGTTTTTAGGCCTTCGAGTATTTGGACTTTCGGTTATTAACATCAGCAATTCGTATGTAAATGCAAGTAAGGCTACTTGAGTTTGAGAGGGTTGTCGAATTAATTTAGATTTTAGTATAATTAGATAATTGGAGTACAAATTTAGGATTAAATTAAGAAAATTATAGGTTTCCTTATTAAAGTAGATTTATTATTCGTTTGGGATTCTATTCTTTTTTGCCATGTTTTGGGACCCATGAAGAAGCTATGTAATTGTACTTCAATATAACAAATAATATAAGATGTAGTTTCTTTGGTTCTTCTTCTTGTTTAAAGCCACTATTGGTGGTAGCTCCAATTATTCGCTTCTGCGTATTTGTGTTCTCTTGCCTTTTTTCTTTATTTTTTTTGTTTAACACTTAGATCATTTTATTTATGTATCATCACTTCATCACCTTTGATCTTCATTACATTATTAAGGGATTCAAGTCCTATAAGCTATAGTTTACAAGTTTAAAAAGTTTGTTTTGAAAGACAATGGGTGTAAAACCCCGATCCCTCACGAGATTGGAGCCCCGATCTAATACCCGAGGTCATAAAAAATTAGGGAAGACGGACGTAGTCTTCCCTATCTATAGGACAATCCAAAATCTATACACGCAATTATAACCTCAAAACCAAAGTCCAACCTTCTCCGTAAACCCCAACAACCATTAACATCACATACAACCAACTCCTCAAGGTAATCCGAGCCTTGGAACCCAACATTGGAAGACATACAAGTATGCAAGGTCAAACCTATTGAATTTCTGTGTTTTAGAACCGTTTATCATATCGCTCTAATATTATCAATTTAACCTACTTATAATTTAAGTATAACCAATCAACTAACATTCACTGACCACACAAACATGCAACATTGACAATAAAGCAAAGTTAAAGTTATTACATGCCACTACAATCCAAACTATGCATTAACACATTAACTATTACAATTTTCCAAGCTAGTAAATAAATACAAACAAGACCAAAATGTCTCAAAATTGAGCATATACATGACAACATCACATTCTTCACACAAGCCATCCAATCTCGGTAAGCAACAAGTCAAGGCATTTGACCAAGTTGAACCTCTTCTTCTTACTCTATAAAGGTCCGAACTTGAGATGATTAGAAAAAGGGGTGAGCATACAACACATGTATACTCAGTGAGGGAGGGAAATAGGAAACCGAGGGTGTTTCGAAAACTATTTCGTGCAATGCGACAAAGATAGTCATACAAGTAAGACAATGTAACAAGCCAATCAAATAAACATTAAACACATGTTAAAAGGATATAGTTCATCGTCTTTGTCTTCAATCTCGAACCACGAACCATGATCTTCGATAACAAATGCCGGCAAACCCCTTATACCTCTAATGGGGTACTTCGGATGTACCCCGAACCTACGACCCATTTCTCCCGAGGTAGGTCCATATGCCCCAACGAGGTAAACCACGCCTTTGGAGTAGAGTATGCCTCAACGAGAAAGGGAATAGGCACCATGGTAGCCGAGCTAGACTGACAGGCCGATGCTACCTGGAGTTTCTTGATGCTACCATGTCCGAGATGGTTGCGCAACCTCGAATAACCAATCACGAATCTCATTTTTGAATCAAGTGGGGAGTTAGCAAAGTATGCTAGTCTCACCCCATATAAAACATATAACACATTTGATAATCAAATAGAGCAATTATAGCAATATAAACAATCACTCCTACAAATAATTCAAGTAATTCATAAGAAATGCATCCAAATACTATTCTAATGCTTACTAACTAGATCATATTCTTCACCCAAGACAAAGGGTTTCAAATCAACTTTACTGAATGATCAAGTAAAAACCCACCTCAAGAAATTTTGTTAAATCATGAAATCTTTTAACAAGTGAATAAACTAAATGCACAATAGGATAAAGTCCCTCATCTTTTTCAAGCTCAAGATGCAAAAATGGCTTCTACTCACTTCCAATCACCTTGAATTAGCTCAAATGCGCAATCATAGCTTGATCATATAAATGTAATATGACTTATTGGACTTGGCATTCATGAGTTACAAATAATCCTTATCAACTAATAAGCATTAACAAGCACGGACATAACATTTTCAATTCAGTAGATGACAAATAATTAATTACAATAACAAGACACCCAAACTCTTCTCTACTCAATTATTATATAACTAGATAATATGGTTGGAGACATTCAACAATAGCATCACAACAAGTTATAAGCATATTCAATCCACCCTTAGCAAAATAATCATGTAACTCAACTCATAAGACCTCACCTAAAGGATAAATATTCTATACAAACACACTTAACACTTAAACATAATCCAATTATAAATATGACCTAAGAATTATTATCATGCTCATTTACCCAAATTATAATTATAACTCACTCAATAGACAAATATAGCAATTATAAGAACTCAAATAGCTAACCATGCAATAAACTCAACCAATTCTCAAGAAATCCAACAATTCACTATTTCAAAGCTTACAATTTAGGTTCTAAATTTCACACAAGATAACAAACTTCAAATCTAACTTCACAAATCTCATATAGCCACTTTAGTTCTCAACACACACATATGCCACATCTACCTTATTTTATCTATCTAACATGTATTCCTAATCTCTACCACAAGTATAGCACAACAAGCAAGCTAAAGCTAAGAACAAAGGCTATAACCCCATTTTTTCCCTTTAAGTTGAACAAGCCAAAACTAGTTTTCGTCAAGGTTTAGTTAATCAAAGCATCTAACTATTCTCTACTACATTTATGACACCTAAACCAAGCATTAAACTAGTTCTAAAGGCTCTATTTGCATCAATTCTAACATGCGCATGCAAAGGGCCATGAAAATCAACGTTCTCGAAATTCGATAAATTTTAACGTGGGGTTGTTTTAGCAACCCAGCAACATATATCTAGCATTAGATTAAAGTTTGGAGCAATATTTCATGGGTCTGCATGAGTAGTGCCAATTCAAGACTTTATAAAAATGATTTCATACATACACTTCATAAACGTATGAAACAACTATATAAGTGTCTTCTCCTTGTCCTAGAGGAATGATATAAAGCTTCAAAATGAATAATAGCAAGCATATATAACAATATCAATTTTGGATATAAACTACAATAGCAAATAAATTGCAATTTTTGTAAAATCAATCATCAAACTAGAGATGTAGGAGCAAGGGAGAAGCTTTTTGATGGCTTGGAATCCTTTGGAAGAGCTTGAAAGATCAAATTGAGCAAAATTTGTAAGAAAAGTACTATTCCCGTAATAGGGTTTTTTGGCTTATTTTAGGCATTTTTGGTTTATTTTGAGCAATTTTTTTTTTGTGTTTTTTGTGTTTTGTCTGATATATATATATATATATATATGTGTAGGATAATTATATGGGTTGATGAGTTGCATATTGGGTTTGAGTTGTGGGGTTAAATGCGGTTTGGGCTTGGTTATATTAAAATAAATGCAAGAAAACTTCTTTAAGCCCAAAAATAATACATAGTTTTTACTATTCATATAATATCAAGATATTTTTGTAATTCACTCGTCACATATGCAGTGAATATAATTTTTGTGAACGTAGGCTAGTTATAAATTAAGTAATAATAAAAAAATATGAAATCCTAGATATAAGATAATAAATTTTTTAATCCGGGCTCAATTTAATAGAGAACTCTTTAAATGCAAGTTTTTTTAAAAGTCTTTTGTAAAAATAGTTTAAATGCACATTGATTATCTTCTAAAATAAATTAATTCACAATTTTACTATTAGAAGCCAATTAAACATGAAACTCCACATAAAATGTCAAATAAGCATTTAGTAGCATATTATGACAAGTAAGCACTTAAACAAGTAAATACACAACTTATATGCACATGAATGATAAATGTATACACTGAAAATCAGGCGTCATATCCTCCCTTCCTTCAAACAATTGCGTCCTCGCAATTTCTTATGCTCAAGAGAATGCTCATCAATTGTAGTAGTTCCAATCAGACTTGAAGCCAAAGAAGTGCAACATCAAAGAAGACTAGCAAGAATATCCTCTATAGTATCATCAAGAAGTCCAAAAAGAATACTAGAAAACTCCACCAATGAAATCTTAAGCAAGGTAACCAAATAAAGGCCCCTATGAAAATACCAGACAAAAGCCCGAATATGAATACCTTACGAGAAGACCATTTAGTGGTGCCGAGAAAAAATACCAAGAGGGATTCCATATATAAATACCGAAGACGAAGTTGAATAGAAACCAAATAATAATTCGTGCATACAGATAATACCGAGAAATGTCTAGTAAGAATACCGAGGAGATGCCATATGTGAAATCCCGTAGAAGAAACCCAAGTAAGAAACCGTGTCATGAACATGGGCTGAACACCTTTGAATATGAATTCCTCCAATTATAAGTACCAGACAAGAACTCCGTTTATGATGCCAAGTAGGAGATTTATTCGAGACTCCCAGGTGAGATTACTAATAAGAATACAACTATAGACTATTATCAACAAATAGTTTCCAACATGAATGCCAAAGTAAGTATCCCTCAGGAAGCCTATCTGTATATAATATCTCCCACTGATGCCTGACTAACTGCCCTTTCTTCCGATTGGTTTATATCTCTGGTAGATTTGTTGTTAGCCATCATACTATAGAGGGGAGAGATTACTTACCAATTCAAAGGGTAATATATATGAATGCAATCAAAATTATATAAAATATACATGCGTTAGCACTTGCACAACTTATTGAATGTAATGCCCACGTAGCGGGTATTTATCATATAGGCACGATTGATATCAAAAACTATCATGCAACCATTAGCTAAACTAGGATGTACTATCACCTACTTTTACTTGACAGGTTACCTTAACATAAGTATTAATTTACTACGGAAAGTTAAGTTATATATATCACTATTAATAAGATAAGGAATTTTTCAAAACCAACTAAATACATACCCAATCACACATTAGCACTTAGCACATATTCTATCACATATTTTTCACGGTTAGGTCACATAGATGTACACATAGACATATAATAGCACACACCATACATCTTTCACAATTTCACACAAATAAAACACATAAATACATATTTTCACTCGAGAATATACAAGCCTCACATACATGCATACACATTCAGGATTACTTTATCTATCTTATTCTAATTCAAATGCCATACTCACATAAACTAATATTCACTCAAATGTTCATTTATGCATCTTATTAGGCACTTTAAATACTTACATGCAACATCAAGGGACAAACTAAGGTCAATCTAGTCATTCAAGCAAGATTAAGCTAAAGATTACTTATATAGCCTAGACAATTAGGTAAATATGCATATAAGTTCAAATATCAATTAGCAACATGCGAGCAACATTCATTCTAACTCTACGTATCAACATAATGCACAAAAGACGATTGATGATCGTACATAAATTAAATAGAGCAAGCTCATTCTCTCTAACCTAGACAATGTATAACATGCATGCAACTAATTGTTTATCAAGGTAAACAGGTACGTCTTATTCCTTGCTACCCCAGCCTTCTGCCTCGAAACCTCGTCTGACTGCCTCTCGGATCTTCCTTTTCTCACCTCCGCACCAGAAGAAGCAGTGACATAATAGGTAATCATATAACCCATGAAGGCAAAATATTTACATTCCATACACCTTGTTCACATAACCACATACAATGCTCTTAGCTTACAAAACAATTTAGACATGTCATTAACACACATATTCATACAATATACCCTTCATATTTACTTTCATGCTAGTATACTATTCACTTAGACAAGTATACACTTAAACAAGCAAACTATCATCCAATCATATAATCACACAAGGTCACTTAATCTACAAGCTAGACACAAGAACATAAACCAATCATTAATACATGACTTCTCACATCTCGAGCACGCAAGACATTTACATACTTAGCACACAAGTCACGTATTTCACTCTATCCACGTAACACACTTTACAAGCACACAATCTAGGTCACTACCCAATAGGCCGAAGATCCTTTCCCGGCTGAGAGTTGTCTAAGCTCTGATACCACCTGTAATACCCCGACCCCTCACGAGAATGGAGCCTCGATCCAATACCTGAGGTCACGAAAAATAAGGGAAGACGGATGGAGTCTCCCCTATTTGTAGGACAATCCAAAACCTGTACACGCAGTTATAACCTCAAAACCGAAGTTCATCCTTCTCCGTAAACCCCAACAACCATTAACATCATTTATAACCAACTCCTCAAGGCCATCCGAGCCTTGGAAGCCAACATTGAAGACATACAAGCATGCAAGGTCAAACCTATTGAATTTCTGTGTTTTAGAACCACTTATCATATCACTCTAATATTGTCAATTTGACCTATTATAATTTAAGTCCAACCAATCAACTAACCTTCGCTGACCACACAAACATGCAACATTGACAATAGAACAAGCTAAAGTTATTACATGTCACTACAATCCAAACTATGCATCAACACATTAACTATTACAATCTTCCAAGCTAGTAAATAAATACAAACAAGACCAAAACGTATCAAAATTGAACATATACATGACAACATCACATTCTTCACACGAGCTATCCAATCTCGGTAAGCAACAAGTCAAGTCATTTGACCAAATTGAACCTCTTCTTCTTAGTCTCTGAAGGTCCGAACTTGAGATGATTAGAAAGATGGGTGAACATACAATACATGTATACTCAGTGAGGGAGGGAAACAGCAAACCAAGGGTGTTTCGAAAACCATTTCATGCAATACAACAAAGATAGTCATACAAGTAAGACAATGTAACAAGCCAATCGAATAAACATTAAACACATGTTAAAAGGATGCGGTTCATCGTCTTTGTCTTCAATCTCAAACCACGAATCATGATCTTCGATAAC
The DNA here is from genome assembly GCA_037974665.1 of Ehretia macrophylla. NCBI lineage: Eukaryota > Viridiplantae > Streptophyta > Magnoliopsida > Boraginales > Ehretiaceae > Ehretia > Ehretia macrophylla. The sequence continues at coordinate 68,114,596 of CM075771.1, read as the reverse complement.
AAATGCTGGCAAACCCCTTATACCCCCAATGGGGTACTCCGGATGTACCTCGATCCTGCGACCCATTTCTCCAGAGGTAGGTCCGTATGCCCTAACGAGGTAAACCACACCTCTGGGGTAGATTAATATGTCTCAGCGAGAAAGGGAATAGGCACCATGGTAGCCGAGCTAGACCGACAGCCCGATGCTGCCTGGAGTTTCTCGATACTACCATGTCTGAGAAGGTTACGCAACCCCGAATAACGAATCAAGTGGGGAGGTAGCAAAGTAGGCTAGTCTCACCCCATATATAACATATAACATATTTGATAATCAAATAGAGCAATTATAGCAATATAAACAATTACTCCTACAACTAATTCAAGTAATTCACAAGAAATGCATCCAAATATTATTCCAATGCTTAATAACTAGATCATATTCTTCACCCAGGACAAAGGGTTCCAAATCTACTTTACTGAATGATCAAGTAAATACCTGACTCAAGAAATTTTGTTAAATCATGAAATCTTTTAACAAGTGAATAAACTAAATGCACAACAGGATGAAGTCTTTCACCTTTATCAAGCTCAAGATGCAAAAATGGCTTCTACTCACTTCCAATCACCTTGAATTAGCTCAAATGCACAATCCTAGCTTGATCATATAAATGTAATATGAGTTCACACAAGATAACAAACTTCAAATCTAACTCAACTCATAAGACCTCACCTAAAGGATAAATATTGTATACAAACACATTTAACACTTAAACATAATCCAATTATAAACATGACCTAAGAATTATTATCATGCTTATTCACCCAAATTATACTTATAACTCACTCAATAGACAAATATAGTAATTATAAGAACTCAAATAGCTAATCATGCAACAAACTCAACAAATCCTCAAGAAATCCAACAATTCACTATTCCAAAGCTTACAATTTAGGTTCTAAACTTCACACAAGATAACAAACTTCAAATCTAACTTCACTAATCTCATATAGCCACTTTAGTTCTCAACACACGCACACGCCAAGTCCACCTTATTTTAGACATCTAACATGTATTCCTATTGTCTACAACAAGTATAGCACACCAAACAAGTTAAAGCTAAGAACAAAAGCTATAACTCCTTTTTTCCCCTTTAAGCTCAATAAGCCAAAACTAGTTTTCATCAAGGTTTAGTTAATCAAGTCATCTAACTATTCTTTACTACATTTATAGCACCTTAACCAAGTATCAAACTAGTTCTAAAGGCTCTACTTACATCAATTCTAACGTGCGCATACAAAGGGCCATGAAAATCAACGTTCTCAAAATTTGATAAAATGTAACGTGGGGCCGTTTTAGCAACCCAACAACATATATCTAGCGTTAGATTAAGGTTTAGAGCAATATTTCATGGGTCTGCATGAATAGTGCCAATTCAAGACTTTACAAAAATGATTTCATACATACACTTCATAAACACATGAAACAACTATATAAGTGTCTTCTCCTAGTCCTAGAGGCATGATATAAAGCTTCAAAATGAATAATAGCAAGCATATATAACAATATCAATTTTGGACATAAACTATAATAGCAAATAAAATGCAATTTTTGTAAAATCTCTCACCAAACTAGAGATGTAGGAACAAGGGAAAAACTTTTTGATGGCTTGGAATCCTTTGGAAGAGCTTGGAAGATCATATTGAGCAAAATTTACAAGAAAAGTACTATTCCCATAATAGGGTTTTTTTGGATTATTTTAGGCTTTTTTGGCTTATTTTGAGCACATTTTTTTTTGTTTTTTGTGTTTTGTTTGGTATATATATGTGTAGTATGATTATATGGGTTGATGGGTTGGATATTGGGTTTGTGTTGTGGGTTTAAATGGGTTTTGGGCTTGGTTGTATTAAAATAAATGCAAGAAAACTTTTTTAAGCCCAAAAATACTATATAGTTTTTAGGGTTAAATCCACTTTGTAGCCCTAATCTTTACATGCTCTGACACTTATTAACCCCGACCTTTAAAAATTCCTTTTACTAACCCTACAGTTCATTTATCGTTAAAACCTTAACAAAAACTATAATTCTTCCAAATGTTAGGACAAAAATACCCCTACCATTAATCCTGCTCCAAACGCACAGTTTCCTGCGCACTATCATCATCAAAATACATACTAAACACACATACCAGACATACACTAAAACACACACACCAGACACATACTAAAACACACACACCAAACACATCAATACACAGAGAGAAAACACATACTAAACACCACGAGTAGACATACACACATGCAATCAACACATATGCAGCACACCTATTACGCGCACATACACGAACACTGTAAAAAAATTATGGTGGTCAGCGACGGGGTAGAGGGCTTGGTTAGTGGTCTTAGCGGTGGTGAGAGCTAGGTAGTCATAGCGCCGAGTGGGGTATCGATCTACAATAGGGGTAGGGGTGGGGTGGTGGTCAGTGGGAATACGGGGTAGGTAGGGTGGCGATGGTAGTCTGTCGTGGGGTAGGGTATGGTAGGGTAGGGTAGGGTAGGGTAGGGAAAAAATGGTGGTGGTCAGCGATGAGGTGGGGGGCTTAGTTGGTGGTCTTAACGGTGGTGAGAGCTAGGTGGTGACAAAGCTAGGTAGTGGTGAACTACGGTGGGAGTGGGGGAGTATGTGCATATCATTCATTACATTTTTTTTTGTGCATTTACTTATTTTCTTTTGAAATAGTTACTATTCATAGCAAAATCGACTGTTTCGGTTTTCTAATTTTTCATTTTTTCTCATAATACTTGTCACCTAGGAGGCATGGGAAAAATATAGTTTCGTGCATTATATGCCCGGAAGATGCATTAGAAAAATAATTTTTGTACCGTATGAATAATAATTTTTTAAAGATAGATTACTTTTATATTTTTATTGAATCCACCAATTTAACTTGATCCAAAACCCATTTAAACCCACAACCCAAACCCAATATCCAACCCATCAACCCATATAATCTCCTACACACACACATATATATATATATATATCAAACAAAAACAATAAACACCAAAAAAATACTCAAAATAAGCCAAAAAAGCCTAAAAATAAGTCAAAAATCCTATTACGGGAATAGTACCTTTCTTCAAAATTTTTCTCTAGTTCTTGATATTGTATGATCCTCCAACCAATCACAAGTGGTTTAAGCTTCTCAAAGTCCTAATCTAGCATCTACAAGCATTTAGGTGAGGGATTTAGGCATTTATATGCATTTTCCATATATATGTATTAACTTTAATTTTAAGATTTAGTGTTATATTGCCTATAAATACATGTCTATGCTTCAATGGCTCTAATTTCTGATTAAAGAACACTCTTTTGTGGTTATTAAAGTTGTTATGGTTGAAAATAGAGAATTGTATAATGAGGAAGATGATGAATAGTAAAATTCTAGAGTTTTGCTATAAATTGCTAATTAGATGGATTTTGTGCTTCCTTTAGGTGCTAGAGATACTAATTAATATAGAATTATAGTTGTATGAACTTAGATTGCCCAAAACTTGAATAAAAATGCTTAATTAGCTTAGTTTACAAAAGGGGTTTTGGGTGTAATATAAATTTTGGTTGATTTGAGTGTTATATTTAGTGTACTTGGGGTATGGAAATACTAAATATGCAATTATGGTGCTTAATTGAACATAAAAAAAGAGTACTTGTAGTTATAATGCATAAGGGAAAAAACGGGGCTTTTGTAGCAAATGTGGGTTAACGGGTGGTTTCGTGTGCCTTAAATGTGCCATAATGTATAATTACAATAATAGAATAGCTTGTTTGAGAATCGGGAACCTTGGCATTTGGTTTGGAGTTAAATAGCTTAGGGTAACAAAGGGAAAAATGTAAGAATTGAGTGTCTTAGCTCTTGGATTGCCTTGTAGTTGCTTATTGTGTGCTTAAGTACATTTTTAAAGTATATTAGAACTATTTGTAGAGTTACGTGAAAAGCATGATATTGTCCCCTTGGTGCACTTGTGGTTATTTCATGGTTAATGCTTATATCTCAATTGTGTAGTTCTAATGTTTGTTAAGTAGTTATTGTATGTGTGGTTTATGGCTTATACACTAGGTTACTTGATTGTATGCTAAATTGTGATGATCTTCTAGTTGAATGTTATCTCGAATATGTGATTAATCGGCGTGCGGTGCAAATCACCTGAATGTACCGGGGTATGCCTCCCGAATGTGGGAAGTGTTGGAATATAATTCCTGAATGTGCCGAAGGCTATTGCCAGAATGTACCGGAGTTTATCTCCTTATTGAATCAAGCTTGACTACGTGATACTCGAATTAGTTGTCTTAATTGCTTTATTTGTCATGTGGTTTTCTATCGTGTAACTCTCGGTTGGGCCCATGTTCCTTGGAAAGTTACCTTGGTTGTGCTCTTATTGTCATATTGTGTACTTATCTTGTTGTGGTTATTCTTTTTCCTTGGTTTGTGATACTTAATAATCAATTGTACATCGGTCTTGTCTTGTTAATTGTGTTTAAGTGGCCATCGTGTTCCATTGTATATCCTATATTGCTTGCCATTAGTTATAGTTTCTAAATATGTTATTTGGTTTTAGTATCTCGACTGAATACTTTATTCTGTAAATTGATTTTATACTTTATATGCATTGCACGAAAATCTTTTCAAAAACTCCTTCATTGGGCACACGTGTTGTTGTATGCTCATCCCTCATCTAACCATTTCAGGTTCAGAGCCTTTAAAGTTAAGGTAAAGAAAGCTCAGGATTCTACTTGATCAGATGCTTTAGTTTGTTGATAGTTCTACGTGTACTTGTAATGAATTATGTTTCTTTTGAGGCCTGAGTGCTTTGTCTATACTGGCTATAGGAAATGTAATTTAAAGTTAAAGTCTTGAATGATTTGATAGGTGTAACTGGATTGTAATAACTTCAATGATTTACTTTATTGTCTAAGTGTCTTGTATGCTTGTGTGAAATGAGATAGGAAATGATTGAAAGATTTAACTCTAAGTAGATTGAATAAAGAATATTAGAGTGGTATGATAGCTAACTTTATAACCCAGTATTTCAATAGCTTATATGATCGCATGCTTGCTTGTGCTCTTTTGCTGAGTTTGTTGAGTTCTAAGGCTTGGATGACCTTGAGGAGTTTGTTTTATGTGTTGAAATCGGAGGGCGGGAGTTGTGAAAGAGTAATTTTGTGGTAATATAGCCTGTGTGCAGGTATCAGATAGTCCTATAAACAGGAGAGACTCTGTCCCTTTGTCTCATTTTTCGTGACCTCAGGAATGGAATCGGGGCCTCCGGTCTAGTGAGAGATCGGGGCGTTACAACATATGCAATGAATATAATTTTTGTGAACGTAGGCTAGTTATAAATTAAATAATAATAGAAAAATATGAAATCTGGGAAACAAGATAATAAAAATTTTAGTCCGGACTCAATTTAATAGAGAACTCTTTAAATGTAAGTTTTACTAAAAGTCTTTTATAAAAATAGTTTAAATGGACATTGATCATCTTTTAAAATAAATTAATTCACCATTTTACTGTTAGAAGTCAATTAAACATGAAACTCCACATAAAATGTCAAATAAGCATTTAATAGCATGTTATGACAAATAAGCACTTAAACAAGTAAATACACAATTTATATGCACATGAATGATAAATGTATGCACTGGGAGTCGGGCGTCACAATGGGTGTTTATCAATAGTTGATAATCTATAATTTGTAAGCATAAAATACTATCATAAAACTATCTCATTCCACATTTTCTCTTTTAGAGCTTACAAGCTCTTTGAGTTTAAGTTAAGGTTGTTAGGCTTAACTATAAAATTTTAGTCATCGAGTGTAAAACTTTCAGAAATAAAGCTTTGGTTAGAAGTGTAATTGAACAGAAGCCATTGACAGTTGTCCTTGTCATGTCAGACAATACTATTAAAAATATGGAGGGGTACTTTTGAAAAAAAATTGAGGGCAATGTTAGTTCCAAAAATATGAAGGAGTAAATTTGAGGAGGAAAAAAAAAGTTGCTTCCCGCATAATTTAAAAACAACTTCATGAAAGCTTTTTCCTAAAAACTCATATTTGGAGCTTCTTATTTGTTAACTTTTTTTTTACCTATGTTTTTTTTAAAACTCTTTAAAAAAAAGACCAAATAGATTAGTTTAAATTTCTAAATTTATAGGGAACAGTTTTAAGTGTTTAAAGGTTGGATCAAACAAACCCTTTCTACTACCCGGATTTACATAAGTACCATTTTTATGGAGTTTTTAATCTTAAAGCTGATAGGCATGTTTTTAAGCTAAACCAAAATACCCTTTCATCATAATCAGATTATACTCAAGGAAAGGTATAGGCTTGTTGAACATTTTGAACTATTTTCTTTCTAGAATATATATCATTTACTTTATTTCAACTACTTATTTTCATTTTAATGGACTTTGTTTTTCTTCACGTTAGGAAGATTATGTAGAACATTGTGCAACAATGAAAAACTTCATTAATAATGAAGAAAAGGTCAAAAATGATACTGAAAACCACATCAAGAATTATTATTATTATTATTGTTTTAGTTTGTTGTTGTTGTTGTCATTGTTACTATAATGGTAATTGTTTTGTTATTACTGTAATTATTTTGACGAGTAAAATACACCATACTCCCCCTGTGTTTTCATAAAATTGTATTATAAACCCCGTATTTTAAAAAGTCGTGTTGTAAATTTTATGTTATGGAAAATATTGCATATGACCACCCGCCGTCTATTTTTATGTCAATTCTAACATGAGTTTAATACACACGCTTAAGATGAAAGTATGACATTTATCAAGTTGTAAAACACATGGAGAATGATGAAAATACCTCTTTTCTAACATCAGTTTCTAATTGCCCCCTGTATTTTTTATAAGGTTGTAAATTGCCCCTCCAAAAATAAAAAAATAAAAAAAGAAAACACTAGAGAGATAAACTATTTCAAAGTGATTTTTGTTCGATATGAAGCTGATTTTGCATCGATTTAATGGTGTAATCTGCTTGTAGAATAACATGGTTCCAAGTGAAGGTACGATTATTGCTTAAACACAGTATGACTTTGAATCAATTCTGATTTCTTGATGTTTTGGCCTTTTTCTTGTTCTATTTCAAAGTACAAAGCAATGTTTGTTTTTCTTATGCATAAGCATATGGTTGATGAACGTTTTGATGGTTGATATCAATGTTCTATTGTAAATCTCTTCACGAGCCTTGAACTTCAAGCATAATCTTTATATATTTTTTTTATGGTGGACATCAATGTTCTATTATATAAGCTATACGTTTTTTATTCTTTTAATTAAATAATATTCATCAGTTTAAGGTTGTAGATCTCCTTACAAGGTTGACTAGCACATGGTTTGATACTACAAAATAAAGAATATTGTAAATATCTCCCTCTAATATTAAAAAAGTGGACAATAGCCTCTTTTGATATTAAAAAGGTTGCAAATATCCCCTATGACTAATTTATCATTAAACGAGGTCAATTTTGTCTTTTTACAAGACTAACTAACAGAGTTAAACAAAATTTGAGTTTGGGGTGTGTATGTAACGTTTTTTATAACACAAAGTTTATAACGTGACTTTTTAAAACACAGAGTTTATGATACAATTTTGTGAAAACACAGAAGAATATGGTGCATTTTACTCTTATTTTGACAGTAATATTTTTCTCATGTAGTGTTTCCAAACTCTATCATTATGAGATCAATTTGGTGTCACATATAACTTCTAAGAAATGTAACTATTTTTTACTTAGAGTCTTGCCTAATTCAAGATATTAAGGATTAAAATCGGAGCAATTAAGTTGGATAACGATTATGGCCTATATAAAGTATATGTGGACTAGCTCTATTTCTAACGTTAACAATATTGATGGATTTTGTGGTAGTCTTCCAAACTCTATCCCAAATGAAGATAGGTATTAAAGTGAGAAATGACGTATGGTATAGGGTTTACAGAATAACTTTTAATTCCTGTGCGAGGATAGGGATAAGTATTCACACCCAACATAACTCGCGCCATTGAAGTTATTTTTATATTCTTAGTTCTTACCTATTTACTCAAAGCTAAAAGTTATAAACATAAAAGTTTAGAAATGACATTAGACAAAATTTTATTAGAATTGAAAAGAAAAAGAATAATCACTCAAGATGAATTTTATAATTATTATTTCAATCAACTCCACGCCATTAAAGATCTTCTATTCATTGTTGATCATAGTGAACTTAAGAGATTGTCAATAATTTTCAAGCTTTACTTAATGATATTATCAAAAAATACAATTGAGGATGATATCTTGAAGATTTATGATGTAAAAAATATAAACAATATATTGATAATCAAGAGTAGAGTTGTGATCAGTACAAATATGGGGACATCCAATACAAAGAAAAGAAAAAGGTCTTACAATAATAAATGAGCATGCAATAAGACACAAAAATATTCATTTTTTACATGTAGTTCTTATTATACTGGTTTTAGTTGCAACCTGTTTTAGATGATTGAAACTCAATTATTATGCTAATTGGAAATATAGAACTCAATATGCAGTTCATATTTTTTTAACCTTTATTTACAACCTATATTTATATTTATAATTTATTATAATTTTAGTTCATGTTTTGAAGCTACGTGCTTTAAATTAAACACAATATATACATCATAAAATGATAATAACGAAAACTTTGCGAATAATCCTCATTTTCCACATGGATTTAAGGATGGAGTAGACAGTTGTGATACCCTGAACCTGGCATATAATTAATAACATTTAATTATATTTAATTAAGTGTTATCTTAAATGCTATCATAGAATTAAGTGTTTACTTTAAGTTATTCATTCATTTTTAGCATTATTTTCATACTATTTCAAAGATGTTCAAAAAAATAGCTAAACTAATTATTTGAAATGAGTATTAACTACTTTTATTATTTATAATATTCGGTTTTATTTTCTAGAACTTCTTGACTTTATTTTCAACTAAATGAAAAAGTAGCACCGAGCCCGGAGTGAATCTTAAACTATTTTATCTTTTAAAATTTATATTTTTCTATCATTACTTACCATTTTTATAGCAATCATTCATCGACCGTCATTCGTAGCATATAAAAAATGAGAGCTATCGAATTGTTTTGAGTCCTTAATGAATAGTATTTTCACCACTATTTTTTAGTATTTAGTGTATGATTTAATTGCTAGCCAAATTATTTGATGCATTTGCCAACTAAATAGCCAAATGTTGACCACTTAACTTGAGCATTGACCAAAGCCTTTGACCCTTTGACCTTTTCATCTTTTATAAGCTTAAACCAAAGGAAACAAAAAAAAAAAAAGAACAAGAAAGCTCGCATGGCCGAGAGAAAGAAAAAGAAAAAGAAAAAATTTCGAATTTTCATTTTAGGCTTTAATCTTGCTTGGAATTGGTCAAGGATCAATGCTAGAGCTCCCTCAAGCCTTCTTCAACTAGCCATGTGAGGGATTTCATGCTTTTTATGCTTTTTCTATAAATCTTGATTTATGTTTCAATTTTTTTAGATTTCCAATAGATTGTGTTTAAATGCTTATTGTTGCTTGAATTAGCCTCTTTAATAATCGTAGAGCATTGTTTGATAGTTATTTAGATATTTTTACGACTAGAAATGCAAATTTAATTTGGGAAAGAATATGAATAGTAAATTTGAATAGTAAACCCTTGATTTTGTAATTTTTGTTTCGAATTGTGATTTCTTGATTTAGTTAGGTGTCTTTAGTGCTAGGAAGATTAAATGTACAATAAAAATGGATTCCCCTTTGGTAAAATTGAGAAAAAAGCATTGAAACGTAAAGAGGCTGTTTGACCAAGTGTTGACCGTGCTCATTTTGAGTTGGGGGTTTGGCTTGTGAGTACGGGAAGCATTTTTGGTACTATTGTAGCATTGATTAGAAGTCCGGTTAGCATAGCTATAGTTCAAAGCATTCTCATGGCCTTCCCGAGCTTTTGTCTCAAAAACGGATTTTTAGAACTTGAATAGGTGCCATAAATGTTAGATAGCTTAAATGTATGCTCAAACCCACTAAAAGTTGGCTAGAATTTGGTTAGAATGACTAGAACATGAAGGGGGACATTTCAGACAAATGGTTTGTTCTAGTGTTTTAGGTACTTGTAAAGCTTCTTTGTGGTTGGTTAGTAACTGTTGAATGCTTGGAATGCTCGTAGTGTCTTCCTGTTGCTTGGAAGATAGATTATTAGTTGGGTTTATAAAGGGGCTTTTAAAATAAAAGTTGAGTTGTTTGCTATGTTTTGATTGGACTTGATGGGCTAGGTGGTTATGAGTGATTACCTAGGATATGGCGATATTCGGATAAGGTTTCATGAACTTAATTGCATAATTACCTTTCTTGGATTGAATATTCTAAGTGAATTGTTTTAGTTGCTATATTTGATTATTAATTAAGTAAACTACAAGTTAGTCTAATGCTAGTATATGGCCTTCATGTGATTAGTTAAGTAGTTAAAAAATGCATAGTTAAAATGTTTAATTATTTGGTAAGTTTCATGAATTGACTTGAATGTTACATTGTTGTAAATTGGGTGAATAAGCATGAAAATGATTCTTAAGCTATGTTTTATAATTGAATTAGGTTAAGTGTTAAGTGTAGTCATCTTGATTGAATGCTTAATTTGATATTCCTTTGTGATATAAATGAAGTTGTATTAGTTAGGTAGTTTAACTTGTTAAATGTTAATATAATTAATGTCCTTGGCAAGATTCAAGATGTGTTTTAAAGTTACTTGTATAATTACTTGGGCTAGGTGACAATATGAATTATATAAGTAATTGTATATAATTTATATTGCTAAGAATTGAATTGTATAATAGCTAAATTTGGCATTAGCATAACCAATTGTTATTTGTTAGGTTAGTTCACTTGCATAGCACATTGTTAGAATATGTTGTATCTAGTTTATATTGATAGTACTATTATGGAATTAAATGCCATGGAATATTTACAATTGCTTGATTCTTGAACATGTATGTGAATAATGTGGTTGAGTTATCTTTAAGTTGCATGGAATTATTGTGTTTAGGTAGTAGTCTTGAATGGTATTTGGAAGGTGTTGATGCTTTGTAGTTGAATTGGAGGGGTTCTTGGCCAGACTTTTATAGGTTTGGTTTATTAAAGGTGAGAGAGTCTTCATCTCTTTTGTGCATCTTAGCTTATTTTATTGCTTTTAGATTGTATGACTAAGTTTAATTTATAAAGTTTATATGTACTATTTACTTGCTATTTTGTGATTTCACGTGTTTATTTGTGATTGTTCCGTGATATCTCGTGAACTCTTTTATTCGTGTTTCGGGTTGCGTAACCTTTTCAAACATGGTAGTGTTGAGAAACTCCGAGCAGCATCGGGCTGTCAGTTTAGCTCGACTACCATGGTGCCTATTCTCTTTCTCGCTGAGGCATACTCCTCTACCCTAGAGGCATGGTTCACCTCATTGGGGGCATACAGACCTATCTCGGGAGAAATGGGTCGTAGGATCGGGGTACATCCGGAGTACCCCATTGGAAGAATAAGGGGATTTGCCGACATTTGTTATCGAAGATCATGGTTCGTGGTTCAAGATCGAAGACAAAGAAGATAAACGGTATCCTTTTAAATGTTTTTAATGCTTTATTCTTGCTAACTGTATTACTTGGGTTATTTGTTTAGTTGTTGCATTTTACGGAATGATTTTCGAAAACCCTCGGTTACCTATATCCCCTCCCTCACTGAGTAACTTTGGTTACTCATTCCTTTTTTCAACATGTTTCAGGAAAAGTTGGAGATCGGATTGCCTCTTGTGTGGCCTGCTTGCTCTACCAGTGTGTAGAACATGAAAGAATGTGATCATGATATGCTTGTATTCTATTTTAGACTTTGTGGCCATGTATGTATTTGTGTTATATTAAGGCATGTAATATTAAAGTTTTAGTCTTGTATGATGGTTAGGTATTAAAGGGCTTGTAATAAATTCTATTGCTTCACTTTATTGCTTAGTAGTTGCATGCTTGTATGGTTTAATGGAAGTGGGTTAGAGGACTTAAAGTATAAGAAGGTTAAGTAAATAATATTAGAGTGGTATGATAAGTGGGTTTAAAAGACAAGATTTCAGTGGATTTAACCTTGTATGCCTATGTGTTATGTTGTTTGGTTCCAAGGCTCGGATGACCTTGAGGAGTTTGTTGTGTCTGACGATAGTGGAAGTTGGGAATTACGGATGAGGTTGGACTTGATTTTTGAGGTTATAATTACTTGAACAAGTTTTGGATTGTCCTATAAATAAGGGAGACTCCGTCCGTTTCCTCTAAATTTTTGTGCCCGGGTTTAGAATTTGGTTGAGAATAGCGTGATCAATAGAAGTCTCAGTTTCGTGAGGGATCGGGGAGTTACAGGTGGTATCAGAGCTTAGTTAGCTCTTAGCCGAGACAGGGTCCTCGGTCTGTTGGGTAGTAACCCTTGACTTTGTGCTTGTTAAGTGTGTCTTGGAAGTGTATGCCTGCATGTGAGATTGTGTGTCTTGACTTGAATGTGTGCATCTATGTGATATAGTTGTGTGTTATGTGCTAAATGCATGTTAAGTGAAGTGAAATGACTAAATGTGAATCGAATTAACCTCGTAAATCGAAGTGACCTCGTGAATTGTTATTTGCTTGAATTATTGCTTGTAATGTGTGTATTTGAATGTCTTGAATTGGTTGTGTTGTGATTTGAATTAGTTATGTTGTGATTCGTACTTGAATGACGTTGTTGAATAAACTGTTTTTATAAACTCTTTTATAATCATGCTTGCATAATAGTTCAAAGAATAATTGTATACATGTGATATTCTGGCATTCATACCTAGCCGTTGAAATGGTAAGAAAGACTTCTTCCTTCCTCTGAAGAAAGGTGATTAGTAGCAGGCCCTCCAAGTTATATGAATTAGCGGGAATGAGAGGCATTTGATCAGTCCTTTATTTGGGAGTTGGTGTTATAGTTAAAGCTCGGTTATTAGAATTCTTCTGAAGCATTCTTCTATGCTCATCAGCTTTTAAAGGGTGGCTTCTTTTGGGGTTTCTATATGGTGGTTCTTTGGAGCATTCTCTTGATTTTCTTATTCAGTATTCTTCTGGTGTTCTCTTATTGGCATTGCTCGAAAGACTTGGTTTGGAATTCTATTCAGTCTTATTATATGGAATTATCTTTGGAGTTCACACTCTGATCTCTTGTTGGTATTTTCTCACCGCTCTTAGTCAGGATTCTATTCTTCTATGGTATTCGTGACTAGCGGGGTACTTACTCGGATTTCTAGATGGGATCTTCATTTGAGCCTTTATTTGGCCTTATTACTTGGGATTTCTTAATGGGCTTCCTGCGAGAATTCTTGCACGATGTTCTTGCTCAGCAATCGATGAAGAGTAATCAGGATTGGATTTCAGAAGATGTTGAGTTCTATTGGAAGAAGAATTGCTAGGACGCAATTATTTTAAGGGGGGAAGAATGTGATACCCTAAACCCGGCATATAATTAATAACATTTAATTGAATTTAATTAAGTGTTATCTTAAATGCTAGCATAAAATTAAGTGTTTACTTTAAGTTATTCATTCATTTTTAGCATTATTTTCATACTATTTCAAAGATGTTCAAAAAAATAGCTAAATTAATTATTTGAAATGAGTATTAACTACTTTTATTATTTATAATATTTGGTTTTATTTTCTAGTACTTCTTGACTTTATTTTCAACTAAATGGAAAAATAGCTCCGAGTTCGAAGTGAATCTTAAACTATTTTATCTTTTAAAATTTATATTTTTCTATAATTACTTACCATTTTTATAGCAATCGTTCATCGACCGTTCGTTCGTAGCATATCAAAAACGAAAGTTATCGAATTGTTTTGAGTTCTCACTGAATAGTATTTTCAGCACTATTTTTTAGTATTTAGTGTATGATCTAATTGCTAGCCAAATTGTTTGATGCATTTGCCAACTAAACAACCAAATGTTGACCATTTAACTTGAGCATTGACCAAAGCCTTTGACCCTTTGACCTTGTCATCTTTTATATGCCTAAACCAAAACAAAACAAAAAAAAGAACAAGAAAGCTCGCATGGCCGAGAGAAAGAAAAAGAAAAGGAAAAAATTTGATTTTTCATTTTAGGCTTTAATCTTGCTTGGAATTGGTCAAGGATCAATGCTAGAGCTTCCTCAAGCCTTCTTCAACTAGCAATGTGAGGGATTTCATGTTTTTTATGCTTTTTCTATAAATCTTGATTTATGTTTCAATTTTTTTAGATTTGTAATATATTGTGTTTAAATGCTTATTGTTGCTTGAAGTAGCCTCTATAATGATCGTAGAGCATTGCTTGATAGTTATTTAGAGATTTTTACGGCTAGAAACTCAAATTTAATTTGGGGAAGAACATGAATAGTAAATTTGAATAGTAAACCCTTGATTTTGTAATTTTTGTTTCAAATTGTAATTTCTTGATTTAGTTAGATGCCTTTAGTGCTAGGAAGATTAAATGTACAATAAAAATGGATTCCCCTTTGGTAAAATTGAGAAAAATGCATTGAGACGTAAATGGACCGTTTGACCAAGTATTGACCGTGCTCGTTTTGATAAGTGGGTTTAAAAGACAAGATTTCAGTGGATTTAACCTTGCATGCCTGTGTGTGATGTTGTTGGGTTCCAAGGCTTGGATGGTCTTGAGGTGTTTGTTGTATGTGACGATAGTGGAAGTTGGGAATTACAGAGGAGGTTAGACTTGATTTTTGATATTATAATTACTTGAAAAAGTTTTGGATTGTCCTATAAATAGGGGAGACTCCGCCCGTTTCTCCAAAATTTTTGTGCCCGGGTTTGGAATTTGGTTGAGAATAGCGTGATCAATAGAAGTCTCGGTTCCGTGAGGGATAGGGGCATTACAACAGTGGCATAGGGAGTTTTAATTTAGGGTATGCTCGTGCACACTGTGAGTTGGGAAAAAAATATTAATTTTATTTTTAGTGTTAAAATAATGGTAAATGATAAGTGACAGGAAGTAAAAGTAATGGGAGGTGGAAAAGTGATGAAAAGTAACTTATATTTACTTTTTGACCAACGATTCTTTCAATTATTTTCTTTTATTTTCTCACATTGAGAATGATATATCTTGAAGTTATGTTTCGTGAGAGATCGAGAAAATGAGAAAGAATAAAGAGGAAAATATAAGAAAAGAATTGGACAATTTTCATGAAATATATAATTGGGACGGTGATTTCCTATTGATAGAGCTGAAAATTGGTGAACAAGTTTGTCATGGATTAAGTTTCTATAATCTGAGTGGTGCAAATTGGTTTTAGAGCTCTCTAAGGCCGTTTTCAGTCTATTTTCTTGTTATTTTTATTATAGGTTATATTTTATTTATACATGTTATGGTTAAAACTTTTTTAATCTCAATTTAAATTGGATTTGTAATTTGTTATTTGTTGAATAGGATAAATTTATGGGCAACAACTTTTCTCTACATCTAATGAAATGAACTTTTTCTATTTACAATTATTATATATAGTTATTTATTTTTCTCTCTTTTGTATGTTATGTCATTACCATATTAAGGGTTTAGTATTTACATTTTATAATTGCTACAAGTGCATTATATAAGGGAGATTCATGCTTTGAAGATTTCATTTGTGCTATAACTAAATCCCATTGAAGACTTCATTTAAGCATAATAAATGTGCTTAAATTAAGTATTGATTTAGTTATAGCATATTGTGATCCCTCATCGTCAAAAACATGATTTTAGGCTTAAAATCAATAGTTTTTCTTTTAAATTTATAATTTATATAAAAACTTATGCATAAATGAGTTCCCTGACCCTTGGTTACTAACTTTGCCATTGTAGTGCCCACCCTGATCTTGGGTAAAGGCTTTGTCATTGAGTAGTGTTAGAGAATAGGGTTGAAAGGCGTAGGGGCAAAGCGGGTGTTGGGAAGGGCGTATATTAGGATGATATTTTAGGTGAATGAGGAGGGGCATAAAGATAACTTTTGGCCTATGTATTTGTTTTCTTTCTTAAAAAGAAAGAAAAAGATCCAAACATGTTATTAGACTTGTTTCCAAAAATCTAAAAACAATAGAAAGAAATATTAGACACATACAGTAGAACATCTTTAAATTCAATAAAT
Source organism: Ehretia macrophylla (assembly GCA_037974665.1). Lineage (NCBI taxonomy): Eukaryota > Viridiplantae > Streptophyta > Magnoliopsida > Boraginales > Ehretiaceae > Ehretia > Ehretia macrophylla. Next base: position 68,098,379 of record CM075771.1, on the reverse strand, counting down.
TAATAATTTATTTTAAATAATAAAATTACCTGGTCCTAACTTCATACTAATATGCTAATTAATAATAATCATAAAATTAAAAAAAAAATATTTACAATAATGTCTTAGTATTTTATAGGTCCCAAATATTTTGTAAATTAATAATTAGCTAAATACATTTTTTTCTCATGACTGTGTACCAATCATTAATATGTCCTCTTTATCATATTTTATACAATTTTTCACTTTTAAATTTTTAGAACCTTCTTATGCTAAATTTTATACAAGCTAACCTTGACTGACAAACAAATCATATTTTTCAAAACCTATTAGTGCAAATTCTTTTTGCGTGCATGAATGAAGTTTTTTGCTATGATCACATAATGCATTATGCATTTCATTGGTCACAATTATTTTCTTTATGCCTTTGAGATGAAAATCTATTTTTGCTATTTTAGAATTGAAGATACCATAAAGAATAAGAGATTGTGTTGGGTTATATAGTGTTTTCTTTGATTAAATATACTTTATATGCATTTGTTCTAATAAGTTGAAGACATATGCTAATTATGTACAGTTTAATGAATTCTTAATTAGTTAAATACATAGATATAAACTTTGAATCATATAGTACTTTAAATCTTGACTTAGTCACTTGATGTGATAATATGTTTACTCTTAAGCCAAAAATTTAAAGGTATCTTTGTAAATCAATTATTACTAAGTTAATAAAGAAATTGATATTTTGCTAAATTAATAGAATTTATGTGATTCTAAAACTATCAATTTAAAGAGGTTATACTACAGGTGATTATCAAACTCCACCTAAAGGTTGTGCTTTGTTGAAAAGTAATAGAAATTGTTTTTACTTTGTCAATGAAAATATTTTTGAAACTCCAAATTGCTTAGTCAAACAACATTTAAGTTAATGGTTGTTCTTCAAAACAGTTGTAGGATCTACTTCTATTTTTAGCGCGTGGACTCCACGCACTGATAGGGTCATGGTGGGGCCCACAACTCTATTAGGTAGACGTTTTAACAAACTTTCATATCTTCAAGACTTTTCATTAACGCTCTGGTTGGGCTAGTTGTGAAATTTTAGTTTTTGAGCTGTAGAGTTTTCAATAGTAGAGTTTTGATTAGAAGTGTTGTTGAATAAAAGCCATTGACTATATGGCCTATGTTAGGGAATGTTGGACTTTTAAAAATTTTGAGGGTACTGTTAGACTTTAAAAAATGCGAAGGAGTATATTTGAGAAAAAAAAAGTTTACCGCATTATGTAAAAATAGTTTCGCAAAAGCCTTTTTTGAAAAGCTCCAATTTGGAGCTTCTTGTTTTTTAATTTTTTTTATCTTAAGCTTTTACATAAAAGTTGTTTCAGAAATGGGCCAAACTGATCAGATTCAACTCTTAAAATCACAGAAAACGATTTTAAGTGTCAAAAAGTCAGGTCAAGCAAACCCTAAGTTGGACACCTTTAGAAGCTTGATGTTATTGTGAAACTCCAAATCACTCGGTCAAGAAACACAAAGATCGGAGCATGACATGGCTATTCGTTCACCTCCCATTCTTCGCCTCCTTTTTTTCTATCTAATTTGCTTAGTCCCTAATTGGATTGCACACGAAAAAGAAAATGAAAGAAAGTAAGATAGATGAAAAAAAAATGAAGAAAACGAAAGAAAATATTTCCTTTGTATGAATTGAAAAGAAATAATAAGGGAAAAACGGAAAGGATTTTTTTGCATTAAGGAAAATTGACTTAAGATGGGGGAAGGGAGAATAGGGAAAGGTGAATTAAGTCTTAGTTAAACTACTACCAATAAAAATTTTACTATATGCAACAAATTAAACAATGACAATATATCAAATAGTTAGAGTGCACAAATAGCAAGTAATAGGAGAGAAAGTAAGAAAGAGCAAATACAAGAATTTTCAAGTGGTTCAACAAGCTTACATCCACCACCTAAGGTTTTCTCCCCTTAGAATTTCATACAGGCTTTACTATGATATTTCTTCAAATGTTGGTGAATCATAAACTAACTTACAACCTCTCTTGAATCCACAAGATACACATAAGTTTCTTTAAATGTAGGTAAAACTTACAACCTAATACCTCATTCATTTGAGTTTACAAAGGATTTACAACACTTGTTTCAATACAATTGTCACACCCCGACCCAACCCCATGCTATAGGTCAAGTCGGACCCGACAAACGGACAGAGTCTCCTCTGTACCGTGGACTAACCAAATACCCGCACTCAAAATAATTCACACAATACAACAATATACAACAATATACAAGCATCCTTCATTCACTTGACCTGCCATTCCAAGTTCATATAGCAGTTTAGGCTTTTCTTTTACTTAAACAATCTAAAGCATGTATACTACCAAGCGAGTTAGCAAACCATTAATGTGACACTTGAGAACTTTACCGTACATTTATTTACTGTTGCATCTACTAGTTGCGCATTTTCACTATACAATGCTTGTTGCGACTGTGGAAGAGGTAGCTGAACTCATCATGCTTTTCAACCACTTAATTACTTCTAATTAGAATTTTTCTTAAATCATATTAATTATTTTAGGAATGAGAAAAATGTGCATTTAAGCTAAAAGCAATTGGAGCATCTGTTTAGAAAATGATTTGTTGAAACTAATGAATAGTGTTACGTAACTAAACTAGGTGTTTTAATTAGCTAACATTAATTGCACACATAGGACTTGTTTCTAGCTAGCTAAACCCCTTTTAATAGTCAATATGTACACCCAAACATAACCCCAACTTAATATATACTCACATAACACTTTATAACTCATAAAAACACACAAAAAAAGAGTGCAAAAGCAGAAATCACTGTAGCAAATCCGAACAGCCCTTAGCAGCCAAGAGGGAGATCTTTTGCCAATCAAATCTCCATTCCAAGCCAAGCCAAGCTAGGTTCAAGTAGTTTAGGGTGTCTACTAGCCTTTGCCGAGCTCCTACGCACTTTAAGTGAGGGATTTGGATGCTATTTTTGCATTTGAAATATATGTCAACTTTCTTGAATTTCTTGATTTGCTGCGACTTCCCTCAGTTGGTTTGGGTGGCATAGCCCGTTGCAGAAGTCCCCATTTTTTTTAATCCAGGGAGCCAAAGCTTAACTTTACTAAACTAATAAAATAAGGCTCGCGCAAGGGAAAGGATGGGGGGCAACCATGCATCGTACTTCTAGACCTTATCTATGAGGGACAGTTGAACGAGCGACTCATGAGTGTTGCCGGGTTAGACGAGCCAATAACTCGAACGCATTCGGTCTATTTTTTGAGCAAGAATCATAGCCTTACCTTATCTTCAGCATGATATGGACTCCAAGTTCTTATGGCAGAGCACGAGGAGATTTATCATCACTATGATGATGGGAATAGAAAGCAGAAGCACGACTGGGGTCTTCGTGGTCCAAGATAATCAAACTATCAGTAAGAGTAACGTAAGCATGAGACTTTTTGGTAGTACATGTGAACCAGATGGCCCCGGCGATGGAATATGGGATGAAAGACTTGTAGTATCTCTCTAGATCTAGCAAAAGTGAAAGAACCCCTAACATAATTCGAATGGAGGCTGACCTTTGAGCCCACTCTGGCCTTGTACGGCGGTCCTCTATGTGAGTTGGAGCTGCCATAGCTTATGGCGTCAGGAATGGGAGGACCCCAGCAGAGAGAAAAGTTAGGATAACGAGCTATTCTGTTGATTATTCTCCAAACAGGAACAACAGATTTACAAATATCATTAACCACAGAATTTAGTGAGTGGCCCCAAATCTTTCTATGGATTGCTTCTTTCGCCTCCTTCGCCATCAAAGTGCCTATGGTTCCAGTACATATTTGGTTACCCGAAGCTCATGTAGAGGCACCTATGTCAGGATCCGTCATCTTGGCAGGAATTCCTTTAAAATTGGGAACCTACGGGTTTTTAAGATTTTCAATACCCATGTTTTCCGAAGCGACACTTTGTTCCGTTCCTTTCATTTATACTTTAAGCGCGATTGCTATAATATATTCTTCCTTGACCACTTTAAGACAAATCAATCTTAAGAAGATCATTGCTTACTCCTCAGTAGCTCATATGAATCTGGTGACTATTGGTATGTTTAGTCGGGTGGCGGCCGTTAGGTCACCTATTTTGAGTTATGGACACATAAGGCCAAAACATATATGTCGGGCGTGCGACCTATCAACCAACTAGGAATGGGGAAAAAAAAATAGCATGTCGCAATAAAAGCTTGATTCAAGGCATCAGCAAAACACTGTCGTCTGTTCCATAAACAAAAGCCCTTTAGCACCACAGGACAAGAGTGGGGGACGGCCCTATGTGCAGGTAAGATCAGCATCGGCTCTACGAAGTCAGAATCAAATCTTTTTGTTGGCTTTCCCAATTCATTTGTGAATAAGAATTCAAGGGCATGAAGCGAGTACTTATAGTTGTTTCGCCTGTTTCTTATTATGGCGGCTATGTTTTCGTGGTGAAAATGAACGAAAACTGATATGATCGTGCTATTTTCAAATCGATTGATAGATAGTTTGATTTGTTCTGTATATTATGATCATGCAATGCTTAGATGTGCTAATATATGTTGTATACAAGTAGTAGAGACCACATTTATGCTATTGTTTTGTATTTTAAATGGTAGAAATCAATGGTTGATTCGTAGGGGTGAATAGTGACGGGATTTCTAGGGTTTTGTGAAATCGGACTTTTTAGCTTGAATTAATTGTTCTAATAGGTGTTTTAGATGTCAATGAAGGTAATGTAAAGGCCCTGTAGGGTTTAATTGCTCATAACCTAGCAAAAGAATGAAATAGTCGACTTTTAGAAAGGGGTTTCGGGGTTATCGCGAATCCAAGTAAAATTGGCCTTCACTTTTGGGGTTCCTAGGATAAGTAGACCCTAATTATGCTTTGTAGACCCTAATTATGATTTGCTAGCCTTCGTTTGAGTCTCGGGTGAGATACTTGTAGTACAAAGTCAAAAGAGAGAATTTGGGGCTTTCGGGCTAAATGTGGGTAATTGCGTGACTTTGAGGGTCCTAAGGGTGTCTAATAGGTTAACTAGAAGCATGGAATAGACCACTTATGAATCTAGAATAATGGCATGAGTTTGGAAGGAAAACAGATTGAGTTACAAAGGGGTTTAAGTACAATTTTGATTGTTTCACGCTTCGAGGACCTTGACATGACTCCTTGTGTGTTTAAATGTGTTTTCAAGATGTTTTGGAGCTTTTGTTATAGTTCAATGTGAATCTTGATTATGCCCCTTTGTAATTTGCTTAATTGTTATATGAAATTGTATTGTTATGTTTGTTGTTGTTGTTGATTTGCTATCTTTGGACATGTGTAGGCTAGATGTTTGATAAAAATGCTTAATGAAGTGTGCAACAGTTATATATGCTTGAATAATATTTAAAACTAGCTAGGAATGTAAGGGAACCAAGCAAAATTCACGCGTGCACATGTGTGTGTGCAACCGTGGCTGTCCAGATTTTTTCAGCAAAACTAAGGCAATTTCGAGCTCAAAACTGTATTAATTGGAGAAGGATTAGGGGTTGCATTATATACCGTTAGAAAGCCTTATGAGTCTAGTTTCTAATTCCTTTTACGGTGCATTAATCGGAGTTTTTTAGAATAAGTTATGATCATTTTGGTGAGATGTGTCAGAACTGTCTTATTGCGCGAGAATCTGAATTTCATTGTTATTTTGCTAGAAATGATGATATATTTCAACTCTAATTGGATATCTTCGATCAAGACTTTATTGTGTAGTGTTCTTGGATGATTAGTAGCGTAATGGAGCTCTTATAATTATGTAAATTATGATATAATTGAGATTGAATGAGTAGATAGAAATCATGAGTTAGTATGGAATGCAACAGCCTTTTCCCTTGCCCTTTTACCATCTTGCTAAAATGTGAACTCATTTATTAAGTCATGTAGAGGTTAACTATAGATTGAATGTCATACTACCTACATGAAAATAATTGTTTAGTTATAAATGAATGTGATTTAGATCTATTATTTATTTTGAATGCTAATTTGATTGGAAATGAAGACAAGTGTTTTGGTGTAGCATCTATTCTTTAAGCTTAGGATTTAGTTTTAAATTGAAGAGTTAGTTTAATTGTGTAGGGATTTAGTTAGAATGTAAGTTAATTGTGAAGTAGTTATTTATTGGCTTGTTAAATGTTATCTTCAACTTGAGTTTGCTTTAAAAGTGAGATGAAATTGTTCTTATTTTAAATTGCTGTCAAGTTAATGTTGAAGTTATTGATAGATAGGCTCCCTATCCCGTGTCTTACTTGTGAAATAATGAGTTATAAGTTATATTAAAGTTTGTTGAGCTAGATAATGATATGATTAGGATGGTTTGTTTTCAGTTATAAAGTCTTAAGTGAAACATTTATTTCTTGAATAGTTAGCTAACTAAGAGCTGGAATGTTGGTTGAGTTAAATATTATGCACTAACTAATAATCATTGGAAAGTAAGAGAATGTATGATTTAGAAGTCTTTTAAGAAGTAAATGTTTGGAAGTTGATGTTAATGAATGTATTATTGAACAATTAATGGAACTTGTCTTATTTTAGCTATAAACTCTTAAGTGGATTCCTTAAATTGAGTTAATTGCTAGTCTATTATTAGGTGGAGTTGAACTAGTTTCACATGTAAGTTATTATCTAATCTAGAATGAAGAAAATCATAAACAATGTATGGTATTATGTTAACTTGGGTTAACTATGTTTTAACTTAAATACACCTAACTTTAATATTCTAGTTGAAACACTCCCTTCTTGAGTTGTTATTAAGTCATCCTTTTACTTTTAACCCTAAGTTTGCTAGTGAGAAGCTTCTAACTTAGATTACTTATTTCAGGATCATGCTATGTAATATTTCCACTTGCTTAACTCATGAAATTAATAGATTGAAATTGTGAGTTTAATTGCCTACAAGTAAATTGCTATTTATATGTGAATTATTGGATTATTAATGGTTGTTACAAAAAAAAGGTATTTGATTGAGCTTGTTATAAAGGTTACTTGTAAAATATTAATATAGTTAATGCCATCTAGGAGGTTATGAAATGTTTTATAGCCACAAGAATGCTTCAGTTGACTATCCAAATGTTTGAGAGTGAAGCCAATTCTTGCATCTTGGAGCTTGGTAAAGGTGAGGGATTTTCATCATTTTGTGCATTTTGGTTCATTTTCTCTTTAATAAATTGTATGACTTAAGATAACTGCTTGAGTTATATTCTTTTTATATCTTAATTATTTTCGAGGGCAACCTACTTTGTTGTCCCTTCTATGTATTATTGCCATATATTCTTGTTATACTGTCATTGGATTTAAGTGCATTGCATAGTGGTTGCGCAACCATAGTGGCAGGGGCGGTTATATTGAATATCGGCTGGGCGGCAGCAGGCTTGCCAGTGGATATTCGATCTCCGTGCCCTAGTCCCTCACTCGCTTGGTCCGGAGATTGCTAGGGGATGTTGGGCCGTAGGATTATCGGTGTACATCCGAAGTACACCCACTAGAGTGATTGGGGTTATGCCGGCACATTGATCGTGGTTCGTGGTTCGTGGATCGTGGTTCGTGATCAAAGATAAGAGAATTCTGGAGTGTTGGGGTTAAGTGTATTGTATCCTTTGATATTTATGGTTATTTATTATTTCAAATGTACTTTACTTGTCTTCTTGCTTAACTGCTATAATTGTTGTATTGCACGTCCCGAGTAGTCTTTATCCCTTACTAGGCAATTGTGGTTGCTCATACCTCGCTAACATATTTCAGGAGGTGCAATTGGAGGAGGAGTTGCCTTAGTTGCTATGTGTTACTTGCTTGAGGTGGATGTATTTCCTGTTGATTATATGAAGAATCTGTTTGTATTACTTATGTCTTATTCTAGAGTCTATGGGTTCATGTATATATTGTTTAACTGTAAGTTTTAAGGTAATGTATGATATGTATCTGTGGCATGTAATAACTTATGTTTCTGCTCTTTGCTACTTTGCATGCTTGGGAGTGAATGATCGGTTGTATAGTTGTTTTCAATTCCTAAGAATATTTAAAGGCTATCATGGAGTGACATGATTCTCACTGTTTGAATGTTTTAAGGCTCATATGGCCTTAAAGTTTAAGTTTTTAATTAGAATTGGAGTTCCAGGTTGTTTTGTGGCTTTATTGGTTACTTACAGGTTTTAAGAATATCCACGGTACAGGGGAGACTTTGTCCGTTTTTCCTAAAAATTTGTGCCCGGGTTTGGGTTCGGGTTGAGAATAGCTTGGTTTTTAGAGCCTCCGGTCTCGGGAGGGATCGGGGCGTTACAATTACAGCATTTAGAAAGTTATTACATGCCACTACTAAAACATTAACTTCTAATTTTATCATTACAACCCTTTCATAACTAAATACATACAAGACCTTAAAGGTCTCTAAATAACTACAGTCATTCAACATATTCATTCATACAAACAACACATGGGCCGATCACACAAGCCATAAGAGCACTCCAACCTCAAGCAATCACAATCAAGGAAATACCTCCACTTGAACTTCTTCCTCCTCCACAATCAACTGAGGCTCAATCTCTACTCTCTTGAAACATTGTTAGATAAAAAGGGTGAGAAAAACCACTATGCTCAGCGAGGCAGGGAATAGTTAACCGGGGGTCATTTGAAATTATTTTCGTGCAATGCAAGTAGACAAGACATTTAACCGATAAGAACATAAGACAATCAAGTAAACAATAAGCTAAATCACACATTTAGAAGGATATGATTCAAGAACCTTTAACACTCCATATAATTGCCGATCCCGATCACGATCTCAATCACGAGCACGATCCAATCACGATAAGCCAACATCCCAAACTCCAATAGGTACTCTGGATGTACCCAATGCCTACGACCCAACACCCCTTGGCGATCTCCAAACTAGGCGAGTGAAGAAATAGGGTGCGGAGATAGAGCGACCAACCCTGGTAAGCCTGATACTGCTCAGAGAGACTCATCACATCCATCCTGAAAGGAAAGGTTGCTCATATAATACCCCGATCCCTCACGAGACCAGAGCCCCAAACCCAAAACCCAAGGCACAAAAAAGGAGGAAAAACGGGCAGAGTTTCCCGTGTTTTTAGGACATTCTGACACCTGCATGTAAAAGAAATAGCCACAGAACATCATACCACAATTATTTTATAACTTCTCAAAACTATAAGGCCATCTGAGCCTTTGTATGATAAAAAAATAAAGTACTCTTGCAAGCATTTTCATAAGATATTGCAATGTTATGGTTATAAACCGATTATCATACCACTCTAACCTTACTTATTTCATTTTCTTAGGTTTTAAACCGTTCAACCATCATTAGCCTAGTCCATACAAGCATACGACTAAACCAGGCCCCGAAGTAAAGCATTAGGCTACACAGGACAACAACTATGAAACTAATTCAAAGAAGACCATAAACTTTAAGGAAAGTTCATAATATACATCTAGTTCAAGAGGGTGGACCTAGATTTAAATACCTTCCTTTAGCAAAATAGATTATAAGCATATTAGGATAGGAAAACCAAAAGGAACCCATGCGTGTATTAACTTATTTCCGATCGCAAATCTAAGCAAACCTAAGCTTTATTACATACTTTACAACCGAAACATTTACAAGGCACGTAGGCCTCAAAAGAATACGTTAGCATCTACTTAATTACACATGTTAACAAGCACTTATGCTAAGGTCAGTCATAGAGTCTCATGAGCCTCCTCCTCCTCCTCCACATACTTAGGAGGAATTGAACCTGCCTCACCTGAAATGGTTAAAAAGATGAATAAGCAAACCATTGCCCAGTGAGAGAATGGAATAGTTAACCAGGAAGGTTTTCGAAATGGTTATCATGCAATGCAGATAAACAAGTAAATCCTGTAGCACGAGTAACAATAGAACTAAGCGATAAAATCAATTGCAAGACCAAATGTTAAATCAAGGAAATAAAGCTAAAAGCCCATTTTAGAATACTATAACTAGGAAACAAGCCATGAACAAGCGATGGAAGATAACAAACGTCAAGTAATATCACAACTTTAATAACACTTGAGTAGGAATACAATTATAAGTAACAATCATACTAAAAAGGATACGGTTCCACTTCCATAGACTTGATCTCGAATCTTGATGACGATAGCTGGCAAATCCTCCTTATAACTCCATTGGGTGTACTCTGGATGTACCCCGAATCCTACGACCCAACTCTCATGGAGTAGATCTGTATGCCTCAACGAGGTGAACGATACCTCTGAGGTATGAGAGTATGCCCCAGCGAGAGAGGGAATTGATACCATGGTAGCCGAGCTAGACCGACAACCCAATACTATCCGAAGTTTCTCGACACTACCATGTCCGAAAGGTTGCGCAACCCTGAAACTCGATACAATTATCATATTCACATAGTAGCAATTATATAGCATATAAAGCATTTATTTTCGATAGGCACAGAAATAAGGAGAACAAAGTAGGTTGTTCTCATTCTCATAGCACTAAAATCAAGTAGCCAACAATGAACTTCAATTAAGCACGTAACTCTACTATTCACACAAATATTTAAGCATTAATGAGGAAACAATAACTTATGTGAAATGTATAAATCAAACTAGCAATGAAAAGTTAGTTTTGAGCCATTTAACAACTAACTGACTTTAGTAACTAAGATAATTACTAGCCACAAGAAAATGATGATGACTCTTAAGCTTTTCTACTACTTAGGTTAAACTGATTTCTATGGCCAACTAGGTTCACTCCACATAGTACAATTAGCATGCAATAATCATCATCTATATGCTAACTTTCGATCTAACTAATTCTTCAAGCATCCATTATAATTTCACAAGTCAAGTTAGTACCACAAGCCCCAAATTCTAGCTAAGGTAAAATTTAGATATCACTAAATACCTCTAGTTAACCTGTAGATCCAGAATCCCACATTTTTTCAACTCTGATAGTTTGAACGATGGCACTTAAGGAAAGAAGGCACAAGTGTCATTTTAATAACAATGTTAATTATGAACTACTTTGTGAATTTTATACCTTTAAGAATGTCAATTATATCATGTACTCATGCTTATGTTGATAAGATGCTAATCTTTGACTAGAATCAGTTAACTTTATTCAAAACTTACTTTCAAGGTTTTTACTTTATGAACAAAACACAACCAGTTAAGATCTTCAAGCCACATCAAATGAGTTACATACTAATATCTAGTCTTCAAGGTCTAACATTTTGTTTGTAGTAAGTCGAGCCTTCACTGTAGCTTTGAGTTTCCATCTAGGTGAACTTACATCAGATAGCCATGCCTTGATATCTTTCTTTGTTTACCTAACTTAGAATATACTCATGAATGACGATATATTATCTTAACTTAGAATTAACACTTTTGAACTCAAGGTCACCATGTAAAGCATATCAACATATAACAAGTTTACTACACTTTGAACATATACATTAACATGTCATCTATTTACTTCATTAACTACCATGTGCCCACATTCTCATTAACATGCATTCTTAATACTAGACTTGTATAACACACAATTAAGATAAGTAGCATACTTACTTTAAGTAAAAGTTAAATAACATGTTTAACACAATCTTACTAGATTGAGTGCTATCTTATTCTAAACTACTATTGACCAATTAGTTAACATAGTTAAACACCAACTACCAAGTCTACTCATTTCCAAATTCAACTCCCTACTCTTTACTAGTCAAAACAATGGTTCAATACTCAATCTTATAGTTAGAACACAAAGCTAAATAGTGAACACAATGTACAATTAACACTTTATACAATAATTACTAAGCAACTAAGGGACAAGGGAGTGGGAGCATCGGCAGTGGACTATCGAAAATAGACTAGCGCCAGCGCCACTGTCGACGTTAAGTCTTCTTGGTTGAAGGCCACCAACACACACACTAGCATAAATATAACATTATTAGCTTGTAACTCTTGCCAAGACTTAGACAAAATAAATAGGAAGCAATACGAGTTCTCCTAGGCACTTAAACAAATACAAGAGCTTCAAATTTACTTCAGTCAGTTAAATAATAGTTGCCATCAATCCTTAAGCCGACTCATGCAATTCGGGCAAAGAATAACTACTATAGCATTCCATAAGTTAGATTTTGAACCTACAACCTTCTATTTTATATAATTCATATACTACTATCACAACCAATAACAAATAAACATTGTCAAATAAGTTAAATGCATAAGATAAACGTGTCTCCCTCACCTCAACCTAACTGAAAATTGCACACAAAATTAGGGCTTGAACACAATTAATTTCCTTCCTTCCTGTGTCGGGTTGCTTGCACCCGACCTGCCTCTCTCCTTCTTTGATCACGATAATGAGACACAGAGAGAGAGAGAGAGAGAGAGAGAGAGAGAGAGAGAGAGAGAGAGAGAGCTTTATTGCCTTTTTTTCTTCTTTCTTCTTCACGCCGGCTACCACTAATCCTTTCTTTTTATTATTATTATTTTCCTTCCCTTATTCCTTCTCTGCCTAACGTGGATGAGAATTGGTGAGGGAAAAGTTTATTTTATTGGTTTTGTGAAGTGTGTGTGTGTGTGTGTGTGTATGTGTATGTGTGTGAGTCATGTGAGGTGTATATGTGAGTGGGTGAGATATTTTGAGGGTGTGGTTAATTTGGGTGGCGAAGTTTATTTCTTTTTTTTTTCTATTATTAATATTATTATTATACATATATATAATGTAATGTATGGTCCTAAATTAGCTAATGTGGTTAAAACTAATAAGAGAAAATCTAAAATGCCACTTTACAACCCAGCCTGTTTAATTCTGGGCTCGGCTTCGCACACAAACCGAAAGACATCCAATTAGAAAGCACGTAAAATAAATTTAAATAACTATAGTATATTAGGATAATTTGTCTCGGAGCCATTTAATCTTTAAAATAATTAAATACAAATAATAAGATTAATAATAATTAATTACTTCACGTAACTCCTATTACATAATTTAATAATTGTGAATAGCAATTATAAATAAAACATTTATTTTCGGTCCGAGCTTCACGTCAATTAAAGAACCAAATCAATTAACTAAAATATAAATAAAGTAAATTCTAGTAAATAAAAGATTAAAGCAATTATTCTAAGCAAAACAAATATACATAATTTAAATGAACGCGAACAGTTTCATTGCATGTTTTTCAAGAATATGCAATTTAATGAAATTGATATACAATTTTAATTCAAAGTCTATATGCTAAGTCTGGGCGTCACAGCGCAACCACCAATACGATCACAAGATAACATTTAACACTTGACAACCACACAGTTCGATAACACACAGTTGAGGACAACGAAAGAGGTTGTCCTCGCAAGCAAGCATTTACAAGTCATTTGAAATATCATTATAGTAACCACTCAAGTTACAAACATAATATAACTCAAATGATTCCATTTTTATAACATTTGTTGCCAATTCGGTAACTTTCCTATAAGTAGCCTCATGCACTAAAGCAATTAACTAGCAATCTAATCAATCTAGTTTCTCATAAACACTTTCTACACCCATTTTAAACTCAAGAAATCTCACTTCAACTATATCAAAACACTTAGCACATTTTAGGCAAAACATGCTATAACTTATAACTCAATTTTTATCACAACGTGGGGTCAAGGGGGAATGGGAAAAGCCTCGTCAGTCCACTGCCGTGGACTGACCAAACCAACACTAGACTATTCAGTTCTGGCTGAACATTCCGGTCACACACAACAAACACACACAAGTCACACATTGTTCTAAATTCCTTCTAGCTAGTTTAGATTCATTTTTAGCTATACAAACACTACTAGCATTACATTTGAGCTCTAACACAATCAAAGAAGTTTTAAACATGAACTTTATGCAAGATTACTATTAATCTTTTTCTCCATTTAACCACACACATAAGCTCTAACTATAAAAGTGCTAGGAAGCTAAAAGTTTACACTACACATCATATAACTACTATTCTAACCAATATTTCCTCATAAACCAATCATATATATCAATATCATTTTCTTGCTAGCAAAAATAAACAATTCAAAATTCATTTATGGATGAATCCCTCACCTAATAGAAGCTAGAAGATGCTAAGATAAAGCTTGGAAATGATCTTAAAGAACTTGATCTAGCTTGATTTAGCATAATATTGCAAAAGCCCCAAATTTTTTTTCTTATTTTCCTTATCTACCTACCCAACGAGTTTGGTGCCCTTGCTAGTATATTTTTTTTCTTTGTATAATGTATAGCTATATGTGTGTATATATGTATTGTGGACTAATGGCTAAGGTTTTGGGCTTAGGAAAATTCAAATAGATCCACTAGAAAGCCCATTGCAAAGCTAGATTAATAAAAGACCCAACAAAAAGTCTACTAAGTTACTATTCATATTATACTTAATTTACTCTAATTCGATGTTCCTGACTTAATTTACTCTAATTCGATGTTCCTGACATGCCATGCAACATTTATTTTGATGAAAGAACACTATAAATATGTCACTTAATTCAAATATGAAGTCAAAAAAATTAAATAAAATACTTCAAAATTTAATCTGGGCTCAGGCGTCACAACAATGATTCTCTCAATACAAGAGTGTATATCAACAATATAAGTGTATGGAAAATTGAGTACAAATGATAACTCCTAGAAGAGCGGATAATACCCATTGATTTGAAAGTACTAGCTCAAGATTGGTGTAATAAATAAGTAATAAAGACTTTGATAGATTAGGATTTGTTAGGGCAAATATACTTAAAAGGGTGAGTGAATTAAGTATTTGGTCAATTACTACCAATTAAAATCCCAATACTATCTATTTCAATTCAAACAAAAAATATATCAAACACATAGAGGGCACAAAAAATATAAGCAAGAAGAGTAAAAAAGACAGAGAACGAACACAGCGATTTATGGTGGTTCACAGAGGTAGAAGAGTTCTTCTTTCCTTTGTTGAGTTTGCTAGCACTACAACTCACAGAAGGAAAGATAGCTTGGATCTTTTGCTTGGTGGACACACTAAGTGTAACGCCCCAATCCCTCACGGAAGCGGGACTTCTATTAGTTATGCTATTCTCAACCCATATCCAAACCGGGCACAAAATTTAGAGAAAACGGACGGAGTCTCCCTTGTTTATAGGACTAATCAAAAACCTACAAGCAGCAAGTATAACCACAATACAACACCCCAACTTCAACCGTCCCACTTTTCCCAGTCTCAAGGCCATTCGAGCCTTAGACAAAATAAAATATCACCACACGAGCATACAATCAAAAGACAATAAGGTCTATATTTAGCTATTACATGCCAATTAAGCCACTAACTATTCAAGACTACAGCTTTAATTACAATCTACAAAATTTATCATTAATACATACAGGACCTCAAAGGTCTCAAAATAAGACATAATACAATAACACACATCTTCAAAGGGATTCAACCTCAGCAAGATAAGCAACCAGCAACAAAGCACTCAATGTAGTTTTTCTAACTGCACCTGTAACATGTTAAAATGAGGAATGAATAACCAAAGTTACCCAATGAGGAAGGTGATGCAGCATACCGGGCGTGCAACATGTTATGCAACAAGGATAACCATATATATAACACAAAGTAACAAGACTAGATAGACAAGTATTTAACCGCATATAAAAAGGATATGGTTCCACTTGTCTTCAATCATGAGCCACGAGGCAAGATCTTCAAGCAAGTGCCGGCAAAACCCTTATTCCTCCAAAATAGGGTACTCCGGATGTACCCCGATCCTACGACCCTTTCTCTTGAGGTAGGTCCATATGCCCAGCAGGTGAACCACGCCTCTGGGGTAGTGGAGTATACTCAGCGAGAGAAAGGGAATAGGTACCATGGTAGTCGAGGGAGCACTGCAAGCCCGATGTCGCCCGTGTTTCTCGACTCTACCATGTCCGAAAAGGTTGCGCAACCCTGAGATAAGATCACGGAGCTAATAATATCAAATATCACATAAGAGGGACGACAAAGTAGGCTGCCCTCGCAGTTAATCACAAATAACACGAAAAAACTCAAGATAGCAAGTAAAATAATACATATAAACCTTATCAATTACTAAATAATTTAATTTAGAAACAATAAATCAAGTTAAGATGCACAGAAGAGGTGAAGACTCCCTCACCTTGGATTAAGCCAAGCATGCAAAAAAATAGCTTTCATTCACTCCAACCTTCTTGAATTGACTCAACTACGCAATCTCTAGCTTGTTCCTATAAGTATAACACTTTATCAGATAACCCACAAGACCAAGTGAACTAGTTTCACAAGAACACTTCATAGCTTTATTTATACTTTAAGCATTCATAACTACAACTGTAACATAATACTTAACACATATAAATAAACTTACTCAGTAACCTTTAACTTGTTATCTCATCCCTACTACTAGTTAGCAATTTAGTCTTTCAATTATACAATGACAAATAGTAACTCATAATACAATCTTGTTTACTTACACTTAAACTATTCATATTCTCTCTACCCTAACAATTCATTTAGCAAACAAGCTAAAGTCTCAAGTAACCTAACTATCATTCCCACTACTATAAATGGCCATAACAATACAAGGAAAACATGTTCAATATAATTAACAAGCAATGTGGCATTACAACGAGATATAGGTATGTTCACTCAACCTTTAACAAAGTAACATATAACTGGATTTACGAAATTCTCCAAAAGAAAATGACACTCTACGTAATTACATTTAAACTCTTAACTAATCAATTTAAAGCTAATTACCAGTAACTATCTCAAGTTCCTATATCTAATCCCTTTTAGTCCAGTTTCAAGCTCATACAAGCAATTGAGCAACCAATTCTCACATTTTCCCCTTTGATAACTAGACGATTCTTCTTCTATATGAAATTCAAGGCTTCAATTCTATAAACCAACCATACTACATCTCTAAGGATCCCAAAAGACACCTATTTAAACACTAAAAATTCACTTTGGAAACAAAAGCTCGGGAAGGCCCCGAGCGGGTTTTAACTACAACCACCTTAACCGGCCCTCAAATTAATGCAACAAAAGCACCAAAAGTGCTTTCATGCCCCATGGATATCTAATCTAAAGTCCAAATGAGCCCGGATTATATTTCATGAAAAACCCCCTTTAAGCTCAAGACTCCATTCAAGGCACATGCTAACCACGAGTTTCCCAATTCATATACTAACTATACCACACTTCTAATTACACATTATGGCATCATTAGAACTCATGAAACCATACTTTAAACCACAATAACCGCAAAAGCCCCGAAGTTCCCTTTATGCGTTTGTACTACAGGTACTTTACTCGATGTCCAAATAGGCGATATAACCACACATTTAGCACTTAATTACCCTAAGAACACTAATTATATCACTCAAATCCACCCGGATTTACTTCACACCTGAAATCCCTTTATAAAGTTAGCCTTTTTAACTAATTTCAAGCAACTACTTAAGGAAAACTCATTCTAATCTCACATAAGTGTTTTTCTATGTCTAATAGCACTATAGGAACCAATAGATAGCATAGTTACAAGCCTATAATCAACATTGCACAAAAACCCTCAAAATTACTATTCATCATCTTCTTTAATTCATCAACCATCATTTTTAACCATTCAAAAAGCTAACTAACTACAAAAGTTTGCTCTACATACATATTTAAGCATATTTGAAGTAATAAATTAAGGTAGAACACGAGTTTACTATTTACATTTTTTTTACTATTCCTCATCTTCAACAACTTGCATTTTCAATTTCTAGCCATAAACCTTGCCAAATAACTTTCAAAGAATGTTCTACTAACTCAATAGAAGATAATTGAAGCATCTTAAAGCATATATAAGCAGTACAACATTAAAATATAAAAATTAAAGTTTATACATAAAACTTCAAATGCACAAATATGGATGAATCCCTCACCTAGACAGGTTGTAGAAGGCTTGAAGATGAACTAGGATGGCTCTAGCACTCCCCCAAGCAAGCTCAAAGATCAATCTTAGCATTTTTCCATTTTTTCCCTCTCTTTTCTCTCTTGGACGATTTTAGTTTCTTTCCATTTTTTTTTTCTTTTGTTTTGCTAATGTAAGTGTTATGTGTATATATGGGTAGTTAATTGGGTTATGGATCATGGGTTGTGGGTTTGGGTAGTTGTATACAAATGGATCAAGTTTTATGCCAAATGGGTCAAGTATTCTAAGTGAAAAAATGCTGAAAATTTTTACTATTCATTACGTTCACTTACAAATTTTTTTCCGTTGATCCCGATATGTTATGTACGCAAACTCAATGGATGTATGCATCTAAAATAGCAAGTATTAAGGAAAAAAAATGAAATTCATAAAAAGAAACAGAAAAATTTTCATGTTCGGGCTCGGATTATTTAAACAATTAATGAGAAATAATTGAATCTAACACTTAAATACAAAAGAATAAATTATAATATTAAAATAATTACCTTATTTAATTTTTACTAAACTCTATTTGCATGTATTTAAAAAATATAATAAATAGAGCAATTAACGAATGAATTGAATTAAGTTATTCACATAATTATAAATAAACTTTTAAAGTGAAAAAGAAGTATATGCAAATATGTATTGTATGCTATATGCTGGGTCTGACTATTACACTAAGACTTCTACACTTATGAAAGAAAGATCTTGGACTTGTGGAACGTGAAACACTTTCCTAGTCGTCCAAGCATCTTCAATGTAATGTGAGTTTTTAGTACCAAATGTAATATTTGATGTTCAATAATAAAGTTTCTCATTGGAGAAAAAGTAATTTAGATTAATATTAAAGTTCTACAATATCAAACTACGTGGATAAATTTATTCATCACAACAAACCATTTTTTTCAGAATTTCTTCTTGCTTCTGTCTCCAATATTCAGCTTGCAAAGGAGACATAGTACTAAAATCTTTATCCATGACTCTTTCCTCCCACTCCCGTTCCACCTGCTTCATCTTTTCTTCATGCATCTTTTCTTTCACATGTATCAACTTTTCAATCATTTTTGTAGGAGATGGTTCCTGATCATTTGTTTTTGCTTTGTTCTTCCGTTTACTCGATCTCTCTTTCTCTGTGTTTCTACCTTGTAGTCTCTCCATGGGTTAAAGGTATCACATGGACTGTTACCTTCTTCCAAATTTACTGAATACGAAGTTGATGGAGAAGAGGCACTTGGACTATCATCTTTACTTTTTTTTTCTTTTTTTATTTTTTTCTTTTCACCTTCTTGTTTCCATTTCTGTTGATACCTTAGTAGATTCCAACAATGTTCAAATTGAAAAGTAGATTTATGACATGCTTGGTATAACAATTTGGCATCCTGGATCTGTATCATGTAATTAAACAAGTTAGTTGAATTTAAAAAAAAAAATACAAATTGTATTGCATTTTGAATATTTTCGTCACCTTATCTTGTTCAGTCTTGCCACTCTGATGTCTGGATTCGATTTGAGCATAACATCCACATAATTTGTTTGTAGCAAGGTTAATACCCGACCAACGATGTGTGAGAGAATTTTGGCTATGTTCAGATTCAAATGTTTTGTGAGTGTGGAAATACTCGTAAATTATACGCCAATATGTATTTTTACTTTGATCGGTGCCATGTACCCATCCAAGCTAATGTTTAACCATGCTGAAATAAGTAGACAATCTTCTTGGGCTGAGAAGTTATGGAGGCGAGATGATTTCTTTTTCACGGGTTCATCTGTCAAGAATGGCGATGAGGGAGTCAGTTCAACCGGATGTTCAGTGCTCCGCTCAGGCGAGTCTAATGAGAAGTTATCGCCAAAATCTAAATTTTCGTTAAGCAAATTTGTATAATACAGATTGCGCTGTGAATCCATCTAAAAGAAAAAGAAAAATTGTAACATAGAATATAATTAAATCAATTTGATATAATTAAACCAAAGACAAATTGTAATTAATAAAATTTTATAATCTAGAACTAAACAAAGTAGAAATAAAAGTGAAATGTAACTATTCATGCCAAACTGTAATTAATAAACTTAGATAAGCTAAGTTACAATTAAAAAAAATTAGCTATATCAAATTGTAATTAATAATAATAGATAATTTAAATTATAATTAAACAAAAATTAAAACCCTAAAGTATAACAATCCCTTCCCCACTTTTTTTTTTTTCAATCAGCCGCCTACCCTCTCCAAAAAACCATCGATCTTCTCCATCCAAACCATGTGCCAACCTCTCACAACTACCCCCACCCCCACCCCTACCCCTACCCCCCTACCCCCCACTGGTAAATCACCCAACAACTACTGCCACCACCACGCCGTGCCACTACCACGCCGTGCCATCACCACGCGCCCACCATATCAAATCACCACCCAACAGCTACCATGTCACCACCACGGCAAGCCACCACGCGACCAACACCACAACAAGCCACAAGTTTGTTCCTCTTTTTCGTGAAATTTTTTTTAAAAATTTTTTTGGATGCAAAAGTTTTTTTTTGAGGTAAAACTTCTTTTGCCAAATTTTTTGTTAAAAAAAAAAAATTACCTGTGGCTTTTGATTTCTGCTTTTGTGGCTGATTTTTTTTCATAGCTCTAGATCTGGGTGTATTTTTTTTTGTTTTGAAATTTTTGGTTCAAATTAATTTGTGATTGAAGCACACATGACCTGTGTTTATATAAACACAGATCATGTGTGCCTCCAATGGTCAGATTTCTAATCGTTGGAGACATGTTTTTTTTTTTTGATTCATTTTTTTTTATTGACAGTTGGTTTTCAGAATAGTTTAGGGCATTTGTTCGTAGAGAATCCCTAGAGAACCTGTTGGAGATGTTTATCTCCATCTTGTTCTCTATATATAGGGAAAAGTGCTTTTTACATATCCTGTTGGAAATGGCCTCAGTACCGAGAATCTAGTTATATGATGGTTAGTCGTTAGTGCACCTTACAACAAGACATATAATGTAGCCTCTCATTTTTGGAGTATAAATTTATTCATAATATTATAATATTATAAGTGAAATTCAATATTTATAAATGATATACATTATTTAGTCATATATACTATTAATAAGTCATTATTATTAATTTTTTTTTATATAATATTATGAACAAATTCATTCTATGTTTTTTAGAATCTCCATCCCTCCAAAATAGCAATAGCCATAAACAGAGAGTTCCACTATCTCAATGATAGAACACGCGAGAATTTTCTTATCATTTTGCTCGAAATTCCATAGAATGGCAGGTTTGTGAAATTGGGTTGGCATAGAAGCAAGTAAATTCCAATGAATATTTCCTTCTTCACAACTACACCACTGCAGCTACAGTGTATGATAAGTCCCATCTTATACAGTTATATTATAGTTACTTGTGACCTGTGCTCACGGACAAAGCTTCATTAATTATACTCGTATATAAATTTTAAAAGTATGTTATCACCCGAAGATCAAATTTATTATATCCTTTGTCTCATCTGCTACCCTTGAAACCTCAACAGGACCACCCTTTGCACCATGGCCAAGACAGTCATAAACCTCTCATCTACCCTCTAGTCATATGTGGTGGTTACTACACCTTACAGCAAGAAATATCATGTAGCCTCTCATTTTTAGAGTATAGACATACTCATAATATAAAATATTATGAGTAAAATTCAACAGTTATAAATTATGCGCATCATTCATCATAATAATATTAACAATTCATAAATGTTATATCTTATTTATAACATTGTGAGCAAATCAATTACCTCATTTTTCAGGATCTTCATCCCTTGAAAATAGCAATAGCCATAAAAAGAGAGGAAAAACTATTAGAAATAGATAGACCGACGTCCAGTTGTGACTGATGTTAAATTCTCCTTACACTCATCCCATTTGAGAGATATAAACAACATAATAGTATTTCAAAAAAAGCCCAGTTCCAGAAGCTCAATGATGGAACACGCGAGAATTTTATAACCCATTTTGTACGAAATTCCATAGACTGGTAGGTATGAGTAGTTGGGTTGGCATAGAAGCAAGAAATGAAAACAAAAACTCCACACTCCACTGCAGCCACATTGCATGATAAGTCCATGTTATACAATTATTGTGACCTATGCATACGGACAAAGCTTCACTAATTATACTCGTATATAAAATTTTAAAAATATGTTGTTACCCGAAGATCAACTTTATTAAATCCTTCGTCTCATCTTCTACTCTTGAAACCTCAACACAACCACCCTTTGCACCATGGCCAAAACACTCCTAAATCTCACATCTGCCATCTTCATCACTTTCTCTCTTTCAATCCTCTGTCCCGGTAATTCTCAACAATTCTCTCGAATATTGTCAAAGAAAGATTTGGGGCTCAAGAGAGAAAAGCTAAGCCACCTACGGTTCTATTTCCATGATATTGTTAGTGGAAGAAGCCCTACTGCTGTTAGAGTTGCTGAGGCTGCCATGACAAACAAGTCCCCGACAGGTTTTGGTGCCGTGATCATGATGGATGACCCTCTAACTGTTGGTCCAAATCTAAGCTCTACTCTTGTTGGAAGAGCACAAGGAATTTATGCATCAGCATCCTTGAGTGAAACAGGATTATTGATGGTTCTGAATTTTGCTTTTGTTGAAGGGAAGTACAATAGAAGCACCCTTAGTGTATTGGGGAGAAAATCTGTGTTTTCTACTATTAGAGAGATGCCAATTGTTGGAAGCAGTGGACTTTTTCGGTTTGCTCGTGGCTATGCACAAGCGAAGACTCATACTTTTGATATCAGAACTGGAGACGCTGTTGTAGAATACAATGTGTATGTCTTTCATTATTGATTTGATGTATAATGTTTTTGTCTTCCATTATTGACCTGATATTGAATGTAGTGTCTTCTGTCGTTGATCATGCATTTGCCTCTAAAAATATAATTATTAATGCCAATGTCTTTTTCTTTGCTTCTTTGATCCATATCTCAACGTTAAACAATTGTTGTGCTTTTTGTCCTTTCACGGGTGTTATTTTTGGGCACCATCTTACGACTTTTACCGATTGAAATATTTAATGTCTTTCCTAAAATTATACATTTCTTTTTATGTTGTTTATCTTCAATCGGCTATAACAATAGTATACTCCCTTTAGTCGTTAGGCATGGGATCAAGAACTATATGTTCCCAGTTCGAAAATGACTCATTTGGATTACTTATTGCCCTTTGTGAACGATGGGGTCGCTTACATGTCCCCAGAAAAAAACCCTAAATCCAACTAGGTCCATCAACCTTAAGAATCTCTTTGGATCTCTCAAGTCAGTAACACGAGCCTTTTCTTTTGTAGGGTAATAAGGATATTTTGCATAGCTCAAATCACTACAAGAATACAGCTATGGGGCAACAGACAATTCCCATCGCCCTTTCGTCAACTTCAAAACTTCTCTAGATATAGGACTTGGGCTTACAATTGGGCAACATTCTTATTCTTTTGGACCAAGTGGGTAAATATTTTAGCTAGTCCAAATGCTTGAGTATTAATACCTAAGCCCAAATTTACCTTAGCCCAAATTCAAGTTTATTTTCCAACACCCCCTTTTAAACTTGAATTTATTATTTTAAGGCAAGATCTCAGCTTGAGAAAAACTTCAGTCGAGAGAGGCTTTGTTCTAATTTTCCCTATCTGGTCTTGTGAGTTGGCAAACTTTATATGAACATTCTTCTTTGCTACACATTCTTTGATGAAGTGATATCTAGTACCAATGTGTTTGCTTCTATCATGGAAGGCAAGGTTCTTTGTTAATCCATTCGCTGAGTTGTTGTCCCCGAATATTTTTGTTGCTTCATCTTGAGAAAAGTTGAGCTCCTTAAACAAGTTTCGTAGCCATAGCGCATGACAAACAATTGTAGTAGCAGTTATATATTTGGCTTCACATGTTGATAATGTGACTATTGGTTGTTTCTTCGAAGTCCATGTGTGAATGTTGTGTCTCCAAAGTAGAACACGAACCCTGTTGTACTTTTCTAATTATCTAAGTCTCTAGCCCAATCACTATCACTGCATCCCACTAACTTGAAGAGTGATAGAAGATACCGTAATCAATTGTGCCTTTTATATACCAAAGAATTCTTTTTGCAATCTTGAAGTGATAAATTGTTGGTGTCTCCATGAACCTATTGATAAGCCCTACCCCAAATATGATATTCAGTCTTGTGCATGTCAAGTATCATAGGCTTTTGGTCAAGCTCTTGTACAATGTTGGATCCACCTTTTCAACTTTATCAGACCATGATAACTTGATTCCACACTCAATTGGGTACTTATTAGCTTACAACTATCCATATTAAACTTCTTGGGAATTTCCTTTGTATATTCTTCTTGAGATATGAAGATTCCATCATCTATTTGTTTCACTTCAATTATGAGATAGTATGCCATAGGCCCGATGTCTGTCATTTCAAATTCTCGTGTCATTGCCTTCTTGAAGTCTTCAAACATTTTTTGGATTGCTTCCAGTGAAGATCAAGTCAATTCCTGACCAGACCAAAACACTTTAACCACGAAAATTTTTGGAATGTCGTGATAGTTCAGCAGCCCGGGATTCCAGTGGTTGAAATGTTTTGGTCTGGTGTAGATAAGTGTATAGGCTAGGTTATTTGTGTTTGGGTTAAATTCGTGTACATGGTAGTTCCGACACGTGATTCTTAACTGTTGTAGGTCCTCGACAAATGTCTTGCACTTGGGGGTTTGACGGACCTACTATATAGCTATGGCTTCGCATATTAACCATCGTGGTAACTCAGTGGGGTTATAGATGTGGTTTCCAAACAGATGACGCCAACTGATAAGGGTTGAGAATTCTTCAGCCCAAGCTCATATCCAACCTGTAAAACAGAGTAAGGGATAATGGGTGTTATTGCTAATGAACTCCCTTCGGACTAAGAGTGAGTTAGACTACCCGAGCTCAAATAATGACTAAGAGAGAGATAACAATAAATGAGTTATCAATTACCTTGGCTAGTGCATTCAATGGCTATTTATACTAATGACGGGCAAGCATTAAATGTGTAAGGGTGTCTCTCTTACACATTTGTAGACCCCTCATTTTGTCCAAAGAATAATGTCTTTACCCAATGTGTACCATGTGGGTTGTCAATCAAATCACTAAAATCACTCGGGTCATACCATATGGGTCAGGTTGGTTTGTGCCCGTGTTCACGTTGGGCTGGTTTATACCCATATTAGTCGTTAAGTATTCACAACATTTTTTTATAACTGTATCAACACTTTACAACTTTTGAATCTTGCTCAATAATATTATAATATTATGAATAATTTTATGATTTTTTTTTGAACGGTGAATTGCTTTACTTGAAAAGATACAAAGTTTCACCTATCCCCATGGGATGGAAATCAAAGTTCAGAAGTTGATACAACTGGGGGGGAAAATTGGGAATCTAGTCTAAAGGCAAAGTCCCTATAAACTTTTCTCTTGCTACTCAATCATATGGCTTGTTCGCAGTTCTCCTGATATGATGAAAACCAATGTTGGTTTCGCCTTCCACAATCTTTCGGATATCCTCCACTATGATCCTTTCTCTCTAGTTGGGAGTGCCATTTGGAGAATTGATTGCGTTGATCACTGCTTCTGCATCACTTTTAATGGTGATGTTTGTAGGTTAGATATGCTTTGCAAAGAGACTGGTATTCCGAATTGCAAGGGCCTCTACTTCTGTAGGAGAAGAACATCGAAGAGCGGCTGCTTGGCCAAATCAAAATTTTCCAGTAGAAGATCTTCCCAAGAAAGCAAAGGCTGCTTGTGATGAGGACACGAAAGCTGCATCAACATTGAACTTAAGATCGTTCTGATAAGGTGGGATCCAAGAAGAGGCAGAGCTGGAGTTTCATTGAGTCTCATTCTTTAGTGACTGATCATTTAGCATCGTGGCTCTGAGAAATTCCTATTTGTAACATTGAGTGTTAATCAAAGCCTTTTGGAAATCAATTTTCCTGCCTTCCAAGCACAATTTTTTTCTTTGCTTCTAGATCTCCCAACAATAGAATGCAAGGGTCGACAAGGCCTATTCAATGGTATAACCTGCAGCAATACATCTGGTGGAGGTCCTAAGAAACCAGTCGCTAACTTGACAGAGTTCTAAAGGATTCGGTCTAAGCTGAAGAGGTGAGGCAAACCATAGCCTTTGAACCCACAGGCACAGAATGAACAGGTGCTCTAGAGTCTCAACTTCTTTGTTGCAAATATGGCACAAGGGAGATGTAGTGCATTTTCTACGAAACCTATTATCCTATGATGGACGACTATTGTTGCACATCTTCCAAATGAAAATCTTGACTTTTGGTGGAGTTTGCATGTTCCAGATGGTCTTCCAAAGGGCCGGAGGGTTCTGAAAGGAGGAGCTCGCATTTATACCTTCTAGTGTTGTGGGATAAGAGGTCTCTAGAAACATAGTATGCCGACTTCACATTGAGCTCACCGTTGTAGGTGAAGGGCCAATAAATCTTGTCTTTTGTATTCGTGGAAGGGATAAACACAGCCAGAATGTCATTTGCCACTGAAGGGAGAAAAAGATCTTTGATGGTGTTCTCCTTCTACTTCTTTGAGACTGGATCAAAGAGCTCATTAACCAAGGTCAAATTTGTAGGAATGCGGCTAGATAGCTAGTCGTGATTATCAAGCCATTTGTCAGACCAGATATTGATTGACATTCCATTTCCAACTGCCCTAATAGCTTTCCTGTGAATAA
The DNA here is from genome assembly GCA_037974665.1 of Ehretia macrophylla. Taxonomy (NCBI): domain Eukaryota; kingdom Viridiplantae; phylum Streptophyta; class Magnoliopsida; order Boraginales; family Ehretiaceae; genus Ehretia; species Ehretia macrophylla. The sequence goes on along the minus strand of CM075771.1, from coordinate 68,071,562 downwards.
TTTCATGATGAGTCGGCCTTATTTACCTAGGCAAGCAAAAATCAACTATTATTATCCTTCTTCACATTCAAATTTATTTTGTGGGGTTCTATCCCAATTTCTAACATTTTTTTACTGTACGTAGACGTTGTAAGAACACTACCACCTCGTCAAGAGAAAATGACATGCAGAAACTGTCAAGTACTAATAAATATAGGACGTATGACAAATCTCTTATTCTTTCTCACATTATATTAAGAAATATAGAATGTAGCTTTCTACGTATCTTTTCAAGAAATTACATGGGCTTTGGCCTTCACGTAAAGTTTAAATGTTGTGAAAGACTTCAAGAATAATTATTGTATATAAGGGTGTTTTCATCCATTTAGTAAGCTTCCAAGATGATGAGCAAATTTGAAATGTACAGATTAGTTTTTTTCTTCGTTTTGGTATTCATACTTTTGTCCTGTAAGTGCATTGGTGCCGCCCAAAGATCGAAGAGTCAAGCTTCTTCCCAGTAAGGTTCGAACAATCCAGAAAATGACATAGAAGTTAGTTGTCTTTGCGTTTTTGGTGAGGCTAGTGGTGACGGTGATGGTAACGGTGATGTTGGCGGTGGTGGTGGTGGTAGTGGTGGTGGTTGTGGCGGTAGTTATGGCGGTGGTGGTATTGGTGGGGCATAGAATACGATCATGATTCTCTTGCAGCTGGTTTAGTTTCAATTCAATTATGCATGCAGTCTCTAATTTACAATATATTAGTAGCTGTTTAGATCATTTTAGAAATTTTTTGGATATGTATTGATGGTTTACAAATCACTACAATTTATAATATTTATATCTTGTTACGCCCCTTGCTGCACCCTTGCTGTAACAATACATATCCAAATTTTTTGGATATGTAATTTTAATTGGTTTGTATTTTGCCAAAATTATGTGTTGTCTAATTGTAATTATGGTATATGCATATATGTTTGGAAAACTTTGATTGACAGGTTTACCATATTTACAAGATAATTGAAAAGACAAATTGGCATTTCCTTAATTGTTTGATTTGAGGTGATCTTCTTTCAAAAGAAAAGTTGCCTTATTTAAAGATTTGCTTGGAGACAAAGTTATTCCATAAAAGACTCAAGCACGGATTACCTTGTGGAGGTTTAAACAATTAATTCAGCATATATAGAGAGCCTCACACGTCTGAAAGAAGTGCAGAACAAGCGCGAGAAACAGAGCAAAAAACAAGGAATTGGTTGAATATTTTCGAGCTGTCAGGTTTTGCTGTAGCAGATTGACGATGTACTGCGACAGAAGTCAATAACAGAGGAAATTTGATAATCCATGTATTGCTTCAGCAGACTGTGAAACAGATAGTTTATTTATACTTCCGCTATATTTATTGTTTTAATCTTTGATAGGAAGAGTTTTTATTTTGTTATTGTTCCATTCATTCTTCGGGAGAAGAAGCTGTAGTTCTCGGGAGAGAACGTTGCAAGTTGAGGGGAACTCGCCAAACCTAGGTTCATTAAGGAGTTCGTCATTAAGGCGTCAAAGTCAAGAGGAAGTCTTTACTTGTATAAGTCCATTGATATTGTAACTTGTGATTTATTAATGAAACAGGTTTGTTGGACCAGGGGAGGTCCCGTGGACGTAGACCGCACAGTTGAACCACGTTAAATCTCGATGCCCTTACTTTCTACATTTGTTTATTTATTTTCTTTTGACTTCTGTTACAACAAGATACAAACCAGAAACTATCAAGTGGCATCAAGAGCAGGTTATTGAACTGACTCAGTTAGATCCTTGGAAGAGTTATTCTGGTTATTTTTACAAATATGGACACTCTACGTGATGGCAGATCAATCAATAAACCACCTCTTCTCGATGGCTCAAACTACTCATACTGGAAGGCACGCATAAGGGCGTTTATCAAGTCCACTGATGAGCAAGCTTGGAAAGCAGTTCTAACAGGTTGGGTGCATCTTACAATTACCGATACACAAGGAAATGTTGCACAAAAACCTGAAACACAATGGACCAAAGCACAAGATCTATTGGCAAATTATAATTCCAAAACATTGAATGCCATCTTCAATGGAGTTGACATAAACTAATTCAAATTGATTTCAACATGTGAATTAGCCAAAGAAGCTTAGAAAATCTTACAAACGGCATATGAAGGTACTGTTGCAGTAAAAGTTTCAAAATTACAAATACTTGCAACAAGGTTTGAAGAATTGCAGATGCACGAGGAGGAAACCATTGCTGAATTTAATGCTAAGCTTTATGACATAGGAAACGAAGCTTTTGCATTGGGAGAAAAGTACTCAGACTCAAAGTTGGTGAGAAAAACATTGAGGTCACTTCCTGACAGGTTTGCTATTAAGGTTGCAGCAATAGAAGAAGCAAAGAATGTGGATTCCATGAAGCTTGATGAGATAATGGGATCTTTGCAAACCTTTGAGATGAAATTCAAGCAAAAAAGAAAAAAAAAAGGGCGTTGCACTACAAGCAGAAATTCAAAAGCAAGAGGATGAAGATCCTTCTGATGATGATGAATTGACAGAATCTCTGGCCCTTCTGACAAAGAATTTCAAAAAGATATTTAAAAAATGGAAGAATCAAACTAAAGGTCCAAGATTCACAAGCTTTGGCAAAAATCCTCATGCTGTAGCAAGTAGTGAAACCTTCAAAAAATATTACGAAAAAATGGCTGATGGAAAGAAAAAAAATAAAGGAATTCAATGTCAGGAATGTGAAGGATTTGGTCACATTCAATCTGAGTGTGCCAATACGTTGAAAATGATGAAGAAAGCCATGAATGCCTCATGGAGTGATGTAGAATTAGAAAGTAATAGCAGTAGTGATGAAGAACACACAAGTAACTATGTTGCATTCTGTGCTGCAGTAGCGCAATCAGATACTATGATAGATGTTGAGACAGAAACTAAACCCGCTGCAGCAGAATTTGCAACAACATCATCAGCAAGATTGGTTATATCAAATGGTGAAACTGATTCTGAATTGGACAGTGATAAAGAAGAAGACAAGTTTATAAGGACCTACAAAATGATGTATCAAAAATGGCTGATCGTGTGTAGGGTGAATCAAGATCAACTAACCAAGATTTCCAAACTTGAAAAGGAAAAGGCTAAGTTGTAGCAAAAAGCCAACATACTGCAGCAGGAACTGTCACAGATTCAGTGAGGCTTCAAGATGATGAACTCAGGTACAGAAAAGCTTGATTATATGTTATCCATTCAAAAGTTTTGCAGGGATCATATTGGATTGGGATATCAAGGAGAAGCATCAACAAGTCAAACGGTATTTGTCAAAGAACCTGAAACCAAATGTGGAACAATCTGTTGCAACAAAATAGAATGACAAGACTACTACTGTCACAACTGATGTTGTAACAAATGCTACAGCATAGAGTACAATTTTAGAATTTAAGAAAAAGTTCATTCCAATTTGTCATTTTTGCCACACTTGTGGACACATTAGATCACGATGCTACAAGTACATTGACATGCTGAAAAGAAGTAAGTTTGTTAAACCTTTTGTTCATGATGATTTTAGGAGGCCATCACAAATGAAAGCGAATTTGTCGCAACAAAAAGTGAAACAAATATGGGTAAGAAAATCAGTTTTACCTTGTCCAATAGAGCATAAAAAGGTTGTTTCAAACTATGTTGCAATAGAAAATCAACTCGCAAATATCTTCACTAAGGCACTAGACTCTGTAAGGGTTGAGACCTTGAAAAAAGCCTTAGGCATCTGTTCTTTATAAGATACAATGGTTTGTGTGTATGTGCATTGGTTCAACACTAGAGCATTGAAAATTATATGTATAAATCAGCTAGTGATTTCATTTGTGGAACAATATTTTCAATGCACATCATGTACTTGTCATTCTGATGAATCTTAGATTGAAGTCTCAATAGAAAAAGATTGTGAACTTGCTTGACGAGTAGGGATCTAGCAAAGAAAAGTCTATTTGAGATTCATTCCTGCATTCTATTCACCATGTCAACAGAAAAATCATATGCAGGGTATTGCAGCAAAAGTTTGAATGAAAATGGCTACCTAAGACCACAAAGAATGGTTCTAGAGTGAAAGCCACCATACCAAGAAAAGAAAAGAAAAAATTGATGAGAAAATCAAATAAAAGAAAAGGTGAAATAAAATCATGCAGGGGTGATTAGAGGACCAGGTATGTTAGAATAAGTATTGCTTCTAATTTGACCTAGTGTGATGGATGTTGAGGTTTGTCTGGACTGGCTTGTATATGAAACACACACACACATAGTCCATCCTTGAAATTCTTGTTTGATTTATGCATGTGATCAGTAGAAATTCAAGTGGTGTCTCAAAGTTTTTTGATCGGTAAGTAATTGTTTCATTCTACTTCAAAAAAAATGTGAAGATACATGGATAGTCAACAAAACATAAGACCTCTACATAAGCCTATCTGTAATCTTCCACCTCATACAAAGATTTCTATTCACAATGTTGTCTACATACTTACTCTGGAGATTAATCATATGTTTAACATCTAAAAGAATTTTCTACATGATTTGCTCATCTGTTAACCAGTGCTGCAGCAGGAGCTGAGCAGTTACCACTTTATTATGATGTTTCATAACTGAAATTTTAAGCGGAAAAACCAGTGGCACGATCAATTGCCTTAATTCATGCTAACCAGTTCTATTTTACATCAAGCAAGTACTCAGGGGGAGCGAACTACAATTCCCATTTTAGTTACAACAGGCGCAGATGATCAGGGGAAGCATGGTGCTACAGCACCTGGTGGCGCAGGCTCTGCCACCAGCTCAAGTGTTGATGTGAAGAAATTGTTACAATAGTTCCAAGCTGCGCTGCAGTAGCTAGCACCACCAGATGCTTAACTCTTTGCCTTTGTTTGACAAAAAAGGGGAGATAAATGGGATTATATCATTATATCTTGTGTTTTTGCTATTTTTGCTATGATGTTCTTATGATCTGATTCTGAACTTTTATCTTGTTCTTTTCCTATCCTTGCTCTGATATAGTTTGTTTTTTTTGGTCGTTTTAATCTCTGCTCTAATACTGTGATATATTTTGTGTTATGCTTTCATTGGCTCTGTTTTATGCGAAGTTACATTGACGATACCTTGTCTTTATCTCTAATGTGTTATTACTCTTATATTCAGTTTTGTCAAAACAAAGCCAAAGGGGGAGCTTGTTACGCCCCTTGCTGCACCCCTTGCTACAACAAGAGCTGTGATTTTAATTGGCTTGTGTTTTGCCAAAATTATGTGTTGTCTAAATGTAATTGTGGTATATGCATATATATTTGGAAAACTTTGATTGACAGGTTTACCATATTTACAAGAAAATTGAAAAGACAAATTGGCATTTCCTTAATTGCTTGATTTGAGGTGATCTTATTTCAAAAGAAAAGTTGCCTTATTTAAAGATTTGCTTTGAGACAAAGTCATTCCATAAAAGACTCAACACGGATTGCCTTGTGGAGGTTTAGGCAATTAATTCAGCATATATAGAAAGTCTCACACGTCTGAAAGAAGTGCAGAACAAGAGCGAGAAACAGAGCAGAAAACAAGGAATTGGTTGATTATTTTTGAGCTGTCAGGTTTTGCTGTAGCAGATTGACGATGTGCTGCAACAGAGGTCAGTAACAGAGGAAATCTGATAATGCATGTATTGCTGCAGCAGATTGTAAAACTGACTGCTTATTTATGCTTCTGCTATGTTTATTGTTTTAATCTTTGATAGGAAGACTTTTTAGTTTGTTATTGTTCTATTCATTCTTCGGGAGAGAACGTCACAAGTCGATGGGAGCTCGCCAAACCTAGGTTCATTAAGGAGTTCGTCATCAAAGCGTTAAAGTCAAGAGGGAGTCTTTACTTGTGTAAGTCCATTGATATTGTAACTTGTGATTTATTAATGAAACAGGTTTGTTGGATCAGGGGAGGTTCCGTGGACGTAAACCGCACGGTTGAACCACGCTAAATCTTAGTGTATTTAATTTTTGTATACGTTTATTTAGTTTGTTTTAACTTATGTGATAACAAGTGAATAACCAGAAACTATCATATCTAATTTCTAATTCTCCAAGTTTTGCTCCCTATATAAAAGAAAAGAACGTTATTATTTATCACTTTATTTTTATCACCAATTTATCATCTTTTATGTGGATGATTAGTTGGTATGCTAAAAGAAGAGAGAAAAATTAAAAAAAATTTAACCTTAATGTGCCAACTAAGTATCGACATAAGAGGTAATAAATGTATGATAGAACTGATATGGTATATAGCATTTCTAAAAAGGAAGGAAAACAATAGTAGTATTTTCTCGTCCTAGATTGTGCTATAATCTCATATCATACAAGTTATGAGATAGATGCAATGAATTATATCGAAATTATTTTATAATAGCTACATGGACATATCTCACTTTGAATTCTTATATGGACATATCATCACCATTGAATCTCTCACATAATGAAAGAATCCAAATCTTGCGTGAATTTGAGAAGAGAATAATTAATGAGTTTAAAAGTGGAAAATTCTTTGAGCTGACTTAGAACATAACCCTATCCATGGTCTAATTCCTCTAATTTGTTAACACATCATCACACTTGAGTCTTATATTTCCAACAATTCCTCAACCATTTAATAAATTATAAAACAACCCAATATTACTCAAAAATTTTCGGATGACCGGACAATCGCCAGAATAGGTTTTAGTGAGCTTTAAAACTGTTGTTTCCTACATCCATTTTCGATGAGTTTTAGATCAAAATGCCCATCTTTTCAATTCAAGCACAAGTATGACCTCTAAATGCATAAATTTGCCTCCTAGTCAAACCTACTTGAGATGCCACCACTTACCTAGTAAAAAAAGAAACCCACACAAGAAATCACAGGGTTTAGGAATGGAGGATTTAGGTGAAGAGTTGAGGTTCGGGTGAGTGAGAAAATGATGAAAGTTTTTGAGGGAAGGGTGGTGGGTTTGTGAGGGTGAAAATAGCGGAGGCGAAGGTGGGAACGGTGGATGAAAGTATGTGTTTGTTGGGGTAAAATGAAGAATGGTGGTAGTGAAAATATTTGGAGGAAGGGTATATATAGGATTGTTGGGTTGAAAACGATGGAGGTGAAGGTTGAAATATTGGATGAAGGTGGTGGCCCTGGTAGGTTTTGTTGGGGTAAAGGAGAAAATGGTAGAAGGTGAAGGTGGTGGATTTGTTGGAGGTGATAAGAGAAGAAATGGTAGAATAAAAATGGTAGGTGAAGGTGGTGAAAGGGAGGTAAAGGTGGTGGTGAAAATGGTAGAAGGTAACGGTGGCAGTGAAAATGGTGAAAAATTCATTTGGGATGAAGAATGAGGAATAAGTACAATTTTTAAAAACTATCGGTTAGTTTTACAACTATTGAAGGATTTAGACCATAGGTGGGATCGGATCATGGTCTAAGTCCATTCAAGAATATTTCCTGTTCAGAAGTTGGTGCAGCAGATTCAAACTGCTAAGGTTTTTTATAATAAATGTTAAACTCATAATTCGAACCAATGTAAGTTCGTGTATGGACCCCAAACCAATGCAACCCTCTCTCTCGCGCGCGAGATATGATGCTACTACACATTCTAACAAACTTGTGTAATAGCTTCCTGTTGCATAATGGTGATGATATCTCGATCGGCGTCACCCTTGGAGGCGAAGTGCCTTGTTGAGGCCTCAAGAATGCAGTTATCCTTTAACGAGTTAAAGACAATTGTTGAAAAAATTCCGGTAGAGAGCTACTTTAACTTTTTCTATTTTTTCTTCTTTTGTTCTTCAGCATGGATATCTCATTCCATTGACAAATGACATAATACATGATATTCAAGTTTGGATACTTCTGTTAGTTAATATTCACCTTTTTGGTCGTTTTTTGATTTTTCTTTCCTTCTTGAAATTGAGAATATGTAATACAAAAGATAAGGGACAACAAAAGGAGAAAAAAGAATTGAAGGGCCTATGAAAGGGAACAAAAAAATAATTTTAGACCCTCATATTTACTGTTAAAGTATATTAAGGTCTTAATATATTAATTTCTTATGTTATAATACTAGTTTAGGCAATAGTCACGTTAGCTAAGTCTCGGATTTTCTTATTAGACTATATTCTTAATTAGTTTAGTTCTCTATTCTTGCTCACTAAGTTATTATGTCAACCACCACGTCATCAAGAAATGTCGTTATTCATTTCAATACCTACATTAGCATCCAGTCACCTCATATGCCTTTAAACCGTTAGACCATTATCTAGTGTTTTTAGACCATTGTGTGTTTGGTTTTTTTATTTTTTTCATACCATCTGGTGTTGTCTATGGTTTTTGTTTCTTGTTTATAGTGTATGTGGAAATTCCATCAGCCACCATTATTTATTTTCATGTTCTTTGTGGCTCTGAAAACTATATTAGTCACCATCATTGATCTTCGTGTTCTTTGTGATTTTGCAGATCACTCAGCTCTCGCGCCTTTTTATTAACGTTATCTTATGGATATTCTTTTGGCTACTTTGGTAAATGCTTTTAAGATGCTCAACAATTCAGTTACCAAACTCAAGTTGGTCTTGGTTTACCTTATAACAATTCAGTTATCAAACTCAAGTTCGTCTTGGTTTACCTTACTTGAGTTTGAGGGTTTGAGAGTTTTTGTTCTCATAATTGTGTCATCATAACAATTATCCAACAAATTAAAGAGGTCAAGTTTTCATGATGAAAAAGTCTTAAGAGGTTCGTCGTTATGTAGAAGGGAAAAAAAGATCAATTACATCATGTAACAAAGATTAACTAAATCAGCTACTTCATCCTTCGAAATCCACAACGCATCATGCAAAATAAACCAATATTAAGAGAGCCGCTTCTTGACAGCCTAAATTTTTTTCGAGATTATTAAAAAGATGATGAAGAATTAAGCTGTCAGCTAGCAACTTTTCCTACGTTTTTTAAGGCAATTATTTCAAGCTCTGACTCCTTAGATGTACCTTGCAATCCTTCGAGACGATTTCAACAATAAAGATAAACTTCTTCTTTTCATCATGTCCATCCATATTATATTACAAGCCAAGAAAATTCATATACTTAATTGGCAAATGAAAAGGTTGAAATTTTTTTAAACAATATGACAATATGGTAGAATCAAAAGAAATGGAGCAAATGTTTTAATAATATAAAGTTTGACAAGGCAATTTCTACAAGCCTGCACTTTTTTTTTTTTTTGTTGGCAAAGTAATCATTTCATTCCAACAATCTCGAAACATTACAATGAACGTGTGAATGGATCATCTAGAGCATCTATACACAAAACCCTATTTTCTAAGCTATCACGAAATTTACAAGCATGTACTTTATTCGATCCATTTAGCAGCGGAATTATTAAAAATCCCTATTTCCAGCACTATTGTCACAAATTTGAGCCAGCAACTGATAAGCTTCGTCTATATCTTTTTTTTTTTCTCTCATTTTTACTTTTTGTCTCATAATTTCTGAAATTAGGAAATCATAATATCTGCATTTGAAGTTATGATTTCCAAAGGTAGGAGATCTTGATATTTTATAAAAGAGGGATTATATTGTCACTTGTTAGAAATCTTAATATTAATCGTATGATCTTTGGAACTGATTAAAGGAGGAAATGACACAGTACGGAGAAGAGACACCGAGATACATGATATAATCACTTTCACCTATGGATGGGGTAATTAAAAAGGCTTATTAACTGTAATGTTACGAGATTTTTCTTGGAAATGAAATTCAATGTTTTGGTAATATATCATTTTATACCAGAAGAATTCTTCTTTCTGCGTACTGCTGCTTTATGGAAAATCTTTCAATATAGATTCTTTGCTATGTCGTTGGCAAAATTCAATTAGATGAAGTACATTACATGCTTTTTAAGGACCAATAGCATTTATGCCTTTAGTAAAATGCCAACCATAAGAATCAAAATGTTCTTAAGTTTTCTCACCTGTAAAAGTTTTACTGGGAAGATAGTAAGGTATATCATGTGATATGCTTCGAAATTACATAGGGCAATTTATAGGTATGAGTACATCTGGTCCTAGCAATGTCACTGAGGCGCAATGTGGTAAAGTAGTTTATGTTCTGTTTACTTTGCTATGCATTGTTGTTCTTAGTAACGGCGTTTTTTTCCCTTTAATTAGTGTTGATTTGTGAATAAATCTTAGTCTTTGACATCAATGAGGATATGGGTCTCATGAGCTGATGAGCGTCTTTGGTACTCTGGAAGTAGGGAAATAGGCTTAGTTCATGGTCTCCTGAACTGGAAACTTCTCTTTTGCAATGGCATGGATAACAAATAATGGTTGGTGCGTCCAGATTGCTATCAGTTTTTTCAAACATGTAGAGAATGGATGATAAATAGCGGGAACTTGGTTCTTAGAGGTGGAACAAGATTGATTTTTTTTTTCTGATATATCTTATGTTAGAAGGATTGTACACATAGATATGTGAGAACACAATATTATTTTTACGTGGTTCGGTATAGCCTACATCCACAAAACATTATTCTTTATTACTCATATAAACTATTAAAATAATGACTTTTATACATCTACCTAGAGGTGTTTGTATTCTAACTCTAATATAATCTAATATGGTATGCCCACTTTGTAATGTGCGACAACTAAACTCAACATAAGTAGCCCTATTTATAATAGTCTAATGCTAGTTCTATTATGATTAGGATTCTTTTCTTTCATAGTATTTCAACTCTTATCAAACCTCTAATTGTTTTCGGTATTTGACTCTATTTGGAATTCGAGTCATATCCAACATCTTAGTCTTGTACATTTTCCACTATACATGGTGTAGCCTTCATTACTATGCTGTCATCAGTCGTATATGTAATACCCGAGCCCGGAACATGAAATTTTTTGATTTCTTTTTCTGAAAATTATATTTTTCTTATATTCTATGATATTTAAATGCTATTCATTTATCGTCGCAAAGTTCATTGCATTTTGAGAGTGTTAGCTAGAGAGGGTTTTCTAGTCCTCAGCAAATAGTAAAAATAATATTTATAGTATTTAGTATTTTGGTTTAGTGTTTTAGTTGATAGTTTTATTAGAATTATAGTTTATGCCTTATTTTAAGCTTAAAATGCCTAAATAAGCTTAGTTTGACTAACTTTAGTTAGCATTGACCAAGACCATTGACCATTTGACTTGTGTGTCATCTTTTATAAGCATAATAGCATATAAAAAACAAACAAAGCTGAAAAAAGGGAGGAAAATCGAGAGTTCAAGGGGAAAAGAAAAAAAAAGATTTTTTCACTCAAATCTTCGCGTGGGGTTGCTTGAGGTCGTTCCCGGGGCTCTCAACATTGTTTTCCTAGCACCTACTAGCGACTAAGGTGAGGGATGCATCGTTATTTGCGCATTTGAATAACTTGTGTCTAAACTTTTATTTTTGGGATTTATATGTAGAATGTTAATTTGATTGTTTTGTTGCTTGAAGAATGTTCCTTGGTGATTGGAGAACATGTATTTATAAAATTTAGCATTTTCTACTGTTGAATTTGGGTATTGCAATTTAAATTATTAATGGAATAGTAAAATATGAATAGTAAATCCCTTGTTTTTACATTTTATTCCGAATTGCGTTCTGTTGATGTAGAAAGGTGCTAGACATACTAGAATGCTTAAATATATGGTTTATTCGGGTTGTGCAATTGAAAAACGAAAGAAAATGCCTTGGTTCATGTTGGGGTCGTTTCGGTCGAGTTTGCCATTTTCTCATTTTGTGTGATGGCATTGTTTTGGGAGGCCATGGAAGCACTTTTGGTGTGGTTATGGCATTCGTTAAGTGTTTGGTTAGGGTAGCTGTAGTTCAAACGAGTAAAGGGGAAAATCGGGGCTTTGCGGGAATTCTAGATTAAAGTAGGGTTTTGGGGCTTTTAGACGTGCCTTATGGTGTCTTAGGATAAGTGGTGAAGTTAGTTTCCAAAACTCGTGGCTCATTTGAAAGTAGTAGCATTTTTAAAGTTAGGGCCGTTGTGTGTTTTGTTGGTTTTTATAATGCTTTGGCTTTCAGAATGTTTATTGTTGCTTATTATGCTTATTATAGTTGATTGTGATTGAAATGTATATCAACTGTTGCTATTGCATGCGAGAGTAACTTACTTTGTTATTTTCCCACGTGTGGCTCTATCGCTCGATTGTTGCATTGTATATTGTATTGCATTCATAGAGTCAGAGGCGGGTATGATAGGCCTCTCTAGGTAGCCTTAGGTTGCCAGGGTTAGTTGCTCTAGCTCCGTGTCCTATTCCATTTCTTGCTTGGTTGCTTCCCAGAGAGATTTGAGTCGTAGTATTGATTGGGTACTTCCGGGGTATTCCAAACTGGAGTTATAAGGTGGTTGGGCCGGCGTGTCGTCATCGGATTCATGAATTGAAGTTGCTCGTGGAAAGTGAATTGTATCCTTTAATTGTGTGGTTATAGCCTTAGTGCTTATAATGCTTGTCTTGACTTATTGATTGGCTTAGTCTAGTATTCTTAAATGTTAGTTGAATGACCTGTTTGACAATTTACATTGTACTATTCTTTCACCTCCATCCAGTGAGACCATTTAACCCTCGCTGAGCAATAGATTTTGCTCATCCCTTTCTATACCATGTTTTACAGGAGTAGTTGAGGTTGTTCCTATTGAGGTGGTTGAGGAGGAGGAGGAGCAAATGGAGGTGTTTCCTTGATTGCACTTTCTTTAGTTAGCTGGTGGTTGGTTACCAGACTTTTGTGGCGGGCCATGCTAGATGTACTTGTTGCCTGGTTGTCGCTTTATTTTGAGGCTTGTAGCCTTGTATGTAGTTCTATTTTGAGGCCTCTATGGTCTTGTATTGTATAAGCTGAAAGTTTGTAAAACTGTAAGTTGTACTCGAATAACTAGTAAAGAACTGCATACTGATGGTTTAACTGCTTAGTGGCATAAGTACTTGTGTAGTATGCATGACATTTTGGGTTTTATCTAGTTGGTTAATGAAGGAATGTACCGTTCTAAAGAAGTTGTCTTGTTTCAAATGAGTATTGTAGTTTCCGCGTGTATTCTATTGAATGTAAGGTTTTCGGATCGTCTACGGTACAGAGGAGACTCCGTCTGTGTGTCAGGTCTAGGCTTGGCCTTTTGCGGGGTCGGGTCGGGGCGTGACATCTAAGGTGGTATCAAAGTATGATAGTATTGCATGACCCGGGATATGTTTCTCGATATGTGGGGTAAAGGTCTAAATGATAAATTGTTATTGCGTGATTGTAAAGTGAAAGGTGTTATAACATGATCATGTGAATTTGGAATGTTTATGTGTTTAAGTGAACTAGTTTGACATGTCAATTTTGTGTTATGTGAATTGTGTGATAGGATATTTGATTGTTAATGATTTGAGTGTTATCTAATCTTATATGCTATATTCCTGTATATAAAAATTGCTTTTATATGCTATCACAGCTACTGTAAGTTGTTACTAAGGCACCACGTCGTCGTACTCGAGGTCACGAGGCAGAGGCAGAGGAAGAGGCAGCAGAACAGGGTCAGCAACCGATACCTGAACAGTTTATGGCTACTATGACTACAACAGTTGATCAGATTACTCAGGTGCTGCATGAACAGAGGCAGGAGAAGAATAATAATCCCCGGGGCAATCAAGCTAATCATAGTGGACAGGGGTATAGGGTTGAGAACAATCAATTGGAGAAATTCCTTAGGCATGAGCCGGATAAGTTCTTCGGAGATCCAAATGACGAGGCAGCCGAGAAATGGCTTAACCGTGTTGAGAAGATTTATGTTGCCCTGGGGTACACTGACGAGACAAAGGTAGCATATGCAGTATTCTTGTTTGAGGGCGATGCGGAGCAATGGTGGAACACTGTTAGGATGAGGTGGGATAGTGAGGATGTTTCGTATTTGTGGGATGACTTCGTGAGTGAGTTTCGGGACAAGTATATTCCCGAGATGGCTAGGGAAAGGCGGGAAGAGGAATTTGTGAGCCTGAGGCAAGGAAACATGACTGTCACACAGTATGAGGCCAGATTTGTCAAATTGTTGAGGTATATGCCTGAGCTAGTGCAGCCAGTAAGAGGATGAATAGTAGGTTTGTCCGTGGGCTGAGAATGGATATACAGGTGCATTTGACTGGGCAGTAGTACGCTACTTATCCCGAGGCATTTCAAGCAGCCTCGAAGTGTGAGAAACGAAAGTCAGAGATGATAGCTGAGAGTAGCCAACCGAGTAAGAAACAGTATTTGGGCCAGAGTCAGTAGAGGCAGTATCAGACTTTTGTTCAGGTTCCTCAGCAGCGCTCGTACTAGCCTCAGTATCATATTCAGGCGAGACCAACTGTGACTAGACCTCAGCAGAGAGGTACAGCTACTACCACTGTTAGAGCCCCCGCACCTATGGGAGGCACTGTTCTAAGACAAAATCAATAGTGCAACTTTTGTAATCGATCAGGATACATTGAAGCTAATTGCTGGAGGAAGAGTGGTAAGTACACTGGCTATGGGAGCGATCAGCATATGGTGAAGGATTGCCCTAAATTTAAGAATGTTCAGGGTCGTACTGGAGGCCAGGGTCTACAGAACAGGTCTGCAGGTATAGGTTCAGCACAAAGGGTTCAGGCTAGGGCCTTTGTTCTTGATGCAGAGGAATTACCCGATACCACAGCAATAGTGGAATATACCTTTATTCTCAATACTCAGCCAGTTAAAGTTTTGATTGATCCCGGAGCTAAGCATTCGTTTATAACTCCTGCATGTGCACAATCTATGAATGTTAGCATTGATAAACTGCCACATAAAGTTGAAGTCAGTACACCTTTAGGCACGAAATTTGTTACTGAGTCTATTTGTAAATCTTGTGATATATGTATTGAGGACCGCAATTTTTCTATTGATTTAATCATACTGCCCTTTCGTGACTTTGAAATCATATTGGGAATGGACTGGTTAAGGAAATACTATGCACAGTTGGATTGTAGAACAAAAATTGTTTATCTTCAAATTCCTGACCTACCAGTGCTTGAGATTGTTGGGAACCGCATGGCTACTAGGATGCCCCTTTTATCATCAATCAAGGCTTCCAAGTTGTTGAATAAGGGCTGTGAAGCTTACTTAGCTTATCTAATCAATCAACCTACTGATAAGTTGAATTTGAACGAGGTTCCAACTGTTAAGGACTTCCCTGGAGTTTTTCCCAAGGAATTATCGGGTTTACCACCGGACAGGGAGATTGAGTTTGTGATTGACCTAATGCTGGGCACTGCGCCAATTTCTAGAACTCCTTATAGAATGACACCGGCCGAACTTCAGGAATTGAAAATTCAGCTTCAGAGCTTGCATAGAAAAGGGTTTATACAACCTAGTTCTTCGTCGTGGGGTGTGCCTGTGTTGTTTGTGAGAAAGAAAGACGGCACGCTACGGCTATGCATTGATTATAGGGACTTAATCAAGTTACGATTAAGAACAAATACCCATTGCTGTTGATTGAAGAATTGTTTGACCAACTGCAGGGTACGAGTTTGTATTCGAAATTTGACTTGAGGCAGGGTTACTATCAACTCAGGATTCAGAGTGATGATATGCCTAAAACAGCATTTAGGACTAGATATGGTCACTATGAATTTGTTGTGTTACCGTTTGGGTTGACGAATGCACTAGCCGCATTCATGGACTTAATGCAGAGGGTCTTTCGACCTTATTTGGATCAATTTGTCGTAATCTTTATTGTCGACATTCTTGTGTACTCTAAGGATAAAGCTGAACATAAACAACATTTGAAGCTTGTGCTACAGACTTTGTAAGAAAATAAGCTTTTTGTTAAATTCAGCAAGTGCGAATTCTGGTTGAATCAAATATCTTTTTTGGGTCATATCATTTCACATCAAGGAGTTTCAATAGACCCAACTAAGATTGAGGTTGTTTCGTCTTGGAAGAGACTTGAAACTGTGTTAGAGATCCGCAGCTTTCTGGGATTGGCATATTACTATCGGAGCTTTGTCAAAGAATTTTGCAAAATTTCTAGGCCTTTGACCCAGTTAACTCGAAAAAAAGTTGGTTACAACTAGGATGCTAAAGGAGAATCTAGTTTCCAAGAATTAAAAATGAGACTAACTATAACTCCTATACTAGCTTTACCTGAAGGTACATAAAACTTTGTTGTCTACAGTGATACATCTAAAGAGGGATTGGGCTGTGTTTTAATGCAGAATGGTAAGGTGATTGCCTATTCTTCAAGGAAGTTGAAACCATATGAAGTCAATTACACTACTTATGATTTGGAGTTGGTTGCAATTGTGTTTGCTTTAAAGAAGTGGCGTCATTACTTGTGGGATAGCAGATTTGAAATTTTTACTGATCACAAGAGTCTCAAATACTTCTTTTCACAAAAAGATTTGAATATGAGGCAGCGGAGATGGCTAGAGCTATTAAGTGGCTATAATTGTTCTATAAACTACGTGCCAGGTAAGGCTAATGTTGTTGTGGATGCTTTGAGCCGAAAGGCTACTGTTGCAAGTCTAATTATCAAGGATTAGAAGACTTTGGAGGAAATTTGCTCGTGGAAGCCAGAAGTTACTGAAATTGGGATTCGGTTTACTAGTTTGCTAAGTTGTTAACACAAATCAGGGAGTCTCAAAAGACTGATCCTCAGATCTTGAAAATCCAAGAAAAAGCAAAAGGGGGAGAGTCGGAGTTTAAATCACACGTAGATGGTATCTTCAGATTCAGGGACAGGGTGTGTGTTCTTGGTGATCCGACTTTGAAGAATGAGATTCTGTCCGAGGCACATAATTCAAGGTGTAAAATTTACCCGGGCAGTACTAAAATGTATAGAGATCTAAAACAACACTTCTGGTGGAATAATATGAAGAGGGAGATTGCTGGGTATATATCCAGGTGTTTAACTTGCCAGAGGGTTAAAGCTGAGCATCAAAGGCCAGCCGGGCTTCTGCAACCGTTGTCGATTTCGCAATGAAAATGGGTACATATAACAATGGACCTTGTAACTGATCTTCCGAGATCTCCAAGAGGGTGTGATTATGATTGGGTTGTCGTGGACCGATTGACTAAGGTTTCACATTTTATTTCCGTGAACAAACAAGATAGCCTTGATAAACTAGCTGAGCTTTACATTGCTAATATTGTGAGACTTCATAGTGTGCCATTGAGTATAGTGTCAGATAGAGATCCCAGATTTAGATCTCGTTTATGGCAGAAGTTACAATCAGCCATGGGAACTAAATTGAGCTTCAGTACTGCATACCATCCAAAAACTGATGGTTAGTCTAAGAGAACTATTAGGATCTTGGAAGACATGCTTCGGGCATGTGTGTTGGACTTTGGGAAGAACTGGGAGAAATTCTTGCCTTTAGCGGAGTTCGCCTACAATAATAGTTACCAATCTACTATAGGTATGACTCCCTACGAGGCATTGTATGGGCGTAAATACAGATCCCCATTGTATTGGGAAGAGGTTGGAAATATGAAAATAGTTGATTCGACTGTGTTATCTGAGATCATTAAGATGGTGGATAATGTTCACCTTATTCGCCAGCGTATGCTTACAGCTCAGAGTCATCAGAAGAGTTACATTGATAAGCACCGTTGGGATCTCAAGCTTGCTTTGGGTGATCAAGTGTTTATTAAGATTTCTCCTCGAAAGGGGTTGATTCAGCACGGTAAGAGTGGGAAACTTAGTCCCAGGTATGTGGGTCCATTTGAGATCACCGAAACGGTGGGTCCCTTAACTTACCAGTTAGCTTTACCTCCGAGCTTGTCGAGACTGCACGATGTCTTTGATGTGTCAATGTTAAGGAAATATCATCCAGATCCTTCACATGTACTTGAACCAAAACCTTTACAGATTGAGGAGAAGTTAACTTATGAGGAAAGACTGATTCAAATTGTAGATCGGAAAGTTCAGGAGCTTCGCAGAAAGAGTATTCCAATGGTAAAGATTATGTGGAATCATAACGGGTTTGAGGAAGTAACTTAGGAGAGAGGGAACCAGGTTCAGGGTCAGTATCCGGAGTTGTTTGTCAATCAAGTAAGAATTGCGTGGACGCAATTATTTTAAGGGGGAAATGGTATATTACCCGAGCCCGGAACATGAAATTTTTCTGTTTCTTTTTATGAAAATTATATTTTTCTTATATTCTATGATATTTAAATGTTATTCGTTCATCGTCACAAAGTCCATTGCATTTCGAGAGTGTTAGCTAGAGAGAGTTTTCTAGTCCTCAGCAAATAGTAAAAATAGTATTTATAGTATTTAGTATTTTGGTTTAGTGTTTTAGTTGATAGTTTTATTAGAATTATAGTTTATGCCTTGTTTTAAGCTTAAAATGTCTAAATAAGCTTAGTTTGACTAACTTTAGCTAGCATTGACCAAGACCAATGACCATTTGACTTGTGTGTCATCTTTTATAAGCATAATAGCATATAAAAAAAACAACACAAAGCTGAAAAAGGGAGAAAAACAGAGAGTTCAAGGGGAAAAGAAAAAAAAAATGATTTTTCACTCAAATCTTCAAATCTTCGCGTGGGGTTGCTTGAGGTCATTCCCGGGGCTCTCAACATTGTTTTTCTGGCGTCTACTAGTGACTAAGGTGAGGGATGCATCATTATTTTCGCATTTGAATAACTTGTGTCTAAACTTTAATTTTTGGAATTTATGCGTAGAATGTTAATTTGATCGTTTTGTTGCTTGAAGAATGTTCCTTGGTGATTGGAGAACATGTATTTATAAATTTTAGCATTTTTTACGGTTGAATTTGGGTATTGCAATTTAAATTGTTAATGGAATAGTAAAATGTGAATAGTAAAACCCTTGTTTTTAAATTATATTCCGAATTGCATTGTGTTGATGTAGAAAAGTGCTAGATATGCTAGAATGCTTAAATGTATGGTTTATTCGGGTTGTGCAATGGAAAAACGGAGGATAATGCCTTGGTTCATGTTGGGCTTATTTTGGTCGAGTTTGGCATTTCCTCGTTTTGCATGATGGCATTGTTTTGGGAGGCCATGGAAGCAATTTTGGTGTGGTTATGGCGTTGGTTAGGTGTTTGGTTAGGGTAGCTGTAGTTCAAACGAACAAATGGAAAAATCGGGGCTTTGCGGGAATTCTAGGTTAAAGTAGGGTTTTGTGGCTTTTAGATGTGCCTTATGGTGTCCTAGGATGAGTGGTGAAGTCAGTTTCCAAAACTCGTGGCTCGTTTGGAAGTAGTAGCATTTTGAAAGTTGGGGTTGTTGTGTGTTTTGTTGGTTTTTATAATGCTTTGACTTTCAGAATGCTTATTGTCTTATTATGCTTGTTATAGTTGATTGTGATTGAAATGTATATCAACTGTTACTATAGCGTGCGAGAGTAACTTACTTTGTTATTCTCCCACGTGTGGTTCTATCACTCGATTGTTGCATTGTATATTGTATTGCATTTATAGAGTCAGAGGCGGGTGTGATGGGCCTCTCTGGGTAGCCTTGGGTTGCCAGGGTTGGTTGCTCTAGCTCCGCGTCCTATTCCCTTTCTTACTTGGGTTGCCTCCTAGGGAGATTTGGGTCGTAGTATTGATTGGGTATTTTCGGGGTATTCCAAACTGGAGTTATAAGGTGGTTGAACCGGCGAGTCATCATCGGATTCGTGAATTGAAGTTGCTCGTGGAAAGTGAATTGTATCCTTTAATTGTGTGGTTATAGCCTTAGTGCTTATAATGCTTGTCTTGACTTATTGATTGGCTTAGTCTAGTGTTCTTAAATGTTAGTTGAATGACTTGTTTGACTATTTGCATTGCACTCTTCTTTCACCTCCGTCCCGTGAGACTATTTAACCCTCACTGAGCAATAGTTTTTGTTCATCCCTTTTTATACCATGTTTTACAGGAGTAGTTGAGGTTGTTCCTATTGAGGTGGTTGAAGAGGAGGAGGAGCAAGTGGAGGTGTTTCCTTGATTGCACTTTCTTTGGTTAGCTGGTGGTTGGTTACCAGACTTTTGTGGCGGGCCATGCTAGATGTACTTGTTGCCTGGTTGTCGCTTTATTTTGAGGCTTGTAGCCTTGTATGTAGTTCTATTTTGAGGCCTCTATGGTCTTGTATTGTATAAGCTGAAAGTTTGTAAAACTGTAAGTTGTACTCAAATAACTAGTAAAGAACTGCATGCTGATGGTTTAACTGCTTAGTGGCATAAGTACTTGTGTAGTATGCATGACATTCTGGGTTTTATCAAGTTGGTTAATGAAGGAATGTACCGTTCTAAAGAAGTTGTCTTGTTTCAAATGAGTATTGTAGTTTCCGCATGTATTCTATTGAATGTAGGGTTTTCGAATCGTCCACGGTGCAGAGGAGACTCCGTCTGTGTGTCGGGTCTGGGCTTGGCCTTTTGCTGAGTCAGGTCGGGGCATGACAATATATAATTTATTTTGGAATGATCTATATTTTATCTTATGTATCAGACAAGATTATGTCTATTTATTGGTGTGCTGTAAATTATAAAGATTTAAGTTATTCATTACTTATTTAGTCATTTTTTTAATGCACGACTAGAAATTATGAGAGAGTGAGGATGTTGTTATTTGCAGATCGGTCTGCTTTCGCAATGCCCTATTATAATATGCTTAATTTACTATAGCATTGGGAGATCGTCTTTTTTTGGTTCTAAATTAAGTCCCTTAAGAACCGAGTAAATCCTCCTAGCTTAATTAAATAAATGTGGATGTATATTTGATATATTATTACCTCATAAAGCAACTTGTTAAGCATTAATATCATCTCCCTGTTAGTCAGTGGGGAGATGTAAGCAGTAATATATCTTTGATTGGGCACTCAGCGTGGAATGGATTAATAATTGATAAAAATGTTGCATTTCAAGGCCTTGTTAAGATAGTCAATGCCAAATACAGGTGAAAGCATCGTTTGTTATATGTAATGCACCCTTTCTTTTGTGGAAAGACTCATAGCTTGGCAGTGGATCTTCGTCTGCATGGAAATCGAATGTTAAAATCCAATGGGTTTTGCTCATATGGTCCAAGAGAAACTATGACCTAAGAATTATTAACTAGCCCAATTATGTGATCAAAGGTAAGACCCAAATTCTAGAGATTTCAAGAATAAAAATCTAGAGATTATTATCTAAGATAATTCAAGAAAAATCTAAGAAAGAAGGATCCTAGATTTTTCCACTAGAATATCTAGTTGACTTTTAGAAAAAATCTTGAATATTTTATAGAAATATCTTGTATCTAGAATTCTCCATGGAGGGTTATAAATATGAGCTCTTCCACCATTTGTACCCAAGCCAAAATCAATAACAACCATTTTCCTTCAAAGCCAAGCTCTTCTCCAAATTCTTTAATCAATTCTCCATTCTTCAAAGCCAATTCTATCAACTACTACAATCACCTCCCTCCAAAACCAATAAGTGGTATCAGAGCTTGGTTGGGTCTCCAACTGGGCGAATACAAGCTTCCGCTAAACACAAAAATTCAAGTCCTCCTACAACCTTAAACCTATAGTGTGGCCACACTAATAAACAACAACCAAATTCCAATCCCTATCTTTTCAGGGGAAAACTATAACTATTGGGCCATCAAAATGAAGACATACTTCTTGTCCCAAGGCCTATGGGATATCATTGATAAGAGATATATTATCCCTGAATTAAATATATTCACTTTGTCTCCAACGGAGAAAGAAAAATTAAACAAGGAGATGGAGACGGATAGTTTGGTTCTCTACACATTACAGATGGCTATGGCGGACTCACTATTTCCAAGGATCAGTGGTGCTACAATAGCCAAGGATGCTTGGAATACTCTAAAGGAAGAATATCAAGGAAATGACAAGGAACGTAATATCAAACTTCAAACTTTAAGAAGAGAATTGGAGAATATTAAGATGAAAGATTCTGAGACCGTTAAAGATTACTACTCTCAACTAAGAGAAGTAGTTAATCAATTGAGAGCCTATGGTGAAGATATTACTGACAAAAGAGTAGTAGAAAAAATACTAATTACTCTTCCTACTAAATATGATCCAATTATAACTACTACAGAAGAAACTGAAGATATAGCTAAGATATCGGTGACAGAGTTAATAGGCTCTTTTGAAGCTTATGAGAAAATACTGAGTATGCGTGAAAATAAATCAGTAGAAAATGCATTTCAGTCTAAACTCAACATAAGGTCTTAGAGTTCTAGAAATAGGGAGAGAAGATTTGGAGAAAATTCTAGAAAGAGAAATAATGGTGGAAATAATTATGAGCAAAGAAAAGGCAAATATCCACCATGTGGTATATGCAAGAAGACAAACCATCCAGAAAAGGATTGTTGGTACCATGATAAACCACAATGTAAAGGTCGTAGAAGATTCGGGCACCAGGAGAAAGATTGCTGCTCCAAGCAAAAAACATAAGGCTAATTTCTCTGAAGAAAAAAAGAATGGAGATTGTTTGTTCTATGCATGCCACACTGCATTAGAAGTGAAGAATAAGACTTGGTACTTAGACAGCGGCTGCAACAATCACACGACTAGTGACGAGAAGATCTTTCAAGACATTGACAAATCAGTAAAATCCCAAGTCAAGCTCGAAAATGGAGAATTGGTGGAAGTCGAAGGCAAAGGTACAATTGCAGTCAACACCAAACAAGGTACGCGATTCATCCACAATGTACTACTAGTTCCTAAACTTGACACTAATCTCTTGAGTATGGGTCAAATGATGGAAAAATGATATGCTCTACTCTTCAAATGAGACTCATGCATAATATATGACAACAAAAATGAAAATCTAAAAATATCTGTAGTAAAAATGCAGCAACAAATGAACTTTCCCATTTGCTAGCAGTACGTAGAAGTAGCACTCAAAGCTCAAGAAAACCAATCATGGCTATGGCACCGGAGTTTTGGGCACTTCAACTTCCACGGACTGAAGATCCTCCATCAGAAGAATATGATGAAAGATCTTCCAGCCATCAAGCTGTAGGATAATGTGTGTGAGATATGCTTGGAAGGCAAACAACATCAGAAGCCATTCCCTTCAGGCAAGGCATGAAGAGCCAAACATATAATTATTTTATTAATATGCATATATATGTTTGCATAAAATTGTATATTTATTGATTTACATGCATTTGCCCTTTTTAACTTGCATTTATGCTCAATTACGTGTACTTGTATATTTTACACCATCGTGGACAATAATTAAATTCTACCTCATAACATTAGCAAACTAGAATAGTTAGAAGTCAACTAAATGGCAAACCAGAAATAAACAATTAGTTGAAGGGGTAAAATAGTCAATGAGCTTAAACTAAATATCTTACCTACCATGAATTAAATAAAACACACAAGCACACAAAACACACACATACAATCAAATACACACACAAATTCACACAATCAGAGAGAGGGAAGAAGAGGGAAAAAAAAAGAAGGAATAAGGAAGAAGATGGAGTTCTTGAGCAATCTTCTTGCATTTTCTAGCTTCTAAAGGTGAGAGGTTCATCCTATTTGTCCATTTATGTTGATCTTCTTGCTTGTGGTGCATGATATAAGAGTTTAGTGTATAATTTGGGCATTTTACATGTTGTTAGAACTAGGGCTTATCCTATCATGCTTTTGGTGTTCTTGATGAATTAAGAAGTTGTAGTATATGTTAAATGATGTACAAGCATGCTAAGTGAGGTATGGGAGTTGTGGTATAATGAAAATTGTGTGTATACTCATGTATTGCAAGAAGAAAAAAAAAATTGGAGTATGGAAGTAAAATTTGTGTAGCTGAGTGTGCATCGACATGCTAATTTTGTGTATCGGTTGGCTGATTTTGTGTAGCGGTCGACTGATTTTGTGTATCAACGGGCTGATTTTGTGTATTGGCCGGCAGATTTTGTGTATTGACTTATATGCATTGTTTTATGGTACGGTTTTGTTGCCTAGTTTGCTAGCATATAAATGAGAGTTATTTTTGTGTTCTAATAAGGTGGTTCTTGGATATATTCTTGCATGATTTTCATGATAGAGGTGAAAGATTTCATCTTCTTTGTGCATTATTGTTGATATTCTTGCTTCTTTAAAGTTTAGGTTAAGTAGAAAGTTGATCAATTGAGTTATTATACATATCTAACTTATGATTTAGTAATCATAATGCTAGAGATGTTCTCTTTTAATATATTTTGCAAGTTTTATGGTAGTTGGAAGATTAGAAGAATGCTATGTTAGCCTAAAGCTAAGTTGTAGTCTACAAGTTTGTAAAAATGCTTGACTGAAGTAAAACCTTGCCTTAAACACACTATACATAGCTTATGAGTAAGATTTCAAAGAAAATTACTACTGTTGTGTGTGTGTGGATTTTCGGCCAAAGGACCATTTTGGTTATAGCCTTTTTCTTTTTGTTTTCTTAAGCTTTTTAATGGCTAGTTTTGTTTAGTGGCTCAATACCTTGTCTTTGACGATATTCTTTAGCCACTAGTCTAGCTTTAAAGGTTTCTACCTTTCCATCAGCACCAATCTTTCTCTTGAAGACCCATTTACACCCTATAGGTACAATACCTTCAGGTGGATCTATCAAAGTCTAGACTTGGTTAGTATACATGGAGTCTATTTTTGCTTGCATTGCTTCTTTCCACTTCTCAAAGTCGATATCACATATCGCTTCCTCATATGCTGTAGGATCATCAATTTGATCACTATCTCCAAGCACAAACAATTTTTATGCATCCTCAAGAAGATACCCATATCTTTCAGGAGGATGAGATACTCTACTAGATTTACGAGGAATTTCTGTGATGACAGGTTCCGGGTCATGTTGAATCGGGATAGGGTCTTGATCAAGGTTGGTTTGTGGCTCAGAGGACTCTTCCTCAAAGATTACTTTTCTACTTGTACCTCTTTCTTGAATGAATTGTTCTTCAAGAAAGACTGCATCTCTACTAATCAAAACCTTTTGATCAGTTTGAAAGTAAAAGTAATATCCTTTAGTTTCCTTAGGACATCCCACAAATCTACCTTTATCAGACTTTGTTTGCAACTTATCCGTTTTAAGCTTTTTAACAAAAGCTGGACATCCCCAAATCTTAACATGCTTAAGACTTGGCTTTCTACCTACCCATATCTCATACGGAGTAGTAGGAACTGATTTTTTTGGAACTCTATTCAACAAATAGATAGTTGTAAGGAGCGCATATCCCCACAATGAAATAGGAAGATCAGTATAACTAATCATCGATCGTACCATGTCTGACAAAGTATGGTTTCTTCGCTCAGATACCCCATTTAGTTATGGTGTGCCATGTGGTGTTAATTGTGATATTATTCCAAAAGTTTTGAGATACTCATCAAACTCGGTACTCAAGTATTCACCTCCACGATCGGATCATAAGACTTTAATACTTTTCCCAGTTTGATTCTCTACTTTAGCCTTAAACTCTTTGAACTTTTCAAAAGCTTCAAACTTGTACTTCATTAAGTACACATAACCATACCGTGAATAATCATCAGTAAAGGTTATGAAGTCACTATAACCACCTCAAGCCATTTCCTTAAAAGGCCCGCATACATCAGAATGTATTAATCCTAACAATTAAGTGCATCTAATTCCTTTTCCCAAAAAGGGTGACTTAGTCATTTTGTCGAGCAAACAAGATTCATAAGTTGGTCCAGGTTCTGAACCTAATGGACCAATGAGTCCATTATGGGCCAATTTTGCTAATCTCTTGTCATTAATGTGACCAAATCTTAGATGCCATAAGTGTGTAAGATTGGTTGAGTTATCTATAAAATGCTTTTGGCTCATTGAGGTATTAGCAACCACACGTATCATTTTGTCCATATTAAGATAATAAAGACCATTTATCAAAATGCTATTTCCAGCACATTCATTACTATAATGAATATTACAAAAGTTATCAACAAAGGAAAATTCATAATTATCTGATACTAGCTTTGGAATAGATACTATATTCCTTACAGCATTTGGTACAAAAAGACAGTATTTTAAATGCATCACATGTCCTGACGATAAAAATATATCAAGGTTGCCTCTGGCCAAAGCAGTAACAGTTGTTCCATTGCCAACCTGCAAAACGATTTCACGTTTCCCAAGTGCTCTTTCTGTCATTTAGACTCTATTTAGAAACACAAATGTGAGTTGAAGCACCAAAATCTAAAATCCATGAAGTAATATCTTGACCAATTGTGAAATTAGTCTCAATCTAGAAAGAAGAAATACCTGCAGTTTTCTGACGCTTGACCTTCAAGCTCTCTAGATACTGTAGGAATTCCTCTTCCAGTGGCCCTCCTTCTCACAATGGAAACAAGTTCCCTTGGGAGCACTACCTTTCTTCTTCTTGTTTTTGGACACACCCCCACTGGCCTTTGGAGTGGCATCCTTCTTGTTGTTGCCTTTCTTCTTCTTCTTTGTCTTTTGACTAGAAGAAGTCGAAGCAACAACAAGAACGGACTCATTTCCCTTACCCTTTATTTGCCCTTGTGTTGTTACCAGCATGTTAAGCAACTCGGAAAAAGAACTCTTCAGTTTGTTCATCTGATAGTTCATGATGAACTGATAATAGGAGGGAGGCAGAGACTGAAGGATCAAGTCGGTCTGGAGGTTATAATCCATCACAAAGTCAAGTTGCTTAAGCTGAGTAATCAAATTAATCATTTTGAGCACATGCTTACCAACATCGGATCCTTCTTCCATCCTCGATCGGAACAACTCCTTCGATATCTCATATCGAACAATTCTATCATGTTCACTATACAGTTCTTGCAAATTCAAAATCATGCTCCTTGTATCAGTCATCTTTTCATGCTGCCTTTGGAGTACAACGTCCATTGATGCAAGGATATAGTAACGTATATGTTGATTATATTCTAACCATAATTCATAAGTGTCTCGCTCCTTTTGTGAAACATTTTCCGGAGGAGCAGTGGACAGTGGTTTGTCCAAAACATAGCCAATTTTCTCCATGCTTAAAACAATTTTCAAGTTTCGAAGCCAATCGGCATAGTTTGGCCCAATTAGTTTGTTGTCGAGAATACGAGATAATAGGTTCGCAATAGAAAACATTTTACAAGTTCTGCAAAAAATAAGATTATTAGTGACGATATCTTGCAAACCATTTAATTTGGTCTTTAATTAACTGGTTCCTCCCACTAATTTTCTTGAATCCCATACTTCCTAAATGGAAAACGTAAATCTTGTCAAAAATATTTATCAGTAGGTGACCAAATTCTTATTTATATGAAGTCTCAGCTTTAGTGTATTATTGGCACATGCATATAAATAAGTTAACAACACTTTGCTATCTATATCATATATAGGGTTTGGTCTTCTGCCCCTAATCACTAAGACCTCAGCTTTGGTGCATTATTGGCCCAGTGATTTAGTTAGATTGAACCCACCATCTTGGAGATGCAACAATTTGAATCTAACAACCTCAACTTTAGTGCATTATTGGCCATTAGATATTGTAACATCACATCAACACTTTGATCAATAGGTTTGCTAAGTACTTATCATGAGAAGTGTTATTCTGCCTTGGGGCAAGAAAAACACAACCAATCGAGCACCCGCATTCCTACGACAGTGGAGGGCAACGACAAAATATTTTCACCATTTAAATTCTAATATGTTTGCACATAGGAAGTTCCGGTCATTATTAAGTCTCACTTTGCACATTAGTCCATTTAGCATGCATCATCATACAAACAACTAAATAAACATATATGCAACAATTTAAAACTTGGTGGATCATGGATTAGTGTTTGATCAAAATTTTTGAGCCATAAAATTTGATCAATCACATAAACCTAACCAAGCACATCATATGTCTTCAAAGGGTCTTGACACCTTGAACTTTTCAATTGCTTCAAGTTTATCAACTCCTTGATTGATCTTGAACTATCTTGTATGCCAGATAAAATAACTATTATATCATATGCCTTACTACAAATCACGCTCGTACTAGAAATATAAAATGAGACTTATGTCTCAATTACAAACCAAATGAATGAAAGAATATAATTATAAGCATACATTCAACCACTCATCTAAGACCATAATCCATCCAATCATACACAATGTCAAGATATAAATATGATAAGCATGAATCAAATTCATCAAAGCATTAAACTATTTAACATGTTTCTAATGTATAAGCCTTTAACATCAAATGTTAACAACTAAAAGATAAGCAATAAAATCAAATTTTATAGCAATAAAAGAAAGACTATAACAGAGAACCATTCAGAACTCATCCGTAACTCATCCGTTTCTGTAACCCGGTGGATACCCTAATCACCGGTTGAGGTCACCGGATGACCCTTCATTCGGTTGACCTCAACCAATTCTTAATCAAAGAACCAGATGACCCCTCATCCGGTCCTTGGTTAGGAAAATGGATAAGGAATCATCCGGTCCTAGCCAAGGCCGGATGACTTCTCATCCGGTTCTTGGCTTAACCACCAGATGATGGATCATCCGGTCATAGGTCAAGGGACCAGATGACTCCTTATCTGGTCCTAGGCTTGGCCTACGGATGACCAATCATCATTGGCCTTGTCCGATGTTCTTTGGGTTAAACAGATGAACTAGATGCTGCTTCCGATGTTCTTTTGGTTAAACGGATGAACTAGACGCTGCTTTCTTTTATATTTTAATGCTAAAAACATTAAAAACACTAAAGAGAATGTAATAATACGAATATCAAGACCACTCTGATACCAATTGAAGGATCGATATACGGGATGGCTCAAAAATGAATCAAAGTTAAGTAGCGGAAGATAGTTTGAAATATAATTTTTCAAAAACATTCATTATAATCTCGTTTCTTGGTATCTCTGTTATATACAGTACATTAAAAACCGAAGGAAAAACAGGAGTAAGTTAATACCTCTTGAAGACCTAAGGTTGCTTTGCTAGGTGAAACCTTTGAGAAGATTTAGTTCTTTCCACAAATACAGAAGCCCAAGATTGTCCACCTAACAGTTTGACAAAGCCTTTCCTCTTCCTGAGAGTTGTAGAGCTAGCAAACTCCTCGGAAGATTTTATGAACTAGAAAAACTTTTTCTGATTACTTAACTATTTTAGTTTAGTTATGCTAAGTCTCAAAAAGCTTCCAACAAGCAGAGCAAATGATGAACGTAACACTAGTGAAAGATCTGATGATCCCATTTTGTGTTAGGTTCGTGTGATTATTTGAAGTGGGGAAGAAGAAAAAGTGCAATATCTCTCTTCCTTTTGTCAGACAATCTCTGCAACAACTTTTAAACTTCAATTCACCTTTTTGCTATTTGCCTTCTCAAGGCAGAGCATGTTGGAGTGAACTCAATTGTTGAGTTTTGCTTCCTACGTGTTCAAATAACACTCTGTTATTTCTTTGCAAATGTGTTAACTTTGAACTAAAACTTTAGATTTGGGACTCTAAAATGTCCATTGGTGTTACTTTTTTTTTTCAAGAGTCTGTATTTTTGCTAAAAAGTGATAATCATTACAATTTAAAGCTCATATTGAAAATACCCTTGGCTGAATTTTGCTGCAAACCTAGGAAGAGACCCTGACACCGGGTATGTAATTTCCTTGTTACTATATTGTTACTATATTCCCTTTGATCACAAGTGTTGTGGATTATTATTATTATTTTGGCTAAGTCAGTAAGATTTTCATTCAACATCAAAAAACATGTGAAAATCCATTTTACAATGGAAGATCAAAACAACTCCTAACAAAAAAACTTGAAACTATTGGAGTAATGCATTTAGTTTCCAGTATGTACAAAGGACATTATTGCTATTGGTGTAACTAAATCTCTTCCCCGCAAGCATTTTCAAAGTGTTGTGGATTTTTTGCTCTCTCCAGCTGCCAGTTGGTGTTATTTTCTAGATTAAGACGTTAGTGGTTGAAGGGTTAATCTTTGGGTCCACATTTTTCTGAATATTAGGAGTTGTCCATGTTCTTCGAGGATAAATCATATTGGGTTAGGATGTATACTAATGTGAAAGAAGTCACGTTAGTGGTTGAAGGGTTAGGATGTATACTAATGTGAAAGAAGTGCATCAATAATATGATTTGTCCTCGAAGAACATGGAAAGAAGTGTACCAATAATGGAAAATGATTGATCGTGAAAGTAGATAGATAAGATGAATTTTTATCAGTCAGTAATTTATAAGGTTCATGCGAGCAGGTATTGCTGAATTTGCTCGAATTTCCTATAACTCCGCTATGAGTATGGGAGAGTTGAAGTCTAGAAGTGTAGAGAGAATCGCTCTCTGGACAATAGAACACTAGAGAAAGCTATTAGGCTGCAGCCCTACTGCATCATTTGTTCATGGCTCCATTGTCGCCACATAAGCATTTATAGGAGGATAACCTATGTGCTAAATTGCATGCCAAACACTCTCACATCTTAAAGATGAATTGTCTTATTGATTTTTCTGTCCCCGATAGCAGGGAGGGAGGGGGGGGGGGGGGGGGGGGGGGGGGGGGGGTGGTGTTGGGTTCTTGTTGCGTACAACTTGCTAATCTAGATACCTCAATCAGTGTGCATGAGCTAGTATTCTTTTTCTCCTGGAGATAGGAAATGCAACTTTACCTCATAAATAAACTCTTTCCGTTTTTTTTTGGTCAGAAACTTTTCCTTTTTGAACAAATGGGTTATTGACATAGAGGTTGCTGCATTTGTTATGAATTAAATGAGTATGGAAGGAAATAGGTATACCATTTGACCAATTTTGTCCTTGTTGTCTTTTGACTATTTGATCGTGTCCTCATAGGTTTTTCAATTCTCTGAAAAAATATTGAGTTAAAAAATATGTTAATGGAGTCTGTTAGATGCATCATGCAGCCATGAAAGGTCAATCAGAAAAATAGATTTTTCTGAATATTTTTCTTTCTTTTCAGAATCTATACTTTTAACTATTGTTTATGTTGGGTCTTGATTCCATGGCATGTGATTTGATACTTCGAGCTCAAAACCGAAACTGATTTATCATGATTCCAGAACTTGAGATTAATTAATGACAAACATATAACCCTTAGGAGTAACTCAATTGGTTAGGTCTTAGGTGTGCTCCCCAGAAGTTGCCCGTTCGAATCTTCTCATGATCACTAGTGGTTTACTCGGCTATTAACTTCAGTGTCCATTGAGATTAATAAAAAGAATTAGTGACATACATAAAGACTTGTAGTTAATTAGACATGCATTCCGACAGGTTAGCTTGGAGTTGATATTGGATTAACGTCTCATGGCGCCATAATCTGAGTGGGTAGATCCATACTGGTACCGGTTTATAGTGCAGCAAAGTTTTTCTTGGTTATGCTTTCTGTTGAGTTGTTTTAAACAAGTCTCTCAGGACATACTTGAGTTTTTCGCTCAAAAGCAAGCCGTCGTTGCAACAGCTCATTATTACCAAATTTCGTGGCGTGCAGGTCTTTTTCACTGATGATAAAATTTGGAAAATAGAGGCAGAGACAACCAAATGATAAAGACAAGTGAGATGTAGGAATAGCTGGTGAAAAATTGTAGTGCTTCTTTTCTAGGGAAATCCCCCACTGGGGGATGTCCATGCCTAAATCTCTTTGATATAGTTATAAAAGCAGTACTCAGACCATTGTATTTTATTACATTTGTCTCTTAATTTGAGGAATAAATGCAACACTTAAATGCACTTTTGTTGCAATGTAGGATGATCTTGAAAAGTAAAAAACCGGACTCAAAACGAATAAAAGTGCAAGCCAAAGAGTTGTGCAAAGGTGAATACTTGAGAATTGATGGTTGGATGGAGCCCGAAGAGAAAGAATTTGGCCAAACCAAACACAAAAACGAACTCAAAATGATAGAAAAACCTGAAAAGGACCTTGGTCAACAATCCGGTCAAAGTCAAAATTGGAGGGTCAAAATAGACTGCAGAAGGGCACTCGAGCACCCCCTCAAGAACCTTCCACAACTTTTGATTGGACAACGTGGACAGGAAATGGCACAATCTGATTGGTCAAAAATAAGTGCACTCGAGTGCCCTCACAAACTGCCAAAACCACTTGATTGGTCCACGTGGACTGCCAAAGTTACCTGATTGGTCCATGTGGACTGCCCAAGCCACCTAAGTGGACCGTCAAAAGCCAAGTGGAGCATTTTAATTGGAGCACTAGAGGCGCGCTCGAAATTCTGTTTATAAATACCTCCCAACCCCAGTGGAAAATATATAATTTTTATTATTAAATTAGTTTTAATTATTTTTTAGTTATTAAATTTGGTAGTTTAAATTATTTTTTCATAAATAGTTTAGTAATTGGGAAAATACGGAGGAGGTCATGCCCGAATTACCGAGCGTAGGAAAGGAAGAAATCTCGTAGCTGTGCTCGGGAATCCGACCTTAGACTTGACGTTGCCAATACTCAACTTTCATTTATGGGGGAGCATCTCTTTAATGTCTTTTATATTTGAATGCCGTAATTACCGTTATAATGCTCGTGTAATTCGTGTTGATGATTATGTATTAATGGTCTTTTGATTTACTGGTCTTAGATCTGGACTAATTTAATTTAATTTTATATATGGCTTGATGTTATTTCAGATTACATGTCATTTCGTTATACTTGTAGTTAATGTAGTGATAGGTATGCCTACGTGTCATATATCCATGCTTTAATAGTGAAAGTACTGGTTGTACCATACCTTCCATAAAATTATAAGTTGTACCATGATTTCTACTTTCAGGTTTATTAATTGTTATTTTTAGTTGTTATCCTGGTCACTTGTGATTAAAAGGACAGATCTATACTTCGGCTATATAACGGACTCGGAGATAGAACGACACCTATAACAAGGTTAAACGAGTAATTAACTTGACTTAGATAATTAATAGGATTAAGAGCTTGTAGCCTAATCCCAACATCAAACTAGAGAATCCTATTTCCGAGCCTAGATTAGTTGTCTTCATACTAATCCGAGCTTAAATACTACCATCTCGTATTTGTAACCCCAACTCTACACTAGTTACCTTCATTTCTTTCATTTATTTTATCAACCGTTCAATCTATCCGTTATTTAAAAAAAAAAAACTTACTTAATCACTTTCACACACATTTCTTCACTGAACTAACTAAGGAGCCTCCCTGTGGATTTGACCCCGCACTCAAAGGAACTACACTACACAGATCCGTGCACTTGCGGGTTTTAAAACTTGGTTACTTTTGCACGCTTTTTATATACCGACTGAGTAGCGATCAAGTTTTTGGCGTCGTTGCCGGGGAAGCAAGTTTTAGTTTTTTGGAAAAGTATTGAATTTGTTTAATTGTTTGTTTTATCTATTTTCCTTTATTTCAAAAAAAAAAAAATTGATAATTGGAATATGACTCATTTTGATTTAAATAGTTTTCTAAATCTACCTGATGAGTCATCCGATCAATGGGCTTTTAATGACATAAATCTACTGCCTATCTCAAATACATGTAAAGTTTATTCTCAATTTGGGCATAATATTATAAATTGTCTCCATAATCTCAAATTCTTTCATAGTCATGTTTCTACTACTCAGGGTTATTTTTTGAACAAAGATTTGTACTCTAATACATATAACATAGAGTGGCAAAATCATCAAAATTCACTTTGGGATCAAAGTAATTCATCTTTTCTGCCCTAAAATTTTGAAAATATTGCATCTCAAAACCCTAATTCTTTCAAGTTTTATAAAAGTTTCAAAACTGATTCTTTCAATCAAAACTTTTGTTATCCTCACTCGGTTGAACTTACTTCTCCTAAACCAAACTTCGACGACAAGATCAGCTAACTTGTCCAACTCGTCGAATCCAACCACCAATCCATAGATAGGCTACAAGACCAAATCAGTCAACTAGCCGAGACCATAAATGGTTGGGAGAAAGACGAGTACCCTATTCAACCTGTCATGAGTTTGCAAGACCAATATAGTTTCATTCATCGCAAAACTACCAAAAACCGGGTTCATGAGATAAAAGTGTTTAGTGGAGATAATAGGGCTAAAGAGTCTAACACTAAGATTGAGGTAGACAAAATGTCCGAGGCACATACTCCAAGCTGGCAAAACCAACCATCACTTTGGGGTCAAGAAATTTTTTCTCAAAACTTTGGAAGTCAAGTCCCTACATCTTCTCAATCTTCTGGTGACCCTGTATTTAATCTTTTCAAACAAAATGATCACCAGTATGAAGTTGACTTTGCTCCTCCCAAATCCATGTCTAATGACAAGTTTTACCAACTTTCTCAATTTGTCAAATCCAACGCTCACATCAACACATTCAGTCTGTTATGAACCCCTTTGATGAAATAATATGTGACCAGACTAAAGAAATGAGCAAGATTAATTGAGAGAAATTTGTTAGGGAGAATGAATTTGAGAAAAAAGATGATGAAATGCCTCACTTAGAAGGACATGATAACCTTAGTAATATCATGACTCAACTTGACTCTAATTCCTCTTCAAAGAAGATGGGTGTATACTCTTGCATAGAATCCACACTCTGTCAGGTCAAGTCTGTTGAGTCTATTTTAATTTATCCATCATTCTATGTCTTTTTCAATTGGCTATAACACTGATAAGAAAGCTTCGACATACATCTTCTCTCCTATTGAAAATTATCTTACTTCTTGATTGGATGAGTTTTCCCCTATTGTGGAACTCACTTTAGGACACACAGTTTTACAACACACTATGGCCCCTATTGACATAGTCGAGAACATTCCTACACATATCACATCGAGATAGGAATTGTCACCTTTTCAAAGTAACTTGAAAAAGTCATGTTTTGTAGGAAAAATGAACTATCATCTATTGTATGATCCTTTTCCATTCAAAATTTGTGTTGAAATGATTATCAGGCAATGTGTGCTGAAGAATTTTAAACATTATTGGCTCTATCAATGGCGCCTAGCGACGGTGTAAAACTCAGCACTACTAGGAGGAAACCTAGATTTTTAAAGTTTATTTATTATGTGTGTTTATTTTATTTTGTTTGATTGATTTTTGTACTTTCCCTAGTCCTCTGTATTTATTTTGTTTTTTGTATTTACAGGTGTCGTTTTGAAGTCCAAACTGTGTGCTTTTAGTAGCATGTTCATAATTGTTCAAATTGATGATATTCTTACCTGCTATGTCTATTGATCTTTTATGAGTTTTACATATTGATATATTATAAGGGAAAGATAATAGACATATTCTTTTGCATCAACATTGAATTACAACACATTAGGTGATCTCTTTCCTTACTACATTTTCCTTTGAACCTGATCAACATATGTTGTAGAGTAAGCAAACCATAGGCTTGGGGATGTAATAATTACCTTTTTATTTTTCTTACATATTACACTTTCCTATGTATTACATTGTCATTTGCTTGATGACAAGCAAACTTTCGGTGTATGAGTGCATATTGAATTTCTTGATAAAAAATTTCAAAAATATGTAAGGAAAACACCATTTTGTTAGTCATTGTTCAAGAGACATAATAATCTGCTATCTTACTTGTTTATAGGAAAATGAGTTGAATGTTTTGAGAACATGTGTTTTGAGCTATGTAATGTGAAAATTAACTATGGGGAATGTCTAAAGAAAAACTTTGGGTTATTATATTCATAAGTGAACTTAGCTATTCTTTTCTTCAATTGATGGGTATGTAAATTTGAAAAGATTGAGATAGGATTACCCTTTGTTAATGAAAGCTTTTTGTGATTGAAACCTGAACCAAACTGATTGGTCAAAAAGAAGCGTTCTCGAGTACCCTCACAAACCGCTAAAACCACTTGATTGGTCCATATGGACCGCTAAAGTCATGTGATTGGTCCACATGGACCGCTCAAGCCATCTAAGTGGACCGTCAAAAGCCAAGTGGCATGTTTTAATTGGAATACTAGAGGCATGCTCGAGCGTGCCACCTAGGGCGTTCGAGCACGCCTATGAAATTCTGCCTATAAATACCCCCTAACCCTCGGTGGAAAATATATAATTTTTATTATTAAATGAGTTTTAATTGTTTTTTAGTTATTAAATTAGGTAGTTTAAATTATGTTTTTGTAAATAGTTTAGTAGTTGGGAAAATACAGAGGAAGTAATGCCCGAATGACAAAGCGTAAAAAAGGAAGGAATCTCGTAACTATGCTTGGGAATCCGACCTTGGATTTGACATTGCCAACCTCAACTTTCATTTATGGGGGAACATCTATTTAATCTCTTTTATATTTGAATGTCGTAATTACCGTTATAATGCTCATGTAATTCGTGTTGATGATTATGCATTAATGGTCTTTTGATTTATCGGTCTTAGATCTACACTGATTTAATTTGATGTTATATATGGCTTGATGTTATTTCAGATTACCTGTCATTCTGTTATAGTTGTAGTTAATGTAGTTATAGGTATGCCTACATGCCATATATCCATGCTTTAATAGTGAAAGTACTGGTTGTACCATAATTTCTACTTTCAGGTTTATTAATTGTCATTTTTAGTTGTTATTGTAATGTCCCGATCCCTCTCGAGACCGGAGCCCCAATCCAATACCCAAATCACGAAAAACAATGGAAAACAGACGGAAACTCCCCTATTTATAGGACAATCCAAAACCTGTA
Organism: Ehretia macrophylla; assembly: GCA_037974665.1. Taxonomy (NCBI): domain Eukaryota; kingdom Viridiplantae; phylum Streptophyta; class Magnoliopsida; order Boraginales; family Ehretiaceae; genus Ehretia; species Ehretia macrophylla. The sequence continues at coordinate 68,034,942 of CM075771.1, read as the reverse complement.
CAAGTAACTATAGCCTTAAAACCAAAGTCCAACCTCCGCCATATATCCATGCTTTAATAGTGAAAGTACTGGTTGTACCATACCTTCCATGGAATTATAGGTTGTACCATAATTTCTACTTTCAGGTTTATTAATTATCATTTTTAGTTGTTATTGTAACGTCCCGATCCCTCTCGAGACCGGAGCCCCAATCCAATACCCAAATCACGAAAAACAATGAAAAACGGACGGAAACTCCCTTGTTTATAGGACAATCCAAAACCTGTACAAGTAACTATAGCCTTAAAACCAAAGTCCAACCTCCTCCTTAACTCCCAACTTCTACTACACCACATGCATCAAATTCTTCAAGGTCATCTGAGCCTTAGAACCCAACAACATAACACACATGCATGCAAGGTTAAAATCCATTGAAATCTTATTTTTTAAATCCACTTATCATACCACTCTAATTCTAATTTATTCAATTTTCTTATCTATTAAGTCCGCCAATCAACTTCATTTTCCCGAGCAAACATGCACGACCGTTAGACGATAAAATAGTTCATTATGCTATTACAGGCCACCTACAACTATCAATACATTCGAGACTTTAAACTTACATTACAAGACCCCGTAATAAATCAAGTACAAACAAGACCCAAAACATTTACATGTCAAATTTCTATGATTCTAATCAAATTACAATTCATGAAATCCAACATAATCAACAACGAAAACTCTCAAGCTTCCTCTTATCAACTTCTGAAGGTGCTGAACCTGAAAGGTGTTAGAAAGAGGTATGAGTATACAAAACATGTAGGCCCAGTGAGGGAGGGAACATTTTTGAAACCATTTCGTGCTATGCATATAAACAAGCAATAAACTGGATGACACACAAGATTACAATACTAAATAGTACACAAGGATACGAGCCTAAATAATTGATCGCGTCATTTTACGATCAAAAATAGTAGTGAGATTAAATGATTGAAAATATTGCTTATCTTGAATTACCTATAGTTGTGGCGAGTAGAGGGTCGATCCACAAAGATTGGGTTATCAAGTGAAGTTAAGTCCTTAATTTAGAATTGTTCGACTATCTTCCGTCACGGATAAGTTTGATTAAGTCTAAAAGTCCAAAAGGTACGGTAAATTAAGTCCAAAATGTCCAAAGATACGGTACTAAGCTAAAATAATTTAGTCCAGGAGTGGTTAATTCAATTTAGCGGGTCCATGATTTGGAATGATAAATTCGATCAGAGTATTTAAGTGTAATATAATAGATTTAAATTATAAGAATAAATCATTCAAGAAATAGGGCTACAAGCTCTCACTTCTGAAGTTAGTCTTAGATACGTAAGTAATAGGACTAATTAATTAACAAGACTGAATATGTAGGTACAACCTAACAAAATCCAACCTTTCAATTAATCTTCTTACTTACGTACCCCAGAGGTACTGGTACAACCTAGCTAATTACGTCCGAGGTAGTCTTGTATTATCACTGATTTACAAAATCGGGCGTATATGTATGCTTAATTAATTATATCATAACTACAAGTATACGTATAATTAATTGATAATACTAAGCAATTAAAGAATACGAGACTTGAATTAATCTAAATCTAAATATATACAAAAATATTCTCTCTTATTTATCATTCCAAAAATAAGGGTCTAAAGTGCCATAATTAGATTTACATAACATAAATCGAAATCAAGAATAAAAGTTACCGAATTTAAGCTCGTCTTGATTTAGCCGGCTTGATTTCTTTGAAGCTATGGCGTTAATCCATAAGCCCGACCCTTATTTTAGGATCCTAAATAAACTAAACTAACCTCCTCCTAAGCTAAAATATGAAGAAAACGGATTATATACAAAGAAAAGGTTGAAAAATTGCTTCTGCCCACTAGAGGAGCATAAGCTTGGCTAAAATAAGAGAAAATGGTCCTCTTTCGTTGCTGAAAATGGTGATATTTATAGGCAAGGATTCAGGAGGGCGCTTGAGCGCCAGTTAGGCACGCTCGAGCGCCCTTCTGCACTGTTCATTTTTATATTTTTTCTGTCTTTTTCCGTCTGCATTCTGCTGTTTAATTGTTTGCCTTTTTCAAAAAGTGGTGCTCGAGCGTGGAAAAGGGGCGCTTGAGCGCACTTTCGGCTGTGGTAGGTAAACTTTGACTCCGAACATTGACTTTGATTGTCTCGGTTGACTTTGACTATTGACTGTTGACTTTGACTGTTGATTAAAAAGTTGACCAAGTCTATTCTAAATTTTTTCAGCGTCCTGAATCCATTTCCGTACTCAGTTTGGCCAAATTCAATCTCGAATTGCTTATTTTTGAAGTTTTCCTACCATTTTTCACCAGTGTTGCATTGAATTTCTTGTTCAAATGTTAGTTTTTGTGGCCGTTTTTGCTCTTTCTTCTTTAAAACCTATATTGCACTAAAATTGTGTAAAATATACAATTAAGCTTGAAATAATAATGCAATATACATGATTCAATGGGTTAAAGTATACTAAAAATACGGATTTATCAACTTCCTCAAACCCATTTTTTGCTTGCCCTCAAGTAAAGGCATCAACTATTTCATAGATTTAAAAATATTAAATTTAAGCAGTCAATGTATTTATACAGTTAAATTTTATAAAATATAAGATTAACAGTGAGTTTGTCTTCCAAACAATTCCACTCCAAGAAATCGTTTTGTATCTAGAATAATAAAAACTAGCTTAATTACAAAAAAAAAATCCTTTGAGCCTTTTTAAGCACTTGTAACTCAATTAAGAGGTAAATAAATTAATCATGCAAAATTTGAAAAATCAAAAATATTTTCTATGGATAGTCATGAAATGTTAAAACTCAACTACCTCTCAAATCATGTAATAATCCCTTAGATTTTTTATATATTTTTTATTTTTTTTTTGTTAATTTTTTTTTTATAAATAGATGGCTCGAATGGTAGATGTTGGTTGATTCAAAAACTTTCTTGAAGTATTTCCTTTCTTCGGTTAAATTGTGTTTGGTAAAAGAAGGCTTGTCTGGCAGGATTTGTATTAATAGCTTTTTCGTAACAAAAATACTAAAAAAAGTGGTTAAAGGAAAGCATTTTGTTAAAAGTTTCTTTTTTGCTTCTTTTTGCTGAATCAACACTTTTGATATTTAAATAATATTGAGCGAGTCATCTAAACATTTTTTTTTCAAAGGAGTATACCGATCTAGAAAAATAAGTCAAATTTTAATAAAACACAACATCTCACATTGAAAACATCTCAATCTACTCCTTTTTTGATAATTAATCAAAAACTTCTAATTGAATCATGTGACGCTATTGGGATGTAATAATAGTTAACAAGGTTTCAAAAAAAAAAATCTAAATACAAACTCAACTCTTAGTGGCTAATCATTTTTCCATTCTAAATTCAAAGTTAATTCAAATATTTTATCACAATCTAACCATATTTCAACAATTAACCACTCACATTTAATTATTATGAATAAATGAAGCAAGAAAATTTTAAAAATTTAGAAAATTTTTAATGGGTGCTATCGACTATTTTCTCCTACCTCCTCAAACCCGAACCTTACATTGCCCTCAGTGTACGAAAGTGATGCAATAAGCTAAAATATGAAGAAAACTGATTATATACAAAGAAAATGTTGAAAAATCGCTTTTGCCTACTAGAGTGGCAGAAGCTTGGCTAAAATGAGAGAAAATGGTCCTCTTTTGTTGCTGAAAATTGCTATATTTATAGGCAATGATTCAGGAGGGCGCTCGAGCGCGCCTGACACTGTTCATTTTTATATTTTTTTATGTCTTTTTCTGTCCGCATTCTGCCATTTAATTGTCTACATTTTTCAAAAAGTGACGCTCGAGCACGGAAAAGGGGCGCTGGAGTTCACTTTCGACTGTGGTAGGTGAACTTTGACTCCAAACATTGACTTTGACTGTCTCAGTTGACTTTGACCGTTGACCAAAAAGTTGACCTGGTCTATTCCAAGATTTTTTAGCGTCCTGAATTTATTTTCGCACTCAGTTTGACCAAATTCAATCTCGAATTGTTCATTTTTGAAGTTGTTCTACCATTTTTCATTAGTGTTGCACTAAATTTCTTGTTCAAATGTTGGTTTTTATGGTCATTTTTGCTCTTTCTTCTTTAAAACCTATATTGCACTAAAATTGTGTAAAATATACAATTAAGCTTGAAATAATAATGCAATATACATGATTCAATGTGTTAAAGTATACTAAAAATACGGATTTATCAATAACATGCAAGCACACGAGACTGAATAGCACACTAGCATGCAAGTTTATGACTCAAGATAACACACAAGCACACGGGCTAGATAGTGTACAAATACACGAACTATGAATTACATAAGTCTAGTTAACACACAAGTATCATGTAAAACATATAACCATGTTTCAAGTAACAAGATAACGAATAAAAATTGATAATCGAGAATCACATATTAAAAAAGGACACGATTCATCTTCTTGTCTTCAATCTAAAACCACGAACCATGATCTTCGATAACAAGTGATGGCAAATCCCTTATTCCTCTAATGAGGTACTCCGAATGTACCTCGATCCTACTACCCATATCTCCCGAGGTAGGTTTGTATGCCCAACGAGGTGAACCACGCCTCTGGGGTAGATGAGTATGCCTCAGCGAGAGAAGGACTGGGAAACCATGGTATCCAAGGGAGCGCGGCAAGCCCGATGCCGCCCATGTTACTCGACACTACCATGCCCGAATAGGTTGCGCAACAACGAATAACGAATCACAAATCATGAGATAATAATACTAATCAAGATGGGAGGTTAGCAAAGTAGGCTAACCTCGCCCAAATGCAACATAAATAACTCAAATAACAATCAAATATAGCAAATATAACCATTTACTAGCTAGTCATGCAATAACTTCAAGTAATTCTCAAGAAATCCAACAACTAACATGTCACTTTAACAATTTGGCCATTCTAATTCCATTCCAGTAACCATGTAGTACCCTGAACATATCTATCATATATCTCAAGCAATATACTAGATCATTCAATCTAATAGCAAGAAATAACTAAAATGCACCAAAAGGATGGAAATCCATCACCTCTACCAAATAGCTAAAGGATACAAGAACTAGTGTCAGTCTACTTTTAACACCCTGGGATTGGCTCAATGGATCAACCCTAGCATGTAATAGAACATATACTTATCACAAAGAATCTCCTAGAGACATTCGTAACCAACACAATAAAATCACATTAATGGCTCAACTCACAAACTTCTCCAATAGGGTATACACATGCTATACAAATGCATATAAACACCTAATCAATCAATTAGAAAGCAATCACCATCATTTAATTAAACTTTGACACTATTTCTTTTTTGCATACTAAAGCAGTTTGGCACATAAACGAAATACAAGACTCTATAATCATAACAAGCTATTTAATACATCTCTAGACACATCATGACTCTACTTGGAACCATCAATCCATACTTAAGCTTCAATTAACACAAAAGCTCCAATTGCCCCTTAGTATGTTTGAACTACAAGTGTAACGCCCTGAACCTAACTCCCATGCCTACAGGATACTCCCTAGAACAAAGGCCCAAGCGAGCACCGAGGCGATAGCGAGCAGGCCCAGAAACGCACTATGCAAATATTGTCCGTTTTGGAGCCCATACTCCTCACAGTTTTGTTCTTCCAGCTAAGGCTCGAACCCTGACGGGAAAACGCATCTACACGAATATTCGAGAACTCTCAATATATTCAATGATCCCAGCTCTTGGCCAGTCGATGTGGGATATTACATCTCCCCCCCCCCCCCCCCCCCCCACCCTTGGAGACCCAGCGTCCTCGCTGGCACAAAGACCGGCCGGCTCTGATACCACTTTGTAACGCCCCAAACCTAACTCCTACACCTGTAGGATACTCCCTGGAACAAAGGCCCAAGCAAGCACCGAGGCCATGACGAGCAGGCCCAGAAACGCACTATGCAAATATTGTCCACTTTGGAGCCAATACTCCTCATGGTTTTGTTCCTCCCGCCAAGGCTCGAACCCTGACAGGAAAACGCGTCTACACGAATATTCGAGAACCCTCAATATATTCAATGATCCTAACTCCTGGCCAGTCGATGTGGGATATTACAACAAATACCCTAACTGAGCATCGTTTAGTGCCATAAAAGCGTGTTAAGACCTGATCTACTTATTTAAGTCCCATTAGCACCCTAAACCTCACCCCGATACCTTACTTTAATTGATTTCTATTTTAGACGAAATTAAGACATTAATTTTCAATTATCTCGAAATTCAATAATTTTTATCGTGCAATCGTTTTAGCATCCCTAGGATCCATATCAAGTGTCAAAACTAGTATCGGGTCACGTTTTAATGGTCCTGAGTGAATAGTATTAATACACAAAATCTGTCAATTAATACACCAAATCAGTTGGACGATACAAAAAATCATCCGGCCGATACACAAAATCAGCCGATGGATACACAAAATCTACCAGACGATACCCACTTAACTACGCAAATTTTACCTTTAAACTCTAATTCTTTCTTTCTTCTTCCAACACATGAGTATACATACAACCTTCACTATAACACAATTCTAATACTTCACTTAGCATGCTTATACATCATTTAATTAAGCTTATATGCAAAAATAATCAAAAGCCCTAAAAAAAACTACTATTCATCATCTTCAACATATCAACTACACATAAATCTTTAACTACATGTGTAATATAAGCTCAAAAGTTTGTTCTACACCATCACTAGTTAGCATTTGAGATATTAGAAGCATTATATCATCAAATCTCAACAATTACAAAAATTCTCTACAACTAGAAATCAAGAGAAATGCACAATAAAAGCTTCATTCACCTTGGTTTACTAGGAAATGGAAGAATTGAGCCAAAAACACCTTAGATCCTAGCTAAAATGGCTGAATTTTGGAGAAGAACACAAACCCTAAGCTCAAAGAGGTCCACGGCTTTTCTCTCTAGTTGCCAATTCTTTTTGCTTCTTTCGATATGTTTTGGCTTTGTGTAATAGTTTATTATATAAGTCTAATTAAGTATATAAAGTAGACAACTAAGTTTGACTAATGGATTGGCCAAATAAAATGCTATGCAGTTTTCTGATTTCTTTTGCTATGCTTTAGCTTTAGTTTACTAACTAATATAAGTATAAATATATATATGTTAAGTAAATAAATGGCCTACTAATGGTTTGAGCTTTAGTTAAATAGAATTGGGCTATAAAAATTATGTAGAAACTAATAGGAATACTAAAGGTCCAAAATAATAAACTATCACTATTCACTCAAGGTCACTAAAAATATTTATTTTCCTCACGCTTGGGACATGAAATGCACATTCCAACAATGAACGAATATATCAAATACAGTAATGTTCAGGGAAAAAATATCAAATTCGAAAAATAAAGTAGTTTAAAATTTTACCAGGGCTCAGGTTAAACTTAAAAATTAAAACATATAAAAATAAATAAGATCATATAAAGGGAAATTAAGTCAAATATGCACACAGAATAATTAAATATAATAAATTAAAAGTCTCTTGGGATTAGAAAAACTAAGTCAATTAATTATAAACAAGTAATAAATATAAGATACTCATTTTTGGTAGTTAGATGAAATTCATATGAATACATTTATTACTAAAAATATTAAGATAGCCCATTCAGGTCCGGACCTAGGCTTCCCATTCGATCAGTAGGATAAATTAATTTAAATATATGTAAAACAATTTTAAATAATTAAAATAATAGAATGAGTGTCCCGAGAAACTCATTTAAATATAAATTAATTAAATACAAATAATAAATTAATAACTTTATATAAATCAATTAAATATCATTTAAATAAATACAAATAATGATAAAAATAAAAATAATTATTCCCGAGTTTGAGGCTTTACATTCAAATAGTGAAATTAAATCATTTTAAACTGTTAGTAAAATAAATTCTAATAAATAAAATAATAAAATAATTATTTCGAGAAAGTCAATTGAATATAATTTAAGTGAATGCAACAGTTATCGTGGTACATTTTTCAAGAATGGTACAATTTAATAAAATGAATATATACAAATTAATAAAATGTTTATATTCTAGGTTTGGGTCGTCACAGTTATCCTAGTCACTTGTGATTAAAATGACAGATCTATACTTCGACTATATAACGGACTCGAAGATAGAACGACACCTTATAATCAATGTTAAACTAGTAATTAACTAGACTTAGATAATTAATAGGATTAAGAGCTTGTAGCCTAATCCTAACATCGAACTAGAGAATCCTATTTCTGAGCCTAGATCAGTTGCCTTCATACTAATCCGAGCTTAAATACTACCATCTCGTATTTGCAACCCCAACTCTAAACTAGTTACCTTTCTTTCTTTCTTTTATTTTATCAACCGTTCAATCTATCCGTTACTTTTCAAAACACTCACTTAATCACTTTCTCACACACTTCTTCACTGAACTAACTAAGGAGCCTCCCTGTGGATTCAACCCTATACTCAAAGCATACTATACTACATTGATCTGTGCAGTTATGGGTTTTAAAACTTGGTTTGTTTTACACGCTTTTTATATAACGACCGAGTAGCGATCACTCTTCTTTGTAGTATGATACTTCGTCTCATAGAAAGTATCATGATGTCTTACTCAATGTGGTCGTTTTCTTCTAAATTAAAATATAGTCAGTAATATATTTGCAGTTGCCCGACAATGTACAATTTACTCGAGGGGTTATCCTTATCCTTGGTTTTCTTGCCCTCGTTTTGTCTTGGTTGTATAGCACTTCCTGTTGTTCATCGCCACCGTTAACTCAAACACACATACTAATAACACAAGATTAGATATTGCCTTTTCTGTTAACTTATTAGCTAAGTATAATGTAGCTACAACTCGAAGGCACTATAATAGAATTAAACACACACTTCGCTATCTGTATGGAATATCATATATGGTTTTATTCTATTCAAGAAAATCATGATCTCCATTATTGGTCATCCTAATGCTGGCTACCTATTAGACACTTATAAGACAAGATCACAAACATGATACATATTTCATTTTGGTGACAGTGCTATATCACGGCGATCTTTGAAACAAGCGATGATGCTACTTCTCCAAACTATGTTAAGATCTTAGCAATTAATGAAGCTAGCCAAGAGTATGTATGGTTGGGATTTGTCATCTAACATGTTAAGGAATAATGTGGTTACTCTCCGACAAAGACGACCTAACTACACTATACACAGATAGTACAACATATATCGCACAAATTAAAAGTGCCTATATATTGTGAAGCATATATCATCAAAATTCTTCTACACATAGAAGCTCCAAACAAGTGGTATTGTTGATATTTAACAAGTACGTTTAAGTGAAAATTTAGCAAATTATTTACTAAAGCATTACCAAGATGACTTTTACACACATGTTCAAAGGTGTGGAATGCGCCGCCTGAAAGATATATTATCATGACTCACCATGAGAAGGAGAAGTTATTTGGGCATTGTACTCTTTTTTCTTCACCAAGATTTTTATTTCACTAGATTTTTCCCTAATAAAATTTTAACAAGGCAGACCGAATACAATACAATTGTTCATAAGAATAATGTACTCTTTTCCTTAGTTAAGTTTTGTCTTACTTTGGTTTTCTTAACAAGGTTTTTAACGAGGAATATTCTTCAAGTGAACATCCAGGGGGTGTTATGAAATATTGATTAATGGATATTCACTAATACACAATTACAAAAAAGCACAACACAAAAAGGCATAATCCTAAATTCCATATTAGGAGATTCTGCAGTTACTAAGTTATGTAATACGAGATTCTGGAAATACTTAATTCTGTAATACGGAGTTTTGCAATACAAGAAGGTGCGTTATTAATTAATGTGAAAGCTGATATCAACACTTGTATAATCAACAACTTCTAAAATTTATACCGAATATTGAGCACCCAGAGGCACTCATTCATTTCCGACCAATCAACTGTATCAACTTCTCTTACACAATTATATCAAAGGTATTATCTCATCGATTACGGCCTTTTATGAATTCACTAATTTCTCCTGAGCAAAGTGCATTCATCAAAAGTTGAGCCATACAAGATAATATCATTATTGCCCAATAAGTGGGACACTATCTTCGAAAGAACCGTCGCTGCAATAACTATGTAGCAGCATTGAAACTTTACATTGCCAAAGCATATAACCAGGTAGACTGGGAGTTTTTATGTCTTTTACTCCTCCGTTTGGGTTTTCATCATAAATGGATTTCGTGGATCATGCTTTGTATCACTACGGTATCTTACTCTTTTTGTACAAGTCGATTGAGGTACCAATGGATACTCTCAACTGGCTTGTTTCATCAGACTTGGCCAGTTAGCAACTAGGATAAGTGGAAAAACAATTCTAAAATGTTTTCAATGCAAATTCATTTGCATATCGTTTTAACCCAATTACACATCTTTAGGAAAAAAATTGGAACATTTAGAACTAATCTCTCAAAGAATCTTTAACTTATGTAAAAACATTTTCCAAAAAGAGTTTCAAAAACTTTTTGAGCAATATTCTCAAGGGCATTCGACATTTAAATAGTTGTTACCCCTTATGATGCCACATCTCCTTCCTTATGACTTCCTCATAAAGCTAACCTTCAATCTTCAATCTTCAATCTTGATTCGGAGAGATCTCCAAGGATGAAGTCTTCACCAATTTTAGATGAGCATATACTTGATAGGTATGTCTTTATATTTGATCATCACTTGATCATTCTATCATCCTTGATTAACCCCAATCACAAATACTTATATAGTACAAGATTAGTTAATAATCAAGCGAGTAATTAAGATTTTAGTTATCATCAAAATTCATGATTAAAGCCTTTTAGACTAACAAGATTGAGTGCTTATCATTTGAAGAAGTATTTTTGCAAGTTTGCGGTAGGTGTAGATATAAATATAATTTTCAACGGATATAAAATGACTAATTTTTTAAATTGTAAGAACTGTCGGTCAATCGACTCGGTCGATCGGCGATTTGGTAGGGAAAGACAACAACTATTTGTTGTTATCGGCTAAGCATGTCGGTCTAATCAGCATGCTCTACCGGCAATCCAAAGGCTACTAACTGACTTTTCTCTTCTAGCATTTCCAGTAAGCACTAGGCTTGTAGAAAACACAAGTGAAGAAGTCTTTTTTGAGTCACAAACTATTTTGAATAAAAGACACATTTTTAAGAGCATGCTTTTGGCATTTAGAAATTTGAAAAAATATGAATTCATTTTTCAAATCACATGAGATGGAAACTAAAATGTTTTGAAGATCATTTGAAAAATGGTTTGAAGGGATTTTACACTAAGAGCATTAAGAGCAATTTTTAAGGCAAACAACATTAAGATGCCGCTACCCTTTTTGCCGTCTACCACCCTTATAACTTCACATCAATATTTTCTTCAAGCCTTCAAGGCTACACAAGTTGGTGATAACTTCAAGGAAGAATAACAACCAAAGGCTCAACAAGTCTTCACCATGCTTATTCTCCACCCTTATAAAATTTAACAATTTCTCAAAGTAGAAGATCAGATATAATAACAAAAAGAGTTTTCTTATCATCAAAATGTCTATAATCCAACAATTTGGATGGGAGAAGAAAATGAAAGAAAATTATAATTTTGAATTTTGAAAATAGTCCCTATCATTTTTCTCATATTTTTAATTTAGTCCCTATTATTTAAAATTAGTCCATTTGGTCCTCGTTGTTTCTAAAAATGTCAATATCATTCTCATTGTCAAAAATTATGTTGATTTTAATTGTAAGTCTATGAAATGCCTACATTTTCCTTAGGCAAAATTTCACAAAGGGTCTTTATTGCTTCCTTTTGGCTTTCAACTTAGTCCTTTTTGTTTAAAGTTAGCCAATTTAATCCTCATTGTTTTCAACAAATTATCAATTTCGTCCCAACCTTGGAATATATATTGTATCCATAACTATTGTTCATAAAATATTCACATTAGTCCTTATTATAAAAAAACACACACAATGACACACATACACACAACTTGCACACACCAACACATATTCACACAAAGTGAATATATATATATATATATATATATATATATATATATATGTGTGTGTGTGTGTGTGTGTGTGTGTGTATGTGTGTTGTGTATGTATGTGTGTTGTGTATGTATGTACAAGCATATAAGTATACATATACATGCACAAACATTGTATGTGTATGTGTGTTTATAATAAGGACTAATTTGAATATTTTGTAAAACAATAGGGATAAATATGATATATATGTGAAAATTTAGGGATTATGTTGGATTTTTTCTTAAACATTGAGGACTAAGTTGAATATTTGTAATTTTTTTTCTTCCAAATTTGCACCTAAATTCCATTAGAACTAAACTATATTTTAATGGAGGGGACGAAATTAACATATACTTGTAAATAGTGAGAATTAAAATGGCAAACTTGAAATAATAGAAACAAAGTTAAAAATCTGAATAAATAATAAGGACTATTTGAAAAATTTATTCTATTAGGGGACATTTGGTCTATAGAATGATTTTTCTTTTTCGAGAATCACATTTGCAGGAATATAATTAAAACTATTTGGTCCGTTAAAAATATTTTTAGAAAGATTTTGTCAAATTCCTAGAAAATATTGTTATATTTGGTTTAGACTCAATATTTTTAAGAATCTTGGATAATTTTTTAACAATACCCGTAATTGAAAAAGAAAAAAAAAATATTATAAAAAAATGTTAAAATCACGATACACCCTATATACTTTTGTCAACGTGCGAGTAACATATGTCTAAAGTATTTATACAAGTAACATAATTATTTTTTATTTTTAAAAATTTAAATTCTAAATTCTAAAAAACTGGATAGTTAAATTTAATGCTTAAAAAATGTTTATAAATTTTCAATTTTCAATTTTTTATTTAAATTTAATTTAAAATTTAAAATTTTAAAAAGTTATTTTAAAAAATAAAAGTTGAATTAAATTAATTTTCTTATTATTTATTATTTATTTTATTTTTCATTTTCATTATTTTGCTAATTTTATTTATTTTGTTTTTTAAACGTAACAACTAATTTAGATTTATCATATCCTTTTAAAGGTTAACCAAAGTGGCTCAGTGGGGATTAGGAAACAGTAGATGGGTGGGCTTTTTTTTTTTATTGGGTAAAGTCACAAATGATTATTATTTGGTGGCCAAAATACAATTAGTGTAAGTGAATTTACGATTTTCACCTTAGCAATTAGTCTATTTTAAAAGAAAAATAGATGTAATTGTCAAAATGAAACCCAGTTAATAAAGTAATAGTCTTTTTAAAACCAAATATAATTTGATGACTAAAATAAGACCCGATAAATAGTTTAATGGCTATAAAAATATTTTATTTTAAAAATAAAATAGAAAGATTATTGGAGTTAATGGCTAAAGCCTTAAAAAATGTTCTACTAAGGCGTGCAAATATTTTTATGCTTTCCTCCGCGAGGAAACAATGATTTATCATGACCGAGAATCTAGTTATATGTGATGGTTAGTCGTTAGTACACCTTACAACAAGAAATATAATGTATCCTTTCATTTTTGGAGTACAAATTTACTCATAATATTATAGTATTATCAGTGAAATTCAATATTTGTAAATGTTATACATTATTTCATTATATATACCATTAATTAATCATAATTATTAAATTTTATTTATAATATTATAAATAAATTCACTCTATATTTTTTAGAATCTATCCCTCGAAAATAGCAATCGCCATAAACAGAGTTCCACTATCTCAATGATAGAAGACGCGAGAAATTTCTAATCATTTTGCTCGAAATTCCATAGAGTGGTAGGTTAGTGAAATTGGGTTGGCATAGAAGCAAGAAATGAATATTTCGTTCTTCACAACTATACCACAGCAGCCACAATGTATGATAAGTCCCATGTTATACTATAATTATTTGTGACCTGTGCTCAAGGACAAAGCTTCATTTATTATACTCGTATATAAATTTTAAAAGTATGTTATCACCCGAAAGTCAACTTTATTATATCCTTCGTCTCATCTACTACCCTTGAAACCTGACCACCCTTTGCATCATGGCCAAGACACTCATAAACCTCACATCTACCATGTAGTCATTTTTAGAGTATATACTCATAATATATAATGTTATGATGTTATGAGTAGAATTTAACAATTATAAACTGTAGGCATCATTCATCATAATAGTATTAATAATTCATAATTATTATATATTATTTATTATAACATTGTGAGCAAATTAATTACCTCCTTTTTCAAGATCTTCATCCCTTGAAAATAGCAATAGCCATAAAAAGAGAGAAAAACCTATTAGAAATAGATAGACGAACGTCCATTTATGACTGATGTTAAATTCGTCTTATATGTGTAGAACTCATACCATGTGAAAGAGATAAACAACATAATAGTTTTTTTTTTTTTTAAAGAAAGAGTTCCATTAGCTCAATGATGGAACACGCGAGAATTTTATAAACCATTTTGCACGAAATTCCATAGACTGGTAGGTTTGTCTAGTTGGGTTGGCATAGAAGCAAGAAATGAATATTTGCTTCTTCACAACTACTCCACTGCAATTTAGCTAAAAAAAACTCCACTGCAGCCACATTGCATGATAAGTCCATGTTATACAATTATTGTGACCTATGCTCACGAACAAAGCTTCACTAATTATACTCGTATATAAAATTTTAAAAATATGTTGTCACCCGAAGATCAACATTATTAAATCCTTCGTCTCATCTTCTACCCTTGAAACCTCAACTCAACCACCCTTTGCACCATGGCCAAAAAACTCCTAAATCTCACATCTGCCATCTTCATCACTTTCTTTCTTTCAATCCTCTGTCCCGGAAATTCTCAACAATTCTCTCGAATATTGTCGAAGAAAGATTTGGGGCTCAAGAGAGAAAAGCTAAGCCATCTTCAGTTCTATTTCCATGATATTGTTAGTGGAAAAAGCCCTACTGCTGTTAGAGTTGCTGAGGCTGCCATGACAAACAAGTCCCCGACAGGTTTTGGTGCCGTGGTCATGATGGATGACCCTTTAACTGTTGGTCCAAATCTAAGCTCTACTCTTGTTGGAAGAGCACAAGGAATTTATGCCTCAGCATCCTTGAGTGAAACAGGATTATTGATGGTTATGAATTTTGCTTTTGTTGAAGGGAAGTACAATGGAAGCACTCTTAGTGTATTGGGGAGAAACACTGTGTTTTCTACGATTAGAGAGATGCCAATTGTTGGAGGCAGTGGAATTTTTCGGTTTGCTCGTGGCTATGCACAGGCGAAGACTCATACTTTTGATCTCAGAACTGGAGACGCTGTTGTAGAATACAATGTGTATGTCTTTCATTATTGACCTTATATATACAATGTTTTTGTCTTCCATTATTGACCTGATGTTGAATGTCTTTGTCTTCTATTATTGAACATGCATTTGCTTCTAAAAATCTATTTACTAATGTCAATGTCTTTTTCTTGGCTTTTTTGATCTATATCTTAACGCTAAACAATTGTTCTTTTTGTCTTTTCATGGGGAGTAAAATACACAACACCCTAATATGTTTATATACTGAAATTACATTATAAACTTTGTATTTTTTAAAGTACACAAAATTCTCTTATGTTATTTAGAAGGATAAATTTCACACTTAGTTCCTATTATTTAAACTTTTTTAAAGTTGATTTTTAATATTTAAAAATAATTATATTGGTCCTTATTGTTTACACTTTTTTTAAAGTTGATTTTTAAAAATACAAAATTTATAATAATATTTCAGTGAAACATAAGAAAGTGTTGTCCATTTTACTTTTTCATGGGTACGATGTCAATTTTGGGTACCATCTTACGACATTTTCCGATTGCAATATTTAATGGTTTTCCTAAACTTTTCTATATTTCCTTTTGTATTGCTTATTTCAATTGGCTATAACAACTATATACGCCTTAGCCGTTAGCCATGTGATCGAGTACAATTTGTTCCCTGTTAGAAAATGACTCATTGCACCTAATTGTGTACTATGGGAAGAAAAATGGCCAAAAAAAGAAAAAAAAATACTATGGGGAGAATGAATTCAGATCCTCTCTATTTTCTCTCTTTTATTAGATGAAGTGCATTATATTGATCATTAGATTCCATTCTTTAAATCTGGTCCATTTATTTTAAAATTTATAATAAATACCTTTTTCATATTTTCTTCTTCTTTTTTTTTTCCCTGAAAAACTACCAAGTTCTTTTATTTTTTCCCAATCTACCCTTACCAATACAATTTCAGTCCTCACGTCTCTGCCGTCATCCCTCTCTCTCATCCCAGGACGCCAATAAATCTGAGCTTTGTCACCATCTCACACCATTTCACTTGAGCTCGTACCAGTGATATATTCAAAGAAAAAAGCAAATCAGGCAAAATCATGGCAAAAGAATATGCATTGGACTTGGAAGAACACAAAAATTTCCAGATCATCACAAAGAGGTCTCGCGTTGTCTCTCTTACCTCCAATGAAATTCACAACATGGAAAAGGTCTTCGAGCAAGATCACTAGTCATTACCTTGTTTTAGTGTCTTAGAAGCATACTAATTTTCTAATGAGCAACTCAGATGCAAGTTCTCGGATATGATTATACCTTAACTAGCCTGTGAAGTTCATTTACAATACGAAAGCATTCATATATAACGCTGTAATCCATTTCTATAGATGTATCAGAAATCATCAAATGGCTAGCAAATTCAACAATATGCAATTATATGACCATTAAAGGCATTACAAATCCTTAACCCACATATACACAATCGTACATGTCACAACTAATTTCAAGTAATGCTTTCTATCGGGTCTTTCCGTCAAGATCTGGAAATGATGTTTTGTTCAACAGTACTTCTAACAAAAGTTCTACTCTAAAAACTCTAAAGTTCAAAAGCTGAAATTTCACAGATAGACCAAACAGAGCCTAAGTGTTGGGATTGGTATACCCTAAAAACCACTGGTACTGTGACATTTGGATTGTATCTGGACATATTGTATGTCTTTTATTAGTATTATGATTTATATCATGAGCTTATCTGCATTCCTCCCTTTATACTTTAAATGTGAATATGCATGTATAAGGTCCATGATTTAGGTAAATGAATTTTGTCACGACCCCATTTTCGCTAATACTACAGTCTCTGATACTACAAAGAAAGAAAATGATATCCAACTTACAAAAATCATAATTAATCTGGAATCGTGATGCCACGGACTTAAGAAGATCACTCAACCTAAGTCCGATAAGGCATACTATAATAGCCCGAGCACTGTTATCTATAAAATAATACATCAAAGTTATTAAACCTTTCAAATACATTCACGAATTCGTTACAACAATCCTTCACTTCAATACTTCAATGCCAAATAATACATTTCCAAATTATTCTCCATTACATCATAACCTACATAGCTTCACAAATAACTTATAACCCTCCTCCAAACTCATTCCTTATGATCACCTATACCAAGTCCATCATTACACTTGAATCATGACAATTAAATTGATTCCAAAATAAAACTCCAACTAGCACCCGAACCTTTTAAGATACCACAAATCCATAATCCAACACTTAATATATAAGCAATAATAAAGTCTCCCGAAATAGACAACTAAAGCTTAACATATAATACATAATCCAAGAGTCCTTCATATCAATATAAGCTATATAACTTCATAACAACATAAATAACTTCCAATAAACAAGTCAACATCACATTCACTTACAATCTCCTTGAGGCTCGCAATGGAATTTCGGTATTATAACACCTGAAATATGGCCTCCCAAAACACATGAAAAACCTGCATAGCAACTCATAATCTACAAACAACCAACATACAATCCCAATATGGTCTCCGCCACAACACTTCAATCATAACCATAAAGATACATACTGCATATTATAAAGAACTTCAAAAGCCTACCCACCTATACGTAGAAAAAAGACTTATGAAATAACATGCAAGTCTACTAATTTAAAAGAAAACAACTTAACTTAACATATAGTACATAAAGTCAACAAACTTAAGAAGCAACATCCTAAACTTAACAAATATTACATAAATCAACAAGTATCCATCCTAATAATTACAATAAGATTCATGGACATAGATATCAACAAGCAAGCAGACTATGCCTCAGATGTTGGATTATATGCCCTAAAAGCCAATTTTAGGACATAATAATTATTATATTATTTATTTAATGTGGGCAGTCTATTTAAATATAATTAATGCAATTAATTATTTAAATAAGTGTCCTTAGAATAATATTTATAGATTCTATCCTTAAGAGTAAGGATATGAGTGACATAATCTATATTCATAAATATATTCTAAAATAGTTCTCGATCATAGGATAAATTAATTGTGCATTAATTTATCCGAAAATATCGGATTACAGTCTACCATCTAAATAATATGAGATATTGATTTGGGCGATTAGTCTCGTATCGTAAGGGTAGATGTATAAGTGCTTGCTGAGAACAAGTGACTGGACATGACCGCTAATACAACAAATTACATGGAATGGTTAATAATTCGTTGTACAGTGTAATGGTGCAATTAAGTCCTTAGACCTGAGACAGCATGGTTATCTTGTGTTAGGGGTAACGTGATTTGCTGGTGCAATAAAGCTAGTCCTCATCAAGGATTGGATAATATATTCAGTAGTTACGATCTATTCCGGCATGGAGATAGGTGTGTGTAAATACAGAATCTATCAATTAGGGATCCTATGCGATCTATTAATTGAGTAACTAGAAATTATTGGCCAAGGTAGAATAGTGGAAGTTGTTCCACATATTATTCATAAGTTACTAATTAAATAGATTTGGACATATGATTGAGTAATAGAGCTTGACGACCCTATCCATGACTTTAGCTCAATCGGGATAATTTAGACAGAATGAATTGATTGCATGATAATTACTAAGGGTTCGTAGAATTTATACTCCATTATTAGTTTGGTAGTCATGATATACTGCTAGGTATCACTCACGACTTACGAGAATTAAATTAGAAGAGTTCTAATTAAATATTAATTGGATTAATATTATTTCGCTGCCTATTAATTATTAACCTAAGAGGTCACACACAAAAGAGATTCGGAATTAATCAGCAATGAAAATAAATTAAATGTTAGAAGAGTCTAATATTTAATTGGACTTAAGATTGATTAGATTGGAATATTAGTCCAATCATTTAATCAGTCCAAGTCCAGTAATTAGGACTGACCCAAAAGCTAGCCCTAATATGTTCAGGGTTTCCTATAAATAAGAAACTATGACAGACAGAATAGCTAGCACAAATCCTGTGTTTCATAGCAAATATATTTTCTCTAAAACTCGCAGTGGAGGTTTTGCTGATTGATGGCTCGGATCTCGTGTGGATACTTTCGGAGTTTTCACAATTGGGGAGCTTTGAATTGTTCAGATTCTACAACAAATTCGTCACTGGAAAGGTAATCCTGAAAACTTTAATGCGTAATTAATAGTTGATTATTTATACATGTTGTAATCTACGTAATTAGCAATGAACGGATGCATGAGTTTTATTTATTTCCACTGTGTTTATTTAATTATAAAATTTTAAATACCATGCACGATTTCCAACATCAGATTCAATAATAGGATCAACAGGCATGAATTCCACATACTCCACCTCAAGCTCACCTGAAATGTTAACAAACGAGGGTGAGTTTTCACAAACTCAGTGAGGGTGAATAAGGAGCATTTAGATTTTCCAAACTCATTTTGAAACCATGAAATGACAAGAACATGCAACAGTTATAAAGGTGCAAGAATGTAAATAACCACATAGTAAAGATACACTCCTTCTATTGATATCGTCTCCTTCTAACCCTTTCACGAACTCATCCCTTATATGCCAACACGGATGTACTCTGGATGTACATCAAACCTAAGACCTAGACCTTTGTGAAGCTCTCCGTTCAAAATGGGATAGGGATTAGAACCCCGGTAGTCATGTAATCGCCTGGCAATACCTATGCCGCCTAGTGCAACATGACACTACCGTGTCGATTTTAAAGGTTGCAACCTTACAAGACACGTCCCATACGCATCCAAGACAATCATAATCATACAATCAAGACAAATAGGAAGAACAACGAAGTAGGTTGTTTTCCGAGCAACTTAGCAATTCATAATCATTTCATAAGGCATCAACCATGTAGCCAAGTATCTAAGTTACATTTAGCATGAACACAACCTCTGCAACTAAGCTAAACACATTGACATCTATTCGAGACTTGTCAGTAGATTTAACAATAAAAATGAACTTTGAAAAATTAGTTAAAAAAAGCCCATCACCTCTAGAAAGCCAAACATGTAAGAATGTAGCCAAGAACCACTCCAATTGCACCAATTTTCCTCCAATTACCACTCAAGACCACTACATAACCACAACAAAACTTTACTAACTTTAAAGACAACTCAAACCACTTTATAACAAGTCAACTAGCATACAATGAACTATCATTTAGCACTAAAAATAGCAATAACTCTTCTAGCAATTACTCTTTCAATTTCAAGTCTAGACTAGCACATAAACATAATTAGAATCTCTTTAAAAACTTAACATACCAAGGCATAACATTATCATACATTTAGATACTATTTAGCAACAACATATATTAACAAGAACCTACAATTCCACCATTTGACAACACCAATTAACAATATAACTAAGACATTTTCCAATTCTAGCAGAAGCCTAAATTTATCAAACCAGTTGCCTATGCTAATGATCTCAAACTATTATGTTCTTTATGTATAAACGAAACTCTTTGAGTGTAAATGGTTTTAGGATCAAAGGAAGCTAAATTTTGGGTTAAATTCCATAAGTTATGACCTTATTCGTACAACTACTCCTAACTAACCAGATTCAACAATTTCATGCTACCTTTCGAAAATGGCTTTGTCAGAGGATTAAAACGACTGAATTAACTCTTGCTCCAAAAATAAAGTTTGTTCTACACTGAAACATCTAGTTATTATAAAAGTTTCATTCAATTCCAAGTACGTTTTCTATGTAAAAAATGCTCTAAAATTCAGGTACAAAAATCTATACAAAACATAACACACACATGCAAACTTGTATTTTTTTTATTGTTTCCTTACACTTGAGCTAACTATGATCATTATTTTAGCATGCATATCATTTTTACACCTCACTTAGGACATTATACAAACACATAAGCTTCATAGTTGGTTATAGATGCAAGATTAAGAACACAACTACAATCACATGCTAAAGTTCATCTCATAACCATTAAAGAGCTACCACAACACTTTAAACATTAATTCATTAGCTAAAACATGCATTTAAAGCTTCTTGATCATTATCTACAACTTAACATATACATTTATAGCAAGATAATCAAAGTAAAATGCAAATCATATGATTCCCTCACCTTTAGAAACTAGAATATACAAGAAATTAACAATGAACCACTTCTAATCTCCTTGAAATTGCTCCAATTCACCTTCAAAGGCCAAAACCCTAAGAAAATATTTTTCCCTTTCTTCTTCTCTCTCTACCCATCCACTTCTCTTTCTTTTCTTTGATTTTTTTTTTGATCATTTAACTAATATAAGGTTGTAGGAAGTTTAGTTGGGCTTGGGCTTGGGTTGGGCTCTAATTAGATTAGTTTTGTTGAATAAGTAAGGCCCAAATGCTATCTAATTCATCTATTGGCCCAATTGCAAGTCTAGACACTTGTTACTATTCATGCGTTACACTATTCACTAAGGAACTTCCTAAAATGCAATGCACGTAATTTTCTTAATGAATGTGCACTAGAAATATGTTAAATAAGATAAATATGTATGCAAAATAAATATATAAAATAAAATGAAATTATGTTCGGGCTCGGAGCTACTTGTTCAAATAATAAAACTAAGCTAATAAATGTAAGAAAATAAATTTAAATAAAGATACTACTAAGATAATTATCTCATATAAATTAATTAAATACCGATGACACGTTTCCCAAGAAATATGAAAATCATGTTAAGAAATAAATGCAAATAGTTAAAAATAATCACATAATTATGCTCTACCACTTAAAATAAACATATAAACATATGTAAATTAATAAAATATCTACATACTCGATCCGGGGTGTTACAAATTTGGTATGGGTAGTAGCACAAAAGGTCTAAATTATTGATATTTGTGTGATAAAACTAGTTCATAATTGAATAGTGGAGCTAGACACTTCACTAGGATAAGGTTATAGTGAGAAAGTTCCCTAACTAGAAGGTAGTCTACCTTGGCGATTGGAGGTCTTTTTGAACTTATCTCACTAGTGCATATATCATGCATTAAACAAGACCACTATAGGTATGATATCTAAAACAGTACTATCAAAGATGAAGATCAATATACCTTATGCTACTAAGTGGCTAGCGCTCTTAATCTTGAGCATATGTGGATAAAATGACGAAGTGAGGTTCATATACTTTGATTCACCATAGGTGGGATCCTAGATTCCTGGGTCAACAACTCCGCATTTTGGGTATACGGATTTGATCATTTGGAATGTGCATATGCAATATAAAATTCATGTCATTTGTGGGTCGAGTAATTGCCCGTTCGGATTACCCGATAGATCGTCTTAAATATAAGCTCAGTGGTATATCTCCTTTAAGGGTATATCGGGTAATAAGATTGTGGGTCACTCCTAAGATCACATATAATATCTAAAGGATGATTGTATAATAGCTTAATGGTCTCGAGGTTTAGATGCAATCAAGAAGGTAATAATATAGGATAAAAGACATCATCTTGATTGTGAGTATTATATGGAAGGGCATTTAGGTCATTTAGCTTAGTACATCAAAGACAAGTTTCTATATAGGTATAGTAATCATCCTGGAGTGTAAACCATGACTCTTTAGTGGAATAAATTGAGGTTTGAGTGCCAAAATGCAGCTAGGGTACAAGGGCATTTTGGTAATCTCATGAGCTAGGGCGATTATGTCTTCAGGTCTCATTTCTAGCCGAAATCCTTAATTAATGTATTTGCAGTGAAGTGTAGTTTCTAAATATGGCATATATTCAAATTTAGAAAGTCCTAATGCAATTGGGATTCCAAATTAGGAAAGAGTTTCATTTTATAAGTAGAACTTCCAAAATTGGACAATTGAGCTCATTAAGAAAATTTATAGACAAATGAGTGTGTCAAGCATGTGTTTGAGTGTGTGTAGTATGTGGAAACCATGTGGTGGCATGTGGATTATCTGCAGATATGGAGATCATTTTTAATCAGGGCCAGAAGCCAGGAATGTGTCTAGATACATTCACGACTATACTAAGACTCTATATTTTGAACTCCTGCTGAATATTGCATGTCAAAATAATATTGTATGCTATTATACACACCATCATATGCCTATCAACTCTGGAATGTATCCCACACATGACACATACATATACACACTCAAAAAACTGTAATTGCAATAAAAAATAAATTCCCACAAGTCGATAGAACATCGTGGAACATGAATTCGGTCATAAGAGGGAAGACTATTGAAGTTTGAGCCCTTGTTCAATTTATTGCACAAAGGACAGCCTATAATCAGTCCAATACAATCAATTACACATGTGTATCATTGTGTATTAAGCCAACGATTAGGTAACATGCGCAATACTATTCACTATCGTCGAATGTCTATGCCTAGTTCGAGTAATATGCGTTTTTGCATTCATTCACATTGGCATGTATATATATGTTTTCTGCTGCATTTTAACTCCTAAATTGGCCTAGGATTAGTATACATGCACCTGATCTTTCAATAAGATGGTGACAAAGCTCTGATCAAAAAGAAAAAAAAATGGTGACAAAGATAAGGTTTAATGGTGTCGTGGGTTGAGAGAAAGAATGTGGGGAGAAGCTTGAGGAGGGAAAATTGTATTGGTAAGGCCGGTAGATAGTGAAAAAAATAAAAGTATTTTTGTTATTTTTTCAGAAAAATAAAAAGTATTTAATACAAATTTTAAGATCAATGGATCGGATATAAAGGATTGCATCTAATACTTTATAATATTTCTCATCTAATAGAGGAGAGAAAAAGTAAAATAAAAGAAAGGATTTGGATCTAGAGGAGAATGGCTTACATGTACCCAAATTATACCCTAATTCTAACTAGGTCCCTCAAACCTAAGAATCTCTGGAGGGATCTCGTAAGTTAATAAAACCTGCATTTTTCTTTATAATGGCTGTAAGGTAATATGGACTTTCTGCATAGCTTAAATGCGAAAAAGAGGGAGAGTGACATACAGGTCCCCTATGCTCCAATCTCAACTAGTTTTCCCAACTTTTAAAAGCCTCTTGATTCTCCCCCACCAAAAAAAGAAGAAGAATGCTACAATAATAACCCAATGAAAGTCAACAACAATGATTTGTAGGAATCCCTGATATAAGTCGGGTTTTGCATATTTTTATATTTGAATTAGACTTTTTGCACTCAATTTGAGCATAATTAATAAATCTTAAGTGCATTAATCTGTTCGTAGTTAAAGTGAGACTTTTTGCATATTTCAGGACTAAAAGGTTGTTCGTATATGAAGAAATAAACAAATATGAGGACGTGTAGATCAAGATAAAGATGAAGAGTATTACTATTTGACTGAAAGAAGAAAATTTACGAACCAAATATGGGATGAAGAAACAAAGAGTGAAAATAAAATTAATAATAATAAAGAGAAGTCCAAAAGTCACGTGGACTTTGGACTTAAGGAATAAAAAAATAGTTGTTGGTCAACAAAGTCCAAATTGGACTTTGAAGACCAAAGGAAAAACTATATAAGTCAGCCTTAGCCAAGGCCCATTGGCCAAGGCGTTTAAAAAGAAGAAGTCATATGCCTATATAAGGCATATTGTTATGAAAATCTGGATATTTATGAACAGTAGCCGTCGGGCACTGTTTAAATAGTGTTACTGTGTAAATAGTAACCGTTGATATTTTGTAAATAGTAATCTTATTTTCTTATAAATAGAGGTTCATTGTAATTCATAATTCACAGTGAAAAATCAATAGAATTCTATCTCTAGTTTTCTCTTAGTACTTTATTATATTATTGGCTATATTATTGTCTTTCTAACAATAGTTTTATAACACGTTATCAACACGAGTCTCTACTGATGCGTATAAAATGGTGCGTTATAAATATGTGCAAAATAACCAAGTTTTAATAACTCGCAAGTGTACAGATCTTGTAGTGTAGTGTGCTCTGAGTACGGAGTCGAATTCCACAGGGAAGCACGTTAGCTAGCTAGTGAAATAGTATGTGAAAGTGTTTAAAGTGGAAGCGTAACAGTTTGTAGAAGGCGTTTGATTAAACTATACTAAACTAAACTAAACTATCTAAGTAAAACTAAGTATTTGTAGAATATGAGGGGTAAGGATCTAGGGGGATGGACATGCAAATAGGCAGTTTCTATAGGCTCGACATTCAGTTTATCTAATTGTATGCAAGGATTTAAGCTACAACCATTCACCCGGTTAGTTAAAAGCATTGACCTAGTTAATCTACCTAGTTCATTTTAACCGAGTACAACAAGGCAAACTAAACTAAGAAATTAACTTTTCGGGTAGAAACTATGGTACAACCTATTGTTTCATAGAATCTATAGTACAACCTACAGATGCAATATTAAAACAATTATATGACACGAAAAGTAAAGCGATCATAACATCTACTTACAAGCATTACGTATGAAAGACAATACTAAATTAAAGCAAGCCATATATTGCAATTGAATTAAATAAACTGAATCCGAGACAATATATTAAAAGACTGTCATTTACAATGTCATCCCCTAGATAATAACTTTACTCAGACATAATAATAAATACAAGTAGTACAATTAAGAGAGTCAAGAAAGGCTCCCCCGTTATGACGACTTTGTATTTCTAATTCCAGGAATTTGAGCAGAGGTCCGACACAAAATAGTTATTCGGGCGGAATTTCCCCCGAATAAGAGCAACTTAGGCAGAACTTCTCCCGAATAAGAGCTTTTCTATTAAAAGTTATTCAGGAAGAACTTTCCCCATATTCTACAATTACTGCTCAATTAAACAAACTAATTAATTAAAACTAAAATTAAAACTAATTAAATTAACTAAATAATTAATTAAAACAATAATTAAAAACTAAATTATATTCTAAATTTGAACCGGGTTGGGGGGTATTTATAGGCAAAACATTTCAAGCGCGCTCGAGTGCCAAGCGCGCCTCTACTCTAACCTTTGCCTGCTCGCTACATGTTTTTTCCGGAATGTGGTAGAAGATACTATTGAGGGCGCTCGAGCGCCCTTCTGCTGCATCGTTGGTTTTGCGCCATATGTAAATTCCACAAGATGGTGGAAGCTTTTCTGAGGGGCGCTCAAGTGCCTTTTTGTTAACTTTTTGACTCTTGAATTTTGACTTTGACCGGAGTGTTGATTGAGGCGTTTTCGGGCATTTTTCATTATTTTGACCCTCCAAACGATAGAATTTGGCTAAAATCATGCAGCGTGCAAAGCAAAGCTTGCGTTTTGCTTAGAATATCGTTTCTACCCAAAAAACTGGTATGATTTGTAAAAAACGGACATAGGTCACTATTCAAGATCATTCAGGTCAATGTTCTGCGTCCGATTTTGTGCTAGTTTTGGCCAAATCTTTTCTTTATAAGCTTTATTCTTCCACCAGTTCCTATGTTTCTCTGTTCTCAACTTCTTGACTTGCAATTTGAATCGTTTTGGGTCTGATTTTTTACTTTCAGTATCAATCTACATTGCATCAAAAGTCGATAAGTGTTGCATTTTATTCCTAAGTTATGATACAAATGTAGTGTAAATACAATGGTTTGAGTGCTGCAAATACAATCACATCAACATTCCCAAACCTAAACCTTGATTGTCCTCAAGCAAGACTATTTTTAAAACAAATTGAAAGTGAAGTTTTTAAAAATTTTTACAAGTCAAAACAGATGAATGCTATCTATCCCATCTTTTTGTCAAAAATTTCCAACATGAAACATGAGAAATGCAATTCATTACATTTAACTTATTTATCAGTTGATGACAAACATGATAAAAGAACCTTGTACATAGTTTTCTCAAACAGATACTCTTCTTGGAAATGGACTATTGATAGTTTCGGAGTACATATTTAGAAGTAAGCTAAGCAAATAAGTTCATTCAACTCCTAACTTTGAAGTCATGCAAACAGATTGGACTTTAATATTCTCACCTTATTGTAATCAAACTCTTGATCATGCCTTAACCCTTTTTACATTTGCAAGAGAAAAATAAAAGTACAACATTCTACTATCTCTTTATAGTGCTCAGTTTCTTTTACTTTCTGGATATCCCATGTAGCGAGCTTTAAGTCCAACAATCACCCGCCATTATGACTGAGGTTGCCAAGTTTTAAAGGGACCCCTACGTGCCTTAATCACCTGAGATATCCAGGCTCAAAACCTTACACTATAGTACATATCCCAAATTACAATGTCTAGGATAGTGGTGCTTAGAGATTTACAACATATTTACACCAAAATTATTCAACAAATGTATGTACAACTATTTTTCTTTCTTTTTCCATTGTTTTCTTTGTTTTTCTCTTTTTGTTTTTCTTCTTTTCTTCAGAGTGTACATACAAACAGAGTAACTGTAACGCCCCATCCCCTCACAGAAACAAGAGCTCTATATATCCACTAAACACAACCCGATCCAAAACCCAAGTCATAAACTTTTAGGGGAAACGGACAGAGTCTCCCCTATACAGTGGACATTCCGAAAACCTATAAGCAATCAAATAAAACCACGAAGTAAAAAGAACAGCATTTCTAATTGAAATCTCAACTTCAAGGCCATCCGAGCCTGAAACAGGACAAGACAATATAAATACATACGAGCATGCATTCCCAGTATAACTTCTTTACAGAAACCGCTTATCATACCACTCCATGATAACATCTAAACATACTTAGAATTTAAAGACAACCATTTCAACCCCCACGGCCAACACACAAGCACGCATCAAACTAAAAGTAAGAATGCTAGTTATTACATGCCATGGATACTTATCATACATTAAATTCAAACTTACAACTAAATAATATATACATGAGCTCAAGGCTCCAAAATAGAACATAAACAACTAGCAGATTCTCTACATAACAGTAGAAACACATCCACCTCAAGAGCAAAGAACACAACAACTATGGTAACTGTTCTGCCTGTACCTCCTACTCCTCACCCTCAACTAAATCAAGTTGGGGTTCAACCTCAGCATCTTCTGAAACATGTTAGCAAGGTATGAGCAACCACTATTACTCAGTGAGGGATAAAGTCTACCCGGGCATGCAATGCGACAATTATAGAAATTAAGCAATAAAAGAAAGTAAAGTACAACTGAAATAACAAATAACCACACATATCAAAGGATACGATACACTTAACCCCAACACTCCAGAATTCTCTTATCTCTGATCACGAACCACGAGTCATGAACCACGAACCACATTCAACGTGCCGGTATAAACCCCCAATCATTCCAATGGGTACTCCGGATGTACCCGATCCTACGACCCAACACCCCTTGACATACTCCATACCAGGCGAGTGAGAGAATAGGGTACAGAGCTAGAGCACTAACCCCGACAAGCTCAATGCTGCCCAGAGAGGCCCGTCGCATCCGCCCTGAACAATGAGGTTGCGCAACCACAATGCAATGCAAGTATGATGACAATGACAATATAATCAATAAACACGTTTAAGGACAACAAAGTAGGTTGTCCTCGCACATGAATTTCCATTAACAGGCATTTGTAACCTAGATAGCATAATACTTTCTAGTTGACATATAGACAAGGACATAACAATACAATTAAAGTAATTAAGCAATAACTCGTAATCTACACGATAACCATTATAATGAAAAATCAATGAATCAGTTAAGATGGCAAGTATGATGCAACCCTCACCTTTATCGAGCTCCAAGATGCGAGAAATAGCTTAATGGATCGACCCTATCATGCAATAGAATATATATTTATCACGAGGATTCACATAGCTAACATTTATAACCGATATAACCAAGTTCACATCATATAAGCATTTAACAATGTTCGGTCTATATATCATTCAACTAAGCAATATAACCATGAAATACAATAAAAATCAATATAGGAAGCATATGGTGCGACATTTCAAGCTAATTCAAGTCTAATTCTCAATTTCAATTATTATGCTTAAAGTCAATAGAAATTATGTGCCTATGAACTCATATGATAACCAAACTCGAAACCGACTTCACACCTCATTCAAGGACATTTTATGACCCACTTAAAAGCTACTAAATCCTGGTTCCACCTACGTTTATCCAAAAACCTCGATTTCCCTCTTACGGTTTTACAAAGGAGCTATATCACCTTAAACTCCAACCGACGTCATAAATGCACGAAAAATGCCTCCATGACCTACTAAGACAAAGCCCTATATAAAAACGAGCAAATGGAAAACTCCGTTTTTTGGCCCCGACTTAAATTACGTCCATTTTCATGATTTTCTCAAAGAGCACCTCAATTTTATTCCACATTATGTCAATCTAACATGCCAAGGACCTACACGAGTGAGGAATTCAAAATCCGAGGCAAAAATATTTTCTATTTCATTTTCATGGCAAAAGTACTATTCAATCATCTTCCCCAAGTGTCATTTTCATTTTCAAGCATTCAACAAGAAATTTAAACCATCAAATATATTCTATGAAGTCATTAGAGCATATAAGAAGCAACAGAACAAGCATTAAACCACTACAATATTAGATCACAAAAATAATAGCACAAACTTTAATTGAATTTAATACAAGAATAGAATGCACTCTCACCTATTTTGAAGATCAAAGAATGATCTTAAGGTCCTAAGGATGAAGCACAACCAATTTGGGAAGCAAGGAAGCAAGAATGAAGCAAGGAACAAATTTTTTTTGGAGAAGTTACTATTCCCGTAACTCTTTTTCGGCCATTTTTTTGACCCTTTTTTTTTGTTTATTGGCTTATAATGTTCTCATGAGATGGTCAAATGGTGGGTCAAGAAATTAGGGCATTTTAGTAAGGGTAAATGGGTCACTTGGGTGATTAAATTTCAGCAAAACAAAATGCCAAAAATCTAAAAAATGTGGAAAAATCCCGCTAGTACTATTCATCAAACATTTTGTGAATTTTTTTCCATTGATCCCAATATACAATGCACGCACGGTCAGGGGCTATAATCCCCTAAAAATATGTAGTATTTTATAAAAATATAAAATGCATGAAAAGAAACAGTTGAATTTATGAAAATATGAAAAAATGAAGTAATTAGCTAAGTTACATCTAAGTTGACCATTTAATGAATGTAATTAATGAAGTGCTGGGTTTGGGGTGTCACAGTAACATAACATAATGTACAGACATGGCATAAGAGTTTAGATTTCAATCACAAGAAGTTCTCATAATAAACGGTAATCTTATCTCAGTCCTTTCATAATTGCATACCTATCAATTGAAGAAAATAAGAGTAGCTAGGCTTACTAATGAATATAGTACTCCAAAGTTTTTCTTACAGAGTTTTCTCATAGTTTTCCAATACATAGCTAACAACACAGGTTCTCAAATCATCTAAATCATATTCCTTTAAACATGTAAGATAGAAAATTATTCTTTCTCATGAACAAAATGATGTATTTCTTGCAAATTTTTTAAAAATATTTTCATGAAATACACGCACCCCCACACCGAAACTTTGCTTGTCCCCAAGTAAATAGCAATATAAGAGTGATAGTGTAATATGCAAGTAATAACATAATGACAAATGCTACATCCCCAAACATATAGTTTGCTTAGTCTACAACGCATGTAGATCAGGTATAAAGGGAAATGTAGTAAGAAAAGATATCACCTAATGTGAAGCATTTTTATGTTGATGTCAAAGCTTTTCTACTATCTCTTGCCAAAACATGTATCATTTTGCAATGAAAGATTAGTAGAGAAAGAATTTTACAGATTATCATCAACACAGCAAAAAATAGTTATACTAAATAAAAATAGACAAACAAATATATAGGGGAGAAACCAAAAAGAAATATGGTCAAGGAAAATAACTAACATATTAAGCAAATAATTTAACTACCAAAACCATTTATACTCTTTTCTAGGGTTCTAGAGTTATGACAAGAATTTAAACAAACAGTAAAGCATTTAAAAAGAGCACTAGGTTGCCTCCTAGCGGTAATAAGTTTATCGTCCTCAGTCAAACTGCAAAAATCACACAAACAGAAAATAAACACACATAAGCATTTTAAAAATCTAAGTTGCCTCCTAGCAGCGCTGAGTTTTATGCCCTCAGCCAGGCGCAGATGTTAAGGCCATCTATGTTTAAAATTATTCGCCACATATTGCCTGATAATCATTTCAGCATAGATTTTGAATGGAAAAGGATCATGCAATAGATGATGGTTCATTGTTCCTTCAAAACATGTCTTTTCCAGGTCACCTTGAAAAGGTGACAATTCCCATCCCAATGTGATGTGTGTGGGAATGTTCATGGATATATTGTAAACAGGGGTCATAGTTTGTTGTAAAACAGTGTGTCCCATTTGGTCAACCCCTAAGTTAAAAGATGTATGCAACATATTGTTCAGAAATGGGTCAAATCCAAATTGTGCCTCCATGGGTAATGTTATGAACTTCACAACAGAGGAAGGCGTATCTAATGAAGAATTAAGATGGCTTTCAATAGGAGAGATAATGGATTGCGAAGTTTCTTTGTCAGAGTTAAAACCAGTTGAAAAGGACATAGAAGCATTTGACTTATTCCCTTGGTCAATTTGATACAAAAGTCGTTCAATCTTTTCTTCTTCAAGTGCCAAGAAGGATGTAAGAATTAAAGTAGACTCAATAGACTCGTCTTGACAGAATATAGATTCTAAGGAAGTGTGTACACTTATCTTCCTTGATGAGGAATCAAAGTCAGGTTGAGTTATGATATTACTAAGGTCATCATTTCCTTCTAAGTGAGGCATTTCTTTTTCTTTTTCCTCAAATTCATTTTCCCTATCAGATTTCTCCCAAATAATCTTGCTCATTTCATCAGTCTGTGCACATGTTATTTCATCAAAAGGGTTCACAATAGATTGAATGTGATGCTGATCATCAGTCCAACTAAGTGCATTCTCGACTAGTTGGTCTAAAGATTGAAGCATGTGAGCATTGGTTTGGACAAGTTGAGAAAGTTGGTCAATCTTGTCATTGGTCATAGATTTGGGAGAAGCAAAGTCAATCAAATCATCATGTTGATTATTTTGTTTGAAAAGATTAATGATAGGGTCAACAGAAGATTCAGATTGAAAAGGTGTAGGGACTTGACTTTCAAAGTTTTGAGAAAAATTTTCTTGACTCCAAAGTAATGACTGGCTTTGCCATTTCGGAGTGTGTGCCTCAGACAAGTTGTCTACCTCATTTCTAGTGTTACACTCTCTACCCTGATTATCTCCATTAAACTATTTTACCTCATCAACCCGATTTTGAATAGTTTTGTGATGAACGAACCTATATTGGTCTTGTGAACTCATGACAAGTTGAATAGGGTACTCGTCTTTTTCCCACCCATTTGTGCTTTCGGCTAGTTGACCGATTTGGTCTTGTAGCCTACCTATAGATTGGTGGTTGTTTTCAACGAGTTGGACAAGTTGGCTGAACTTGTAGTTGAAGTTTGGTTCAGGAGAAATAAATTTAACCGAATTAGGATAGCAAAAGTTTTGATTGAAAGAATCACTTTGAAAGCTTTCGCAAAACTCGGAATAATTGGGGTTTTGAGATACAAAATTTTTAGAATTTTGAGGCATAAAAGATGCGGCATTTTTATCCCAAAATAAATTTTGATGATTCTGTCACTCCGGTTTATATGCATTTGAGTACAAATCATTGTTAGAAAAACAATCCTGAATAATAGAATCATAACTGCGAAAAAACTTGGGATTTTGGGGACAATTTTCAAAGGTATGCCCAAATTGAGATCAAACTTTATATGTATTTGGGATAGGGGTTGAGTTAATTTCATTAAAATCCCATTGATCGGATGAACCATTAAAACGAGTCATATTTCCGATCATCTAAATTTTTCAAACATTTTATGCAACTAATATACTATACAAGCAATAATATAATTTATACAATTTAAAATAAGTATAGACAATGTAAACAATAATTATAACACTTTAAACAGCAGTTTTAAAACAAGTATATACAATATAGACAATAATTACAATATTTTAAACAAGTTCACAAATACTTTTATTAATAAACCGTGCTTCCCCAGTAATGGCTCCAAAAACTTGATGTGTATAAAATGGTGCGTTATAAATATGTGCAAAATAACCAAGTTTTAATAACCCGCAAGTGCACGGATCTTGTAGTAGAGTGTGCTCTGAGTGCAGAGTCGAATTCCACAGGGAAACGCATTAGCTAGTTAGTGAAGTAGTATGTGAAAGTGTTTAAAGTGGAAGCCTGACAGTTGGTAAAAGGCGTTTGATTAAACTATACTAAACTAAACTAAACTATCTAAGTAAAACTAAGTATTTGTAGAATACGAGGGGTAAGGATCTAGGAGGATGGACATGCAAAGAAGTAGTTTCTATAGGCTTGACATTCAGTTTATCTAATTCTATTCAAGGGTTTAAGCTACAAGCATTCACCCAGTTAGTTAAAAGTATTGACCAAGTTAATCTACCTAGTTCATTTTAACCGAGTACAACAAGACAAATTAAACTAAGGAATTAACTTTTCGGGTAGAAACTATGGTACAACCTATAGTTTCATGGAATCTATGGTACAACTTATAGAGTCAATATTAAAACAATTATATGGCACAAAAAGTAAAACAATCATAACATCTACTTAAAAACATTATGTATGAAAGACAATACTGAATTAAAGCAAGCCATATATTACAATTTTGAATTGAATAAACTGAATCTGAGACCATATATTAAAAGACCATCATTTACAATATCTTCCCCTAGATAATAGCTCTACTAAGACATAATAATAAAACAAGTAGTACAAATAAGAGAGTCAATAAAGGCTTCCTCGATATGACGACTTTATATTTCTGATTCCAGGAATTTGAGTAGAGGTCCGACACAAAATAGCTATTCGGGCGGAGATTCCCCCGAATAAGAGCTACTTGGGAAGAACTTTCCCCGAATAAGAGCTTTTCTATTAAAAGTTATTCGGGCAGAACTTTCCTCGTATTCTACAATTACTACTAAATTAATCTAACTAATTAATTAAAACTAAAATTAAAACTAAATTAAACTAATTAACTAATTAAATAAAACATTTATTAAAATCTAAATTATATTCTTAATTTGAACCAGGGAGGGAGGTATTTATAGGCAAAATATTTGGGGTGCACTCAAGCACGAGCGTGCCTTTGCTCCGACCGTTGCCTGCTCGCCACGTGTTTCTTCCAGAATATGGTGGAAGATATTGTTGAGGGCGCTCGAGCGCCAGTGAGGCACACTCGAGTGCCTTTCTGCTGCATCGTTAGATTTGCACCACGTGTAAATTCCAAAAGATGGTGGAAGTTTCCTTGAGGGGCACTCGAGTGCGCCTCTTGAATTTTGACTTTGACCGGAGCGTTGACCGAGGCGTTTTCGGCCGTTTTTTACTGTTTTGACCCTCCAAATGATGGAATTTCACTAAAATCACACCACGCATAGGGAAAAGCTTGCGTTTTGCTCAAAAGGTCATTTCTACCCGAAAAACTGGTATGATTTGTGAAAAACGGACATAGATCACTATTCAAGATCATCCAGGTCAATGTTCTACGTCCGATTTCGTGCTAGTTTTGGCCAAATCTCTTCTTATAAGCTTCATTCTTGCACCAGTTCCCATGTTTCCCCGTTCTCAACTTCTTGACTTGTAATTTGAATCGTTTTGGGTTTGATTTTTCTTTTTTCAGTATCAACCTACATTGCATCAAAAGTCTATAAGTGTTGCATTTTATTCCTAAGTTATGATGCAAATGTAGTGTAAATACAATGGTTTGAGTGCTACAAATACAGTTACATCATCTACCATTGAGTTACTTGGTAGAAAGTTATGGTGGGAATCACATCTTACTCTTTGAATATGAAAAAGAAAGCTTTGTCGCAGTTTTGAAGCTATTTCAGATGGAGGTATTCTCAAAAATTTTAAATTAGCAACTGTTTGTTCGCACCGTTTAGTACTCAATTGGGTTCAATGTAATAACAGTACAATGTTGGCACAGAACTAGTAATATATGATGAAAAATAACTGAAACAATAACTAAGCACAAGATCAACTTACTGATCATTGCATGTATTATCTGTATATGTGTTGTTTCAAGAAACTCTCTGCTAAAAGTTGGGTTTGAAAACAAAAAAAAGGCTCGATTATGTTTTTATAGGTCCAATTAATGTTTATCAATAATGGAGCTTTTGACTTCAAAATGTAGTAAGCATAGTTCAACTGTTCAACACAATTTGATTGGTTGCTTTAATATAGAAAAGTAATTGATAGTTGATCTTCTCGTTCATTCTATTTCGGCTTGACTCTATAAGTTTTCCATGTCCTTTCACACAACGTTTTTGGTGAACTCATGCCTTCACTGCAATGCTTAATTTTTATGTTGTCCTTTTTTGTTAATTCGACAATTATTATTTATATGGATTCTTAATACTTAAATTTATTTAACTTGGGGAAGTTATTAAAGAAGGGAATAACAAATCTTAGTAGGATTGTGTTAAAATATTTTTCCTTTATTATCTTATTCTTGAAGGATTGAAATTCACATTGTTATAGTGAAAATCCCATTGAAATTTATAGAAGGCCAAAATTTTTAGTTGGCTTAATACCATTCCCTGAAATGAATAGAATTAAAATTTTCCGATGTGATTTGAAATTAGATTTCCCGAAGTGAATCAAAAATTGCATTACCTGAAGTGAATAAAATTAAAGTGGGTAAAACTACATTCCCTAAAGTAAATTAAATATAAATTCCCTAAAGAAATATAATTAAAAATTCCCTTAAATGAGTGGAATTAAGTTTCCTGAAGCGAATGGAATTGAAATCCCCTGAAGTGGATAATATTTATTTTCTTGAAGAAAATAAAATTACATTCCCTGTAACGAATTAAACTATATTTTCCGGAATGAATAAAGTTGTGTTCTCCAAAATGAATGAAATTAGATTCCTCGAAGTGAATCAAAATTGCAAATTCCCTGAAATGAATATAATTGCAAGTTCCTTGAAGTGAATATAATAGTAAATTCCCTGAAGTGAATGGAATTAAAATTCCCTAAAGAGAATGGATCTAAATCCACAAAGTGAATGATATTGAATTTCCTAAAGTAAATTAAATTACATTCTTTGCAGCGAATGAAATTATATTCCCAAAATCATAATAAAAAAAAGGGTTTGACCGAGCTAATAGGGTTTGACCCACTACTCTTCTTATTCTCTTTTTCCTCTTTCGTCGCACTCTTCCTCTTCATTCCTCCATCATTTTTCTCTCTTTTACTTCATCTTCTTCTTTATATTCAACACCGAAAAAAAAGGTTAACAATGGATGACGATTTTATTACTGCGATATTATTTACTGAAGGTGCAATTATTATGACTCTTATTCTTATCCTCATTTTCTACAAAATAGAATTTGGAATATAAATGTCAAATTTAGTTAGAATGGTTGCAAGAAGGATCTATATCATAGATCCGAATCTTTTGGTAAGAATAATTATATTCTAGATGTCTGAATCTTGAGAATATTAAAATGTTGATTACATTAATTGATTATTGTACTTTAATCTTCATTTTATTTGTAGCTCGTTAATTGTTTGAAGTTATTGAAGGTTGTCATATTATTCTCTTTTATGATCTCATATATAATTTTGTTGAAGTATGACCAACAAAATGCATATATCTTACTGGAAGAATGCATTTTATTAATAGTATTCCTATGACAGTTGTATAAAGATATAGTGATCCAAGCACTTTCATGCATTGAAATGATTACTTGTGTGGTATGGGTGTCACGATAATGAAAACAATTGATGAAAAATTCCTATGAACACCCACTAATGAACTATAACATATTGGATCCAAAGTGTTTTATACTTTGGAATGATATGAGAAGAATTATTAAAAATTCATATGGGCACTGATTAAAGAATCAAAGGATTCTATTGCCAAATGAATTTTCATGTACTGCTTGTGCCCAAGAAAAATTGATTAAAAGGCCATCTCTTACTAGAATTGATATCGAAGCTCTTGCATCCTCTACGTTGCTTGATTTAATTATTCGATTACCCATCTATTATCTGTTATTTTAAACCCTAACGGGTGATCGTTTTAAAACACACTTTACAGATTGTTATTTTTATGAGACTCTATCTCCTTCATTAGGGGGAGAAAACTTCAACCTGAGGTTTCATGTGAGATATCTTGGAAGAACCTGAAGTTCACCGTGATACATCTTTGATACCTCACTGTAATATATGTTGGAAGGAATTAGTAATGTGAACCTGAAGTTCAAGAGATTATTCAATTACAGAGTATTGCAAATAATTTACCAGATGCAAAGAATATTGTGAAATCACAATTACTCGCTATGAATGTGTCAACACAAATTCAAATCCTAGAATGAAATATAGCAAATACCATAGCATATGCATCTAAGGCATGCTAAAAGCGTGCTATACATGTTAGTGCGAAAAATATTATACCTTTGAAAAAGGAGAACACATAAGAAATACAGAAATTGTGAATCTCAAAGATCCAATATCTTTAAGGCGTACGACATAATTTATAGAACCAACCGATGTTGGTAAACACACAATCCCATAAGAGATTGACGATAATTAGTCCCTGTAGAGACTAAGGTACCTAGAATTGACAATTTCCATAAAATTATGTATCTACCAAAAAGATATAGAATGGAAAGAAAATTATCATGAATGATATTTTTACTTTCACGAAAGTGCTTGGAATAAAGTGATGAGGATCCTGAACCACAATGTGTGGATGAATGTCGACAAAGACCTGATCGGTCAAAGAAACAGAAACAATATAGTTAGAAATAAATTCACATGACAAATGTGAAATTCTCGTATGTGGGATTGAGGGGAAGCAAACCCCCTTATGTTATTTCCAATCCCACAACGATTAGATACTTCCAAGAAATGCATCATATTAGTTATATATTTCTTAAAATTGCTTAAAGTTGACAATGAATGAGTTAGTATGCTATGTAGTTACATTTTGGTCTATGGTAACTGTAATGTCACCGTTAATGTTTGAATGACTTCATATGCTTCTTATGAAAATGAAAACAACTTGACAATATAAATCACGTAATATTGATATTGAAGTCCATGAAGGACTTATTGTGCCTGAAGCATATGACTCGAAATCTCGGGAAATATAATCAATTGCAAAAGTCTGTGTAAGAATGAAAACATTCTGGAAGAATGTGGTATAACCTTCTTAATATATGTTGACATCATGTTGGTCATATATCTTATTAAGAAGTATTTTTTTCAATTGCTTTATTGTTTTATAATTTGAGTTTAAATGCTAATGATTCTTGAGTGTCATAAAATCTCCTGAAGAGCTTATACAAGTAAACCATGTATTTAAATATGAAATTAAAATATTCTTGGGAAGACAAGAATTTATCGACCTAAAGATCGAGTATTCACTGACGGAATAATTAGTTCATTTTATGGAAAACATTAAAGTGATAAAGCTTATATGATTACTGTCTCAATGACTTGATCTTGAAGGACGTTGTGAAAATGAGATAATTATTGGTCCTGAAGTACCATATTATAGTTCAAATAGTCTCATGAAGTACCATATTATAGTTCAAACTGTCCATTAATGTACTATGCTAATGATATACGGCTAGATATTACCTATCTCTATTAGTTTGTTAGCCATGTATAATGCAGTTTAAACCTGAAGGCATTGGAATGAAATTGAGTGCTATCTATGTGGAACATCAAATATGGACTTATCCTATCCAAGAATGTTGAGATCATTATACGTTGGTACTGCAAATGCTAACCATTTATCCAACCCCTACAAAGCAAGATCACAGATTGCCTATGTATTATTTGTGGTGATAGCTAAATTGTGACAGTCCATGAAACAGATCATGAAGTCTGCATCTTCAAATCATGTTGAGATTCTGGCAATTCATGAGGCTAG
This sequence comes from Ehretia macrophylla, assembly GCA_037974665.1. Classification (NCBI taxonomy): domain Eukaryota; kingdom Viridiplantae; phylum Streptophyta; class Magnoliopsida; order Boraginales; family Ehretiaceae; genus Ehretia; species Ehretia macrophylla. The sequence continues at coordinate 67,995,502 of CM075771.1, read as the reverse complement.
TTGAGAATATATAATGTTTGAGATCTATGTTTTGGAGTCATGTGGATTACCCATCAAAGAAACTAGTATGATCAGAGGTGGCACATAGAAGGTGACCTGATGAAGAATATCTGACCAAGATATTTCTACACACATGAGTTTTAGATTGTATCATTGATATTCAACAAGTAAACGCAAGTGAAAATCCAACAGATTTGTTCACTGAAGTTTTACCAACAAAGGTTGGAAAGTACATGCTCGGAAGTATAGAATACATCACTTGAAAGATCTATCACCATGACTCATGTTGTAATGAGGGGGATAATGTATTTGTGCATTGTACTCTTTTTCTTTCACCAAGTTTTTTCTGCCACTGGGTTTTTCCTAGTAAGGTTTTAACGAGGCAGGACAAATACACTATTTATGATACGAACATGTCGAGCCAAAGTTCTTTTGCATGGATAGACTCCAAAAGAAAGTGAAAGTGATGTTCATCAAAGATTGACGTATGACAACTCAAATGATACTCTTGATATACTCAGATGAGGAGGGGACAATACATACTGTACTCTTTTTCCCTTCCCTAGTTTTTGCCCCAATGGGTTTTCCTAGCAAAATTTTTAATAAGGCAGTGGTAGAGCTTACAATAAGAAAAATGTACTCTTTTTCCTTAGTCAAGTTTTATCCCATTGAATTTTCTTGATAAGGTTTTAATAAGGTATATTTTTTAGCAATAAATATCTAAAGGGGAGTGTTATGTAAATCTGGATATTTATGAACAATAGCCGTCAGACACTGTTCAAATAGTAATACTGTGCAAATAGTAACCGCTGATATTTGGTAAATAGTAACCTTATTTTCTTATATATAGAGGTTCATTGTAATTCATAATTCACAGTGAAAAATCAATAGAATTCTATCTCTAGTTTTCTCTTAGTATTTTCTTATATTATTGGTTATATTATTGTCTTTCTGGCAATAGTTTTATAACACATATGACTCACGGACGAAAGATGGGAGATCAGCGAAGAAGCATAGCAGCGGCAGAAAGAGTCATTGAGTAGAATAGTTTTTTTCTTTCTTTTGGCTTTCTGTAATGATCTTTAGTAAGAAGATGGTGAAGTTTCTTTGCGTTTAAAAGCTGTCATGTTTTCATTTTTTTACTTTAATTTGTTAGAATTGTGTTTATTTTTCAGAATAATTATTTTAGTTTCTTTAGTATGTTAGGCTAAATTCCTTGGCTAAGGTAACGATGAAGCCTTGTTAGTTTTAATAGATACTATATTTGTGATTTAATTTTTTTTCTGTAATTTGATCATTCATGTTTAATGTTTATTCCTTAATCAATTATTGAGATAATATCTTAGATGAGTTTAATCATGTTTTTCTCATGCTTTGAAATATCCTTGATAATCGAAAGTTGTGATTTTTAATGTCGAATATTAATTGTGATTTTTAATTGGGATACAGTTAATGATTTGATCTATAATTGCTCAAGAATAAAAGTACTGATCACTTAGTAGCATAAGGCATGTATTGATCTTTATCTTTGATAGTACCTCTTGGAAAGATTATACCTAAGTGGTTTGTTCAATATGTGACGCACACACTAGTGAGGCTTAGATCGAAAACCTACCAATGACCAAGGTAGATCACCCTTCACTCAACATGTTATTTGAGCCAAGTTGGGACAACCCAACCCATGAACTCATTTAGCCCGATTAATAACTGGGTTGAGTTAGCCGAGCTCGTTATTATCCGGTTGGGCTGGGCTGGGTTGAGATTCAAAAGAATAAACCCAACTCAATCCATTAATTTAGTTAAATGGGTTAATTTGGTTGGGTTCAGACCAACCCATTTTTTAAAAAATAACTCAAAATGTTACTAAGTTAAAAATTTGAACTTACATAAATTAAAAATTGATGTGAGAAATAAAACAAAAATCAAAACGAAAAATTCATATTCAAACTAATTATTTTTAGTTGTAAAACAAATAAGACTGTTACAAAGTAATGTTTTAATTTCTTTCTTTCTTCCACTAATATTGTTCTTCCTACAATTGATCTTAGAGATCTTTACTAGGCGAGTTGGATCCCTCATTGTTTTTTATTTTTCCCTTAAACAACTAGTAATTGTTTTTTTAAATAAATTGACCCTCCTTCCTTCAATTGTTTTAGTAAAATGTCTTTTTCTTCATTACTTTTGACCCCCATCCCTCTATTTGTCTTTATTTTTCTCTCAAATAGCTTATTAATTTTTCTTTTTAATGTTCCAACCTTAATAACATGTGTTGAAGGGAAATCTATAAATAATAGATTTTTATTTTTCATAGAAAAAAGGCTAAATTTAATTGAGTTGGTTGACCGAATCGAGTTGGGCTGGTTTACTGAATTGAGTCAGGCTGGGTTACCGGATCAAGTTAGGTTGGGCTCTTATCTGGGCTGAGTTGGGCTGAGTTTATAGTTTTTAAACTTGAATCTATCTCAACCCACATTCTTGCATGGGTTATAGCCCAGCCCAAGTATAATGACAATTGGGTTAGGCTGAATTGGGTTATTATCAAATTGGGTTAGGTTGTAGCCCGATACCCAGCCCAATTAACATGTTGATCCTTCACAGGAGACTAATTCACTATAACCTAGATCTTGATGAAGTGCCCAACGCCATCAATTGGTTATGAACTGATTCTAGAACCAAGTGTCCATGACTTAGACCTTCTATGCTCGGTCGTTGTGCACCTAAGTCATACACTAAGGTTCAAGGGCCTCTATACAGGTAATTACGCATAAATAAGATAGAGGGAATATGTAACGCCCTGATCCCTCACGCAACTGGGACTTCTATTAACCGTGCTATACTCAACCTAAATCCAAACCTGGGGCACGAAATTTAGGGAAAAAAGGACAGAGTTTCCCTTTTACATAGGACTATCTGAAAACTTGCAAACAATAACATATAACCACAAAACCATAATCTACAACCTCAATCTATTTTATCCTTACAAGCATGCAAGTCAACTAGACAACAAAGTACAACAATAGAAGTTATTACAAACCACTAGCACCTAACTATCACCTAAGACTAAAACTTTAATATTACATTTCTTAAGATAACACAAATACATACATGACCATAAGGTCTCAAATAGTATACAAGCATATAAGGTACACATTCTTCCTTGTTCTACACACTGATAGAGCAGGCAAGCCACACAAGAGGCAATCCCACTTCCAGCTTATAGCACTGATCTTGAAAGGTGTTAGAAACGAGGGTAAGTATACAACATGTATACTCAATGAGAGAAGTGATGCAGCAAACCGAGGAATGCTTTTATGAGATGCAACAAGAATAATAACATATACAACACGAAATAACAAAGTTAATTAGACAAGTATTTAACCACGTATAAAAAGGATACAGTTCCATGTTTGTCTTCAATCACAAGCCACGAGCCAAGATCTTCAAATAAGTGCCGGCAAAACCCTTATTCCTCCAAATTGGGATACTCCGGATGTACCCTAATCCTACGACCCTTTCTCCTGAGGTAGGTCCATATGCCCAGCAGGTGAACTACACCTCTGAGGTAGTAGAGTATAATCAGCGAGAAAGAGAATAGGTACCATGGTAGTCGAGGGAGCACGGCAAGCCCGATGCCACTGGTGTTTCTCGACACTACCATGTCCGAAAAGGTTGCGCAACCCCGGGTGAAGATCACGAGAGGCATGTATATCAAATACCACATAAGAGGAACGACAATGTTGGCCGCCCTCGCAGTTAAATACATATAACACGAAAAGACACAAGATAGCAAGTAAATAATGCATATAAACTTATTAACTATTAAAGAATACAATCCAGAAACAGTAAAATAAGTTAAGATGCACAGAAGAGATAAAGACTCCCTCACCTCTGCCAGGTAGCTAAAGGATACAAGAACTAGCGTCAGTCTACTTTCAACACCTTGGATTGGCTCAATGGATCAACCCTAGCATGTAATACAATATATACTTATCATAAAGAATCTCCTAGAGACATTCGTAACCAACACAATAAAATCACATTAACGGCTCAACTCACAAACTTCTCCAAGTAGATAAACATTCCACACAAGCGTAGTTAATTATTAGTTGACCAATTCCAATACACTAACATGTAATAAGTATAGCACAACCATAAAGACAAGAAACAACATATTCTCACATAAAACTAAGCAAGTAACTTTAAATCATTTCTTTGATCTTGCAACTGACATTCACTATTCTAGAATTCTAACAACCTAGGTAATGAATCATTTCACCTCATAGCAACAAAAGTGACTACACTTTAAACTTATAATATAATACAATTATCATGTACCTCTCATTCTCTAGCATGCGTTTAACTCATTAATGCCCTCGCATATAGTTACAATTTAGAAGTAATATAACAATATAATCAAAATATGCTCATATCCCAATGAGGTAGCTAAGCAACTCAAATCACAAACCTCACCAATAGGGTATACACATGCTATAAAATTGCATATAAACACCTATTCAATCAATTAGAAAGCAATCTCCAACATTTAATTAAACTTTGACACTATTTTCCCTTTGACAACTAAGCAATTTTACTTCCATACGAGATTCAAGGTTCTAATCCCAAAAGAGGCAAGCAACTTATCTTTTCCCACAACCTTCTCAAACAGCTCAATACTCTTTGGATAATCATATAAGTACATAATAACACATCTACAAACACTTATAAGCATCAAAGTAGTCAAATACAACTTTTGCTCATTTCTTTAGCCAAGTTTTTCTTCTCCTATATGTATTTCGAAGTTACAAATCCACAATCTAATCATACCACATTCCTAATTAAGCCAAAAGATACCTATCAAGGCCATGAAAACCTGTTTTAGAAGCAAAAGCTCGGGAAGGCCCCGAGTAGGTTTTAACTACAACTACCCTAACCGAACCCCAATTTCACGCAACGAAAGTACCAAAAGTACTTTCATGCTCTAAGGATACCTAATCAAAAGCCCAAACGTGCCTGGATTACGTTTCGTGAAAAACTCCCTTTCAAAAGTTAGCTAATTTTGTATTTTAACTCAACTTTGGCCAAATTAACTACAAGTGAGCTTTCAACTAGTTTCCATAACATCTAGAGCACCTAAATGATGCATCAATTCATTCCAATTAGCAAGTTTTATCAAAACCCTAAGTTCAAGCACTATTCATCATCTTCTTCGTGAGAACTCAAGCTCTAACCATGGAAAAATCTAATACACAACATAATCATGGTCTAGAGATCATAGTAAGCAAGTATATAACAATATATGAGCATAACTATAGCCTTAATCAACATATCTCAAAATTAAAGAAACTTGACAAAAACTTTAAATCAACAAATATGCAACTCCCTCACATGCAAGAGGTTTAGAAGACTTGGAGGAGCTTGGAGAAGCTTAGAACTAGGTGTAGGATGCTAGCCAAAGATCAAGTCACCAAGAATTGAAGAAAATTTTGCTCCTTTCCCTCTCCTTTGGGCCGTCGGGTATGGGGGGTAAAATGTGAATTTTTTTGATTGTTTTATGAGAAAATGTGTTTTAAGTGCGAAGTTAATGCATGTATGAGTATGTATATACCATAATTCCTAAGTCAATTGCCTACAAAGCTTAGTCAAACAAGGTTAAAACTCATTTGATTGCTAACCAGTTAAAATTAATGTTACTACATACGTAACACTATTCAAATGAAGCAGAAAACATTTTTCTAATGCATACTCTTGAGCTCGAAAGTCCAAAATGACAAATTTCCGATTCATATTATGTGCCATATGACTTAGGAAAAATATTAAATCGAACATTTAAAACATTCAAATTTCTTATGAATAGTGCTCAATAGTAAATCAATTAAACAAGAAGAGTAATGCACATAAGATGCTCCAATAATTTATCCAACAGTTATATAGAAAATGTGGTGAAATTCCCGGGCGTTACAGAATATACATGAATGTATTCATTAACCATTAACAATCACAATATGTATTGATTAACACTGAAATGTCATGTACTAGTGGTCTTTAGGGCATATTAATCCCAACAGACTCTCACTTGTACTAAAGATTACTACTATTACTTGTCTTAAGACCCATAGACTCCATATGAATTGAGAAAACTTTCTCTGTGAGTGTCTTGGTAAATGGATCTACTAGGCTATTAATTGAGACAATTTGTTCTACCACTATATCCTCTCATTGGATAAACTCTAGGATTAAATGGTACTTTCTCTCTATATATTTGCCTTTCTTGTGATTCCTTGGTTCCTTACATTGTGCTACAACACCACTATTATCATAATACATGACAATAGGTCTATTGACTGCTGGCACTACTTCTAATTCTTTAAGGAAATTTCTGAGCCATATTATTTCTTTCGCAGCTTCAAACACTTCTACATACACTACTTCTATGGTCAAATCAACAATATAACTCTACTTGAAACTTCTCCATGAGATAGCTCTACATGATAGAGTAAAGTTGTATCCAGAAGTAGACTTCCTGGAGTCTCTATCAAACTGAAAATCTGAGTCTGTATAAGCTAATGACGTTAGATCGTCTAAGCGGTACTCCAACACATAGTTCTTCGTTCTCCGGAGATACTTGAATATGTGTTTAACCGTGACCCAATGAACTGATCCTGGGTTCGAAAAATATTTGTTAACCATGCCTACAACAAAGTAGATTTCTGGTCTTGTGCATATTATCGCATACATGAGATTACTAACAACCGAAGCATATAAAACTTTCTTCAGACACTGATCCTTAAATTTAGGTAATCCATTCCTAGAAGGTAACAAAACCTTCTTGGAGTCTTGCATGCTAAACTTGACAAAAATCTTCTCAATATATGAAAATTGGGATAATGTTAGTGTCTTATTTTTACGATCACGCGGAAGCTTGATCCCGAGAATATAACTAGTTTTTCCTAAGTCTTTCATCTGAAATTGAGTATATAGCCAAACCTTTGTGGATGACAATATCCCTACATCATTCCCAATTAATAGGATGTCATCCACATAAATGACTAAGAATACAATAACATTGCTATTACCTTTCTTGTACACACATGGATCATCAATATTTTGATCAAAGCCAAAAGATTTGACTACTTGGTCAAACTTGATGTTCCATGCATGTAATACCTACTTAAGTCCATAAATAGACTTCTTAAGTTTACAAACTATGTTTTCTTAGCCTTTAGCAACAAATCCATCCGGTTGTATCATGTAGATGCTTTCATTAAGATTCCCGTTAAGGAATGTTGTTTTGACGTCCATCTGCTATATTTCATACTCAAAATGACATACTATGGCTAATAGAATTCTAATGGACTTGAGCATGGTTACTAGTGAAAAGGTTTCCTCATAATCGATCCCTTCTTTCTGAGCATATCCTTTTGCAACCAACCTTACTTTGAAAGTTTATACTTTCCCTTCCATATTTCTCTTTCTCTTGTACAACCATTTGCACCCTATGGATTTCACTCCTTCAAGTGTAACTACAAGCTCCCAAAATTTATTAGAGTCATTCTGATTTCATTGCATGATGCCATTGGTTAGTATCCACATCTGTAACTATTTCGTCATAACTAATAGGGTCAGCAATCTAATCGATGGAGTCTATCTAAAAAGACTCTATGTAGTATCTATCAAGTTGTTTGACTATCCTCCTACTACGACAAGGCTCTGGGGTACTGGTTATGACAGACTGTTCATTCACTTCCTCATTTGGTGTAGGTACATCAAGAGATCCATGAGGAATCACCTCTAGAGCAATTTCAGAATCTAGTGATGTCTTGATCGATTTATCATTTTCTAAGTATCTAGCATAGCTACTAATTAACACTTTCTTCTCCTTAAAATGACAAAAGATCTCACCTTTAAGATAGCTATGAAATAGCACAGTTCTGATCTTGGTTCCAATTTCGTAGGATTGTTACTTAGTACATAAGCTGAATAACCCTAAACATGGAGGTGCCTCAACCTTGGTTTGCAGCCTGTCCACATCTCCAATGGTATTCTAGGTACTGATTTGAAATAAGTTCAGAATGTATGCTTTTGATTCTAGTGTATATCGCTATAATGATATGGGTAACGTGACATGACTCATCATGGATCTTACCATATCTAAGAGTGTTCGATTTTTTCTTTCAGCTCCACCATTTTGCTGGGGTGTCCCTAGTATGGTTAGCTGAGTCACTATCTCATGTTCTGTGAGGTACTATTGGAACTCACCCGAGAGGTATTTGCCATCACAATTAGACCATATGGCTTTGATATATTTTCCTAATTGTCGCTCCACTTCAGCCTTAAATTCTTTGAACTTTTTAAATGGTTCTGATTTGCATCGCATTAAAAATATATATCCATGTTTTGAATAATCATCTGTAAAGGTAATGAAGTACTTATAACCACCACGAGCTGGTGTGTTCATAAGACCACACACATCAGTGTGCACCAATTCTAATATTTCTTTGACTCTGTGTCATTTAGAATAAAATGGCATTTTGGTCATCTTTCTCTTAAGACATGATTAGCACTGAGGTAACTGATCAAGATCTATTGAGCTTAGATGCCCATCTTTAATCAACCTCTGAATCTTATTTGAGATAATATAGCTCAAACATAAGTGCCAAAGATATGCATAATTGGTTGATGAAATCTGTCTCTTATTGTTAATTATGCTCTATGTTATGCAATGAAGATGTTCAGGACATAAATAGAACAAGTTATATGTAAATTACCAGAATAAATTATGCTATGATCTCGATAGATGTCCATACCAGAATAAAAAGAAATTGCATAATTATTATTTAAAAGTTGCGAAACTGAAATTAAATTCTTCAAAAAAATAAAAATATAATAACAATTTTTCAAAACTAATACCCTAGTAGTACTAAAAATAAGATGAACATCTCTCACAACAACAACCCATACTTTTTCTCCATACCAATCTCAGAGCAAACTCTCCTTTCTCAAGCATTCGCATTATCCGAAATACCTACAATGAATTGCAGATATGATTAATGACTCCAGAATCTATGATCCAAGAATCAGTAGAATGAACCACCAAAATCGTTTCAATGTAAAAAAATTGATGATGTACTTGTCTTGATGTTAGCAAAGTACTTTGGGAGTTTTCTCCTTTGATGTCTTTTGACACAGAGTACTCCTATGTTGGGCTTGTTTCCTGCTCCATCTGATTCTCCATTCAATACTTTTTTCAATTCTTGAGGTCTCTTTCCAAGCCGTCTTGGAATTAGTTTAAAACCTCCCTTCTTTCGAACGGGTTCTATCTGACTGAAACTATCTGGCATGGTGCTCAAAATCAGATCTACCTATTGATCAGGACTGATTTTGGCTCCAAAAATTATAGCTAATGAAAGTATCTCTATTATCTGAAGTATGTGACTTCTAATGGAAACTCTTTTCATTTTTGTTGTCATTACTTCATACACTATCTTCAAAGAGGTAAGTATGTCTGATTCATGTTCAATGTCCTCATGCTGAGATCTTAGGTAGCGATTGATATACTAGAATGTATTTGGATAAGAATGGAATGAGCCAAGAAATAAAATAAAACTGGGAATAGAATGAATTTAAGAATGTGAATGACATACTTAGTATGTTCTAGGAATGAAGAGTATTAAAAATAATAATAATTTAAACATGAATATAACCGTAAACAATTTAAACATAATAAATAATAATGACAATAATAATAACAACAACAACAATAAACAACAACAACAATAATAATAATAATAATAACAAAATAATAATAATAATAACAATAATAACAATAACAACAACAATTATTATTATTATTATTATTATTATTATATTATTATTATTACTATTATTATAATAATTATTATTATTGGTATTATTATAATAATTATTATTATATTTGGTATTATTATTGTTATTATTTTTATTTTTATCATTATTATTTTACTTTATTATTGTCATTATTAATGTTATTATTATTATAATTATTACTAATAATAATAATAATCATTTTAATCAATAATTTTAATTTTAATTTTAATTGTTATTATTATTTTATTTATTATTATTATTATTATTATTATTATTATTATTTCAATCAATATTATTATTTTTTATTTTAAATTTATTGATTTTTATTATTATTATTATTACTTTTATTTTTATTTTATTTTTAGTTTTTTATTTTATTTTTATAATAATAATAATAATAATAATAATAATAATAATAATAATAATAATAATAATAATAATTACTATTATTATTGTTGTTGTTATTTTATTATTATTTTTGTTATTATTATTATTATTATTATTTAAATATGGGGGGTATGGTAGTCAAGTTTATTCTCAAGTACATGGGAATGACCCATTCCCATGTGTTTGCTTTGGAATGACTATTCCTATATACGCAATAATGTGATTACCTTGGGAATGGGATTCCCAAGTTCATTCCTTCATATCAAGCATGAGAATTGAAAAGAGTTGGGAATATCATTCCATTCTAAACCACATTCCAGTATACCAATCACTACCTTAAGGTATTTGGTAGGGAACTCAGGATTAAATCCTTAGCCTCTTGATTGGAAAATCCCCACCACCTATATGCATGAATTCGATGAATGGTAGAATTTCTCGTAACATGGGGTCGTGCTCGGATCAAGTTGGCAAATGAGGATTTTGTCTAAATTTTTTTTCCATTTTTCAAAAATTGGGCCATTTAACGTATTCTTTTTGAGAATAGTGGCTAGTGGGCTAAATGATCTTGACATTTTTGAATACATATACATTTTAATTATTTAAACAACATTCATATGTAATACAAGTATATCATGAATAATGTAAACACGAAAAAACACATATATACACATTAATCTTTTTGCTTAAGTAGTTGACCCTTTAAACTACTACATGCAACAATTTCTCAATTTACTCACAAACCCTCAAGCTTTAGGATGACCGAGCCTACAGTAATTTTGAATTAAGCCCATACTTCATTTGGATTGCTATTTTATCTGGATAGACACTACCCAAATAATAATCAAATCACTGTATGATTTGACTTCTCTAGAATAGGTTTATTATAATTAAAACATTATTTCTTTTAGAGTTGAGTGATTACCATTCCTTAGTTGATATTCCCTAGAATGTCCTAGACTTAAGCCCTCCGTAGGGTAGTGACTTTTGTCTACATCTTATAAAGTGATCTTTAGTGAATAACTCCACCGTTAGGATGGCCAAACCCAGTAATGCTTTGTCTTATGATTATCTACGTTTAGTTTGTCCAATAATGTCTAAATTCAATATTACCCTCCGTAGGGAGCATACCGCATGGTAAGGTGAGGTAATATTAATTAATTAGTACAAACCAGAACTGAAAAGCCTTGGAAATTTTCACTCCCCTCTCCCACTCGAATATTTATTTAATAAAAAGGGTTTTATATATATTTTTCTTTAATACTTAAAATCCAGGTTTTATCTAAATAATCTAAGGCTAATAATATATCTTCTAGAATATGGTTTGGGCTCCTAATTCCATAGAATATTATAGGTCTTTATTTAAAAACTTTTAAGTATAATTTAAAATATATTACCTAATTTGAGCTTTAGTAAAACCATATGTAAGGCTTACTTAGGTTATTAATTTGAGAATTGGGCCCTAAAAGATAAATCCTATCTTTAACCAATTTTAAATTATTTTCATAATTAATTAATCTCAAAATTAATATAAATTAACCTTAAGTTAGATTAATTTTTTAATTATCCAAAATCTAAGTCTATTAGGATTTGCCATTCTAAATCCTAATGGTGGTAGTATTTTCATACATTCATAATATTCCATATATTTAATAAAGATAATTAAATCTAACTATTAAATGATATAAATAAATAATTAAAAAATTAAATGCAGTTGGGGTTGTTACTAGGTAGTAATGAAACATCCCCTAAGTCTGTTCAAAAAAAAAAAAAAAAAACATCCCCTAAGTTGGTAGTTAAGTAGGTCTACAGTTTTCGGCTCCATGTAATCAAAAACCGAAGCAAGAAAATTATCAATTGTATGTTTAGTGATTTGTACAAACCATCGTCATATCCGTACTATTTTTTTTTTCTTCTTCAGATATCCAAAACAATCTAAATAGATAATATTACAATGAAAAATAGAGAATGGATGCATAACAGGAATGAATTCGAACTCGCTTCAAGCGAATCATGATTGTGGCAAAGACTCGATTCTAATCTCCACAACCACCACCACAACCACCGTCGTCACCACCGCCATCACCACCATCGTCACCACCACCGCAGCAGCAACCAACTTCTACACCACCACCTCTGTCGTTTTTCTTTTCCTTATTTTTTGCATCTCCTTCCAATATGACCATATTTCCATCTTTGACGCCTTTTTCTGGATCTTGCTGAGAAGAAGCTTGACTCATCCGTCCAATGCACATACAGCACAAAGGTAAGAATATAAAAACGAAGAAAACGGCAATTCCGTACGCTTCGAGTTCGTTCATCCTCTTTGAAGCTCACTAAATGGATTAAAAGCACCTCTATATATAATAATTGTTCTTTAAGTCTTTCAATTCACAATAGTAAAACTTTTTACATGAAGGCCAAAGCATATGTAATTTCTCGGAAAGATACGTAGAAAGATAAGTCCTATATTTATTAATATAATATGCGAAATGAGATGAGATTTGTCATATGTCCGTATTCTTGTACTTGACAATTTCTGCATGTCCTTTTTCTGTATACGAGGTTATGCCTTGCATGGTCTACATACAGTAACAAAATGTTAGAAATTCAGAGAACCCCACAAAATAAATTTGAATATGGAGAAGGATAATAATAGTTTGACTTTTTCTTTTCTAGGTAGACAGGACAACACAAGATTTCAAGAGTTATTTGAGGTTTTGGTTTGTGTTCTTCAACATCTTACTTCAAACCAAAACCTTTTTCACACTAAATAGTACCCTCAATTTCTTGAGTGCTTCACTTGGCAGTGCCTTCGTGATTTCTTCTTTTGCTCAAAGCTTTGTCCGTTGTCAAACGACATCATTTCTTCAACACGACACATTTAGTTGTGATCTTCCTGCTGCAACTTCATTCTTCTTTCCAACAATCCTTTTTTTATTTTTTATTTTTTCACATCTTGGGATAATCCTCCCTCAAAATCAGATTTCTTTTGTTTTTTTTGGCACTTCAAATTTATCCTACCGTGACAACATTTTTTTTTTGTCTGATTGTTCCGGTGCGACATCAATTTGTTCAACACGTCCCAGTAATAATTTTTAATTCTCTTTTTCATTTTTCACTCTTTTTTTCCTCTCTTTCAACAACTGAATCTTTTATGTATTTTGTGTGTAACCCCGAGCTCTGATACCACTTGTTGAAAATGGATCTAGCATACAAATGCGAAGAAAAAAGATATTTAAACTCATGAATCTAGACATGTATCTGGTCATGTATCTAGTTTGTGTCTTTCGGTATTACTAAATTCATATTAAAAAAAGTAGCTCTTAGTTTTTCTTATCTACTAGTATAAATAGGCCTTATTGGCTTTGTATCAAAGTACCCTAAGCTTGTTAAGCAATATAGTTATAAGAGTCAGTTAGTAACTAGACTCCGAAAATGTATTGGGGCTTGGGTGTTCGTGGATATTGTCTATGTCACGACCCCAAAGTTTTTTTTTTTTTTTTTGCTAATACAACCTCTGATACCATAATAAAATCGCGAATCATTCTTGAGATTGTAATGCCACGGGCTTAAGAAGATTGCTCCGCCAAAGTCCGCTAAGACATATTTACAATAGCCCAAACACTATTATCATAATTCAATATTTCAGAACTTTTAAATAATTATATCCCAGATACCCAATTCCAAATTACCCAATTTCATTTACCTTAGCCGAGTGACTAAATCTAGTTTTGACTTAGTTGATTCAATTACCGATCTGTACTTAGTCAAATATTTAGCTTAATAGTAGTTTCCTAAAAAATCGGGCAGTATAACGGCTGTAATACGGACGTAACAGTTTTTTTTCTTCAACCTACAAACAGAAAAGCCACAAATCTCAACTCTGAATACTTATCCTCAACTTTACCATCTCAAACTCCAATACAGTTCATTCATAATCAATAGAATATAAACAATTGCACTAATGAATATTAAAAGAAATATGCATCTAATACTTTCATTATGAGGAGATTTATAAAAATCCATGCTGCTTTTTATTAGCTGTCACGTAGTCAAGTGCCCAAAACCAAAATGGGCTATGTGTGTCACTTGTATAATGGCTAACTAAGTCATTAAACTTCTATTCAACAACTTACCACCAATGACTAGTTAGTTCACTTATACAAGTTCTTAATACTTAAGCTACCCATTTACACAAATAATATATACATTATATTTGTCAAGTCACATAAGTCAACAATGCACTCGGGAATAATGCCTATCATATGTCGGGCACTTCCTATCCAGGATGATGAGGATTATCCTCATCGTAGTGTACAAACTCTTCCTCATTGCCTGAAAGGGGGAAACAAAGAGGGTGAGCTTATAACAACACTAAGCTCAGCAAGGGGAGAATATGAGAAGGGATTTTGAATACGTTTTTCTTTCCTTTTCATAAACCTTTTGAAAATCCGTGGATGCAATGCAAGCAAGATTTGCAGTCAAGAAAAGTTCAAGTATACATATTCAAATCTTATATCACATACGTAGTAAGGAATAACTTATTCTTTACAAGCGAGTTCGATTCAAGTAATAGCAATTGAGATGTTCAACATCTCCTTCCTTATCTCACCCAAATAGAGTATTCTGGATAATACTCGAACTACGACCCAACATCTTTGAGGGCGGTACTGGTCCCAAGCGAGAGAAAACTCTCCGAGGGCGGTAGTGGTCCCAAGCGAAAGGGGAATACGGACCATGGTAGACATAAGATTATCGATACCCCTAAGATGTCCGGCATAGTATGCACACTACTATGCCAAAACTTGGTGGTTGCAACCCCTTTTGGACACCAATTCAAATTCAAGTTCAAGTAATACGATCATTCATAGCATATCGGGTAATTCAACAAGTAATCGAGTAATATAAATCAAATTAATGTCTCCACAACATTCTAACACATGTAGAGATCATATGATAATACTACACATTAATAATCTAAGTACTTAGTCATTCAATCCATAGCAATTTACATTAGAACTAAACTTATTGGTTTAAATCAATGTTTATTTCACTGCAATAGCTCAATTTTACCTATTCCGTTCTTGACATTTCCGAACTATAAATTATTCGATTTAGGTATAGAATTAAAGCTCTTTAAGTGTAGATAATTCTAGAATCAAGAATCGCTCAATTCCGATCTAAAACGACTGAGTTATAACCTATTTCGTGCAACTATGTTTTTTCTGTCCAGATTGCAAGCTGTTCTTGCGTCATTTCGGGAATGGAAACTTCAGAGCATTTTAATGATAGAATTTGACAATCCAAAAAACAAGAAGTTTGTTTCTAACTGCTTAATCTAGCTACTGTGAAACTTTAGTTCAATTCCAAGATTGTTTACTATTTCTAACACTCAAAAAACTACGCCGGCAGTAGCCTGTCCAGTAGCAGCCAAATTCACAAAACTGACAGTCTCAAGTGTTTTTGAGCATGAAAAATATTTTTCCTCATGATATGGCCAACACAAGAAATGTTCCTCTATGAATCTAATACATTTCCTGAATTTTCCAGATTTTTATAAAATCATCCATCCATAAAATGGGGCTAAAATTTTAAGTTTGTACAAATCTGTCCAGTGGCAGTAAAATTTCTAATACCTACTGTCTTGTGTGTTTTCGAGCATGAAAACGAATTTTCCTCATGACATGGTGTCACGCCCCAACTCGACCCCTCCTACAATCAGTCAGGACATAACGGAATTTCGGCAGTATAACGACAGTAAATAGAATACCGAGGCTTTAAACCAACCTCAATAGGCAATCATACATCAACTCCATAAACCAAACAACAAGTAACTCCTCAATAAAATAAAACATACATCATAACCATATAATACAATAATCATTCCTCGTTATACGCCTCCGTTCCAACATAATACATAAACCATAATATACATTACAAAAACTTGTTGACCCAATCTAGCAACCTAATCATAAACAAAAGGAAGGCTACTAAGACTACATCAACTAATTCATTATCTTTTCAACATCTTTTACATTATGATCTATAAAGCATATAAAAGTCTACTAAGTTAATATACAAGATAGTAAGACAATACAACATCAAGGATAAGACTCTGGAACATAAGACTCATCCACGTAAGGCACATTTTCCTCTTCAGGAGGCTCGTACCCGTAATCCTGCGATAGTTCACATGTATGCATACAATAATAGAGAGTGAGCTTATATAAATAAGCCCAGTGAGGATCCGATAGATCTCGAGCAAGGTCTACTAAACTCCTTGGAATAATCCTTTGAGTCAGTAAACACACAATGAACATCAGTAATCATTATAAATGCAACAATAGTAATAACTGTAAACACACAATAAGGATACGATACATTTGCTGATGAAGCCCCATATACCAATTCCATGCTCAACAACTCCTCCAAACTCAATGACACAATTCTTGAGGTACCTTGACCTAGACCCACACCCCATGGCCTTTCCGCCCATGCGAGAAAGGGATTAGCCATGATAACTATGCCTGCAGCCCAGGATGCCTCCCGAGGTGACACAACATTATCAAAGCTCACAACAATGAGACTCAACATAAATAAACCGAGAGATCAGCAACGAAAGTGCCCGATTCCCGTACTCAATAATAATCAATAATCTGGGAGATCAGCAACGAAAGTGCCCGATTCCCGTAATCAATAATCAATCCATAATCTGGGAGATCAGCAATAAAAGTGCCCGATTCCCGTAATCAATAGTAATCAATAATCTGGGAGATCAGCAATAAAAGTGCCCGATTCCCGTAATCAATAATCAATAAATAAACTGGGAGATCAGCAACAAAAGTGCCCGATTCCCATACTCAATAATAAATAAATAAACAGGGAGATCAGCAACAAAAGTGCCCGATTCCCGTAATCAATAATAATCAATATAACATCAATATTTAATTAAACAACAAACAACTAAGTTAGATGACAAAGTAGGCCATCCAACTTAACATGCATGAAACACGTAATCTAACCCTAGTCTAACCATTAACAACTCACAATTCAATCACTCAAACACCACCCAATCATCTAAAGGCTCAATTCAACAATTTAAAGAAAGACAACCTAAACTTCAAATAATCATATCTTACATTCTACTAATCCAAACAGCTCCAAATCAGTTTCAAACTCTCACCCAATCAATCAACTACATTAGCCCCCTCGGAAACCAACCAAAACACATCCAAATCATGCTCAACAACCCTTAAACCCTAGTGTGTCATGGCTGAAATTTTTTGATTTTGGCACGGATATCACAATCGAAAATTCGGAATTACAACGGTGCTACCACGTAATTATCAATCTTTTAGAAATCAACGGCAATCGATTCCGATCAACACAACTCAAAATATTCAACATTTAACAAATTAATCAACTTTAAATACCCGAAAAATAATAAATATGCTACATCCTTTCAAATCTCGTAGTATTGCATATAAATGATCCCTAACATGCATGGAGCAATAATCTAACATCAGATTAACATTCTAATGGTTCAATAATTAATTATACGCAAAAATATAAAAATGACATTTTGAGATCTAGAATTTTTCTCTCACCTTTGATCCGAAGTAAAGCTAGGAATGCGTGCAATGGGTGCCCAAGAAGCGGAATCTAGCTTAGTTTGAAAAGATTCGGACTTTAAATGATTTTTCTAAGGCAAAATTGCTTTGAAAAATAAAATGAAAAACTCTCAAAATGACCAAAGAAACTCACGGCTGCAATGTATGTGTTTTTGTGGTGTTTGCTTTGTTTTTAGTGTGTGTAGAGATTTATATGCATGAAAGTCAACATGTCAAATGAAAGTCAAAGTTGAAACTTTAGTATTTTTAGTGTTTTCTTGACTTTAAATGCATTTTATTGATCAACAAAGTTCAAAACAATTATGCAACACCCAAGTTATCTCAAGTGGGTTATTTTTAGGTGACAAGAAGTTTTACAATCAAATAATTTCACCCGAGTCGGCTTAAAATGCGATTTTTGAAAAAGAAGGTGAAAAGTCATATTATTTATTTTCAAATGTCTTTTAAATACACAATTAATCTAAAATCATTTAATACCACATATAAATACATTTATATTAATATATACTAGGTCAATGAAAGTCAATGCAAGAATCGGGTCTAGAAGAAATCACTATTTGGCTCAAAAACGTTATTTTTCGCCCGAAAAATCTATTTAAATTACTATTCTATTTCAGAATCAATTTTTATCAAACATGGGTCTATTAATAATATAGGACTATTTTTTAAGACGTTTAAAACACCCTTGTAAAAATTTTAGCGGACAGGTGTTCAAAAGTACTATTCATCAAAACCGACGATAAAATTTCTGATTCTGTTTTTGATGAAAATTTCATGAATGCACATTTAGCATGTTCTAGGAGTATTGATATCAAAATTACAACATTCTAAGTCACATAGCACATAGACAGGTTAATTCACGCAAAATGAGATAAGATAGAAAAGTGGGGTTTCACACATGGCCAACAGAAGAAATGTTCCTCTATGAGTTTTATACATTTCTTGAAGTTTTCAGATTTTTATAAAATCATCCATCCATAAAAAGGGGCTAAAATTTTTGATGGCACAAAACTGTCTAGAGAACTATTCCGAGAATTCTTGCATGTTCTAGCTTCTACATCATCAACAACAACACCTATTCATTCAAGAAACCTCTAGCAACCTAAATAAAAAACAATCAACTATATTTGTATAGCTAGATACAAGCTTCATCATCAAGAACATTCAAAAATTTCAGAAACTATAACCTTGGTTCAAATCATCAACAAGTATGCTTTCAACAATTCTAATTCATGAAATTGCAACTATAACTCCATACAAGCCTCATGAATCCATCAATATGCATTTATATATCATAAATACTCATTTTGAAAGAACTCTCACATTTGATTCTTGGTTGAAAATGCCTAGAAATCACCTTGAATGCCTTAGATCCACTTTGCTAATGTTGGAATTCACCTTGTTTTTGCCTCTTCAAAAATTGCAAGACAAAAATGACTAGAAAGGCTCTCTTGGTTGCTTATGCATTTATGTAAATCTTGTCTTGGAAGCTAGCTTGTCTTGAAACCCTAGCCAAACTTTTGCCTATTTGTGTTTTCTACCCCATTTGCTTGTCATCTTTGCAAGTTGACCCCTATTATGCCTAACTTAAGTCGTGGGACCCCTTAGGTAATTAGCTAAACTTAAATCCTAGTTGTAAATGAAATCTTGGTCCCCAAGTTTAACTTTTAATAATTGCAAATTAGCCTCTAAAGTTGACAAATTTTGCTAATCGACCCCTCGTGTTTTCTAAATGTAAAAGTTTATCCGTTTCTTTTCTAATTAGACCGGGGTGTTTCTTGTACGATTTAGTGTATGTGATATCCAGTCTAAAATGCCAAACTTGGTCTCCAAGTATTAGTTCTCATCATCGCAATTTTGACCTCGAAAGTTCCAAAGTCTCCACTTTTGCCTCTAACTTTTAAAGGGCTCTTGATCTTGACTCTCTTTTCTAATTTCTTATAGTCCTAGGATTCTAAATGGAATTTTGAAGATGTTAATTACGATTTAGGTTATTAAATTAGAGTCCGAGCATAATTTAGTTAATTACACTTTGGCCTCTAAATTTTTCAATAATTACAAAGTTACCCTGAAAGTTACTTTACTTAACTCTTATAATTCTAACTTAGTTTCTAACTTATTTCTACTGTACCTAGTAAACATTTTATATATATAAGACATTAAAGATATTTATCTAATGTCTACTTTATCTAAAACACTCAATACACGTAAAACGATATAAATGCACATAGAAACCTATGAGTGCAAGTAAGATGATACAAGTGCACGTTAGTACTCATAAACTCATATAAAATGCATGAATGTGTGTGGGGCTTGTGAAACTCCAGAGCCAGCATGTAGTAAATAGTACTTGACTACATTTATTTAAATGTGTGTTTAAGTGTTTGAATGCAATTATATGTCTCCTTTAGCAAATTACGTTTATTAGCTAGAATACTATTCGTAATTCTTAAAACGTGCAAAGTAAATAACATATTATTTTGATAGCCGCATTATTTAGCTTTATTTTCTTGTATTATTTACTTAAATTCTATTATTTGCTTAAAGAGCTCCGAGCCCGGAGTACATTTAAAACTGTTTTATTTTCTTAATTGATATTTTTCATTTATTATACTTCGTATATAATATATTCGTTCATAGGTAGAATGTGCATTGCATGTTCCGAGCGCGAGTTAGAAAATATAGAGTGTCCCCGAGTGAATAGTAATAGTTTAGTTGTTTTAGGGCATTTAGCATTTTAATTGAGTTCTATTAAGTTTTATAAGCCCATTAGCATTTTTATTTTAAGCCCAACCACTTAAGCCCATTTAATTACCTTATATACGTATTTATATACATATATTACATACTACACACAAAACAAACACAACACCACACACACACACACAAAATCGGTCTCTACACACGAACACACACACACACACACACACACATGCTGAAAACACGCATACACACTGTAACGACCCCAACCTGACCCTTCTCAAGATTAGGTCAAAGTCTGCGTTTATTGTCATTGCGAGTACATAACTTTCTATTAAAAGGAGCAATAAATAAAGAATTATTCAATAACAAGTCTTTATATAATAATTTAAGTACAAAAGGGTGTTACAACATCCAAGATCCGATAGCTACCCAGCTATCATACAAACTAGAGTTTCAGTACAACCACATTTCTACCCGAAAGCCATACAAACAACCTCTAACTTTTACGACTTGGATCGAAACATGACAGGCAAAGAGTTTCGAGCATGTAAACATTCAACTCCAGCTTATAAAGTCAATTTCCATTTCAAGCTAAGTTGTATCTGCACTGGGAGCGGGGAGGGGGGGAGGGAATAAAAGAGGGTGAGCTCTGAGGAAGCTCAGCAAGGGTGGAATAGAAGAGTTTTGAAAAGATTTCTGGTCGGTCTCTTTTGCAAATCATGATGCAATTCACGTACAGTAGTAACTCAAATTATCCACATAAGATACATTTAACAAGTAGAAATTACTATCCCATTCGAGTCACATATCAAATAACGGTAATAATCTTTAGATAGATAATCAATTTATATTGCATTAATAATTACATTTAGTGACATATACCCACATCACATATCAACCTACTCTCTGAGGATGGAATGCCAAGCGAGAATAAGACACTACTCTCCGAGGGTGGTACCAAGCGAGAGTAGGAACAAGTCAATCATTTCACGAGGTGGCCATCCTTGATCACAATTTCAACTTCTTATCTCTCCTAAGAGGGTACTACGGATTGTACCCGAAATCTATAATCCAACTCTCTGAGGGTGGAAGGCCAAGCGAGAGAGGGACTAGGACCACGATAGTCACGAGAGTACCAGCAAACCCTATGTCGCCGGACGTTCGTGAAAAGCTATCGTGCATGAGGTCGTAACCCCCAGATAGTACACAAGCATGCACAAGTAGTCATATAACATACGTGTACACAAGTAAAGAATATAAGAGAACGACAAAGTATAAACTGGGCATTATGATGGCATGCAAATAATATATATAACATTTCTGGAAATATTTGGACAGCACCTCTGCTTACATGATGCTAAAACTACCAGATAAATCGGGCAGCACATATTTGCATTTAACTGGACAAATTTAAGCGTAACAGGGATATACTAACAACATGTAGATGTCATGAATAAGTAGAGCAATAAAACCCTTGCCTCAAAATGCCGACAATTGGAAAAGACTCGGATCAATTTTGAAACTTTCAGAACGTTAACTAACTGAATCAATATAATTTTGTAGAATTAGGCCAGAGAAAAATTGTCTGCCAGTTTGATTTCAGGGGGTCAAGTGACCCCTTTATATAGGCCCTCAAGGCTTACATAGGGGGGAACACGTGTCCCTCTCTCGTTGGACGACCAATCATGGTTGGCCACGTAGGGGACACATGTCCTTCGTGACACGTCCACGCATGCATGACACATGTCCCTCCACATGTCACGTCTATGCATGCATGACACGTGTCTCGAGATACGTGTCACTCATCAGGAGTGGTACTAACGTTTCGTTTTTTGCTTGTTTCTCGAGTATGTGTCCCGATTTTTGTATTTTCGGGTCGGGATGCAATTTTGCCAAATTTTGCCATTAAGTAGTACAAGTTAAAGGAAATCCAATGGCGTATGTCCCTTTTTCGCGGCAGAATCCCGATTTTCTTATAATTGGCCCCGAAGTGAAATCCCTTTTTCGGACCAAAAATCCCTAAAATAAAAAAAATAGCCGAAATGGCCCGAAAAGCTAAAGGAAATAACCCATACTCTTGTAAGCAGCTAAAAAATTTTACTTGGTCATGATATAGAGCTTTATATCCCTGTAACGACCTTAAGCTTAATGTTAATTAATGCTATAAGAACACCTAATAATAGGTTACTATTAATAGTAATACCAATTGATTTTTAAATAGTAAGACTATTAACTATATATTAAATGTAGACAAATAATCACAAAGGCACATTTTTCAAAAATAACGAAAGAAATAAATATAAATAAATACTTGTAAATGCATGGTCGGGCTCGCATATTACAACCTAAGCCTCTGTTTGGCCTAACTGTGAAATTTTAGCTTTCAAACTATAGAATTTTTAGCAGTAGAGCTTTGGTAGAAGTGTTGTTGAACAAAAACGGTTAACTATTAGGCCTTTATTAGGAAATGTTGAGCTTTTACAAAATTTGAAGACAATGTTGAACTTTAAAAAATATGAAGGAGTATATTTGAGAAAGGAAAAAAAAAAAAACAGGTTCTCGCGTTATGTAAAAACAGTTTCGCAAAACCCTATTTTGAAAAACTTCAATTTGAAGCTTCTTGTTTGTCTGTTTTTTTAACTTCAACTTAATTTTACCTAAAAGCACTTTCAGAAATAGGCCAAAAATGATAAATCAGCTTTTAAACTTACAGAAATTACTTTTAAGTATCAAAAAATTAAGTCAAACATAAGTTAAATAGTAATTACGAAAAACCTTTAGAATTCAATGAGGACTAGTCTACACATTTTCAAAATAAACCCTATAATAGATACTTAACTAGGGGACATTCTCTTATAGGTCATTAGGTCACAATCCTCTTTCGTACATTCCCACTATATATGGGGTCCACTTATTATTTTAAGCTTTTATTGGGACTATAGACATCATGGATTGTAAGGGATGGGATCAACACAAACTTGTAAATATGTGTGTGAGTAAAGAAAGTGACCAAGAGTTATTTATATAGCAATTTTTTAATTGATTCCACCAATCATGGATTTAAATAGAATTGACCTTTCATTAACCCACTAACTCCAGTAAATATACTAAGTTATGCCATGATGTAGGGATATAATGAGTCCACTAATCCCACTAAGTATTATCGTAATGTAGATTTCATAATATAGGTCAATTCAACATTGCATTATAAATATGTAGATTGTTCATATTACTCTTTGTCTTTCATGAATGCGCTAACACATCTTAATGTAGGAGGTTGCACATGGTTTTATTATTTTGGTCATTGAACTATCACTCTTTTGAATATATTTATTTAGTGGTCATGAAGGCCACGTTATATATATTTCTTACAGTTGTATCACGGCTCAGTGGCCATGTCTAATGGAAGAATTTTTCCTTTTTCAATATCTATTAGAATGATTACAAGGCCTCATCATAAGAAAAAAAAAAGAAAAAAAGAAAAAATTGCATAAGTATTCCATGTGATAGATGTGCTCCGTAAGTGACAAATCTAAGATCTTTTTTTCATTAGGTCATAAAATATAATTTGACGATTCTACAAATAATATATATATTTTTTTGGTGAGGACTAATTTATTTTTTATAGATAGTTGTTTAATTATCATTTTTAAATATTTAGTGGGTCACTAGGACTACAATCCCATCTCATTGAATTTGCCCCTAGCTCCGCGTATTCTATTTATGTAGTCTGTCTGAGCTTTAAATGAACATAGGGATCCAAACCAAACTAAGCCTACGGATTCGACCACAATGTCTCTAGATCGGATGACATCTATTGCTAAATGCTCGCTTATTCATCCACCCTTAACGCACCTACACCACCCAAAAGATTTGTACAAAGTTATGCTAAGCATGAGAACACTATTCAAACTGTCAACCTGGTTTCCAAGCTTTTATAGCACTGGTCTCTGTAAAGGAGATGTGGTCCTAATAGTAATGTGTGTATTCTTCCTTCGTCTTTATAGCTCTTTATCGTCTTTTGTTTACATGCGAGTACATAAATAAGATGTCTCCACGATTTATTAATTGCATTTACTGTGGACCCCAGAGAGTTGTTGGGAAACTTTATCACTCTAGCAGTAATTTGCTTTAAATTTTTTCTTTTATTTTTAGAAGAGGAAGCAAGTCACATTACCATTAAATAGCGATTAGTACATTAAAATAAATTTAAATAAGAATAAAATGAGCTAAACAATGGAATGAAATTAGGAATGAAAATGACATATTTAATATGCTCTAAAAATAAAAATAAAAATAAAAACGAATGTATTGATTCCAAACCCATGTTTATTTTATTATTTTAAATATATTATTCATATTTATTATATTTAATATTATTATTTTTTATATTACTATTATCGTTATAATATTTATTTCATTATTTTATTTATATTACTTATAATATTTATTATTCGTATTTATCACTATTATTAATATTATTTTATTTAATATTGTTAATTTTATATTATTATCATTCATATTTTTTATGTTTATTATTATTGTTAGATTATATAGTAGTATTAAATATATTTTTATTCTTATTATTTTTATATTTTATTTGTATCTATTATTTTTCTTATTTTATTATGATGATTACATTTTATTATTATTATTATTAATTTTTTGTATCATTATTATTATTTTATATTACTATTATTATCATTATTATTATTATTATATTTTAGAGATATTTATTATTATTGTTATTTAATTTTATTTTATTATGTATTTTTATTATTATATACTTTATATTAATTATAATGGTTATAACAAAAATAGATAACTCAAAAATAAACAAATAATAATTATAGTAAAATTCATGTTATTTGAGTAGTATTTAATATGATGTTTTTAAGGTTATTTTGGTCCCTTGAGTAATAATTACATCTTCTCCTTAGAAAGAGATATTTTACTATTCGACCATATCCACATTTTTTCTTGATACATAGTTTGTCCACACATATATGATATATATACCTGGATCATATTTGTGCAGTGCTAGGCCAGAGACTCTCTTCAAGGCGATTACAATTATTTTATTAATTTATAATTACATGAGAATAAGCTAATCTCATGTGTTTACTTTGGAATGGTTAATTCCAAGTATGAGATAATAGAATTACCTTAGGAATGACAACGGTATGGTTAACCGCTATTTTTGAAAAAATCGAAACTGTTTAGTATAGCCTAAACCCGAAACTAAAACCGAAAATCGATGATTTTAAAAATTATTATTCAAAATTGAAATTGACAAGTATAAAAAAAATCGCAGATAGCTGAAACCAATAATTTAAAAAAATAATTTAAATAGAAAATTAGTCCAAAAGTATGAAAAACAAATATTAATTTGAATGTAAAAAAATATAGCATGATAATTCAAATCATCTTGAAATAGCAATTACATGAGTGTATAACCTAGATATTAAAATAAAGGAAAAAATAAAGAACAAAAGAAGTAACTTTGAGGTGCAGATGACTTCACGAAGATGGATATTTATCCAAGTATCATAATTTACCAGATGGCCATTATAAGTTTCCCCATTTTTTAGCTCCACTAACTGCCAAAACATAGCAATCACGTAGATGGAGAATAAATACTCATTTGATGTAAACGAAACCCAAAGATGAACAGACACATTGAGAAAATTTTGAAGAGAGGTTAAGTCTTGAAGAATGAAGAGAGAGAGAAGGTGAGGTGCGGCGCTATTGAAGAGAAAATAAAGTTTAGTTTGCTTTAGTGTTTTAGGGATTTAGGCTTAAACAATGAATATTCTATTCTTTGGTTAAAACTTTTGACTTTACCATTAAGGAGAAATGGAGCATTAACATTAGACTTTTTTTTTTATCTAGCAAAAAAAAAAAAATATAATACTTTTTTTTTTGTCAAAGTTAAAGAGAATAAGTCAACAATATATTATAAATATTGGACTCTTTTAGTTTTTATTTTTTAAAATAGTAATATTGGGTTTAGTCTAAATTTTTTTAAAAATGTAGTGCATTTCTATTTTCTTAAAACTTTAAGCATTTATTATATATGTAGATATACATGTGTGGTTGGCCGGTTTATGGATAAGAGCCCCCTTTTCTTTTTGGTTAAATCCATGGTTGATACATATTGGCATAGATTTGGAAAAGTTGAGATCAAGTCGGGGATTGAGGGTCTCTATGCTTTCCGTTTTGAAGATGAGGACAAATGCATAACGGTTTTCGAACAATTCTGGCACGTGAGCAACAAACATCTTCTTCTTTGTAGATGGAAGCCCAACACGCATTGGAAAAAATTCAAATATGATAATATTCCTATTTGGTTGAAGTTGAAGAAAGTCTTGCCTTAAATGTGGACCAAAAAAGGCTTTAGCCTTGATATGGATATAAAAAAGGCCTAAGTGTGCAATTACCCAAATTTTTATGATAACAAAGGGAATAATCATTACTAGACACTTGTCACAAAAATAGCTTACAAGAATAAGTGGGGACCACCAAAAAATCACCCTAAATATTATTATAAATAATACAAGGAAAGTGATTATGAGGTAACTGATTAGTTCCAATTGCTAAATTTATTGTTTATTAGATTATACTCGAGCTAAATAACTAATTCTTTCGCCTGAGGAGAAACGCGGGAGATAACCCCCGTTGTTTATTTTCTTTACTTGTGCAGGAGGTTAGCTCGGATGTGGGAGATCAAGTCCATCTGATAGGCTCGGCAGATTTTCTATTTAACAATTGGCGCTGTCTGTGGGAAACCACATTACAGCCCATTGAGATCCACTATGGTTAGTACGAGAAGCCACAACGTTCTAGGAGCAGATTCGCAGCAGTCTGGGGCCACAAAGCAAAATTCCCGACCGCCAAACCCCATGGTACCACCTTCAAACATGGTGAATAACGCTACACAAGCCAATCTTGCTTCAAGTAGCACCCCACATTTTACCCAACCACAAACTGACCAGACACCAGATATGAACACAATGTACCTCATGATCATGAAGATGAGGGAGACGATGACCAGACTAGCCAACAACCAACAATCCCAAATGAACCAAACATTACCCTAGGCCAAACACCAAACCAATGTTCCCATAAACCAAATTCCGACCATGCAGAACAACGGTCACCCCTTGTGGTCCAAGAGAGAACCGAGCAGGTGAGGTTCCATAATCACTTGGAGGATAATAGGGGATCCTTGGGACCGGACAATCGACCCAAGGTAGCAAGGGGTAAGATACTAGTTGTTTGTTAGAGATATGCCCTAATGCTATATAGTTAGGAAACCTATATAGGGTATTTTGGTGTAAATCTGAATGACATCTTAAATGGATGTTCATATTCTCCGTTTTAATTATATGAATGTGTCTCCAATATTTTTCAGAGAAGAAATAAATTCTTAAAGTGTTTAGAATACAACAACATATTTCTTCTATATGATAAACATTTAAAAGCATTCATAGCCTTTAGATTATCTGACCAGGACTAGAATAATCAAGTATGAGCTATTATATGTAGTTACCTTTGATTAACATAGAGATGTTAATGATTTAGGGTGGCGAGCCTTGTGCCATAATAGCATAAGGATGCGATTAACTCACATATGAGTGATTGTTAGTGTAATGGTTCATTGAATGTGACCAAGATAATAAACTACATCACTTAGGATTAATAATTTATTATCAGTTGCAAATTGTGCAATATCCTCTGACTTGAGAAATTACGGCTGCTGGATATATTAGGGACTGAATTTAGCATATGGACAAAAATCCGCCTTTCTCAGGGTGGACTACGACCACTTACAATTTAGTCTTTTGATATAGAGATCGGCAAGTAATTGTCAATATAGGATCTGTTAACCTCCGACAGTGAGGAGATGTCCTATGCAATCTAATATCGGTTGTTTGAAATGAGAAATCCTCGGCCGGGGTAGTTGAATGATAGAAAGATTTTTTTTCCATGGGTGTGCACAGAGTCGAATCAGTGGACTTAATCAAATTGTGGTCCTCATTCAATCGAGACACTTTTAACAGAAGGATCGGACTGCACGCTAATTTGTGACTATAAATAGGTTCGTAAGAATCGGACTTCATTACTGTATATATTATCATGATACGTTCGTTGCTAGCACGTCACTCATGAATATGAAGGTATTCCCGAAGATGAATGAGGCATTCTAGGAATAGATTAAAGTTATTTAATGATCCTTCGTCGTTATACGATTGTGAACTTAGAAAGTCACACACTTAAGAATATCATGAATAAAGCAAATTATGAGCTTGGTATTGAGTTAAAAACACGTTAAAAAGTTAACGGTGTCATTTTGGACATTAATAGTTAAGTGGGCCAAAAGTATAATTATGAAAATTTTTGGGGCCAAAGTGTAAATATGAAAAAGTTCATATATGCAATTAATTATTCTTAAGGGGTTAAATGATAATTGCATGTTTGACAAATGTTAAAAAGCTTGGAAGAAGAAAGATGACACTTGGCAAATGAAAGATCTTGAAAGATATTATAAAGATATGATTTTTCTCTTTCTTGCCACTTGTCAAAGATAAGATTTAAAGAATATATTATTATCTTCTTCCTTTGCCACTTAGACGCCCCATAAAGAAAGAAAAAGGACACTTGGCATCATCAAATCAAGACAAGATTTGTCTTGGATTTGATAAGCTTTGATCTTTGCCACTTGGCACAAACAAGATCAAGTCTTTCATCTATAAATAGGGCCAAGTAGACCTCATCACAAGAAGAAGCTCTTTTTCCTAGCTTAGGCAACACACATACACAAGCATAGAAATTTGTTAAAGTCTTCTTTTTCTTCGATTGGTATTTTTGGCCTTGGCTAGAAAAAGTTGTAGGCATTTGTTTCATGCTTAGTAACATACATACTCAAGCTCTAGATCATCAACTAAGGCTAGCACTTCTATTAGTTTGTGGTCTTGTTATTTTTGGATACCCGTGGACCGACTAAGACCTTTGCACGTGCGAAGGAAGCTTATCCAAGCTAAGATCCTGTTTTGTGCATTTTTGTATTCTCCACGTGAGGTATATCGAGAATGTCTCTTGTTTCTATCCATATGTATATATTTTGTTTACCTCAAATGTACAAGTGTATGGACTTATCCTCAAGAAATATGTAAATACAATTGGCTATCGTGTGAAATTTTAAATGTCTATAGTTTCCGTTGCACATGTATACATTGTTATTTACACGTATCTCGAGACAATCCCATTACGCTCTCCCCTTTCTAAGTGGTATCAGAGCCACAGTTTTAATAGTCCATAAATGTACATTTAGAGTTGGATCTAATCTTTAAATGACATTTGACACGTACATGTGAAAGACATGAGTTGATTTCATCCTGCATGGAAAGATTGACTTTGACTGGAACATGCCAAGCCATTTCTATGACATGGCCAAATGGTCCCTTTATGAGGATCTCGGTTTACATTTCGTATTAAGATAGTATGGCTTGTGATGTTGGTTGATCTTAAAATGCTTGGTTGATGTTAGAGTCAATTCTCTTTTCATAAACGTTGTCAAAACATCGTTTAAAGATTAGACAGAATTGGTTTACAATATCTTTTGTATAAGATGCGTAAAGATGATTGTTGGTTGGTTTGTTTAGCTTAGATTATTTATGTGATACGTTTAATCTAGCTACTTGATGCATAAATGGTGAATTTGACCATGAACTTAGTGGATATACAGTTTGTAATTGAGACATAAGTCTCATTTTATTTTTCTTGCCTTCGAGAGAAATTTGTAGTAAGGACTATTTTGTAAATTCTCAAGATTAACATGCAAGAAGGATATCGGAAGAATTCAAGGAGTTGACGATCTTGAATACATTTGATGTGTTTTAAGATAGTTTTTCCTTTATACTTATTCCAAGTCCATGATCCACTATTTATGTTTATTGCATGCATGAGATCTTATATGGTCATTCCTTATATTTAGTTAAGTGTGCATGATGAGATCTCAAATTTCAAAAACTCCCTATGTGCAAACTAATATTAGATCCGTAAAATATTTTTTTACTATAGTCCTCCACCATCCTAGGATTTAACAAACTTAAAGCGATTATATCTGGTCTAACCCAAAGATAGAGGGATATAACTCGTGATAAGTTTAATTGAGTCGCTAGTTGAACATAGTGATGTTGTTATTTTCCAATATCTTGTCTCCGAGACCAAAGTCGAAGTCATAATGATTCAAATTGTCAAATAACAAGTGATGGTGGGTAATTGATCTAACTGAGTCACTCAATCAGTAACGCACTAAAGTTGAGATCAACGTGATTTAGGGACTGGAAATAACCATAGCCTATTTTGTGAAATAGACAACAAAGTGTTGTTGACTTTTAATATTTATATTCAAACATGGCTACAAAGGTTTGAGGTATACAAATGATTAAGAAAATTTGGTCGCCCACTAAATAATCTTAACAAATTCACGTTTCTCATTCTGGGAGTATGAGACTCGATAAAGTTAGTGGGATAAACTATCTACTTAAAGACCATACATAAATAGTTTTGCATTTTCACATCAACTAGTGGCCTTACTTTTTGTATTATTTATTTCTTGCAGTCTATATATAATGGCATCTGTTTCAAACGCCATTATCCGTATCCTCGATAAAAATGCCTTAACTGGACCAAACTTCCCTAATTGGTTCCGCAATCTTAAAATTGTTCTAAACTTGGAAAAGATAGGATATGTTTTGCATAAAGCCCCTCCCGCCTCCTTTCCTAAAAATGCAACTAAGGCTGAGCAACAAACTCACCAACTGTGGGTAGAACATGACTTGAGGGCAATAGCTTATATTTTTGCATCAATGTCAAATGAACTACAATAACAGCATGAGAAGATGTCTGATGCTGCCAGTATGATTCTCAACTTGAAATAACTATATGGTGAACAAAGTGATATTGCTAGATATGAATTATCTAAAGAGTTGTTCAGGGCAAGATTGGAAGAGGGTGGTGATGTCAACAAGCATGTTCTCAGGATGATTAATTTGACCACTGTGTAGTCACAATTTAAGGGAAAGGGAAAGGAGATTGTCCTCGTTGCTGCCTCTTCTTCTGGGACAAAACCCAATAATAGAAGAAAGAAGAAGAACAACAACAAGAAGAAAGACACTACTTCTAAGCGCACATGAGGTATAAAGAAGAAGAAGGAAGCCATCCCAAAAGGACAGTGTTACCACTACAAGGTTGATGGCCATTAGAAGAGGAATTGTCCCCTGTACCTTCAAGAGTTGAAAGAGAAACAGGCTTCTGCCACTGCACGAGGTACAATTTCTTTGAAATCTGTGAACGAGGCTAATTTTTCAATTAGTCCGGTTTATACATCTTGGATTTTAGATTCAGGTGCTACGACTCATGTTTGTATGTCCTTACAGAGTCTAAATAACAAAATAATGCTTGGGAAGCGTGAGGTTGTTTTCAAGTTTGGCAACGGAGTAAGTGTTGCGGCCATCGCAAAAGGAAAAGTTGATGTTTGTTTTCCCACTAGTCATGTTTTGAATCTTTATGATGTTTTGTTTATTCCAAGTGTTGTTAGGAATATTGTTTCTATTCCTAAACTTGTTTACGAGAATTATGAATTTTCATTTACAAATAAACGCTGTAATATTCGTTATGACAATGAATATATAGGCTCAGCCACTTTGTTGAACGGACTTTATCATATGGATCTGAATGAATGTATGCATGTAACTTCAACTCTCACTTCAAAAGAGAAACAACCTAGGGATATTCAAATTAATGCAAAACAATTGTAGCACTTGAGACTTAGTCATATTAACGAGAAAAAATTAACATGGACGGCTCAAAATGAACTTATTGGTTCATTGGAATGTGAATCCGGCCCTACATGTGAATCTTGTATTCTTGGAAAATGACCAAGTCACCATTTATTGGGAAATGATCAAAGGCCACCGAATTGCTAGCATTAATACATTCTGATATATGTGGACCATTTAGAGAAATGGCTCGCGGTGATTATATCTACTTTATAACCTTCACCGATGATTATTCTCGGTATGACTATGTGTACTTGATGAAGTATAAATCTGAGGCTTTTGAAAAATTCAAAGAATTTAAAGTTGAAGTAGAAAACGAAATGGGAAAGAGAATTAAAACTCTGCAATCTGATCGTGGAGGAAAGTACTTGAGTACTGAATTTCTAGAATATCTCAAACAAGTCGGAATAACTACAAAGACCACTCTACCTGTTACACCACAATTAAATGGAGTATCTAAATGTAGGAATCGTAAATTGATGGATATGGTATGATCCATGATCAACTATACCGATCTTCCGATTTCATTGTGGGGGTATGCACTTCTTATGGCTATTTATTTATTGAATAGGGTTGCAACTAAAGTTGTTCCTACTACACCGTATGAGTTATGGGTTGGTAGGAAACCAAGTCTTAATCACATTAGGATTTGGGACTGTCCCGCTTATGTAAAGAAATTTAAGATGGACAAATTGGAAGCTAGATCTAACAAAGGGAGATTTATGGGATATTTTAAGGAGACTAAAGGATATTATTTCTATTTTCCCGATGATCAAAGAATTTTGATCAGCCGAGATGCTATCTTTCTTGAAAAGAAATTTATTCAAGAAGGAGGCAGTGGGAGGAAAATAAGAATTAAAGAATAGTCTTCTGAATCACAATCCGACCTGAATCATGATCCTGAACCAATTCAACAAAATTCAGAACTAGTTATCATACAAGGACCTCGAAGATCTAGTAGGGTATCCGGTCCTCCAAAAAGATATGGTTATCTACTTAAGGAAGCACAAGAATTGTTTGTGATTGGGGATAGAGATCATATGGATGATCCTACTAGTTATGAGGAAGCAGTACGAGATATTGATTATGAGAAATGGAGGCTAGCTATGCAAGCAGAAATAGATTCCATGTACTCAAACGTTGTTTGGACCTTAATTGACCCACTTGAAGATATAATACCTATAGATTGCAAGTGGGTTTTCAAAAGGAAACTTGGAATTGATGGAAATGTAGAGACATATAAGGCAAGACTGGTTGCGAAAGGTTTTTGTAAAAAATAAGGCGTTGACTATGACGAAACTTTTTCGCCAGTTTTTATGCTTAAATCCATATGAATCATGCTTGCTATTGCTGCACACTATGATTATGAGATCTGGCAAATAGATGTTAGAATCGTGTTCCTAAATGGCTATCTTGATAAAGATATCTATATAGAACAACCTGAAGGTTTTAAATCCAATGATGATCGAGTATGTAAGCTCAAAAGATCAATCTATGGTCTAAAGCAAGCCTCTCGTTCTTGGAACATCAGATTTAACAATAAGATCAAGGATATTGGTTTCATTAGAAATGATGATGAACCTTGTGTATACAAGAAGATAAGCACGACCACTTTATTGATTCTGTATGTAGATGACATTTTAATAATGGGAAATGATGTTGGACTAATGATGTCCACTAAAGTTTGGTTAAATAGCAAGTTCTCCATGAAAGATTTGGGAGAAACTTCTTACATCTTAGGGATTCGTGTCTATAGAGATAGAACAAAAAGATTGATTGGCTTGTCTCAAAGCTTGTATATAGAGCAAGTGTTGAAGTAATTTAAGATGAAGAATTCTAAGAAAGGACTCCTGCCTATCAGGCATGGAATACATCTTTCAAAGAATATGTCTCCCAAATTCGAAGAAGAAAGGAATATATAGACTGTGTGCCTTATGCTTCGGCTGTTGGCAATCTCATGTATGCCATGCTATGTACACGGCCTGATATAGCATATGCTGTAAATCTTGTGAGTAGATATCAGTCAGATATAGGAGAAGAACACTAGATGGCAATAAAACATATCCTTAAGTACTTACGAAGAACTAAGGATCTTGCACTGATTTATGGATGATGAGAACTCTGGGTAGATGGGTACACTGACTCAGATTTTCAATCTGATAGGGATGATAGAAAGTCCACATCCAAATTTGTTTTTGTTTGTAATGGAGAAGCAGTAAGTTGAAAAAGCTCTAAACAACCAATAACTACAAACTCCATTACAAAAGCCGAGTATATCGCTTCATCTGATGTAGCAAAGGAAGCAATTTGGATAAGAAAGTTCCTGTTAGAGCTAGAAGTGGTTCCATCCATCGAGTTGCCGATACCGCTGCATTTTGACAACAATGAGGCTATTGCACAAGTTAAGAAACCTAGATCTCATAAAAAATCCAAGCACATTAAAAGGCGTTTTCATATTATTTGAGAAATAATTGCTCGAAAGGATATAAGTTTGCAGAAAGTACATACATTAGAAAATGTAGCTGACCCACTTACAAAACCCATGAGTCAATCGCAACTGGAACGTCATCTTGAAAAGATGGGGATACAATACCATGTAATGATGCGCTAAAGGCTATATTTTATAGCATTACTATGCCCTAATGCTATATAATTAGGAGACCTATATAGGGCATTTTGGTGTAAAACTGAATGACATCTTAAATGGACGTTCATATTCTCTGTTTTAATTATATGAATGTGTCTCCAATATTTTTCAGAGAAGAAAAATATTCTTAAAGTGTTTAGAATACAACGACATATTTCTTTGATATGATAAACATTTAAAAGCATTCATAGCCCTTAGATTATTTGACCGAGACTAAAATAATCAAGTATGGGCTATCATATGTAGTTACCTTTGATTAACATAGATATATTAATGATTAAGGGTAGCGAGCCTTGTGCCATAACAACATAAGGATACGATTAACTCATATATGAATGATTGTTAGTGTAACGGATCATTGAATGTGACTAGGATAATAAACTACATCACTTAGGATTAATAGTTTATTATCAATTGCAAATTGTGCAAATTAATCCTCTGACTTGAAAAATTACGGTTGCCAGATATATCAGGGACTGAATTTAGCATTTGGACAAAAATCCGCCTTTCTCAGGGTGGACTACGACCCCTTGTAGTTTAGTCTTTTGATATAGAGACCGACAGGTAATTGTCAATATAGGATTTGTTAACCTCTGACAGTGAGAAGATGTCCTATGAAATCTAGTATCGGTTTTTTTAAATGAGAAATCCTCGGCCGGGGTAGTTGAATGATGGAAAGATGTTTTTCCATGGGTGTTATCTCTCATTCTACCGAATTAGATCTATGCATAGAGTCGAATTAGTGGACTTAATCGAATCGTGGTCCTCATTCAATCAGGATACTTTTAACAGAAGGATCGGATTGCACATTAATTTACGACTATAAATAGGTTTGTAAGAATAAGACTTCATTACTGTATATATTGTCATAATACGTTTGTTGTTAGCACGTCACTCAAAAACATGAGGGTATTCTGGGAGATGAAGGAGGCATTCTCGGAATAGATTAAAGGTGTTTAATGATCGCTCATTGCTATACGGTCATGAACCTAGAAAGTCACACACTTAAGGATATCATGAATAAAGCAAATTATGAGCTTGGTATTGGGTTTGAAACACGTTAAAAGGTTAACAATGTTATTTTGGACATTAATAGTTAAGTGGGCCAAAAGTATAATTATGAAAAGTTTCGAGGCCAAAGTGTAAATATGAAAAAGTTTATATATGCAACTAATTATTCTTAAGGGGTTAAATGATAATTACATGTTTGACAAATGTCAAAAAGCTTGGAAGAAGAAAGATGGCCCTTGGCAAATGAAAGATCTTGAAAGATATTATAAAGATATGATTTTTCTCTTTCTTGCCACTTGTCAAAGATAAGATTTAAAGAAGATATTATTATCTTCTTCTTTTGCCACTTGGACGTCCCATAAAGAAAGAACGATGACACTTGGTATCATCAAATCAAGACAAGATTTGTCTTGGATTTGATAAGCTTTGATCTTTGCCACTTGGCATAAACAAGATCAAGTCTTCTATCTATAAATAGGGCCAAGTAGACTTCATTACAAGAAGAAGCTCTTTCTCTTAGCTTAGGTGACACATACACACAAGCATAAAAATTTGTTAAAGTCTTCTTTTTCTTCTCTTTGTTGTAGGCTTTTGTTTCTTGCTTAGTAACATACATACTCAAGCTCTAGATCATCAACTAAGGCTAGCACTTCTATTAGTTTGTGGTATTGTTGCTTTTGGATACTCGTGGACCGACTAGGACCTTTGCACGTTCGAAGGAAGCTTATTCGAGCTAAGATCCTGTTTTGTGCATTTTCGTATTCTCCATGTGAGATATATCGAGAATGTCTCTTGTTTCTATCCATATGTATATATGTGTATATATTTTGTTTAGCTCAAATGTACATGTTTATGGAATTATCCTTAAGAAATATGTAAATACAATTGGCTATTGTGCAAAATTTTCAATGTTTATAGTTTTTGTTGCGCACGTATACATTGTTATTTACACGTATCTTGAGATGATCCCATTTTGCTATCCCCTTTTCACTATTACAACCTACGAGCCAACTTGGACCATGAGGAATGTCTCCCGAGCCATAGAGTGATTGGACACAAGTCCCTTTGCTTCAAAAATTCGGGGATAGCTGCTCCTTGATAGAACCAAGTTGCCTAACATAGCGCTTTATGATGGGGAAGGAGACCCCGAGGACTTCTTAATGACTTTCAGTCGGAACATGGTTCTGTTTGATTTCTCGGACATCGTGAAGTGCAAAGCGTTTCTGACTTATCTAACCAGGGTCGTAGGCTAATGGTACTGTGAATTAGAGGACGAGTCGATACAAAATTTTCGGCAATTAGCCAAGGCGTTTGTGGACAGATTTGCATGTAGTAAAAGGCCGACTGTAACACCCCGGACCTAGCATGTAGTGAATAGTACCTATTTGCATACGCTTGTTTGTTTATTTTAAATGTTTGCATGCAATTATGTGGTTACTTTAATTAAATTCATTCATTTATTTACATTATTTTCACTTTTTTTGAAATATGTGCAAATTGTGTTTAAATAATTTATAGGAAATAATTGTCTTAGAATTATATTTATTTGGAAGTATTCCATTGCATTTAAGTGTTAAATTTCACTATTTTCAATTAATTGAATAATGAGTTTCGAGTCCGGAGTAAATTTCAAAATATTTTATTTAATTTTTCTGACTTCATATTTGAATTATGTGACATCTTTATAGTATTCATTCATCGAAATAAGTGTTGCATCCCATGTCAAGAGTATAGAAATTGAGTGATTATTGTCCTGTTATGAATAGTGTTAGGTAGATTATATTTTGGGCCTTTAGAGTTTGTAACTAGCTTTGGGGCCTTGTCTACCATTTAAATTAACTAGCCAAAGCCCAAACCCATTAAAGCCCTTAGCTAGCTTATATTAAGGAAAATAAAGTCAAATAAATCAAAGAAAAGAGGGCAAAAAATCGAGAAAGGTAGGGAAGGAAAGGGAAGGGAAATTTTGTTAGGGTTGGCTATTTGGAGCTAATTTGAGCATTTCCAAGGAAGATTGAAAGGTTCTCTTGGTATTTTATCACATGTCTAGCCTCTTGGAGGTGAGGGATTCATGTTTATGCATTTTTACTTGCTTTCTTGTTGTAGTTAATTTATGATATTGTTGTTAAATGCTTATCTAAGACTTCTAATGCATGATATGTTAACTAAAGACCTTGTAGAGTTAACTTTTAAGCTCCTTGCACTTGTTTTTCTAGAGATTGTAAATAGTTGCAATAAAGAAGAAGATGAATAGTACTTTTGCTTAAAGAACCATGTTTGAATGCAATGTGTTCATTCTAATGCCTAACTAAATATTGATAAGTGTTTATATAGCTATCTAAGTGTCCAAAATAGCTAGAGCATGTTTAGAACTTAGAGTGTGTGTGTGTGTGTATGATATGTGGGTCGTGTGTGTGTATGTTTGGCCCATTGGGCTTTGCAGCCATGGTAGTCCATTGCCATGGACTTCTTGACCCCTCCCCGTGTCTCGAGCATGCTATAAAAGGTTATGTTTTAGTATTAAGTGGAAATTCTATGTGTATTAGAAGTTGGATCATGTTAGCTTTAGTTGTAGTTAAGTAGTTTAAATGTGTTAGCTTAATTACCAAGTACAATGAATGTGTTTAGTAAGGCTAGATGCAATAGAACCTCAAGCACACTATGTGAAATGTTCAAAAGTCAATGCAAGCTTTGTGAGCTAAAAAGAGCGTCGTAATAGCATGTCATGTAGTTTAAAGTAATGTAGTGCATGTTTATTGACTTTGGAGCACGAGAATGATAATGTGCATAAGAGTAGCCTCTTTTGTCACTTCTCACTTACGTGCATTTATTATATTCAAATGCTAAAGTGCTTCAACGTGACAACGTGTTATATGCTATAAATTGTATCAAGCGAACTAACAGTGCTAACTAGCGTCTAGCGTAGCAAATGTTACAAACTTAAGTGTTGACCCGGATGTGGTGATTATTCACTGGGCGGCAGAGGGCTTGCCAGTGGATGCTAACCCGCCATGGACAATTCCCTAGTTGCATGCACGAAGTGTTCCATGTATGTGGGTCGTAGGAATCGGGGTACATCCAGAGTACACCCAGCGGAGCGATAAGTGATACCGGCAAGTGAAGTGTCAAGAGAAGAAGAAGCGTAGCAGAAGCGAAGTGAACCCGCATGGATGGAGCGTTCCATGGGGTTAGCTATATCCTTTTATATGTGTTACTTAGCGTATAATGTTAATGTTATCAATCTTATCATGCCTAAAGTTACTTTCTTGCATTATGTTCATGTATCGTTAATGCCTTCAAGTATTTCATGTTAAATGTTATATTTCAAATTCTTATAAAGTGTTTGATTACGAATGTCTTATATGCATTGCACGAAAATGTTTTCAAAAACTTTTCCAAATTATACCACCCTCATTGAGTATAAGTGTATGCTCACCCCTCTTTTCTCTAACACTTTTAGGTGAAGCGGAATTGGTCCTTCAAGTCATAGAGGAAAAGAAGTTCAAGAGTTTTCTTTGGTTGCTTGCGTGATGTATATGTAAAGTGAACTTGGTGGATGTCTTGTTTATTTAATGGTTAGGTTGACCTTGTATATATATATATATATTTGTTAAATGTGGAAGTTTGTAACTAAAGATTTAAATTAGAGTTTGTTAGAGTGGTATGATAAGTTTATTTTGTTGTCTTAGCTTACTAAAGTTTAGTAGAAATGCATGTATGTATGTCTTGATAAGATAAAAGAATGCTTGTATGGTCATGTGAGCTTAAAATGAAGTTATATCTATATATATATATATATATATATATATATATATATATATATATATATATATATATATATATATATATATGTATGTGTGTGTGTGTGTGTGTATGTGTATGTGTTGTTAAGACTCTTCTGAGTGCATGGTTTTGGATTGGCCTAAGTACAGGGGAAACTCTATCCATTTTCCCTCGTTTTCATGTTCGAGATAGGGACGGGTTGATGATAATGAGACTAATAGGGGTCCTGATTCTGCGAAGGGTCGGGGTATGACAAGTGGTATCAGAGCTTAGATTGCTCTCAGTTGGGACAAGGTCCTCGGTTTGTCAGGTAGCAACCCATGAGTGCGTACATGTGAAGTGTGTCTTCAATATGAGTGTGCTTGTATGTGGGACTTGTGTGTTTTGAATAAATGTGTGTACTTATGTGTCATAGCTACGTATTATGTGAGGATTGTATGCTACCTACATTCATGTGACTCTTTGTGCACCGACTTGATCTCCTGAGTAGTTATGTGTTTTAGAGTAGCAATATGAGAATCTATCTTCTATAGACTGCAATTTTGATTGCACAAGTTATCTTTCTAATGTGACTAGGAATTATTGAATTCTAACCTAGTTATTAGTTCACAAATTCATAGAATGGGCAAATTAAATTAAATGAGTTATGTATGTAATATGCAAAGCTTATCTTATGTGTTATCAAGTGCATACATGCATTACCCGTAAAACAGTAAGGAAATATCTCCCCTTGGAAGAGGTGGCTAGTAGCAGAACTCCTATAGGTGTGAACCAATAGAAAGAAGAAGTGGTTGATCAGTTGACTATTAGTACTCGGTGATTGGTATTTAGTTCTTGGAACTGATATTCACAAATCGGCCATTCGGACTTCTTACTTGACGTTCTTATTTGGTACTTTTCTCTAGACTTCTTACTCGGTAATCTTATGTGGGATTCTGAAGTGGATTTCTTACATGGAGCCTTTATTTGGCATTCTTGTATGGGATGTCTTTCTGGCTTTCTCTTTCGTGTCCTTACCGAGGTTTTATTGGCATTCTTGTATGGTACTCATCTAGTATTCAGAGCTTCATCTTGTACATCCAAGCCAAAGCTGCTATAATACGATGCGAAGTTTACTTCTAAAGGAAGGAATTACGAGGACGCAATTATTTGAAGGGGGGAGAGTGTAACACCCCGGACCTAGCATGTAGTGAATAGTACCTATTTGCATACGCTTGTGTGTTTATTTTAAATGTTTGCATACAATTATGTGGTTACTTTAATTAAATTCATTCCTTTATTTATATTATTTTCAAATTTCTTAAAATACGTGCAAACTACGTTTAAATAATTTATAGCAAATAATTATCTTAGTATTATATTTATTTAGAAGTATTCCCTTGCATTTAAGTGTGAATTTCACTATTTTCAATTACTTGAATAATGAGCTTCGAGCCCCGAGTAAATTTCAAAATATTTTATTTAATTTTTTTGACTTCATATTTGAATTATGTGATATCTTTATAGTATTCATTCATCGAAATAAGTGTTGCATCGCATGTCGAGAGTATAAAAATTGTGTGATTATTGTCCCGTTATGAATAGTGATAGGTAGATTATATTTTGGGCCTTTAGAGTTTATAACTAGCTTTGGGACCTTGTCTACCATTTAAATTAACTAACCAAAGCCCAAATAAAAATCCCAAACCCATCAAAGCCCTTTGCTAACTTATATTAAGCAAAATAAAGTTAAAAAAATCAAAGAAAAGGGGGCAAGAAATTGGGAAAGGCAGGGAAGGAAAGGGAAGGGAAATTTTGTTAGGGTTTGGCTATTTGGAGCTAATTTGAGCATTTCTAAGGAGGATTGAAAGGTTCTCTTGCTATTTTATTGCATGTCTAGCCTCTTGGAGGTGAAAGATTCATGTTTTATGCCTTTTTACTTGATTTTTTGTTGTAGTAAATTTATGATATTGTTGTTAAATCTTATCTAAGGCATCTACTGCATGATATGTTAGTTAAAGACCTTGCAGAATTAACTTTTAAGCTCCTTGCACTTGTTTTGCTAGAGATTGTAAGTGGTTGCAATAAAGAAGAAGATGAATAGTTAAGAAGATAGAGGCGCTCATCTAAGCCGGCCATTTGGGGAAATATGTTAAGAAAAAGTCCAAGCAGGTGAATGGACTAGAGGTAGAGAGAGAGAACACAGTCCTCGAGACAACTGAGGAGGAGCTCGAAGAAGCTTTAATGCCGTGATTGAAACCATCTCTAGAGGACTGGTAGTTGAGGGAGAGTCTTCAGCAGTGAGGAAGACTTATGTCAAGGAAGTCGGGGAGGAGCCAACATGGAAGATCCCGAGGAGAAGAGAAAGCTTAACTTTCACGGATGAGGATTTGAAAGGGCTCATACTCCCACATGATGACCCCTTTGTGATCAGCATGATAATCTCGAATTTTAAGGTCAGAAGGGTTATGATTGATACTGGAAGCTCGACTGATGTGTTATTCCTGAGCACTTTCTCGAGGATGGGCCTGAATAAAAGAAATTCGATGCTGTTGAGGAGTTCTCTGGCTGGTTTTACAGGAACAAGGTACGAGGTTGAGGGTTATATTAAGCTGCCACTAACCATAGGAGATGATGACCGGAAGGTCACTATCATGACCAATTTTATCATTGTAGACTGCAGTTCGACCTATAATGCCATTTTGGGAAAAGTAACCTTGAAAAACTTCAGAGTTGTTCCATCGACTTACTACTAGGTACTAAAGCTGCTGACCCTTAAGGGAGTGGTCGAGATTTGAGGAAACCAGTTGGTGGCTCGAGAGTGTTATGTTGTTTCTTTGAGTCCCAAGTACCAAGCAGAGTGGGAGCCAGACTTGCCAAATGAAAAGAGGGACTCAAAGAGGGCCATATCAGCTGAGGAATTGGAAACTGTGCAACTATCAGAGCAGCATAAAAAGGCCAAGATTGGGAGCGAGCTGTCCGAGCAAATGAAGAAAGGTATAATCAATTTCCTTTTAAATAATGAAGATATATTTGCTTGGGATAATACTGACATGACAGGAATAAGCCCGAGCGTCATAGCTCATCATTTAAACGTTGACCCGACCTATCGGTCAGTTCAACAAAAAAGAAGCAATTTCAGTGCTAACAAGCAGAAACTCATAGCCAAGGAAGTGGACAGGTTACTAGATGTCAGGCATATCAAAGAAATATATTATCCAACATGGTTATCAAATGTGGTACTCGTGGAAAAATCCTCGGGTAAATGGAGAATGTGCATTGACTTTACTAACCTCAACAAAGCGTGCCCTAAAGACTGTTATTCATTGCCGAGGATTGACCAGATAGTGGATGCAACCTCGAGATGTGAATTACTAACCTTCATGGATGCCTTCAAAGGATATAATTAGATCATGATGGCACCCAAGGACAAGGAAAAGATTGCTTTTATAACTGACAAAGGGTTATATTTGTGACGTCCCAAACTTAGTAGATTGTGAATAACACCTATTTGCATATGATTGTGTTCTTAATAAAGTGTTTATGTTAAGATTATAGCATTTTTTTTACTTGCTTTTTCGACTATTTTAATTTTCAATTTTTAAATTTTTTCCATAATTATTGACATTTAGGAGGCATGAGAAAAATAGTATTATTTGAATAGCACCTCGGGAAGACATATAGAAAAAATTGC
This sequence comes from Ehretia macrophylla, assembly GCA_037974665.1. Taxonomy (NCBI): domain Eukaryota; kingdom Viridiplantae; phylum Streptophyta; class Magnoliopsida; order Boraginales; family Ehretiaceae; genus Ehretia; species Ehretia macrophylla. The sequence continues at coordinate 67,951,981 of CM075771.1, read as the reverse complement.
AATATGTAACGTATGAATAGTAACTTAGAGGACATTAGTTTAGGACATTTATATTTAGCTAGTTTTGCACCCAAATTAAACAAGCCCAATTGTATTTAATTAAGCCCAAACCACTTGTGGCCCATTTATTTACTTAACATACATACATAAACATATATTATATAACAAATAAAGCATTAAACATAGCAAAAGAATAAGTAAAAATCGGATAAGTGAGAGAGCGCGAAACCGTGAGTGAGCTTTGAGCTTTGGCTTGAGTCTTCTTCATTTTTCAGCAATTTTAGCAAGGATTAAAGAGTTCTCTTGCAATTTTCTTCTATTTCTAGCTTGTACAAGGTGAAGGTAAGCTTTTCTATATATTTTTCTTGAATTATAGCCATTGTGAAATTTTGATATTATTGTAAAATATTTATATGAAGCTTCTAATGCATGATTTAGTAGTTAGAGACATGGTAGAGTAAACTTTTAAAGTTTGTTGCACTTGTTTTGCTAGAAAATTGAAGTTAGCCTAAGGTAGAAGAAGATGAATAGTAACTTTTTTGGGGTTTTTGTGCAATATTGATTCTAAGCTTGTTTTTATGTTAACTAATGATGCCATAAGTGCTAATGAATCTAGATTAGTGATTAAAATGGATATAAATTGAATAACCTTGAGTAAATTAGATAAATTGGCTTGATTTCTAAAGGGGCTTTGCGTAGTTTGGTTAACTGGGTGTGTTTGAGTGGTATGGTTGGTGTTTATTATGTATGGAAGTGCTTAAAATGCAATTATGACATTGAATTGATAATCGGTTGAGGTAGCTGTAGTTCAAACAGGCTAAGAGGTGAATCGGGGTTTTATAGTGAACGTAGGTTAAAATGTGATTTCATGTAGCTGAAATGTGCCATAAAGTGTCTAGAAGTGAAAGGTGAAGTTGGTTTGCAAGTCTTGTATCTCGATTGAAGTGGGTAGCTTAAGAAAGTTAGCCAAATGAATAATATTTTATTGAATTAGTGGTTAAATGCTTATTCGATGCTTGTAGTAGGTGTCATAGGTGTTGGAATGACTAGATTAATGTTTGGAATTGTTAGAATGTGGCTAGGACTTGGAGAGAGTTGATTGGGGTATAAAGGGCTTTTGTGGTAGAAATGGTTAAACGCGGGTTTTCTTGGTTGAAAATGGGTTCATAGAGTATTCCTAAGGTGATAGAATGGTTGGGTTTTGGTTTGCACGACTTTGGTTTAGCATGAGCTTGAATTGGACTAAAGGGACTATTTGGGGTTTAATGTTAGACGTGGGTTAAAGTGTGGTTTCATGCGGTTGAGAGGTGTCATACAATGTATGGAAGTGATTGAAGTGGTTGAATTGGGGATTGGGTGGCTTAAGAGTTGGTATGCTGCTTGTATGTGACCCTAGCATTAATATCAAATGTTATTTTGTTAATTGTTATAAGTGTTTAGTTGTGTTGCATTGAACTCTAAATTATGAATCCTATGTGAATTGCTAGTTTTGGCGCAAAGGGATAAGCTAGAATAGTTTGTGGCTTCTTAAGGTAAGGGATCATTTCTATGTGCATTTTAAGTATTTTGTTACTTTGTTATATGCTATATGTCATGATTATAGATAAAGAATTTTTTCAAGCTATATAATATGAGAAATGTTTTCAAGTTTTGAAAAGTAAAAAATGTTTTCTAAGCGTGGCTCTTAGCTCAAATGATATAGTGCATGACTAATGTATTATATGTTATATCATCAAGTAACCCAAGAGAATTAACAAACTAACAATCGTAATTATAGCGAAGGTTGCAACCTTAAGCGTCCACATGGAAAAGATTGGCGTCCATGCAAGTTTGCGAAGAAACCCACATGGAAATGGTTGGCTTCCATATGGGAGAAAGCCTGCATGGAAAAGGTTGGCGTCTATGTAGGTTCGTGAAGAGGCTCACATGGAAAAGGTTGGCGTCCATGTGAGTTCGCGAGCGATATCTTTTCTTTATATCTGTTTAGTTAACGTTAGTGATATATCAGTTTCAACCTATTGTATAATGCGTAATTCTGCATTTTTAGATGTTATGATCAATGATATAAAGCCTCAAAGTATTTTAGGTTAAGCGCTGAATTCCTAAGTTCTTATAAAGTTGTTGGCCTTGAATGTTTTATTTGCAATGCACGAAAAGGGTTTGCGAAATCTTCCCCGTTATTTCCTTCCCTCACTAAGCAACTGTGTTTGCTCATTCCTCTTTTTAACATGTTTTAGGAGGAGCTGAAGTTGGATTGCTTGTTGTGTGGCTTATTTGCTCAATTGGTGTGCGGGATGTGGAGGATTGTGATATTGGTTGGCTTGTGTCCTATTTGAGACCTATGGTCCTGTATGTACTTGTGTGGTCTTAGAGGACTGTAATATAAAGTTTAAAGGCTTGTATGATTAATTAGATAGTTGATGGCATGTAATAACTTCTAATGTTTTACTATTTGACTGGTTAGCCTGCATGCTTGCATAGATGAAGTTAAGGTTGGTTGTTGGACTTAATACCTATGAAAATGATGTAGAAAAGATTAGAGTGGTATGATAATCAAAATCATGACATTAGTGTTTTAGTAACTAACGTTAATGCATGCTTGTATGTTTTATTTTGTTAGTAGAAAGGCTTGGACGACCTTAGGGAATTGAGGAGGTTATGATGATGAAGCTTGGGGTTGTCTTTCAATGTTTGTATATTATTGTTGTGGCCAATTCTTTTGCGTGCAGGTTTGTGGATAGCCCTATAAACAGGAGAAACCCCGTCCATTTTCCCTCATTTTTAGTGCCAGGGTTAGGGTTGGGATGAGTTTAGCAAAGTTAATAGTGGCTCCGGCCTCATGAGGGATCGCGGTGTTATAATATCACTATGGAGTCATGCTGTTTGGGCTAAAAAATGCGGGGGCAACCTATCAAAGAATGGTTAACTAAGTATTTAAGAATCAGATCTGCAGGAACATAGAAATATATGTTGATGATATGTTGGTCAAGAATAAGAAAGCCGAGGATCATCTTGGTAACCTTGTTGAGGCCTTCGACACTATGAAGAAGTTCGGGATAAAAATCAACCCCGAAAAGTGTGCTTTTAGAGTCAAGGCGGGAAAGTTCCTAGGTTTCATGGTGACTGCTCAGGGAATCGAAGCTAACCCGAGAAAAATTCAGGCAATTTTGGATCTCGACCCTCCAAAATATGTTAAAGATGTACAGAGCCTAGCAAGGAAAGTTGCGGCATTAAGTCGTTTTATGTCCAAATCCGCAGACAAATGTGCCCCATTCTTCAAAATCCTAAGGGGACCAAAAGGTTTTGAATGGACGGATGAATATGCAACAACTTTTGCAGAATTAAAGAAGTATCTGGCGTCGCCTCCCCTGCTCTCTCAACCCGAGGAAGGGGGAGAGCTCATACTATATTTGGCATGTTTCGAGATAGTAGTGGCAGTAACTCTAGTCTGATAAGAGGGGAGAGATCAGAATCTGGTGTACTATGTTAGCTGAATGCTGAGAGGAGCAGAACTCCTGTGAAGACTCGCACGAAATGCCATATGCATATCATATCGTTTAACGTGCATTTATATCATTTTACGTGACTTTATCTTATTTTATGTGCATTAGTATCATTTTACGTGCATTTAGATGTTTTAAACATTGTAGACATTAATTAAATTTATTAAATTATAATAGCTAACTAAAATAATTAGAATTAAACTATATTGTAAACTAGAAATTTGCATTTAGTTGAAGGGGCACTTTAGTCATTGGCATTTTTGCAAAATATCCTACCTACTTTCTCCACTATCTACACAAAACAATCCACACAACACACTCACACACACGCATGTCTAGTCACACACACATACTCACGGCTAAAGAGGAAGAGAAGAAAGAAAGAAAAGAAGAAGAGAAGGAAGAAGAAGAAGAGGAAAGATGGAAGCTCAAGCCATTTTCCAAGCACCACCTTGCATCTTTAAACGCTTCCTTGCATTTCTTAGCTAGTATCAAGTATAATCTTTGCTTCTCTTGCTTTCAAACTCAAGAACAAGGTGAGGGATATTTTTGAAAAAGCTTTACAAGGTCATACAATGTGTGTTTTGTGTTTTATATACTTATTTGAGCATAAGCAAGGTGTACATATGTTTATTGTATGGTTGAACTTGGAATGAGGACCTAGGGTTTCAAGAGTTTGTTAGAGGGTTACTGCTTGCTTGATCTTGTTCATTTGGACTTTAGTACTTGAGTTGCAGATTTGTTAGCTTGGAAGTATTGTTTTATGGATAATAGTACTTGGGCTAGTATATTGTGTGACGCCCCAGACCTAGCATATAGCACATCATACATATTTACATATAATTATGTGTTACTTTGAGTGTTTATATGTGTATATATGTTTATTTTAGTTCTTAAATTTACTTAGTATCCTTTCTTTTTCCTATTTTCTTTCAATGTACACTAACATATAATAATTCCAATAAAATAATAAACCTATTATTTTGATATTTTTATTAGGTGGGAATGTTCTTTACATCTAGTAGATTAATTTTAATCATTTTAAAACGAGGTCTGAGCCCGGGGTAAAAATTAAACTATTTTATTTTATAAATTTTGTATTTTTCCCTTATTATATATTTGTTTTTGGGTATACTTTCATAATTTTTATTTGCATAGCATGTCGGGAAGGCGGGTAGAAAAAAATATGTTGTGTCTCGCATAAATAGTAAAAAACTAGACTATTTTATTGGGCTTTTCTTGCATTTCACTTAACTAAACCCAAACCCAAACCTTTTAACCTAAACCCATATACACATATATTATATACATATATCCTACTACATATAAATACATATAGCAAAAAGCAAAACAAAAAAGAAAAACAAAGAGGGCCAAATCAGCCAAAGAGAGAAAAGGAGAAAGAAAAAAGAAATCTAGGGTTTGCTCCAATTGGGTCTTCCAAGCTTGTTTAAGTTGAATCAATCCATCCAAAAGCTTCTTCCTAGCTTGCTCAACTTGTATTTGGAGAGGGATTTCATAAAAATTGCATATTTATATATGTATTGGTTATGTATAATTATTGGTTATGGCTTAAATGTTGGTTATTTAGCTTAATCTTGCAATATTTATTGTTTTCCTAGCTAGTAGAGTAAAGTTTTATGGTTATTGCATGTGTTTAGCTAGAGTTTTCAAAAGATGTAATTGGAGAAGACAATGAATAGTATTTTTAGGCATGTTTGGTGTTTGATGGTTATATACTTGATTCTATGCTACAATTGTGTGCCATAAGTGTTCTAGTAGCTAGATTAATGCTTAAAATGAATAGAACTTGCTTGGAACCTAGGTTATTGAGTTTGAACATAAAGGGGCCATGTATGTGTTTCATTGATCGAGTGTGTTTGAGGGTGTTGGTCGATGCTAGTAGTGTTAGTTAGTGATTATGGTGCGTTTATGGTATTCTTTTAGGGAATGGATTAGGGTGTTGTGGTGTTAATGGACAAAGGGGTATTTATGTATTTTGAGCCGTGTGTGTGTTTGTGTTTTTTTAATGATTTGGGTGTATGCCATAAATGTTAATGACGCTAGACTAAGGCCTAGATTATCTAGATTAAGGACAAAACCGATTGTGTATGTGAGACCCTGTATCGAGCCAGTATAGAGCCTATATGCATTTTATAACATTTCATACATTTTGCGTCATTTAATCTGTATTTATATCAACTAATATGAATTTATATCGTTTTATGTGCCTATACCTCGCTTAGTGTGCATTTAAATTCAATTATGTGTTCTTGAGTAATTTAGGTAACGTAGATAATAGTTCAACCATTTTATACGCATTTGACGTTTTTTTATATAATGTTAAATAGGTTTATGTATGTCTACCTCAATTTACGTGCATATCATCGTTTAACATGTAGTTGAATATTTTAGGAGTCGTAAAAAATTAGTTAACACTATGGAACTAAGATTAGTAACTAGATAGTTAGGGATTGACCAAAATGGCAAACTAGTAATACGTAAGCAAGTTCAAGGGCACTCTTGTCCTAAAGCAAAATAACAAAATATCTTAACACTATTTGGTCTCATCCAAGTCAAACATACACCAATACACACTCACCCACTCAACACACATTATACCATATACATACACAAAAATACTACACACACATACACCCAAAACAATACATACACAAACACATACATTATATACACATGCAAATATGAAAACATACATGCACCCACTCGACACACACACTATACACACATACTCAGATTTTCGTCCATAGGAAAGAGAGAAGAATGAGAAAGGAAGGAAGAGGAAGAGGAGGAAGAAGAAGTGCATCCATCTCCAAGCTTTTTCCTTGACATTTTCTTGATTTTTTCAAGGTTTTCTTGCTCATTTTCATCTAGGTTTGAAGAACAAAGGTGAGGGATGTTTCGAAAAGTTTTTCTTAAAGTTCATTCAAGATGGGAATATGTATATTTGTTGATTATTCTTGCTCATAATGCATACACTAAGAGTTTGAAATATGTATTGAGTTCTATGTATTGTATGAGCTAGGGCTTATTTCATGTATATGTATTTGAGAATTTTGATGAGCTAAGGAGTTTAAATTTGAGGGGAGTGAAGTTTTATACATGTGTTAGTAAAATTGAATTGCTTGCAATACATGAAAATGGAAGTCAACAACATTAAGACTTGGTTGGTGTTCTTGGTATTCTTGTTATATTATGTTGAAGGATATTTATAGCTTGCTAAGTTGTGATTTTGGAGTTGTAGTTCTGTGAAATTTATGTTTGGTGAAATGATTAAGAGATGGCTTTGAGTGGCATAGCAAAAGAAGCAAGAAAATAAAAGTTCGTACATTGCTGCATTGTAGCGTTCACAAATAGATTTGGCACGACCGGAAGACCCCTAGTCCACCGATCGACCGGTGGGATGGTGGGTCATCCGCTAGAGAGGTTTCGGGTTTGACAGATTTGCGCAACATTTTTCTAAAGGCGATAACTCACTCAATTCAACTCCGAATTATATTCTGTTTGATTCTAGAACTATCTACTTTCGATAAGCTTTGATTTTAGATAGAAATCAGATTAATTGGAGTTTGGTAAAGTAGGTAAATTTACCTCCTAAGTTAGGCTAATGCAAGAGAGTTGAGATGCTTCATAGTTTCGTTTGTGCTTGCATTTTATTGTCATTTTGAGTTGTTTTAAGGTATCCTTACACCTTCCCTTGGTATATGGCTATGATGTGTCCTTCTAAATGTTATTATCATGTTCAAGCATGGCGAGTATTGGTTCTGTCATTATCTAAATGATGCACATAACACTACATGTTCGTATGAGGTTGTTACATGGTTGTACACTTGCTTGATAAAGTAACTTTCCTCGTTGACCTTCACTTGTAAGTTTATATGTTTTATGAACTCTATTTGGATCATGATTATACTATTATGTTTTGATTATTGTTACTAACCAGGGGCAACCTACTTTGTTACTTCCGAGCTTGTTTGCTATTTTGAATTCCTCTCTCATTTGGGGTGTCACCTGGAGAGATGGAAGGTATATATATTGACACAATTAAGAAATCTAATAATCCCCGTGGTAGAAGTTCCGATTTTTCCCTGCGGCATTGGACTGTCAGGTATAGGTCTCGGCTATTATGACTTTCTGTAGTTTATACAATCTAATAAACCCCATGGTAGAAGTTTCGATTCTCCCCTGCGGCATTGGGCCATTAGGTATAGGTTTCGACTACTATGGTAAATTCGTGGTGTAGATCCGGATTTCACCCTCATGTTTATGGGTAGCCTCTGGAGTACCCTTTTCATGGGTTGCCTTCGTAGTGCCCTCGTGGTTGCCTCCATAGTACCCTCTTCATTGGTTGTCTCTGGAGTACCCTCTTTGAATGGGTGAGAAGAAGATGATTTGACAAGAAGTTGTGATACTGGCCATCTCCAACAAAGTTCCTGATATTGTATCCTTTGACCTACTCTCTCTTGGTATAACCCTCGGAGAGTAGAGTAGTTTTCCTTGTATTAAGTTCATTTTGATTTTGTTATATCCTAATTGTACATGTTATGTTGATTTCGTTCTAGTTATATGTTGTATTCACATAGTATGATTTTAGAGAGAAGTTTGTGAAAAGATAAAACCTTTGTGAAAACCTTTCCTATTTCATCCTCACTGAGCTTTATGCAGTATTAGCTCACCCCTCTTTTAATAATTTCCAGGTGAAGATTAGCCCGAGCAAGATCCTATGTGGTTGCAAGCTTCATTGATGTGATGAGTTGGATTCCTGTTTATGAGATCTACATGCTTGCCTGTGAAGATGTACTCCTTGTTGTAATAAGCATGATTTTGTATAATTGAACTATTTAATCTAGTGTAATATTCTTTTGGGTGAACTAGATACCTAGATAAATTGATTACTCTACTTAGTAGACTTAGGCTTAGAATGTTGACAGGTGGACTCGGGTATTGTAACATATAATAAGGTATTGTAACCCTTTAAGGTCGATGTTTTTGGGAGATTTTTAGAAGTCTTTTGGAACTTCTTGTGGAATTCATATCTGTTCAGGTTTCTACTTTCAAGTCTTGCAGGGGTTAAGCATTGACACGTTATGTTTCAGCTTTAACGTAGTGATAGGTCGGGGTCGGGGCATGCCACCAAAGAGTGGTATCAGAGCTTAGCTAGTTAGCTAGGCGTAAGTCGGGTGTAGAACCCCTGGTCTGCGGGTAAAGGACCTATGATAGGAATATGCTTGGGCGTTTATATATGCTTATGTGAACTTACGTGTTATACGTGCTTGTGTGAATCTTATGTACCCATCATGTCATAAATGCTTCTTGCTTATATGAAATCTATGTACTTTGTTTTGTATGACGAGATTTACATGTGTGAGTTGATCCGTAGCTAATCTTTAAGGTCATAGATGGCTAGAATAATAGGCAATGAACAATCGGACTAGGGGAAAGTGATTTAGGGCTTTGATGGACTTAAGGCCATGAAAGGTTGAAGCTTAGGTAGCTCATAAGCTGAGATAGGACTTTTGGACTGTCGGGTAGCGGTTTCGATGTGAGCTTCCCTTGAGGAATGTGTGCCTGTATTACGTATTGAGTAAACCAAGTGTGGACCATGTATTTTAGGTGATCAACGTGTCTATTTGATACAGGTGCACTGTATGCTCTAAGTGTTTGTTATGTTGCAATTATTTTATGTATGATAGGTTGTACATTAGTCATAATGTTGCATTATATAATAATTATGTATTAATATATAGTTGTTTTTGTGTGTCATCATTATATAAATACATATTCACTTTTCATGTATCATACTTGCATACATACATATCACATTAGGGGGTTACTTCTTCGTGGGTGAAATAAGAATGACTGGAAGAACTCTCGACATCAAGACAAGGCTACGGAAGAATGAATTCGTGACTTTTGAGCAAGGGAGTTTGACGGTTGTTCAGTATAAATCTCGGCTTAATCAACTATCACACTATGCTTCGGGGATGGTGCGGACTGATGGGATTCTTATCCAGTGGTTGACATTCAGTATTTGGGAATTCTACATAACCTTCTTATTTGATATCCTTATTCGGTAGTCATATTCAGCGCTCTATTTCGGAATTCTGGACTCGGTTTTCTTATTGACTATTTTTTTGGTATTTTATTCGGAGCCTTTATTTGACCCATTTTCTCGGGATTTTTATACGGTATTATCTGGAGTTCTTATTTGGGGTTATTAAATGGTATTCTCCCTCGGGGATCATTGAAATTCTTATAAGCGGTGATGCATTCGTGGTTGCCTGTCCATTTTCATGGAACCAAGAATCTTATTTATTTGGTTGAGGTTCTTAGGTTGCTTTCCGCATTCGAGATATCTCAAGAATGAAGAAGGAATTGCGAGGGCATAATTCTGTTAAGGAGGGGAGGATGTGAGACCCCGTACCGAGCCAGTATAAAGCCCATATGCATTTGATAACATTTCATACATTTTTGCATCATTTAATCTGTATTTATATCAACTAATTTGAATTTACATCATTTTACGTGCCTATACCTCGCTTAGCGTGCATTTAAATTCAATTACATGTCCTTGAGTAATTTAGGTAACATAGATAATAGTTCAACCATTTTATACGCAATTGATGTGTTTTATATGATGTTAAATAGGTTTATGTATGTTTATCTCGATTTACATGCATATCATCGTTTAACATGTAGTTGAATATTTTAGGAGTCGTAGGAAATTAGTTAACACTATGGAGCTAAGATTAGTAACTAGATAGTTAGGAATTGACTAAAATGGAAAACTAGTAATACACAAGCAAGTTCAAGGGCACTCTTGTCCTAAAGCAAAATAACAAAATATTCTAACACTATTTAGTCTCATCCAAGTCAAACACACACCAATACACATTCACCCACTCAACACACATTACACCATATGTAACGCTCCGATCCCTCACGAGACCGGAGGCTCTAATAACCATGCTATTCTCAACCAAATTCTAACCCGGTCACAAAATTTAGGGAAACAGACAGAGTTTCCCATGTTTATAGGACAAACAGTTTACCTACACACAACATATAAATGGACCAGTACCGTGTTCAAACATACAACAACTTCATACATGTATTGAACTCAAACCTCATTAAGCTATTACATAAACTAGGTTATCAAGCACTCTATGACCTGGTTAAGCTTAAATACATTTCTCTCCTACATTGAGTATATACAATTCATGAAAGTAAAACTTTACAACTTTTACAGCTCAAGCCACATAACACGTAAGACCACTCCTCAAGCACGAACTATCACGTGATCTCGAACTATACTTCCTATGACTATAACCTAAAAGATTCATGATGAGAAGTGAGTATACAAATAATGTATACTTAGTGAGGGAGGGGGAAACGGGAACAGTATACCGAGGTTCGTGCAATGCAGCAATCTAATACAATTAACACAATAAATAAACAATGAATAACAATTCTAATACCATACTTTAAAAAGATATGATTGATAACCCTTATCACTCCAAATCTTCGATTTACGAGCCTCGATCCCCGAATCACGAAATCAGTCTCGATATGCCGGTATCCCTTACACCAATGGGTACTCTGGATGTACCCAATACCTACGACCTAACACCCCTGGAAATCTCCGGACCAGGCGAGTGAGGAAATTAGGGTACGGAGCTAGAGTGATCAACCCTGGCAAGGCTGCTGCCGCCCAGAGAGGCCCATCGCATCCGCCCCGACAATAAGGTTGCGCAACCATTATTTTGATGACATGAAAAACATTAATAAAAGCAATATAACAAGGTAAGTCGATAAACACATAATTGAGGTACAACAAAAGAGGTTGTCCTCACACATTAAACAGTTGACAACAATAGAAGCGAAATAACGAGCATTAACCATTAGACTCATTCTTCTAAATATAAAACTGACAAATCTTGTTAGAATACGCTAAATCACATTAATAACATGAAAACTATTTAACATATTCAATATAATAGAGAAATTCAAATAAGATGCAACTCCCTCACCTTTACTGAGCTCCAAGATATGAGAAACAGCTCAATGGATCAACTCTATCATGCAATAGAATATATATTTATCACGAGGATTCACATAGTTAACATTTATAACCGATATAACCAAGTTCACATCATATAAGCATTTAACAATGTTCGGTCTATATATCATTCAACTAAGCAATATAGTCATGAAATGCAATGACAATCAATATAGGAAGCATATGGTGCAACATTTCAAGCTAACACAAGTCTAATTCTCAATTTCAACTATTATGTTTAAAGTCAATAGAAATTATACGCCTATGAACTCATATGATAACCAAACTCGAAACCGACTTCACACCCCATTCAAGGACATTTTATGACCCACTTAAAAGCTACAAAACCCTGGTTCCGCCCATGTTTACCCAAAAAACCCCGATTTTTCTCTTACAGTTTTACAAAGGAGGTATATCACCCGAAACCCTAACCGACGCCATAAATGCACGGAAAGTGCCTCCATGACCTACTAAGACAAAGCCCTAAATAAAATGAGCAAACGGACAACTCCGTTTTTCGACCCCGACTTAAATTAGGTCCGTTTTCATGATTTTCTCAAAAAGTACCTCAATTTTATTCCACATTATGTCAATCTAACATGCCAAGGACCTACACGAGCGAGGAATTCAAAATCCGAGACAAAATATTTTCTAGGTCATTTTCATGGCAAAAGTACTATTCAATCATCTTCTCCAAGTGCCATTTTTATTTTCAAGCATTCAACAAGCATTTTAAACTATCAAATATATTCTATGAAGTCATTAGAGCATGTAAGAAATGACGGAACACGCATTAAACCACTAGAATATTAGATCATAAAAATAATAGCACAAACTTTAATTGAATTTAATACAAGAATGGAATGCACCCTCACCTCTTTTGAAGATCAAAGATGGTCTGAAGGTCCTAAGGATGAAGCACAACCAATTTGGGAGGCAATGGAAGCAAGAATGAAGCAATGAGCAATTATTATTTTTTGGAGAAGTTACTAGTCCCGTAACTCTTCTTTAGCCATTTTTTTGACCTTTTTTTTTTGTTTATTGGCTTATAATGTTCTCATGAGATAGTCAAAGGGTGAGTCAAGCAATTAGGGCATTTTAGTAAGGATAAATAAGTCACTTGGGTGATTAAATTTCAACAAAACAAAATGTCAAAAATCTGAAAAATTTGGAAAAAAATCCCGTTGGTACTATTCATCAGACATTTCGTGAATTTTTTTCCGTTGATCCCGATATGCAATGAACGTACGGTCAGGGGATATAGTCCCCTAACAATATGTAGTATTTTATAAAAATATAAAATACATGAAAAGAAATAGTTGAATTTATGGAAATATGAAAAAATGAAGTAATTAGTTAAGTTACATCTAAGTTAACCATTTAATTAATGCAATTAATGAAGTGCTGGGTTCGGGGTGTCACATCCTCCCCTCCTTACAAAAATTGCGTCCTCGTAATTTCTTGAGCTGAAATGACTTTCAAGAACTGCAACAGTTTCCGTCGGACTTGAAGTCAAGAACTGTAATGCTGAAGGAGACTAAGAAGAACGAACGTCACTGAAAGAAGCACGAGTGGGGTAGCTAAATAAAGGCTCCTATGAAAATACCCAATAGGAGTCCAGTAAGAATGTTACATGAGGAGGCCATTCACTAATACTGAGAGAGCACCAAAAGAAATCCCATTAAGAAGAGTATGCAACTAATATCCAAAATGCCCGGATAATATCAATAAATTCCCAAGAAAGAAGTCCGGTGAATCCCAACTCTAACTTGTCAAATAAAGGCTCAAGATTTCCAAATAAAGGCCTAATTAGAAGTCTAGCTTGGGACTCCGAGAAAATACCACCAATAAATCTGATTAAGGATGCCAAATAAATGCTCTGAATAAGTATACGAATCCAGAAGTCCGAAATCTCTCTAATTATGAATCACCATATAAGAATCCCCAATATTCTTGTTATACCAGTAGTCCAGAGGAAATCCTAAATAATCTCTAGGCAAGAATACCAGACAAAAATACCGAAGAAAATACCCAATATGAATATCAAGGTGGTACCATAGGTAAAATCCCGAACAGAAATCCAAGTGGGAGTGTGCGCAAGGAATACTGACCAATACTCATAAACATGAATTCTTTCGAATAAGAGTATCAAATAAGACCTCCATATATGATGCCAACTAGAAGATCTATCCGAGATTCCCAAATAGGAGTTACAGCCAAGAAGTACCATTTAAGAAGTGCCAAGAGAGTCCGGATTTAACCTCGGGGCATCAAATCCCTTCACTGATCCCAATAGCCGGTTGAACCATTATTCTTTCACCAGTCAACATCAATGGCCATCTCTTTTAGGGGACAATGCTTACTTACCGATTTAAGGGGACAATGCATGAATGCCAAGATATCACCTAATGTAATTGATGTAATGTTCATATATCAGGAGATTATGACATATATCACACAAGCTATTATATAACCAGAAGTTTTATAACACAAAGTTAATCAAAAAGATAGTTCAAATACAAGTCACACGCAATGAATACAATTCACAACACAACTATGCCGAGACACCCAAGTATACACGTTACAATCAATATTTCGAGCAAGTAGCGATTCATGACTAGCTATATCACTACACTTGACAAGTATTTAACACACAGTACACATCATTATCACATATTAAGTTCAGGACACAAGATTGCACAAAAGACACTCACATTCTCAAGGCACACCAAGCACACACCTAATCAAGACACATTTCACAAGCACGCACTCGAGGTTCACTACCCAGCAGTCCGAGGACCTTATCTCGGCTGAGAGCATCTAAGCTCTGATACTACTTGTAATGCCCCGATCTCTCACGAGACTGGAGGCTCTAATAATCATACTATTCTCAACCCAATTCCAACCCGGTCATAAAATTTAGGGAAACAGATGGAGTTTTCCCTGTTTATAGGATAAACAGTTTACCTGCACACAACATATAAATAGACCAGTACTGTGTCCAAACATACAACAACTCCATACATGTATTGAACTCAAACCTCATTAAGCTATTACATAAACTAGGTTATCAAGTACTCTATGACCTGGTTAAATTTAAATACATTTCTCTCCTACATTGAGTATATACAATTAATGAAAGTAAAACTTTACAACTTTTACAGCTCAAGCCACATAACATGTAAGACCACTATTCAAGCACGAACTATCACATGATCTCGAACTACACTTCCTTTGGCTATAACCGGAAATATTCATGATGAGGAGTGAATATACAAATAATGTATACTCAGTGAGGGAGGGAGAAACGGGAACAGTATATCGGGGTTCTTGCAATGTAGCAATCTAACACAATTGACACAATAAATAAACAATGAATAACAATTCTAATACCATACTTTAAAAGTATACGATCGATAACCCTTATTACTCCAAATTTTCGATTCACGGGCCTCGATCCACGAATCACGAACCTAGTCTCGATATGCCGACATCCCTTACACCAATGGGTACTCCAGATGTACCCAATACCTACGACCCAATTCCCCCTGGCAAACTCCGGACTATGCGAGTGAGGGAATAGGGTACGGAGCTAAAGCAACCAACCTTGGCAAGGCCGCTGCTGTCCAGAGAGGCCCATCGCATCCGCCCCGACAATAAGGTTGCGCAACCATTATTTCGATGACACGAAAAACATTAATAAGCAATATAACAAGGTAAGCCGATAAACACATAATCGAGGTACAACAAAAGAGGTTGTCGTCACACATTAAACAATTGACAACAATAGAATCGAAATAACAAGCATTAACCATTAGACTCATTCTACTAACTATAAAACTGACAAATCTTGTTAGAATATGCTAAATCACATTAATAGCATGAAAACTATTTAACATATTCAATATACAATAGAGAAATTCAAATAAGATGCAACTCCCTCACCTTTAACGTGCTCCAAGATACGAGAAACAGCTCAATTGATCAACCCTATCATGCAATAGAATATATATTTATCACGAGGATTCACATAATTAACATTTATAACTGATATAACCAAATTCATATCATA
Source organism: Ehretia macrophylla (assembly GCA_037974665.1). Classification (NCBI taxonomy): domain Eukaryota; kingdom Viridiplantae; phylum Streptophyta; class Magnoliopsida; order Boraginales; family Ehretiaceae; genus Ehretia; species Ehretia macrophylla. Next base: position 67,936,326 of record CM075771.1, on the reverse strand, counting down.
TAAGCATTTAACAATGTTCAGTTTATATATCATTCAACTAAGCAATATAGTTATGAAATGCAATAACAATCAATATAGGAAGCATATGGTGCGACATTTCAAGCTAACACAAGTCTAATTCTCAATTTCAACTATTATGCTTAAAGTCAATAGAAATTATGCGCCTATGAACTCATATGATAACCAAACTAGAAACTGACTTCACAACCCGTTCAAGGACATTTTATGACATAATTAAAAGCTACGAAAACCCAGTTTCGCCCACGTTTACCCAAAAACCCCAATTTTCCTCTTACGGTTTTACAAAGGAGCTATATCACCTGAAACCCCAAGCGACGTCATAAATGCATGGAAAGTGCCTCCATGACCTACTAAGACAAAGCCCTAAATAAAAACGAGCAAACAGACAACTCCGTTTTTTGGCCCCGACTTAAATTAGGTCCGTTTTCATGATTTTCTCAAAAGGTGCCTCAATTTTATTCCACATTATGTCAATCTAACATGCCAAGGACCTATACGAGCGAGGAATTCGAAATCCGAGACAAAAATATTTTCTAGGTCATTTTCATGACAAAAATATTCAATCATCTTCCCCAAGTGCTATTTTTATTTTCAAGCATTCTACAAGCATTTTAAACCATCAAATATATTCTATAAAGTCATTAGAGCATATAAGAAACAACAGAACAAGCATTACACCACTACAATATTAGATCATAAAAAAATAGCAAAAACTTTAATTGAATTTTATACAAGAATGGAATGCACCCTCACCTCTTTTGAAGATCAAAGAATGGTCTTAAGGTCCTAAAAATTAAGCACAACCAACTTGGGAAGCAATGGAAACAAGAATGAAGCAAGGAGCAATTTTTTTTTTGTAGAGAAGTTACTATTCTCGTAACTCTTTTTTGGCCATTTTTTTGAACGCTTTTTTTTTTTGTTTCTTGGCTTATAATGTTCTCATGAGATGGTCAAAGGGTGGGTCAAGCAATTAGGGCATTTTAGTAAGGGCAAATGGGTCACTTGGGTAATTTAATTTCAGCAAAACAAAATGCCAAAAATCTAAAAAATCTGGAAAAAATCCGCTAATACTATTCATCAGACATTTCAGGAATTTTTTCCCGTGGATCCTGATGTGCAATGCACACGGTCAGGGGCTATAGTCCCCTAAAAATATGTAGTATTTTATAAAAATATAAAATGATTGAAAATAAACAGTTGAATTTATGGAAATATGAAAAAAATGAAGTAATTAACTAAGTTACATCTAAGTTAACCATTTAATGAATGCAATTAATGAAGTGCTGGGTTCGGGGTGTCATACCATATACACACACAAAAACACTACACACGCATACACCCTATAAGAACCCGTACTTGAAATTCGAATAGTAAGTGAATTGTTTATGTGCCTGGAAAGTAATTAACTTAAACTAGGTATGAGTAACAAGTTTCGCCTATCAAGAGTTGGAATTTATCTATTTGAATTTTTGACTTTATAACTGGGTACAGTTGGATTTATTTGATTTTGAAGTAGGGTATTAAGATTAGTTGAACCATCTTATTTTAAGAATGACACTTAGTTTATTAACTAAATTTTATAGGTAATTAGAACTCGGGATATGGTAGTCTAGTATAGATTAAGTATTATATTATTGTAACTTTGCTGAATCATGTTATTGAGGAATTAACTTAGCTTGCAAGTTGGAAGAAAATTAGAAATTATACATAGAGTTGATATTTAGTTTATTATTATTAAACCAATCTAGCATACGAGCCATTTTTAGGTATATGTATTAGGGCATTGAGAAGAAATAGAAAGCCTAGCCTATGAAATAAACTTATTGGAATAAAATTCTCAAGTATTCCACATAAGTATATTAGATAGTGTTAATTAAGAAATTCAGTTATCTTAGTTAATAACTTTGAAATGATCTTGGTGTTGTCATAATAAATATAAATTACATTTAGGCTGTACAAGCAACTAGGACAATTAAAATGTTTATTTTTTTAATTTATTAGTTACTGGAGTCTAGTCTATTAACCAAATTATAAACCATGTCATTACGGCTTAGTCCCACCGCACCACATGAAGTTGTCGAGCTAGGATAACCAATTAACCAATTAATATTTAATCATTAGCAAGCAGTTTAGTCATTTTCTACAACCAGGCTACCCGAAATCCACGCAGGAGCTTAGTACCGTCTTTGTTTGAGTGAGCAGCTAAGAGAGGCCAAACTGCACCACAATCTCGCGCCAATAGGAGCTTAATATTATAATAAAATAAGTTATCAAGTACAGAATCATCATTAGCGCCTATAACTAGTCCTAGTAATACCTCGTTTGTCTTCACCATCGCCACCAACATTCTTGTTTTCCTTAAGTCATGACAGGTGTCCTTAGGTAAACATCTCTAAGTGATGACTTACCCAAGCTATGCATCTTATGTGAGGGCAAGTAACAGCCATGAATAAACAACCCTACTACTAGCATGAGTGTGCTATTAAGGAAACAAGCAAGCTGATTTGTGAGTCAGCTAGTATCTTACATCGTTGGCACCATGCAATGGAACGTAAAAAATTGGAGAATAACTGCTGCCTAAGCTATTACCACCTCGTAATATTTGTTGTCCATTCCTACGGGCTTGCATGCGGATTAAAATTTCGGAGAAGGACACACATCTGCCTTCTTCACTTAAGCTACCATAGTAGTATTATGATTAGAATAGGAACCAATCAAATTGAATTGAAGTACCTATAAAAGGAGCCGATTAGAATCTGATTTAAACCACACCAAAAATATAAACTTTTATACCTGTTTGTTTTAATCTCAGAGTCAACGCAAAAGATTAGGTGCGGGTTATTTAAAAAGCATTGTTTATTTGTGCTTATGTTAATTATTCTCCTTGTTTTATATTATACTAGGAAAAACTTATATAAATGAAGTTAGATCATACAAGTTGATTTCTTTTTTAAAATGTAATACTAGTAGACTATATACATAATATAATATACATATATAAGAATATAATATGTATGTCTTCTGCAGCTTGAGTATTTAAAAGATATGTTTTATAACTTTGATATATTAGAGAATATAATATATGTAGACTATTTCCATTGCAACTTGAGTATTTAAATGATTTGTTTATGAATATATATATACATAAAAAAAATATAGCTCTCATCCACTTACCATTAATTATTATTTTTAGTGACAACAATGAGTTTACCTTTAAAACCTACTTGAATGTATACTCAAGAGACGGCCTACTTTGTCGTACTCTTATACTTGTACGCATGTGTATTACATGATTACATGTGCATGCTTGTATACTATATGGGGGTTGCAACCTCAGGCACGATATCATTTCATGAACGCCGAGTGGCATAGGACTTGACGGTGATCCCGTGACTATCGTGGTCCTATTCTCTCTCCCGCTTGGCATTCCACCTTGGGGAGCTGGGTCGTAGATTTTGGGTACAATCCGCAGTACCCTTTTGAGAGAGATAAGAAGTTGTGTTTCGGCCGGCCATCTTGTAGAGTGAAGACAAACTGTATCTTTTACAATGTGATCTATAAATGTTATATATACATTGATGTACTTGACTTGTCTTGCATAATGGTTTTTAAAAACTCAAAAATGTTTTTCAAAACCTCCTCAGTTGACTATCCCATACTGAGTTCTTTTGAGCTCATGACCCCTTTCCACCCCCATTACAAGTGAAGCCGAGGAAGAAGCGGGTGAACCAAAGGGCAATAATGTGTCTTTTCTGTGTACTGAGGGGCTTGGATCAGTTGGTTCCCCGGGAGGCTGATGTTATCTTACATCGGCATTACCTTTTCAACGAAGACCTAGTGAACCACGATGTACCGTATCATTTGTTGTACGATGTAATAATAAATGATGTAGTTATAAACATCGGATTTGGACCATGTATGACAACATATGTGGTCTATTACGGTGTTATGTATGAAGATTAAGTATGTTGGTATAAGTCCTGAGTCCCAGACTCATTTTGTTAAAGGCAAAGTCTGGTCAATTGTAAGAATTTGTGGCCAGGGTTATAATGGATATATATATATAAAATAGCTTAATATGTTCCGATTATTGCTAATGTATGATGATTGAATGAATCATGACTTACTGCCAAGTCCTAAGAAGGGTTGGAAGGTTTTGGGTCGTTACGTTTGGTATTAGAGCGTAGTATTGCCTTGGAAGCCAGGTTTAGAAACTGGGCAGTGGATTGGACTAGAGGTCTTAGCCTAAACATCCTTAGGGATTACATGCTTATGTGAATTGCATGTCATGCTTATGTGAATTGCATGTCTATCTGTTCTATTTGGATATCTTAAATGTGTATTAATCAAATGAGAGTGCTTGCATATGTTAGAAAGGATGGCTGGACCAAGTACACGGAGAACCCGCAGGAAAACTGAACCAGTAGAGGAACCTGGACAGGTTAATCCAGGAATGGCTATGTTCAACCTGATGGCAACGACAATGGATAAAATGTCTAGAGTTTTAGAATGCCAGGAAGCAAGAGAAGTGGTTAACCCTCGCAACATTGAAGGAGGGGAAAACAATGGCAATGAATGAAATAGGGTGAGTCCATTCAAAGAATTCCTGTGTTATTATCCTCCAAAATTTTTCGGGGACCCAGATGATGAAAAGGCAGAAGCGTGGCTTTCAGAGATAGAGAAAATTTATGAGGCTTTAAACTACAATGGTGAGCAACAAGTTACACTTGCTGCGTTCATGTTAAAAGGGGACGCAGGGCAATGGTGGAAAGTAGTAAAGCATCGGTGGGGGAAAAATCACACGCTTTATATGTGGAAGAACTTTACTGACGTTTTTAAAGAGAAATATATCCCGGCTGTTGCCAGGGAAAAATGGGATGAAAAATTTATGACACTAAAACAAGGGGGCATGACAGTTGTCCAGTATGGGGCACGTCTTGAAAAATTATCCCAATACGTGCCTGAGCTAATGCAACCACCGAGCCGGGCGATTCAAAAATTTATAGGGGGATTAAGGACTGAAATACAAGACAGTCTGGTTGAATTAAAATTTGAAACTTATGGAGAGGCCATGGAAGCAGCTACAAGAGTGGAAAAAAGAAAATTAGAAATTAGGGGTAGCCCAAATCAACCCAGCAAGAAGCCCTTTCAGCAAGCCTCAGTGCAGCAAAAAGTAAGTTCGGGTTATTTTAACCAGGGACGTAGCCAAACGGGATCAGTGGTTAACCGGCCTCAACCAAGTGGGTCGGTACTTCCTCAGCTCGAGGACCATTAGGTGCAAAAACCAAAAACGAAGTATGTGCCTTTTGTGATAAGAAATGACACACTGAGTTGCAGTGTTGGAAGAAGGCAGGGAAGTGTATCGATTGTGGAAGTGATCAACATCAGATTAAGGATTGCCTAAGGTGGCAGGGAAAATGGAACCAGAATAAGCCTGTACGAATAGGCGTGCAGGCTAAGGTTTATGCAGTTAAATAGCAGGAGTTACCGGATGATGCCACTGTAATATAAGGTATATTCTCAATTTTAACTCAATCTATTAAAGCATTAATTGACACCGGGGCAACCTACTCATTCATTACTCCCTGTTGTGTGCATTGAATTGGTATTCCAGTTAGTAAGTTGTGTTGTGGTGTCGAGGAAAGTACCCCGACAGGTAATAGATTTGTGACTGAATTTGCTTGTAAGGCTTGTAAAATTCAAGTTGAGAATCGGGAATTTCCCGCCAACCTAATTCTTCTTTCTTTCGAGAAATACGAGGTTATTTTATGAATGGATTGACTATCCACTCACCATGCACACTTGGATTGTAGAACCAAAATGTTAAGGTTACAGGTACCTGGGCAACCGGTGATTAAAATCTTAAGTGGTAAAAAGGACCGCACAAACAATGCTATCATTTCAGCCATGAAGGCTGCAAAACTTGTCATGAAAGGGGGAACGGGATTCCTCACGTATCTGGTCAATAAGCCAGCCGATAAGGCCAAATTGGAATAAGTGGCGATAATAAAAGAATATCCAGATGTGTTTCCCAAAGAATTACCCGGGCTACCTCTAAAACGGGAAATTGATTTCACCATCGAGTTATTGCCCGGAACCCAACCAATCTCTAGAGCTCCCTACAGAATGGCACTAGCAGAGTTGAAAGAATTGAAAGTACAGTTGTAGGATTTGGTGAAAAAGGGTTTCATTCAACCTAGTTCTTCACCATAGAGGGCACCAATACTGTTTGTTAAAAAGAAAGATGGTTCCTTGAGATTGTGTATTGATTATCGAGGTTTGAATCAGGTAACAATCAAGAACAAGTATATATCCTTTACCTTTAATTGATGAATTGTTTGATCAATTACAAGGAGAAAAAGTGTTCTCTAAATTTGACCTAAGATATCATCAACTTCAGATTAAGACTGAGGATATACCCAAAAGTGCCTTTCGAACTCGGTATGGGCACTATGAATTTATCGTGATGCCCTTTGGACTAACTAATGCACCCGCAACCTTTATGGATATGATGCATCGGATATTTCACTCCTACTTGGATCAATTTGTAGTAATATTCATAGACAATATACTAGTCTATTCCATAACTGAAAGGGAGCACGAACAACAATTACATCTAGTACTGCAAAAGCTCCGGGAGCATCAGTTATATGCCAAATTCAGTAAATGCGAGTTCTGGCTTCAATAGGTGTCCTTTTTGGGGCATATCATCTCCCAAGATGGTTTAGCAGTGGACCCGACGAAGATTGAAGTGATATCATCTTGGAAGAAGCCAGAAAATGTCACTGAGGTACGAAGTTTCTTGGGATTGGCAGGATACTATCGACGTTTTGTTAAGGATTTCTCGAAAATAGCAGGACTACTCACTAGGCTTACACAGAAAATGACAATATTTGAGTGGAACAACAAGTACAAAAGTAGTTTTCAAGAATTAAAAAATAGACTGACTACCGCGCCTATTTTGGCCCTGCCATAAGGGGATCAAAATTACATTATCTATAGCGATGCCTCGAAAGAAAGCCTGGGTTATGTACTAATGCAGAATAATCGGGTAATTTCCTATGCTTCACGGAAATTGAAACCTTATGAGATAAATTACCCCACTCATGATGTGGAATTAGCCGCTATTGTGTTTGCCTTGAAAAAGTGGAGGCACTATCTATGGGGAAGTAGGTTTGAAATATTCACAGATCATAAAAGTTTGAAATACCTTTTCTCTCAAAAGAAACTTAATATGAGACAGTGAAAATGGATGGAACTATTGAATGACTACGATTGCTCCATTAACTACGTACCGAGAAAAGCAAACATCGTAGCAGATGCTATGAGTCAAAAAACGAGTTTAATAGTTCCCAACTTGAAGGAATCTAAAGTATTGAATGAGGGAGTATGATGCGCTTATTTACAAATACACTCAGACTTGTTGTCACAATTGCAAGAAACACATAAACAAGATCTTCAGTTCCAAAAGATTAGAGAAGACAATGTTGACCTAAAATTACACCAGGACGAGTTATGGAGATTCAGGAATTGGGTTTGTATACCAAGTGACCCGAAGTTAAAAGGGAAGATTCTTGAGGAAGCCCATGTTACTAAATATTCACCCCAGAGGAACTAAGATGTACCGGGTTTTGAGATAATACTATTGGTGAAAAAATATGAAGAGAGAGATATCAGAATTTGTAACTCGATGCCTAACCTGTCAACGGCTAAAGGCAGAACACCAAAGACCTGTAGGTTTGCTGCAACCGTTGGAGACACCTCAATAGAAATGGGAACACGTGACCATGGATTTTGTTATGGGATTACCTAGATCTCCTCGAGGATGCGATACTATTTGGGTAGTAGTAGATCGGTTGACTAAGACTGCCCATTTCATTGCCATGAATGTGGAGGACAAGATAGACAAGTTTGTTGATTTATATGTGGTGAATATCGTAAGACTTCACAGGGTACCCGTAAGTATTGTATCGGATATAGATTCCCGATATACATCTAGACTCTAGCAGAAGTTGCAGGCTGCTTTGGGCACCAAGTTAAGCTTCAGCACGGCTTACCATTCTCAAACATATGGGCAACCCGAAAGAACAATTCAAATCTTGGAATATATGTTAAGAGCCTATGTGTTGGACTTTGGGAAGAAATGGGAAAAACACATTCCTTTGGCTGAGTTTGCCTATAACAACAGCTACCAGGCCACTATTGGCATGGCTCCGTATGAAGCCTTGTATGGAAGAAAGTGTAGGTCCCCTTTATACTGGGATAAAGTTGGAGAAATGAAAACCGTTGATCTGACTATATTGCCAGAATTAGAAGAAAAGATAGAAAATATTCACATGATCCAAAGAAGAATGTTGACCGCCCAAAGTCAGCAGAAGAGTTATGCCGATAAACGCAGACGAGATTTGGAGTTTGAAATCGGTGACCTAGTATTTTTTAAATTATCACCTCGAAAAGGATTAGTCCGGCATGGTAAGAGTGGAAAGTTGAGTCCACGGTTTATTGGGCCATTTAAGATTTTGGATAAAATTGGGAAATTAGCTTACCAATTGAGTTTACCCCCAGAACTAGCCAACCTCCACGATGTGTTCCACATATCATCCCTAAGGAAGTACCATCCCGACTCCTCTCATATTCTGAAGCCGGAACCATTGCAATTACACGAAGATTTGTCTTATGAAGAGAGACCTGTCTGATTCGTTGATACGTAGGATCGGGAGTTGAGATCTAAGATGATACCAATGGTAAAAATCCTTTGGAATCATCATGGGCTCGAGGAAGCCACTTAGGAGCAAAAGGATCAGATGGAGCGACAATTCCCGGATTATTTATAAGGTAGGTAAATTTTGAGGACGAAATTTTTATAAGGGAGGAAAGATGTAAGAACCCATACTTGAATTTCGAATAGTAAGTGAATTGTTTATGTGTTTGGAAAGGAATTAACTTAAACTAGGTATGAGTAACAAGTCTAGCCTATCAAGAGTTGGAATTTATCTATTTGAATTTCTGACTTTATAACTGGGAATAGTTGGATTTATTTGATTTTGAAGTAGGGTATTAAGATTAGTTGAACCATCTTATTTTAAGAATGACACTTAGTTTATTAACTAAAGTTTATAGGTAATTAGAACTTGGGATATGGTAGTCTAGTATAGATTAAGTATTATATTATTGTAACTTTGCTGAATCATGTTATTGAGGAATGAACTTAGCTTGCAAGTTGGAAGAAAATTAGAAATTATACATAGAGTTGATATTTAGTTTATTATTATTAAACCAATCTAGCATACGAGCCATTTTTAGGTATATGTATTAGGGCATTGAGAAGAAATAGAAAGACTAGCCTATGAAATAAACTTATTGGGATAAAATTCTCAAGTATTCCATATAAGTATATTAGATAGTGTTAATTAAGAAATTCAGTTATCTTAGTTAATAACTTAGAAATTATATTGGTGTTGTCATAATAAATATAAATTACATTTAGGTTGTACAGGCAACTAGGACAATTAAAATGTTCATTTTTTTAAAAAATTTATTAGTTACTGGAGTCTAGTCTATTAACCAAATTATAAACCATGTCATTACGGCTCAGTCCCACCGTACCACATGAAGTTGTCGAGCTAGGATAACCAATTAACCATTTAATATTTAATCATTAGCAAACAGCTTAGTCATTCGCTACAACTAGGCTACACGAAATCCACGCAGGAGCTTAGCACCTGCTTTGTTTGAGTGAGCAGCTAAGAGAGGCCAAACTGCACCGCAATCTCGCACCAATAGGAGCTTAATATTATAATAAAATAAGTTACCAAGTAGAGAATCATCATTAGCACCTATAACTAGTCCTAGTAATACCTCGTTTGTCTTCACTATCGCCACCAACACTCTTGTTTTCCTTAAGTCATGGCAAGTCTCCTTAAGTAAATATCTCTAAGTGATGACTTACCCAAGCTATACATATTACGTGAGGGCACGTAACAACCATCAATAAACACCCATACTACTAGCATGAGTATGCTGTTAAGGAAACAAGCAAGCTGATTTGTGAGTCAGCTAGTATCCTACATCGTTGGCATCATGCAAAGGAACATAGGAAATTGGAGAATAACCGCTGCTTAAGCTATTACCACATCGTAATATTTGTCGTCCATTCCTATGGGCTTGCATGCGGATTAAAATTTCAAAGAAGGACACGCAACTGCTTTCTTCACTTAAGCTACCATAGTAGTATTATGATTAGAATAGGAACCAATCAAATTGAATTGAAGCATCTATAAAAGGAGCCGATGAGAATCTGATTTAAACCACACTAAAAATATAAACTTTTATACCTGTTTGTTTTAATCTCAGAGTCAACGCAAAAGATTAGGTGCGGGTTATTTAAAAAGCATTGTTTATTTGTGCTTATGTTAATTATTCTCCTTGCTTTATATTCTACTAGGAAAAGCTTATATAAATGAAGTTAGATCATACAAGTTGATTTTTTGTTTTAAATGTATTGCCGGTAGACTATATACATAATATAATATTCATATATAAGAATATAATATGTATGTCTTCTGCAGCTTGATTATTTAAAAGATATGTTTTATAACTTTGATATATTATAGAATATAATATATGTAGACTATTTCCATTGCAGTTGGAGTATTCAAATGATTTGTTTATGAATATATACATATACATAAAAAAATATAGCCTTCGTCCACTTACCACTAATTATTATTTTTAGTGACAACAATGAGTTTACCTTTAATACCTACCTGAATGTATACTCGAGAGACGACCTACTTTGTCGTACTCTCATACTTGTATGCGCGTGTATTACGTGATTACATGCGCATGCTTGTATGCTATATGGGGGTTGCAACCTCAGGCATGATAGCGTTTCACGAACATCGGGCGGCATAGGGCTTGACGGTGATCCCGTGTCTATCATGGTCTTATTCTCTCTCCCACTTGGCATTCCATCCTCAGGGAGTTGGGTCGTAGATTTTGGGTACAATCTGGAGTACCCTCTTGGGAGAGATAAGAAGTTGTGTTTTGGCCGACCATCTTGTAAAGTGAAGACAAACTGTATCTTTTGCAACGTGATCTATAAATGTTATATATACATTGATGTACTTGACTTGCCTTGCATCATGGTTTCTAAAAACTCGAAAATGTTTTTCAAAACCTCATCGGTTGACTATCCCATACTGAAGCCAAGACAGAAGAGGGTGAACCGGAGAGCAATAATGTGTCTTTTCTGTGTACTGAGGGGCTTGGATCAATTGATTCCCCAGGAGGTTGATATTATTATATATCGGCATTACCTTATCAACGAAGACCTAGTGAACCAGGATGTACCGTATCATCTGTTATACAATGTAATAATAAATGATGTAGTTATAGACATCAGATTTGGACCATGTATGAGAGCATATGAGGTCTATTACGGTGTTATGTATGAATATTAAGTATATTGGTATAAGTCCTGAGTCCCAGACTCATTTTGTTGAAGTCAGAGTCTGGTCGGTTGTAAGAATCTGTGGCCAGGGTTGTAATAGATTTATATATAAATAATAGCTTAATATGTTCCGATTATTGCTAATGTATGATAATTGAATGAATCTTGACCTACTGCCAAGTCCTAAGAATGGTTGGGGGGTTTTGGGTCATTACACACCCAAAATAATACATACACAAACACATACATTACACACATATACAAATCTGAAAACACATACACACACCCACTTGACTCACACACTACACATACACACTCAGATTTTCGTCCATAGGAAAGAGAGAAGAGTGAGAAATGAAAGAAGAGGAAGATGAGGAAGAAGAAGTGCAGCTATCTCTAAGCTTTTTCCTTGACATTTTCTTACTTTCTTCAAGGTTTTCTTGCTCATTTTCATCTAGGTTTGAAGAACAAAGGTGAGGGATGTTTTGAAAAGTTTTTCTTAAAGTTCATTCAAGATGGGAATATGTATATTTGTTGATTATTCTTGCTCATAATGCATACACTAAGAGTTTAAAATATGTTATGTATTGTACAAGCTAGGGATTATTTCATATATATGTATTTGAGAATTTTGATGAGCTAAGGAGTTTGAATTTGAGGGGAGTGAAGTTTTATACATGTGTTAGTAGGATTGAATTGCTTGCAATACATGAAAATGGAAGTCAAGAACATTAAGACTTGGTTGGTGTTCTTGGTATTCTTGTTGTTTTTGTTGAATTTATGTTGAAGGATGTTTATAGCTTGCTAAGTTGTGATTTTGGGGTTATAGTTGTGTGGAATTTATGTTTGGTAAAATGGTTAAGAGATGGCTTTGATTGGTATAGCAAAAGAAGCAAGAAAAGAAAAGTTCGTGTATTGCTACATTGTAGCGTTCACAAATAGATTTGGCATGACCGGATGACCCCTAGTCCACCAGTCGACCGGTGGGAGGGGGGGTCGTCCACTAGAAAGGCTTCGGGTTTGACAGATTTGTGCAACATTTTTCTAAAGGCCATAACTCACCCAATTCAACTCAGATGCATTCTGTGTAATTCTAAAACTATCTACTTTCGATAAGCTTTGATTTTAGATAGAAATCAGATTAATTGGAGTTTGGGAAAGTAGGTAAATTTACCTCCTAAATTAGGCTAATGCAAGAGAGTTAAGATGCTTCATAGTTTCGTTCGTGCTTGCATTTTATTGTCGTTTTGAGTTATTTTAAGGTATCCTTACACCTTCCCTTGGTATATGGCTATGATGTGTCCTTATAAATGTTATTATCATGTTCAAGCATGGCGAGTTTTGGTTTCATGATTATTTAAATGATACACATAACACTACATGTTCGTATGAGGTTGTTACATGGTTGTACACTTGCTTGATAAAGTAACTTTCCTCGTTGACCTTCACTTGCAAGTTTATATGTTATATGAACTCTATTTGGATCATGATTATACTATTATGTTTTGATTACTATTACTAACCGAGGGCAACCTACTTTGTTGCTTCTGAGCTTGTTTGCTATTTTGAATTCCTCTCTCATTTGGGGTGTCACCTGGAGAAATGGAAGGTATATATATTGACACAATTAAGAAATCTAATAATCCCCATGGTAGAAGTTTTGATTCTCCCCTATGGCATTGGACCGTCAGGTATAGGTCTCGGCTACCATGATTTTCTGTAGTTTATGCAATCTAATAAACCCCATGGTAGAAGTTCTGATTCTCCCCTGCGGCATTGGATCATCAGGTATAGATCTCGGCTACCATGGTAAATTCGTGGTATAGATTCAGATTTCACCCTCATGTTTATAAGTTCCCTCTAGAGTACCTTCTTTATGGGTTGCCTCCGTAATGCCCTCGTGGTTGCCTCCGTAGTACCCTCTTCATGGGTTGTCTCCTGAGTACCTTCTTTGAATGGATGAGAAAAAGATGATTTGACAAGAAGTTCTAAGACTGGCCATCTCCAACAAAGTTCCTGATATTGTATCCTTTGACCTACTCTCTCTTGGTATAACCCTCGGAGAGTAGAGTAGTTTTCCTTGTATTAAGTTTGTTTTGATCTTGTTGTATCCTGATTATACATGTTAAGTTGATTTCGTTCTAGTTATATGTTGTATTCACATAGCATGGTTTTAGCGAGAACTTTGCGAAAGATAAAACCTTTGTGAAAACCTTTCCTATTTCATCCTCATTTAGCTATATGCAAGATTAACTTACCCCTCTTTTAATAATTTCTAGGTAAAGATTAGCCCGTGCAAGATCCTATGTGGTTGCAAGCCTCATTGATGTGATGAGTTAGATTCCTATTTATGAGATCTACATGTTTGCCTGTGAAGATGTACTCCTTGTTATAATAAGCATGATTTTGTATAATTGAACTATTTAATCTATTGTAATATTCTTTTGGGTGAACTAGATACCTAGATAAGTTTATTAATCTACTTAGTAGACTTAGGCTTGAAATGTTGACAGGTGGACTCGGGAAAGTTGATTAATCTACTTAGTAGACTTAGGCTTGAAATGTTGACAGGTAGACTCGGGTATTGTAACATGTAACAAGGTATTATAACCCTTTAAGGCCGATATTTTGGGAGAATTTTAGAAGTCTTTTGAAACTTCTTGTGGAATATTATAATTGTTCAGGTTTCTATTTTCAATTCTTGCAGGGGTTAAGCATTGACACGTCATGTTTCAGCTTTAACCTAGCGATGGGTCGGGGTCGGGGTCGGGGCGTGACTGTGTGTGTAGAAATACAAAAAAGGCTATGTGTGTTTACCTTGTGTGTGAGGGTGTGTGTGTTTGAGGTAAACATTATGGCTAGTAGATAGTTATGAGTTGTTTAGAACATCTATGAAGTGGTCTCGTTGCTTAGGTACCTTGGTTAATTTTTGTAAAGTTAGGGTTATTCTTGTAAGGTTGAGATAAATGTTGTTATTCGGGTTATAATTGCTAATAAGTGAGTTTATTTGTGTGAATATGAATAATTTGTGTGAGAATTATGATTATGACTTGATTGTTGGTTACTTGAATAGCTACTTGAGTTATGTGGTTATCGAATCGATTTTCCTTGGATTCCTAGATACTATTGAGTGTAAACTCATATCTCTTGTTATCGTTATTGTGGTTGCGCAACCATTCAGCATGGATATGATAGTCACCCACTAGGCGGCAACGGGCTTGCTAGTGGATGTTTATCCTCCGTAGCTATTCCCATTCTCACTAGGGATGCCGCCCTAGGAGAGCTGGGTCGTGAGATACCGGGGTGTTACATTCGGAGTACCCCTGTTGGTATATAAGGATGCCAATTTATCGATATTATTATTATTATCTTATTGAGTTCGTGGTTCGTGGTTCGTGTCGTGGTCAACCTTGTATTCTTTTGAGTAACTCTCGCTTAGGCCCTATGTCCTTAGAGAGTTACATAAGATTATGCTCTTACTTAAGTGCTATTATATTTGTGTTATTAATTGATTCTCTTGTTTTGATGTGGAGTCTACGTGATTGTATGGTTTATCTTCTATTGCTTGAACATAGCTTGTTATCTAGTTGTAGTTTATTAAATGTCTTTAATTGTTTATTTGTTGTAATTGTTTAAAATTTTAGTTTTTTTTAAATGTGTTGATTAACCTGTTTATCTTGAATGAGATTTTTATGTTGTTAAGTAGATTCTTTGGCTTATTTGCATTGCACGAAAGGTTTTCAAAAATCCCTGGATATTTGTTTCCCTCCATCATTGAGCAACAATGTTTGCTCACTCCCCTCTTTCTAACCATTTCAGGTGAGGTAGGTTCAGTTCATCCCGAGGCTGCGAAGGTGAAGGCTCGAGAGTTTCCTTGAGTGATTGTCTTAGCTTGAGTTGGATGTTCTATGTAAATTTGTGAATATTTATGTTTTCTTTTGAGACCTGCGTGCCTTGAATATAATTGTTGGTTGTAAAGAATGTATAAAAGTGAAGGCTCACCTAGTATTTAGGCATGTAATAATTTAGTTAATGCTTTAGTTAGTAGTAACTTAACTTAGAGCACTTATAGTCTATTTTGCTAAGTAAAAGAACCTGGAACTACCTAGTGTACCAGAATGGTCTAAAACATGTTTATATACAATGTTTCTTGTGTGATGATTATTCTGCGTGCAGGTTGGTTAGACCTAGAAATAGGGGAAACTCTGTCTGTTTTTTCTCATTTTTTGTGCCTTATGGTTTTGGGATCGGGAACCTGATTTTGTATGGGGTCAGGGTGTTACATAGTGCTCCATAGCGGACTTAAGAGGAATGATCTTCTTAAGCCCGTGGCATCACGACCCCAGGATTGTTTGATGTTTCTGTAAGCTTGAATTTTAATTCCTTTCATTATTATGGTACCAGAGACCGTTTTAACGATTGAAAAATAGGGTCGTGACAGAGTGGTATTAGAGCTAGCCTTTGCTAGCGTAGTCCAAGTTTTGAACTATGGTCCATGAGTAGGTGTTTTAGCGTGAAGATGTCTTAACCTATATGCCTTATGTGTTATGTGTGGACTATGTGTAACCAATGTGCAATAGTGTTCTGTGCCTCGTTCTACGTGACATGATTTCCATGTGTGGACTTGACTTGAAAAGATATGTGTGCATGTGTTATGTGTTAAATGAACCAAACATGAATAATGTGCTTTATGTGATCAATGTGCCTAAGTAATCCATGTGCACTGTATGCTTTAAGTGTTTGTTATATTACAATTGCTTCCTGTATACTAGGTTGTACATTAGTTGATAATGTTGTATTATATAATAGTTTTGCATTAAGTTATAGTTGTTTTTAAGTGGTATAATTATATAAGTACATGTTTATTTCTCATGTAACATAATTGCATATATACATATCATATTATAGGGGTGTATGTCAAGCCCCGACCCCAACCTATCATTAGGCTAAGGCCAAAACATGACGTTTATAACTCTTATTTTTTAGGTTAACAACTTAATAACTTTTAAACTTGTGATTTATAGATTAATAACTTGCACATCCATTAAAAGAATACCACAAGTAGTTTGAAAAGACTTTCAACATTCTCCCAAGACATCGGCCTTAAAGGATTACAACATCTAGTTACAATTAACAAACCAAAAACCACATGTTCATCATCCTAATTCTAGGTCTCAAAAGAACAAAGATCAATCCTAGCTAGGTATCTAGTTAACCAAAATAATATTACAACATAATAAATGATCAAGATTACAATGTCATGCTTTTTAACAAAAATTAAATCTCCTCAGGCAAGCAAGTAGATCATATTAGTAGGAATCCAATCATTAACTCAACAAAGCTTGCAATCACATGGGAGCTTGCTCGAGTTAATCCTCACCTGAAATGTCGAAAGAGGGGTGAGCTAATCCTACATATAGCTCCATGAGGATGGAATAGGAAGGGTTTTCATAAAGGTTTTATATTTTAATAAATTGATAAAACATATCATGCACATAAGAATGCACATGTAAATAGCAAACTGGGAAAATAATATCACGGACATTTAACAAGAAACTAAATTGAACATGATAATAAGCAAGCAACTCTACCCACTGAGGACCTCGAGGGCCTAAGTGGGGGTAGAAACCACATAGTAAAAAGGATACTTGAATAACTGTGATTGCTGATGATGACGGCTTCTGCCTCGAATCAATTAATGATAACCCAAACCACCACAACCGAGGATCAAGTCCTCTCAGAAAACCCGACTCCAGCTCCATCAATAGCTGAGGGTTCTAGATAGCTCCCCTCAAAGATAAGAATAGGTCCTTGGTGGTTGTGGGTATAACCGGCAAGCTCGATACTGCTCGGGGCCATCGATCATACCAAGGCCTTTAGAAGGTCGCAACCTTGATATGTATGTATATATATATATATATATATATATATATATATATAATACCCAACTCTCCAAGGGACGTCACCAAGAGAGAAAGAGACTAGGATAGCAACAAAGTAGGTTGATTCCATCACAATAGTAATATCAAAGATATGGCAAGTAAGTATGTAGACCTCTTGTGGTAATAAATGATTAATCAATGGCATATCAAGCAAACATATATTGATCATGCATATATAGCATTTAGGGTGCTTCAAATATTTCCAAGTATCATAAGGTTGTGAAAAGACATCAATAGACTACTCAAAATGGAAACAAAATGCAAACATGAGTGAAACTATGAAGCAACTTCAATGTTTCTGCAATATCCTAACTTAAACAGTTAGTTTCCCTACTCTCCTGAACTCTAAATGACTTGGTTTTGGTATAGAATCAAAGTTTATCGAAAGTAAATAGTTTTAGAATCAAACGGAACTCAATTCGGAGTTGAATTGACCGAGATGTAGTCTTCGGAAAATTGTTGCGCAAAGCTGTCAAAAATTCAGACAAGTAATCTGGTTGACCTAGTCGACCGGATCTGGTCAACCAGATCAATGGCATTAACTATCCGAATGATTGATCTGGTCGACGAGATTTAGATTCGGTTAACCGGATCCTTCAACACAAAACACACGGATTTTCTTTTCCTTGCTTCTTTTGCTTGTTAGCCTTGCTCCTAACACCAATTTAACACCTAACACACTCAATGGAAATGTTATACAACATAATAAGCTCAAGAACACATATGTACCACACATTTGAATCAGACGCAAGCCAAGAATACTTAAGCCACATATTTACCACACATTTGAATCAAACGCAAGCCAAGAATACTTAAGCCAATTAAAAGTTCTCTTGACCATGACTTCCTTAACTCATCTTCTTCCAACAAATCTAGCTACTACCACACAAGCATAGCTCATTATACAACTTAAATAGCAACTTCACAACACTTCAAGAATCATCAAAATCTCATTAGATCAAACCCTAGTTCATCTACACAAAATAGAACTCAATCTTACAATAACTCCAACCCATACCCATCATAAGCAAGAGAATCATCAACATACTCCATATCATCTTTGAATGAGCTTGAGAACAATGATTTCAAAAGAATCCCTCACCTTAGTGTTGAAACCTAGAAGCAAATAGAGCAAAAACACCTTGAATAATGCTTGAAAATGGTAGAGATTGCAAGAGGCTAGCTCAAAGTTTCTTCTTCTTCCTTCTTCTCTTTCTCTCTTTTCTTCATCTTCTCCTCTTCAAATTGTGTAGTTTAGTGTGTGTGTGTGTTACTGTATTTGTGTGTGTATGTGTGTGGTCTAATGTATATTTTTTTTGTGTATTAATTAAGTAGAATATTTTCCTAAGATGCCAAATGACTAGAGTCCCCCTCTAACTAATTGTGTATTATTAGTGTGTCATTTTAGTTGGTTTCTAACTAATTAGTTGCTAGTTTTAAATTGGTAAAGCGTAATTATTATCTACGACATTGAAGACACGTAAATGCACATAATAGATATAATGCACGCACAACGAGATAAACGCACGTTAAACGATATAAATGTTCATTAATTGATATAAATGCATATTAAATGATGCAAATATAAATGAAATGCTATAAAATGCAATTAGGCTCTGTACGGGGTCTCACAGTGCCTCTTTTTGGTGAAGTAAGAATGGCGGGAAGAGCTCTTGGAATTAAGGAAAGACTTTGGAGAAGTGAATTCATGACTTTTAAACAAGGGGATTTAACTGTTGCACAGTATGAAGCTCGACTTAATCAACTGTCACATTATGCTTGGGGAATGGTACAAACTACTGAGAAGAGGATCCAGAGACTTATCCGAGGGTTGAGGTCAGAAATTCAAAACAACTTGGCTTCACTTCAGTTTCTCACCTACAGTGAAGTCCTTTTCGCTACAATAATAGTTGAAAGAGGAAAAAGTCAAGAAATGGCAGGGTCTTGTCAACCGAGTTGGGGTCAAAATCAATTTAAACTATCTGATGATAAGATTTATGAAGGAAGTTTACTTACTCCTTTGGCTCAGGGCCCTTTCGGGAATGATGCTACTATTGCGGTTTCACGATGTTCCCACTGTAACTATAAAGGCCACCTGAGGGTTGATTGTTGGAGGAAGATGGAGAAGTGTATAGGTTGTGGTAACGATCAACATAAGATTAAAGATTACTAGAAATGGCAGATAATACAAGGGTAAGCTACCAGTGAAGGTACCCAAATTAGACCCCTTGTTATAAGGCCACAACAGATAAATCCAACTGCTACTAGATCGCAGCCTAGTACTACCAGCACCCACCCCGTTCATGGCTCCTCAGGGGGTAGAGCTACCCCCCAACTTGTTGTATGTGATTACTGTGAAACCCCACTTTTCTGCTTATCTCGTTTTACGTGATATACCTCGTTTTGCGTGCATATGACCTGTTTATGTGCTATAGGACCTAGAAAGTTATAATTTTGATGTCAATACTCCTAATACGTGCTAAATGTGCATTCATGAAATTTTCATAAAAAAATGGGATCATAAATTTTATCGTCATCTTTTAGTGAATAGTATTTTAGACGCACGTCCGCTAAAATTTTGAAACTAGTCATTTTAACCCTTCTAGACCTAGTCCATAGACTTTAATAGACATGTGATTGATAAAAACAGATTTCAAATCGGCTTAAGAATTTATTAGGGTTTTTACACCATTTTTTGTGACAAACCGAGTTTTAAGCCAACTCGGGTGGAATTCTTTGAATGTAAAACTTCTTGTCACCTAAAAATAATCCACTTGAGATATCTTGGGGGTTGCATAAATATTTTTAACATTGGCGAGCAATAAAATGAGTTTAAAGTCAATAAAATACTAAAAATAATAAGTTTTACTAACTTAAACTGTTTTATATATTAACTATTTTGCCTCAAACTAGTTACACACACTCACATAACACAAAAACACACTCCAATTGCACACACTTGGCCGTGAGTTTGAGGGAGAAAAAGCCAAAGAGAATTTCAAGCTTTTCAATCAAAAATTCAAAGAAAAACTTGGTTTTTGTTCGTAAAACTTCACACC
Organism: Ehretia macrophylla; assembly: GCA_037974665.1. Taxonomy (NCBI): domain Eukaryota; kingdom Viridiplantae; phylum Streptophyta; class Magnoliopsida; order Boraginales; family Ehretiaceae; genus Ehretia; species Ehretia macrophylla. The sequence continues at coordinate 67,915,852 of CM075771.1, read as the reverse complement.
GACTTGGATTCCTCTTGTTGGGCACGCACTTCACTCATCCCTAGGCTTTTATCGCATCAAAGGTGAGAGAAAAATTCTAGATCTAAAAACTTTTCTTTTGTATTTTTGCGTATAAATGAAGATTGAACCGTTAGAATTGTAATTTGATTTTAGATTATTGCTCCTTGCATGCTAGAGATCGTTTAGTGGTAATACTACGAGTTTCTGTTGGATGTAGCATAATTTTTATTTTTCGGGTATTAAATTTTGATTAAATTGTTTAATGTTGAATTAATTGAGTTGTGATGATCGAAATCGATTGCCGTCGATTTCTAAATACTTGATAATTACGTGTTAGCGCTGTTGTAATGCCGAATTTTCGATTACATTGCTCGTGGGAAAGTCCGGAAAATTCAGCCAAGACATCCTAGGGTTTTAGGGTTATCGGGCATGATTTGGAGGTGTTATGGTGGATTTCCGAGAGGGCTAATGTAGTAGGTTGAATGGGTGAGTGATAGAAACTGATTTGGCAATGTTTGGGTTAGTAGAATGTAAGTTATGAATTTTTGAAGTTTAGGGTGTCTTTTTCTAAATTCTTAAACTATGTCTTTAGATGATTGGGTGGTGTTTGAGTGATTGAATGGTGAGCTGTTGCTGGGTAAACTAGGGTTTCATTGTGTATTTAATGCATGTCCGGTTGGATGGCCTACTTTGTCATCTAACTTAGTTATTTGTTATCTAATTGATTATTGATGTTATATTGATGTAAAGATGATTATTGATGATTTTTGATGATTATTGATGAACCGGGAGATAGGCAATTCTTCTAGATTGTCCTCCTGCATTGTGAATGATGTTTATTATTATTTCTGAGTCTTAGTATGTGTGTGCCACCTCTGTGGCAGCATCGGGCTGTCGGGTTGATAACGGCATGACTACCAGAGACTACCTCCAGCTCGCATGACGGAGGTGTCATGGAGGGCGAGGCTAGTGAGGTACCTCGGGTGCGTGAGTAATGGGGAGTTACAAGAAGAATGGTTGAGATCGTGATGGCGTTTGGAGCTACACCAACTAGAGTATCCTTTAATGAATGGTTATATAGTTATGTGATGATAGTATTATTGATGTTATTGTGTGTTTACTGACTCAAAGGATTAATCCAAGGAGTTTAGTAGACCTTTCTCGAGATCTATCGGATCCTCACTGGGCTTATTTTATATAAGCTCACTCTCTATTATTGCATGTATACAGGTGTTGTAGAGAAAGACTACGGGGACGTGCCTCCTGAAGAGGGAAATGTACCTTTCGTGGATGAGTCTTATGTTCCTGAGTCTTATCCTTGCTGTTGTATTGTCTTGTTATCTTGTATATTAACTTGCTAGACTTTTATATGCTTTGTAGTTCATAATGTAAAAGATGTTGAAAAGATAATGAATTAGTTGATGCTGTCTTAGTAGCCTTGCTTTTGTTTATGATTAGGTTGCTAGATTGGCTCAATATGGTTTTGTAAGGTATATTAAGGTTTATGTATTATGTTGGAACGGAGGCGTATAACGAGGGAAGTTTATTGTTTAATATGGTTATAATGTATGTTGTTATTTTATTGAGGAGTTGTTGTTGTATGATTTATGGAGTTGATGTATGATGTTCTAATGAGGTTGGTTTAGAGCCTCGGTATCCTATTTATTGTCGTTATACTGCCGAAATTCCGTTGTGTCCTGATTGATTGTAGGAGGGGTCGAGTTGGGGCGTGACATTTAAGTGGTATCAGAGCTTGATTAGCTGTCAGCCGGGGTATCCTCGGATTGTGGGTAGTGGTCTAAGCATGCAAGTATGTATTAAGTGAAAGAAAAGTGAAACATATGTTTATATGCTTATGTGATTAATTTACTTATGTGTCTAACTTTTTATGTGATCAATATAGTTTATGTGTTAAGTGAACTAATGTGGTCAATATGTTTTATGTGATAACGTGCTTTACGTACTCAATGTGTTGTGGTTAATGTGCATTATGTGATTAATGTGCATTATGTGACAAATTTGTTTTATGTGATTGAAGTGTCTTGTGTGAAGTTAGTTGTTTATATGGTTTTAATTGTTTATATCCTGCTTATGTGAAACAACGTGCTTTAGGTGCGCAAGGAACTTTGAGTGATTAATGTGAGTTACATAATCAATTTGACCTATGGGTAGTTTGTTGCTTATGAGACTTTAATTGTTTATAACTTATTATGTGATATAACTTGTTTACGTGATATTGGCTTCTTATGTGCTGAATTGTGTGTTATATGACAATGTTGTTTATATGTTAATTATGTATTATGTTGTACTTGTCTTCATGTGATATAATTGTAAATATGTTATAACTGCGAGTGACTCTTTTGGGTGAAGTAAGGATGACTGTCAGAGCTCTTGGAATTAGAGGAAGACTCCGTAGGAATGAATTCATGTCTTTGAAACAGGGTAGCCTGTCTGTTACACAGTATGAGGCCCGATTTCATAATCTGTCACATTATGCTCCAGGTATGGTGCAAACTACTGAAAAGAAGATTAAGAGATTCATTCGAGGGTTGAGGCAGGAGGTTCGAGATAGCTTGATTTCTTTTCAGTTTTCCACATACGGTGAAGCCCTTACTACTGCAACAAGAGTTGAGAAAGGAAAGAATGAGGTAGGTGCAGGGCCTAGTCAATCGAGTAGAAGACTTTCTCAGCCTCAGGACCAGCAAAGATATTTTCATCCTCGAAGTCGGCAGAGTCAGCTCCAGAGTCAAAATAGGCCAGTAGACTTGACGATACAACGGAGCAGTTTAACAGTTCCGCCAGTTCAAGGTTTCGTGGGTAACAGTGTTGCTATTCGTATTTCATCTTGTGATTTATGTACCAAGAGGGGTCATGTTGAGACCGGATGTTGGAAGAAATTAGGGAAATGTCTAAGTTGTGGCAGTGATCAGCACATGAAAGAAGACTGTCATAAATGGAAAAATGATCGGGGTTTGACTACAGTCAGGGATGCCCAGGAAAAGTCTACTATAGTGAGAGCTCAACAAGATGATTCAGTTACCTTATTGGTTCCAGATTCTTCTGGGAATCGTGTTGCGGATCAAGTCATACATTGTACTTTCTGCCGCCGGAAAGGCCATCTCGAGTCTAACTGTCGGAATAAAGCAGGAACATGTTTGGGTTGCGGTAGCAATCAGCACAGAGCAAGGAATTGTCCTAGGTATTCGAGGTCTAAGGGTCGGTCAGTGACCCAAGGTTACCAGGGTAGACCTATAGGCAGTGCATCACAGCAGCAGTAGTGAAAGGTAATTTCTTATTCTCAATCAATTAGTTAAGGTATTGAATGATTCCAGTGCTACATATTCTTTTATCATGTCTACTTGAGTGCAACGTGCTAGTATGCCAATAGAAAGTTTGCCTTATATGATTGAAGTTAGCACATGCACGATATTAGCTCAGTGTTTCATAATCAGCCGTTGGTATTTTCTTCGGTATTCTTCCTCAGGAGTTCTACATAAAGATTCATGTTCGGTATATCTCATTAGAATTCTTCTTTGGTATTTTCTATAGGTATTCTTATGTGGAATTCTTATATGGTGTTATTCCGAGTTCTTATTTCGGGGTTCTTATTCGGTATTCTCTAATGGTGATCTTGTTCGAAGTCTTAGTCGGTGTTCTTAGTCGCTATTCTTATTTAGGCTTCTTAATTGGGGATTCTTGTCGACGACCTTGATCAGTGTTTTGCTTGGTGTTCTCAAATGGTATTCAGAATTTGGTTTTCGGTCTTTCAATCCGTATGTTTGAGCCAGCACCTGATTTTTTCTATAGATCGATGCAGAATTGCGAGGACGCAATTGTTTTAAGGAGGGGAGAATGTGAAACCCCACTTTTTTGCTTATCTCCTTTTACGTGCTATACCTCGTTTTACGTGCACATGACCTATTTATGTGCTATAGGACCTAGAAAGTTATAAATTTGATGTCAATACTCATAATACGTGTTAAATGTGCATTCATAAAATTTTCATAAAAAACGGGATCAGAAATTTTATCGTCGTCTTTTAGTGAATAGTATTTTGGACGCACGTCCGCTAAAATTTTGAAACTAGTCTTTTTAACCCTTCTAGACCTAGTCCATAGAATTTAATAGACCTGTGATTGATAAAAACAGATTTCAAATCAGCTTAGGAATTTATTAGGGTTTTTACACCACTTTTTGCAAAAAATCGAGTTTTAAGCCGACTCGGGTGGAATTCTTTGAATGTAAAACTTCTTGTCACCTAAAAATAATATACTTGAGATATCTTGGGGGTTGCATAATTATTTTGAACATTGGTGAGCAATAAAATGAGTTTAAAGTCAATAAAATACTAAAAATAATAAGTTTTACTAACTTAAACTATTTTATATATTAACTATTTTGCCTTACACTAGTTACACACACTCACATAACACAAAAACACACTCCAATTTCACACACTTGGCCGTGAGTTTGAGGGAGAAAAAGCCAAAGAGAATTTCAAGCTTTTCAATCAAAAATTCAAAGAAAAACTTGGTTTTTGTCCTAAAACTTCGCACCGACTTGGATTCCGCTTGTTGGGCACGCACTTCACGCATCCCTAGGCTTTTATCACATCAAACGTGAGAGAAAAATTCTAGATCTCAAAACTTGTCTTTTGCATTTTTGCGTATAAATGAAGATTGAACCGTTAGAATTGTAATATGATGTTAGATTATTGCTCCTTGCATGCTAGGGATCGTTTAGTGGTAATACTACTAGTTTCTGTCGGATGTAGCATAATTTTTATTTTTCAGGTATTAAATTTTGATTAAATTGTTTAATGTTGAATTAATTGAGTTGTGATGATCGAAATCGATTGCCGTCGATTTCTAAATACTTGATAATTACGTGTTAGCGCTGTTGTAATACCGAATTTTTGATTACATTGCTCGTGGGAAAGTCCGGAAAATTCAGCCAAGACATCCTAGGGTTTTAGGGTTATCGGGCATGATTTGGAGGTGTTATGGTGGATTTCCGAGAGGGCTAATGTAGTAGGTTGAATGGGTGAGTGATAGAAATTGATTTGGCAATGTTTGGGTTAGTAGAATGTAAGTTATGAATTTTTGAAGTTTAGGGTGTCTTTCTCTAAATTCTTAAACTATGTCTTTAGATGATTGGGTGGTGTTTGAGTGATTGAATGGTGAGTTGTTGCTGGGTAAACTAGGGTTTAATTGTGTATTTAATGCATGTCCGGTTGGATGGCCTACTTTGTCATCTAACTTAGTTATTTGTTATCTAATTGATTATTGATGTTATATTGATGTAAAGATGATTATTGATGATTATTGATGAACCGGGAGATAGGCAATTCTTCTAGATTGTCCTCCTGTGTTGTGAATGATGTTTATTATTATTGCTGAGTCTTGGTATGTGTGTGCCACCTCTCGGGCAGCATCGGGCTGTCGGGTTGATAACGGCATGACTACCAGAGACTACCTCCAGCTCGCATGACGGAGGTGTCATGGAGGGCGAGGCTAGTGAGGTACCTCAGGTGCGTGAGTAATGGGGAGTTACAAGAAGAATGGTTGAGATCGTGATGGCGTTTGGAGCTACACCAACTAGAGTATCCTTTAATGAATGGTTATATAGTTATGTGATGATAGTATTATTTATGTTATTGTGTGTTTACTGACTCAAAGGATTATTCCAAGGAGTTTAGTAGACCTTGCTCGAGATCTATCGGATCCTCACTGTGCTTATTTTATATAAGCCCACTTTCTATTATTGCATGTATACAGGTGTTGTAGAGAAAGACTACGGGTACGTGCCTCCTGAAGAGGGAAATGTGCGTTTCGTGGATGAGTCTTATGTTCCTGAGTCTTTTCCTTGCTGTTGTATTGTCTTGCTATCTTGTATATTAACTTAGTAGACTTTTATATGCTTTGTAGTTCATAATGTAAAAGTTGTTGAAAAGATAATGAATTAGTTGATGCTGTCTTAGTAGCCTTGCTTTTGTTTATGATTAGGTTGCTAGATTGGCTCAATATGTTTTTGTAAGGTATATTAAGGTTTATGTATTATGTTGGAACGGAGGCGTATAACGAGGGAAGTTTATTGTTTAATATGGTTATAATGTATGTTGTTATTTTATTGAGGAGTTGTTGTTGTATGATTTATGGAGTTGATGTACGATGTTCTAATGAGGTTGGTTTAGAGCCTCGGTATCCTATTTATTGTCGTTATACTGCCAAAATTCCATTACGTCCTGACTGATTGTAGGAGGGGTCGAGTTGGGGCGTGACAATTACTACAGTCGGAAGGGGCACATTGAAACTCAATGTTGGAGGAAGGCAGACAAGTGCTTAAGATGTGGGAATGACCAACACTAAGCCAAGGACTGCCTTAAATGGCATAGGAAACGTGAGAAGATGACTCAGCAACTTGGCAAATCCAAGTGGATGGAGCCTCGGGAAAACAAGGTAGCAAAGCCGGAATAGTGATACTTGATCCCTCGAAGAATGAGTACCAATACTCATTGGGGTTTGCGTTCCCAGCATCCAACAATGAAGCCGAGTACGAAGCTCTGATCGCAGGAATAAGAACGGCTACAATGCTCGAGGCAAGATCAGTAGATGCTTTTATAGACTCTCAGTTAGTAACAAATCAGGTAATAGGGGAGTTCGAGGCAAAAGATGTAATAATGATGGAATATCTAAACAAAGTAAAAATGTTGATTTCTGGACTTAAGAAATTTACTATCCAGCAAATTTGAGGACAGAGAATGAAAAGGTTGACACTTTGTCAAGATTGGCTCTTGGGAAGACCCGACCATCTTTAGTACAGATTGAACAAATCACAGAGCCCAGTGTAAAAGTAGGGAGCGAGGAGATTGCGCAGATAGAGAAAAGGCCTAATTGGACGATACCAATACGGGCGTTCCTGAAGAATGAGGAGCTTCCCAAGGATGAACAAGATGCCCGACGAATTGAAAGGCAGGCCTTGAGGTTGTGATGATCAGGGACCAATTATACAAAAGATCATTCACATGGCCTTTGCTAAAATGTGTGAGGTCTGAAGAAAGAAATTACGTGTTGAGAGAAATTCATGAAGGAATTTGCAGAAATCATCTCGGGGAGAAGGCTTTGGCTAGGAAAACTCTCAGGACGGGATATATTTGGCCTACCTTGGAGAAAGATGCAAAAGAGTTGGTAAGGAAATGCAACCTCTGCCAAAGGTTCGCCCGAGTATAGAGAAAACCAGCTAACCCGCTGACTGTTATGATAAGCCCATGGTCGTTCAGTCAATGGGGATCAGATTTAATTGGCCCAATGCCTACAGGAAGAGGACAAAAGAGGCATGCCTTTGTAATGGTAGATTACTTCAATAAGTGGGTAGAAGTAGAGTCTATGTCCTTGATTAATGAAAAATTTGCATGGAACTTTGTGTGGAAGTTTATTATTTGCCGGTTTAGAGTGCCAAAGGTTATAGTGACCAACCACGGAAGACAGTTCGACAGCAAGTATTTCCAAGAACGTTGTGCCGAGCTCGGGATTAGTTTGAGATTTTCTTCCATAGTTCACCCTCAATGCAATGGCCAAGTAGAAGTTACTAACAAAACTAATTTGTAGGGTCTAAAGACTAAGTTGGGCAAAGCGCGAGGACAATAGGTGGACAAACTTTCTGAGGTCCTGTGGGCCCACCGAACCACACCGAGCACTGCGACAGGGGAAACCCCATTCTGTCTAACTTTTGGCATGGATGTTATCCTTCCTGTAGAGATCGGCTCCCCTAGTCGTCGAGTGCAGATGTACCAAGAAGAAATAAATGGCCTATATATCTGAGAAGAATTGGACTTAGCCGAGGAGCTGAGAACAAAGGCACTAATCCGAACCTTGGCAAGAAAAAAAGCTATGAAGAAGGTCTTTGATAAGCAAGTCAAAGACAAACAAATCAAGATAGGGGACTTAGTCCTCAAGAGATCCATTTTCCTGCCAACAAAGGAGGGGAAGCTTAGGCCTACATGAGAAAGGCCATACAAGGTAGTGAGAGAAGTTTGGCCAGGAACATACTACCTAGAGGATACAGAGGGAAGAGAACTAAAAAATGCTTGGAATGCCAAGCATTTGAAAAAATATTTTATGTAATTATTAAATGATGTTAATGAGAATATTTCATTCCTCAACAATGTGTTATTTCTGTCTTATGATTAGAATAAAGTAAGGCCAAAAGAGCCAACAAAAAGGTCACAAATGACCGATGAAAGTCCCATAAATGGGCAAAAGGCCAAAAGAGCTGATGAAAAGGTCACAAAGGACCGACGAAAGTGTTAGAAATAGGGAAAATGGCAAAAGAGTGGACGAAAATGTCACAAATGACCGATGAAAGTCCCACAAATGGGCACAAGGCCAAAAGTGCCAACAAGATAAGTCTAAAAGGACTGACGAAACTTCCACAAATGAGCAGAGGGCCAAAAGCGTCGACAAGAAAGATCCAAAAAAAAAAAAACTAACAAAAAATCACTTAAAATGAAAAGTGCTCGAGTTCGACAAACAAAAAGGTTAGGATTTCCTTGTTTGATTACTTAATGCCAATTCAAGTTCAACAAAGTTTGTTATTCAAAATTATAATATTGCAATTACTCCAAGTATAGTCTCGGGCGCTGGAATACAACAAAAGAATAAAGGGAAGAATTAATAACATTCGAGTTGAAAGTTAGGAAAAGATTTCATTAACATAGAAAGATAATTGTACAAACAAAAGGCCGAAGCCATCACATAGAATGCAAGAAAATCCTAAGCCTAAGTCTTCTGATTTGGGGGAACTTGGATGTTTTTGGTGGGCTCATTCACCATATCCTGAGCCGCGGCCGTTGCCTCGGGAACTGGAAAGAAGTAGGCATCCTAAGGGAGCAATTCCAGTTCCTCGACTTCCTTAAGCCGAGGGGAGATGAGATTCCTAAGGTCGGCATTTAGAAGCAAGACTTGGGCCTTCCGTTTAGCCTCGACCGACCCCAAGAAGGTTCCCACGGCAAGTGTGGTGATAAAGTCACCCGACGAAAACTCGCCAAGGAACTTTGCACACTCAGGGGATACCGTGAAAGCCTTAATAGTTTTTTCCCCTGAGGCCCCAGCCTGTCGATAAACTCTTTAAGGTCGGCCTCTTTCTATTTTTGAAAATCTTCTTCTAGTTGGGTCCGGGCTCGGTGTTCCTCGGACAGGGATTTCTCAGAGGTTTCTAGCTTTGACTGAGCCTCCTTCAGATTGGAAGATAGCTTCTCATTGGTATCAGACGCCTTTTTGAGCTCGGCCTCAACTTTGCTGTCTTTCTCTTTCTTCGTGGCTGATTTCTTTATGGCGTCCTTCACATTCTTCAGAGCATTCTTACGGGTATCCTCGATTTGGTTACACTGGTATTCATACAACTTGTTTAATTCGGCATACATGCCTCCAAGGACACCCATGTTGGATTGAATGCTCGGGGCAAAGGAGGCAGTCTAAAAGAAAAAGAAGAGAAAAAGGGGAGTTAAAAAAAAAAGAAAAAAGCAGAAAAAAAGAGAAGAGGAAAGAGACAGAGAAAAAGAGAAGAGGAAAGAGACAGAGACAAAGAAGAAAAAAGAGAACTCAGGAAAATATCAAGAAAGCCATTCGAAGAAATTCCTCGAGTATTGCTACAAACAGAAGTTTGTTTATGGCCACCTCTTGACTTTTTGCGTCCTTTCCTTGGAAAATGATGAGCTCGGGGGCAGGCAGCGCATTGCCAAAGACTTTCATGACCTTAAGGTTCCTAGGCGAGGCTGTTAGAACTATATCCTTTGAGCCTTTAGAAGGATTGGCAGGGGAGGTGTTAGCGTCAATCACTATGGTTGTTGGGGAAGAACAAGCCTGTAGATGGGGAGAGTCATCACTAGACGAGGAAGCCTTCCTTTTCTAGGTAAGGGGTGAAGACCTCTGATCCTTAGAAGTCAGGGCGGAAGAGGTAGCCTCAGGCTCTTTTTAATTAGTGCTCTTCCAAGGCAGAGAATGTGCAGGTTGATTCGAGGACGGGCCTTCAGTCCTCGAGGATTTATTGGAAGATTTGCCTGCAACAGCCTTCACGATGCTAAGAGGATCCATATCTGCAAAACAGGGAGACAGTTAGCAAAATAAATTGTAGTTACAAAATGCAAAATGGGGAATACCCTAAGATGGGACCTACCCCTGCTTCTCTTCGACACTGTCTTCTTCCTAGAGATAGTGGCCTCGACCTCGAAGAGGTCTGGGTGAGGATAGGCCAAGAATAGATAAGGCAGTCCATATAAACCCGACCTCCAGATTTTTTTCCACTTAACGAACTTGGAAGCGTCCAGACCTCTATCTCCGTGCTAGGCTGTAAAAGTATCCCTTTCACGATCAGACAAGTAAGGGAAGTTATTCTTGCCATCCTCGATAATCCCCCCATGAAGTAGGGACACGCCAAGGTCGAGGACCTGACAAGAAGTAATACCTATTATGCCAACCCTTGAAAGAAGTTTTCTAGTTTTGGAAGATAAGACACCTAGACTGAGCGGTGGCATAATATCAACCTATACATTGGTGGTTAAGCTTAAATGTGAAAAAATGACGAAACAAGGCACCAGTGGGGGTCAGACCTTTACGCTTTACAAAAACGTAGAAAACAACAATCATGGCCCAACCGTTTGGGGAAATCTGACCGAGGCTAACTTAAAAAATGGTTAACTATGTCAGCTATATCGGAAGGGATCGGGAAAAAAAAATTGAAGGCCACGTCATATATACAAATTTCTCATTGTCGAAGGAGGCAATGTGAGACCCTAAATTTGCCTAATTTGTAAATACGTGTTTTTCTATTTAAATTCTATTATAATTGATATATATGAATTTATATGTGCTACTAAGTCATTATATAATGAATGTGCATTTAAAGTACATTTGCAAAATAAATAATGTAACTTTTCAACTTCTTTTGCAAAATTGAGTTTTTTACCCTAGTTGTATGTATATGTATGCATATATAAAATGTTGTCAAATATTTATAGTCTACTAAATATAGTATATATGTTAGTTTATATGTATATAAGTCTTATAAGCCAAAAACAACTAAAAAAACACAAAGTTGACAACTTTGACTTTTGCAAAAATGTTGACTATGACTATTATATATGCTTTATACATACATAACTCACAAAAATAGCTCAAAACACCTCCAAACATTGCTGTCCACCCTTAGGAGAAGAAGAAAAATTATTTTGCTTAGGTTTTCAACTAAATTTCTCATAGAATTTTCATTTTAAGGCAAAATAGAGTCATTAAAAGCTTGAAATTGCTTATTGGGCATCTATTCTACACATTTTCTAGCTTTTCTTGGGATCAAAGGTGAGGGAAAATTAGTTCATTATTTCAAAGTTTGAGTCGAATTTTGGTTGATGCATTTGTAGTTGTTATTTTGTTAAATTGATGTTAGATTATTGCTAAGTAGATGATAAGGACCAACTTAGTGTATTTATAGCCATTTTGAACTATAGCAGCATGTATTTTTATTTTTTGGGTATTTAAATAGATAATTTAGCTTATATTTGAATAATTGTAGTTGAAGTAGTTGAAATTGAGTTGTAGTTGCTTCTATAGGCTTGTTAATTATTGTGTAGTAATGTTGTAATGCCAAATTTTCAATTTGAATGCCATAGCAAAAGTCAAAAAAATCAGCCATGTATGCATTGCCATTTTTAGCATGTTGGGCTTGTTTTGGGTGGCTTTTGGTTGGTTTTCGAGGGGGTTAATGTAGTTGCTTGTGTGGTTGAGTAATAGGAAAAGGTTCGGTGGCTGTAAGTTATGAAGTTTAGAAGTTTGTGTAGTCTTTCTTTGAAATGCTTAAGTGTTGTCTTTAGTTGTTTGGTAGCATTTATGTAGTTGATACTTGGTTTGATGTTGAGTAGGCTCGGGATTGAATGCATGTTGGAATGTGTGATAAGTTGGGTGGCCTACTTTGTCATCTAACTTGGTTGTCTTAGTTGTTTATTTAATGTTATGTTGATTGAAGTATTTTAAATTGATTGATGACTGTTGTTGTACTAGAAGACAACCTACTTGTCTTCTTAGAATATTAAATGTTCAATGTTATTGTTGCAAGTCATGATAGTATGTGCCACCTCTCGGACAGTATCAAACTATCGTGTTGAAAATGGCATGACTATCATGTGCTATCCCCTATCTCATGTGGTCGGAGATACCATGGAGTTTGGGTCTAGAATGGGGTACTTCTGGAATGTATCAAAGGGCGTAAAGGGTTGGTTGAGTTTTTGATAGCGTATGGAGCTACATCAACTAGTGTATCCTTTCTTAATTGAATGGTTACTTGTGTTGCTTTAATTGAATTGATGTTATTGATGAAGTTTATTATATGTTATTGTACATAGGGTGTTTTCCCCAAGTGGTAAAGAAAGTGTTTCCAAAATATCCTACTAAACCCTCGCTGAGCTTTGTATTGTATAAGCTCACCCTTTTTGCTGACTTTCAGGTGTTACCGAGCCGAACTTAGGGTACATACCTTGGGAGGTTGAGAATGAGCCGTATGTGGATGAGTCTAATGTACAAGAGTCTTATCCTTGATGTCTTTGCTGGAGTGCTCTTTTTGTTGTCTTGAAATAAGGAACAAGTTGGATTGTATTTACTTTGGTGTTGTAATGTATAAGATGCTATAAAGATAGTGAAAATTATAATACTAATTTAATTGTCTTACTTTTGGAATATGAATAGGTTGCTAGACTAGTTTTATATCTATTATGCATATGTATAGTATAGCTTATGGATGTTGTTGAAACGGAGGCATATGACTTATGGTTGGAATGTTGTATGGTTGTATAATGAATGGCTTTGGATATGTTGTATGTTGATGAATGGTTGTTGGAGTTGTTGTTGAAGTTGTAGTTGGTTGTGTGATGTTATAAAGGATTGGTTTAGAGTCCTGTTGTCCGTATTACAGACGTTATATTGCCGAAATTCCGTTGCGTCCTGACTGATCGTAAGTGGGGTCGAGTTGGGGGGTGACATTAAGTGGTATCAGAGCGCATGTTTAGCTGTCTGCCAGGTTATCCTTGGTATGTGGGTAGTGGTCTAAGCATGCAAGTATGTATTAAGTGAAAAAGTGAAGTATATGATTATGTGATTAACTTGTTTACGTGACTAACACTTATGTGATTTACGTGCCTTACGTGAGCTTGTTTCCTATGTGCTATTTACTGTCTATAACCTGTCTACGTGTTATAACCTGTGGCTAACTCTTTGATAGTAAGATGGCTAGACACCCGAGAACTCGTAACAAGCCTTAGGGAGGTAATGATGATCAGGGGAATCAGGAATAGGGTCGGGATTAGAGAATGGATAGGATAACTATGGCAATTGACCATTTAGCCGAGGTTCCTGCTGGGCAGACAGATATTAGCAGGGCAGGTTGCAAAAGTTCAGAATGTGCAGGCTCAGGTGCAAAATGTTCAGGGTAATCTTGACCGTAGGCATAATGTTGGGGGTGGTTACCGTGAAGGCAGTTTGTTAAAGGAATTCTTGGGGTATTTTCCACCGAGGTTTTAAGGTGAGCCTGATGATAGGAAAGATAAGGTTTGGGTGAACAAGATCGAAAAAATATTTGACCCACTTGACTACACAGATGATAAGAAGGTTACATTTCATGTGTATCTCTTTGATGACGAGGCAAAGGAGTGGTGGCATACAGTGAGGTCAGCTTGGGAAGCTCAGGGTATTCCCTATCTTTGGGCTAATTTCCTTCGGGAGTTCCAAGCTAAATATGTTCTAAGGCTTGCCAAAGAGCATAGGGAAGAGGAGTTCATGTCCCTTGTTCAGGGAAACTTTACGGTGGCTCATTATGAGGCCAATTTTACTAGGCTGTCCTGGTATGTATCGGAGTTTGTGCAGGACCAGGAAAGGAGGACTCGGAGGTTTATACGGGGGTTGAGGCTAGAGCTCCAAGATTCGATGGCCTTGATAGAGTATGATGAGTTTCCTGCAGCCTTTAATGCAGCTTCTAGATTGGACAAGAGGAAGTGGAAGTAGGCTGGTTGTAGTCAGGCTAGTAAGAGGTCGTCTTAGCCACAGGGTCAGCAAGGTATTTATAGGCCTCGAGTGCAGCAGGGTTCCTACAAACCTCAGGGGCAGCAGAGTTCTTACAAGCCCCAGTTTCAGCAGGGATCCTATCAGTCACAGTCACAGCAGAGGCTAGCACAGTCTCAGGGTTAGTACAGGCCATATGTTGTGAGACTTCAGCAGACTGGTACAGTTGCTTATTCAACTTCTACTTCTTCGGGAGGCAGTGTTAGTACCCTGGCACCGCATTGGACTTACTATAAACGTAAAGACAATTTGGAGGCCGATTGTCGGATAAACATAAGAACATGTTTGGGTTGTGGCAGCAACCAACACAGGGTGAGAGATTGTCCTAGGTGGCAGAGATCTGAGGGTCAGCCAGTGACCCAGGGTTATCAAAGTAGACCTTCAGGCAGTGCACCCCAACAACGGCGAGTTCAGGCTCAGGCCTACGCAATTGACTTGGAGGAGTTGCCTAAGGCAACAACGGTAGTGGAAGGTAACTTTCTTATACTCAATCAGCTTGTTAAAGTATTGATTGATTCTGGTGCTACGCATTCTTTCATTACACCTACCTGTGTGCAACTTGTTAATGTGCAACCTGAGAAGTTACCATATGTGGCTGAGATTAGTACACCTTTGACCGATAAATATGTGACTGGCCTAGTGTGTAAGGCATGTAAAATACATGTTTATCTTATTTCTAATCTGAGAGTATGATGTTATCTTGGGTATGGACTGGCTTGCCAAGTATGATGCTCAGTTAAATTGTAGAACAAAGGTGATGCAGTTTTGGTTACCAGAACAGCCAGTGGTCGAGGTAGCGGGAAACAGAGATGCTAAGATGAGTTTCATCATCTCATCAGTTAAAGCTATAAAACTGGCGAGTAAGGGATATTCGGGTTATCTAGGTTATTTGATAAAAAAGCCATCTGATAAGCTAAAGCTAAAGGAAGTTCCGATAATTCAGGAATATCTCAATGTATTTCCCGAAAAGTTGCCAGGGCTGCTGCCAAAGAAAGATATTGAGTTTGTGATTAATTTATTTCTCGGTACTCAACCTACTTCTAAATCAGCATACCGGATGGCACCAGCTGAGCTTAAAGAGTTGAAAACTTAGTTGCAGGAGTTATTAAAGAATGGTTTCATTCAATAGAGTTCATCACCGTAAGGAGTACCCGTTTTATTTGTAAAGAAGAAGGATAGTACCTTGAGATTATATATCGATTATCGTGGTTTGAATCAGGTGACCATCAAGAACAAGTATCATTTGCCACTGATTAATGAGTTGTTTGATCAACTTCAGGGAGCCAAAGTCTACTCTCAATTTGATTTGAGGCAAGGGTATTATCAACTTCAGATTCGTACGGAGGATGTTCCAAAGTTTACTTTCAGGACTCTGTATGGGCATTACGAATTTGTAGTTATGCCCTTTGGACTAACTAATGCACCGGCAGCATTCATGGATCTTATGCATCGGGTTTTTCAGCCGTACTTGGACCAATTCATGGTAATCTTCATCGATGATATCTTAGTATACTCTAAGACTGAATCGGAGCACGAGCAAAATCTACGACTTGTCCTACAGAAACTTTAGGAGCATCAGTTGTTTGCGAAGTTCAGTAAATGTGAATTATGGCTACAAAAATATCTTTTCTGGGCCACGTGATTACTAAGAATGGTATCTCAGTAGATCCCACTAAGATTGAAGTGGTGATGTCTTGGAAAAAGCCGGAGAATGTTATGGAGGTTCGCAGCTTCCTTGGTTTGACGAGTTACTAGCGGAGGTTTGTGAAGGACTTTTCTAAGATCATAGGGCTACTTTCTAAACTAACTCAGAAGAGAACAAGCTTTACGTGGGATGAGAAGTGTGAGAGTGGGTTTCAGGAGTTGAAAATGAGATTGACTACTACTCCGATACTTGTATTGCCAGAGGGAACAAATAATCTAGTCATTTACAACGATACATCCAATGAGGGCCTGGGTTGCGTACTTATGCAAAATGGTCGGGTTATCACCTATGCTTCTAGAAACTTAAAACCGTATGAAGTGAACTATCCGACTCATGATTTAGAGTTGGCAGTTGTTGTGTTTGCTTTGAAAAAAGTGGCATCATTATCTGTAGGGCAGTAAGTTTGAAATCTTCACTGATCGTAAAAGTCTGAAGTACTTATTCTCACAGAAGAAGTTGAATATGTAGCAACGGAGGTAGATGGAGCTTCTAGGAGATTATAACTATTCTATTAATTATCTGCCTGGGAAGGCAAATGTTGTAGCATATGCTCTTAGCCGTAAGGCATATATTGCTTGTTTGGCAGTTAAAAAGTAGGAGGTGCTTGAAGAAGTTAGTTACTAGAAACCAAAGTTGACTCAGGTTGGAGTTATATGCTCACATCTACGAATGCAACCTTTATTACTGTCTCAGATTAAAAAACCCACTTTTTTACGATTACGAGGTTTATTCGAATATGAAATCCAATCTTGGAAATACAGCATCCCACTTTTTTTTACTACCTAGGGCTTCGATAGAGAAGCTAAACAACTTGATGCAAAACTTCAGAAGATCAAAGATCAGATTACAGATGATTAGTTTGACTTCAAATTATATGAGGATGGTATTCTTCGGTTTCAGAACAGGGTGTGTGTTCCCGATGAACCGAGTTTGAGGAGAGGCATTCTAGATGAGGCTCATAATTCTAAGTACACCATTCATCCCGGTAGAAACAAGATGTACCGGGATTTGAAACAACATTATTGGTGGAACAACATGAAAAGGGAAATTACTCAGTTCGTATCCAGATGTTTGACTTGTCAACGAGTGAAAGCAGAACATCAACGACCCGCAGGGTTACTTCAGCCGTTGGAAACACCATAGTGAAAATGGGAACATGTTACGATAGACTTCGTCACTAATTTGCCTAGGTCACCGAGAGATAATGATACGGTTTGGGTTATCGTAGACCGTTTGTCGAAGACAACTCATTTTATTCCGATGAGAAAGGGAGATAAACTTGTGAAATTGGCAGATCTATATTTGGATCAGATTGTTAAACTTCACGGGATTCCAGTCAGCATTGTCTCTGATCGAGATCCTCGATTTACTTCTCGATTTTGGGATCGTCTCCAGGAAACTTTGGGTACTGAGTTGAGTTTCAACACAACATATCATCCTCAGACCGACGGTCAGTCGGAGAGAACTATTCAAATTCTGGAAGATATACTCAGGTCTTGTGTTTTAGACTTCAAGAAAAACTAGGAGAAACATTTACCAGTTGCCGAGTTTGCCTATAATAATAGTTATCAAGCGACTATTGGGATGGCACCTTATGTAGCTCTCTACGGTTATAAATACCGATCACAATTGTACTGGGATGAAATAGGAGAGATGAAGGTTATTGATCTGACTATGATGCCAGAACTTTTTGAGAAGATTGAGAATGTCCAATTAATCAAGCAGAGAATGCTGACAACGCAGAGCAGATACAAGAGTTATGCTGATAAACGCCGCCAGGATTTGGAGTTTGCATTTGGGGATCGAGTCTTCTTGAAATTGTCTCCTCATAAGGGTTTTACTCATCATGGTAAAGGTGGTAAACTGAGTCTGAGGTTTGCAGGGTCGTTTGAGATTACTAGTAGAGTTGGCAAGTTGACGTATCGGTTATCTTTGCCGCAGAACTTCAATAATGTTCATGATGTCTTCCATGTGTCTACTCTGAGGAAGTATTATCCGGATCCTTTTTCATATTCTAGAACCAGAACCGTTATAGCTTCGTGAGAATCTGACTTATGATGAACGACCAATTCGCATTCTAAATCAGATGGAACGGGAGTTGAGGTCGAAGAAGATTTCGATGGTTAAGATATTGTGGAATTATCAATGGATTGAAGAAGCTACTTGGGAGAGAAAGGATCAGATTCATAACCAATACCCAGATTTGTTCCGAGCAGCGAGTAAGAATTTTGAGGGCAAAATTTTTTTAAGGGGGGAAGAATGTGAAACCCGGAATTTGCCTAATTTACAAATACATGTTTTATTTGTTAAAATGCTATTATAATTGATATATGTGAATTTATATGTGCTACTAATTGATTATATAATGAATGTGTATTTGTAGTTGTTGTTTTGTTAAATTGATGTTAGATTATTGCTAAGTAGATGATAATGACCGACTTAGTGTATTTATAGCGATTTTGAATGGTAGCAACATGTATTTTTATTTTATGGGTATTTAAATAGATAATTTGGCTTATAATTGAATAATTGTAGTTGTAGTAGTTGAAATTGAGTTATAGTTGCTTCTATAGGCTTGTTAATTATTGTGTAGTAATGTAGTAATGCCAAATTTTCAATTTGAATGCCATAGCAAAAGTCAAAAAAATCAGCCATGTATGCACTGCCAGTTTTAGGTTGTTGGTCTTGTTTTGGGTGGCTTTTGGTTGGTTTCCGAGGGGGTTAATTAGTTGCTTGTGTCGTTGAGTGATAGGAAAAGGTTCGGGGGTTGTTTGATTGATAGATTGTAATTTATGAAGTTTAGAAGTTTGTGTAGTCTTTCTTTGAAATGCTTAAGTGTTGTCTTTAGTTGCTTGGTAGTGTTTGTGAAGTTGATACTTGGTTTGATGTTGAGTAGGCTTGAGATTGAATGCATGTTGGAATGTGTGATAAGTTGGGTGGCCTACTTTGTCGTATAACTTGGTTGTCTTAGTTGTTTATTTAATGTTATGTTGATTGAAGTGTTTTAAATTGATTGATAAATGTTGTTGTACTGGAAGACAACCTACTTTGTTGTCTTCTCAGAATATTAATTGTTCAATGTTATTGTTTCGAGTCATGATAGTGTATGCCACATCTCGGGTAGTATCGGGTTGTTGGGTTGAAAATGACATGACTAATATGTGCGATCCCCCTATCTTGTGTGGTCGGAGATACCATGGTGTGTGGGTCTAGAATGGGGTACTTTCGAAATGTATCAAAGGGCGTAAAAGGTTGATTGAGTTCGTGATAGTGTATGAAGCTACATCAACTAGTGTATCCTTTCTCAATTGAATGGTTACTTGTGTTGCTTTAATTGAATTGATGTTATTGATGAAGTTTATTGTATGCTATTGTACATAGGGCGTTTTCTCCAAGTGGTAAAGAAAGTGTTTCCAAAATATCCTATTGAACCCTCGCTGAGCTTTGTATTATATAAGCTCACCTTTTTTGCTGAGTTTCAGGTGTTACCAAGCGGACTTAGGGTATATACCTCAGGAGGCTGAGAATGAGCCGTATGTGGATGAGTCTAATGTGCAAGATTCTTATCCTTGATGTCTTTGCTGGAGTGCTCTTTTTGTTGTCTTGAAATAAGGAACAAGTTGTTTTGTATTTACTTTGGTGTTGTAATGTATAAGATGCTATAAAGATAGTGAAAAGTATAATGCTAGTTTAGTTGTCTCACTTTTGGAATATGAATAGGTTGCTAAACTAGTTTTATATCTATTATGCATATGTATAGTATAGCTTATGGTATGTTGTTGAAACAGAGGCATATGACTTATAGTTGGAATGTTGTATGGTTGTATAATGAAAGGTTTTGGATGTGTTGTATGTTGATGAATGGTTGTTGGAGTTGATGTTGAAGTTGTAGTCGGTTGTGTGATGTTACAAAGGATTGGTTTAAAGTCCTGTTGTCCGTATTACAGACGTTATAATGCCGAAATTCCATTGCGTCCTAAGTGATCGTAAGTGGGGTCAAGTTGGGGCATGACAGACAAGCTACTTCATCAATAGTAGGCACCCTAACTCTATAGTCATGTGGAATGGAACCACCTAGCATCTTATCATTCGCCATCTCGGGCGTAGAATGGCAAGGTCGAGAGTGACAGGAAAATAATTTCTTTCCATCCCAATGAGTAACTTCGGTAGCTGCTGAGGACTCACAAACAACAACCTTGGATCTCTCAAGAGCATAGGAAGAACTAGTCTTTGGGAGCGTGATAGGGCATTCTATAGGGTCAATATGAAGCTCTATACCCCTAAGGTCCTCTAAAAGGGATTCGCGTGAACCCTGGTACTCCTCTACATCAATAAAGCCGTCTTCTTGGTCATCAGGGGCGTGAGTTCCAGTTTCTTGACCCTTATCATTTCCGGTGGTATCCCGACCCTCATTTCCTTAGGGAACATTTGCCACGGACGTTGCCTCAGAATCTGAGTTGGAAGGGTCTTCGCCAGCCCCCCTACTATATGATCGGACATACTCATTCTGAGAATCTTCACCATTACCTGACCCGACCATGACTCAAGAAGTGAAAGTAGAAGAAAGAAAAAACTAAACGAATGAATACGTACCTACTATTTGTGAAAGACCCGAGCAGGTAAGGAGGTTAGAGGATGATAGAACTATCCGAGCCGAACTTAAACAAATGAAAAAAAATAAGAAAGCTAGGAACGTGTGGAAGTAAAGGTGAAAGGTAAAAATGGTGGGGGACACCTATATATACATAAATAAAGAGAAGTATGAATCTCGAAGATAAAGCATCGCGACCGTTCAACTGAAAAGGCGCGTAATTATTGTACTGTCTTAGAGGCACAGATATCGAAGCGTAGCACAAGACAGAAACGTGTAATAGAAAGAAAAAGAAAACTCCTATAGAACTCTCGAGGCCAATCCTATGCCTCGATAGTTCTGGGAGGCAAGTGATATGGATATAAAAAAGGCCCAAGTGTACAATTACCCAAATACCCATGGTAACAAAGGGAATAATCATTGCTAGATACTTGTCACAAAAATTGCTCACAAGGGCAAGTGGGGACCACCATAAAGGCATCCCAAATATTACTATAAATAGCACAAGAAAAGTAGCTAGGAGGTAACTGATTCATTCTAATTGCTAAATTTATTGTTTGTTAGATTATACCCGAGCTAAATCACTAATTCTCTCACCGAGGAGAAACACGGGAGATAACCCCCGTTGTTTCTTTTCGTTTCTTGTGCAGGAGGTCAGCTCGAACATGGGATATCAAGTCTATCTGATCGACTCGATAGATTTTATATCTAACAAGCCTCCTTATTAATGCTCTGGGTACACAACTTCAAATGAATGCAGCTACTAAAGTAAAATCTCAGGTTAACTATGTTAAAGTGTGCATCGAAGTTGACCAGAAAAAAGAGCTTAGGGATTTTATTCCCCTGGATATAGGGGTAATATAATTAAAGTTGAGGTAGAATATACATGGAATCCGCAATGGTGTGAGTATTGCAACAAATTGGGCCATTTAGGAGCTAAATGCCTTAAGACTAAATAGGTTTGGAGTGATACTAATAAATAGGGAAACCAAGAACCTGCTACTAAAACTCTAGCAGTTCAAGAAGGCCCTAATGTAGCAAACATAAATGAACCCAAAAAAATGAATTTTGCACAAACAGAGTGAGCTGATGTTCAAAAAAAGGGTAACAATCCCAAAACGTTTGACAGCAAATCACCTTCTCGAGGCAATCTTCCTTAAAAGCTAACTCTACTCATAGAAGCCCATCGCCTCCTAAGTCTCAACCAGGTAAAGCTATTGCCCTGTGTAATAAATTCATTGCACTTGAGCATGAACATAGCCCACTTGGCGACTTACTTAAAGAGTTCAAGGCTAGGAAATGTCAGTGGATAATCCACAAGAGGTCCTGATCCCCCCTGATATAACAATATGATCATTGGTGTGTGGAATGTGCGTGGAATGAATAAAGCCTCCAAACAAAAAGAGGTTCAACTTTTGGTTAGGAAAATGAACCTCAATATTTTTCGTTTGCTTGAAACTAAAATCAATTGAAGAACACCTAGAGCATTGCCAATAAAAGATTCAAGGACTGGGGTTTTATTAATAATTACAATTATTCTACAAAGGAAGAATTTGGGTATGTTGGGATAAGGATAAAGTTACTGCTATAAGACCCGGCATAAGACCTCATATGCATCTAGATCATACAATGCATAATTAAATCATTTTATGTGCATTTACATTGTTTTAAGTGCATTTACCTTGGTTTATGTGCATTTGCATCGTTTAACGTGCATTTGTGTCTTAGAACGTGTGTTGAGCAATTTAGGTGCCGTAGGTGTTAATTAAATTCTACCTATGAACAATAGCTAACTAAAACAATTGAACTAGAACTAAATGGCAAGCTAGCAAAATTCTTTTAGTTAGAGAGGCACTCTCGTCTTTTGTCAACAAGTAAATATCCTACCTTGCACATAACACACAAACACTACACAATACATACACAATACACATGGCACACACTACACACATTATACTCACTTAGCCAAGAAAAGGAGAAGGAAGAGAAGAAGAAAGGGAAGAAAGAAAGAAAGGAAAAGGGAGGAAGCAGCAATTTCAAGCCATTCTCTTGCACTCTCTACCATTTTCAAGCTTCATCTTACATCTTCAACCATATTTCTTGCATTCAAACTTAAGATCTAAGGTGAGGGATTCTTTCAAAAAGTTTTTTCTTAAGCTCATTCAAGGTCACATGATGTTTATTTATTGGTTTTCTCGCTTATGGAGTATGATGTAGGATATTAGAGTATAGTTTGGGCCTTTTACATGTTGATGAAATTAGGGCTTATCATATCTTGTTTTGGATGATTTTTAGTGAGTAAGAAGTTGTTGTATATGTTAGAGGATGTCCTTGCTTGTGTTGGAGAGTATATAACTTGTGTGCAAGGATCGAAAATAGAGTTGGGTTTGTGTGATTTTGCTTCAGTTGCACAGGGCCTGTTACCCGGTCATGTTCAACACGACCGGATGTCACGATTTTGAACAAGTTTGCCACAGCATCGCGTGACCAGACGTGTTACCCGGTTGTGTTAACACGACCAGACATCACAACCGTCAGTGGCCGTGTCATTTTTTTGGACGTGATACTCGGTCGTGATCAACATGGCCGGATATCAGTTCTAGACCTGTTTTGCCATTCTTTGGTTTGTTAAACTAGCTATGCATTTAAATGTTGCCACCTTATATTTAGATGTTTTATGCACTTATGATCATCTACTTACACGATAACGTGCCTTTGATTCTTGTACAACTTAATGTTATATATGAAAAATGATTATGTGCTTGGTATGCCATCATTTAAGTGTTCATACACGCAAGGGAATTACATGCTTACTTGCTATATCATGGATACTATTATTGTGACGGAGACAACCTACCTTGTTGTTCTCCTAGTCCCACTCTCGCTTGGTGTCTTTCCTCGGAGAGTTGGGGAATTGTTATTATTTATTTATATATCAAGGTTGCAACCTTCTAAATGTCTGGTAGAGTTCGACGGCCACCAGGCAGCATCAGGCTTGCCGGTCATAGCCTCGACTACCATGGTTCTATTCTTTATCTTTGAGAGGAATATCTGGAGCCCTCGGTTGTTGGCAAAGTTTAGTGTGTTCCTTTGAGGACTTGATCCTCGGTTGTAGGAAGGGTTATTGTTACTTGATGCGAGACAGAAGCCGTCATCGTCAACAATCACAATTACTCAAGTATCTTTTTACAATGGGTATATATTGCTCTTGTTCTTGATTCTATTGGTTATATTCGAGTTATAGCTTGCTTATTTCTATGTGCATTTAAATGTGCATAACATATTTTATCAATCAGTTTGCGAAATGACAAAAGGTTTGTGAAAACCCTTCCTATTTCCTCCCTCATTGAGCCAGTTGTAGCTCACCCTTTTCTCTACCATTTCAGGAGAGGTTGAGCTAAAGCAGGCCTCTCAAGACACTAATGATACACCTTGGTGTGATATCGAGGATTTTTGTCTTATGTGATCCTTGTTGGTTGATGTAATTGATGAACTACTCGATGTATTAACTTATTCTTTTGGATAATTATGATGTAACTAAATACTACTATTCTTTTGAGACCTAGGAACCTAATTGTTGGTTAGAAATTATGTATGAACAGGTGGTTCGAGGTCTTGTAAATATGTAACCGGTTGTGGTAATTCTTTTAAGTCCGAAGATTGGTTGTCTTGTGTAACATTTGTGGTATATAAAATGATGTTCAGGTTGTTAAGTTGTTAATCACAGGTTTTAAGCATTACAAACGTCATGTTCCGGCCTTAGCCTTCGTAGGTGTCCGGGTCGAGGCGTGACAACTGCAATCTGATTGAAGCGTGTGACTAAGCCATCCTCTGCCTCTTCATCCTGCCTGGTGATAACCATCCATGATATATTTGTTTTGTTTATGGTAGCAAT
Organism: Ehretia macrophylla; assembly: GCA_037974665.1. Lineage (NCBI taxonomy): Eukaryota > Viridiplantae > Streptophyta > Magnoliopsida > Boraginales > Ehretiaceae > Ehretia > Ehretia macrophylla. The sequence continues at coordinate 67,891,562 of CM075771.1, read as the reverse complement.
GAGTACTTGAATAAAAAAGATTATGGTCCACAATTGTCGATTAGAGTATGAGGTTTAGAAATTTTCCTTTCTATGCATTAGGGGATTTCAACAAGATTCTCAAGACTGAAGAAAGAATCAGATATAATGATCTCTCCATTGGTTCAACTAAGTTTTAGGAATGCTTGGATAATGCTAAATTAGTTGAGTACTAGTATGTTGGCCATGAATGTACTTGGAGTAATAACACTAGAGAAGTTACACTCAAAGCCAGTAATTAGATTGAGCTTTAATCAACATTGTGTGGATTTAAAATTTTGAGAATTTAGTCTTTCAAGTATACATGCCTTTTATCTCATACCACTGCTCTCTGGTCCTCATTCTTTTTTGCGATCATCCTTATACAGCAACCCCTTTCAGGTTCTATAATGCATGGACTTTGCATAAGGAATATTCTCTAATGCTTGAGAGGTCTTAGTCTCACCAGGTTTTTGGGGTGCCAATGTATTGCCATACTCAATTAAGAGATTCATTCAAGAACACTTTAAGAACCTCGATAGGACTATTAATGATCTCTGGAACAATCTTTCCATCCTTCAAGATCAAATTCTCAATGGTAACCATTCTGATCATTCACTTGAGCAAGAAAATTTTTTGAGATCTCAGCTTGAGCTTGCTCTCTCTAAAGAAGATTCTATTTTGAAGTAGAAAGCTAGAGTACTTTGGATGAAAGAAGGAGACTTGAACACATCATATTTCCACAAGGTAATCCGAGGTCACAGCTCTAGAAATAACATTTCGTCACTTATCAAATCTGATGGTAGCTTCACAACCTCTACGGAAGAAGTGAAACAAGTTGTTCTTAATCTTTATTTGGATCTTCTTGGCAAGGAAAATGCAGATACTAAAAATTTCTCTAGTGAGGACCTCAAATCAATCTTGGGCAAATCCATTTCCTCTGAATACAAACCTGCTCTCATGGCCCCTATGTCTAATTCTGAGATCAATGAGGCACTATTTTCTATATATAACAGTAAATCTCCAAGGATCAGGTCCATACTGCTGCAATAAATTGATATTATGAAGGTGTATGACACCATTAATTGGTCTTTCATTATCAAGTGCCTGAGAGCTTTTAACTTCCCTGGATACTTTATTAAGTGGATCGAAATATGCATCACTTCTCTATCTTACTTGGTGGTTCTTAATAGTCAATTAGAAGGATTCTTCCAAAGAAAGAAAGTGTTAGGGAAAATATACTTAAGAAGATGGGTGAATTAAGTATAATACCAAATCGTTACCAATTTAAAATTAAACTAGATGCAACAAATGATTTAATAAAACTCACTTTAGCAATTTATCAAACACTTAGTGTGCAACAAGTAGTGAGTTTTATAATAAATCAAATACAAGCAAAGAGCAATATAAGAAAGTAAATAGAAAAAAAGAGTGAGAGAGATCGAACGCATTTAGTTTTTTGTGATTTGCTAATCTACATCCACTGCCTAAAGTCTTCTCCCCTTAGGACTTTCTCAAAGCTCTACTAGAAACTTCAATGTTTCTTCAAATGTTGGTGAAGTACAAATGAACTTATAATATTCTTGAATTCACAAGAGATCAACCAAAGTCTCTTCAACTGTAGGTGAGACCTTAAACCTACAACCTTTACCTCTTGAGTCCACAAAGAATTTTTCCACACTCTTCTCTTTACAAGGATTTTCTCAATCCTAATCTAAAGCTCCAAGAATGTATACAATATAAAGAATTGAGTGTTTGAATGATAATATAATTAAAAATAACTAAAACTCCTCTATGAGTAGATAATACAATTTAAAGCACTTGAATAGTCAATAGATTTGTAAATGTAAGCTCAAACTTGGCGTTTTTAATGTTTTGGATCAACAATATAAGCTTAGCATCAATGGATATTGTGTAGAAGAGGTCTAGGATGAAATGAATGATGTTTGGTATAAATAGACAATGTTACAACGTTCAAAAATGGCTATTTTTTTCAAACTTCTGTCAAAGTCGGCCGAGTAGCCGGTTGAGTAACTCACCTTGCTTTACTCACCCAACATTTCCACAATATGCCTAGTTGTGAAACTTTTACCCCAAATCCAATCTTTTAAAGGTAAAACACTTAGATACCTCAAGATCACTTCTTCAAAAGAGGTTTCAACTATTTTAATAACTCAAAACATCTTCTAAACTCTTGATGAAAAATTAAAACCAATTTTTGCAACTTCAAGAGTTTAAAACAAATTTTCAACCAAATGTCAATCTTTTGAAGATATTAAAAAAAAAAAAAAAAATTGAACCTTTAAAGAACAATTCTACAAAAGATATTTTTTTTTAATTAACCTCAAATACTTTCCAAAAGTTTTTGAGGAAAGATTTATAATCATTTTGAGAGATTACCAAGTGCTTAAGACACACAAGTCCAAATCTATGGAAATCAACAAGTTTCATGCCACTACCCCTTATGTCACCTTTTCTCTGTCTTATGCCACCATATCATCTTTAAGTTTTGATATTCTCTTCATTTTTTTTAATTATCCAATACTTAATTGATTCATGCTTGTGGTGTGCTAGAAAATTGCATTCTTTAGTTTTTCTCAATGGCCACACAGTTGCATCTTCTCAATCTTACATTTCTTCTTTGATCAAGACCAATTTTCTCCTTTTGCAAGATTCTTATTCAACACCAAGCATTTAACCCATATTTCAGCTTCTAATATCATTAGTACAATATAATCCACACAAACCAAACATATAATTATAAATTGGCTTATAATGATGCATGCATTTTTACACGAAAGCCAACAAGTGTGTTTCAAAGTATATAAACACATCAACACAAACACACTTTATACTTCTCATTTTTCTCGATTTGTTATCATCAAAATCATATCTTTAGGCATAAATCCAATAGAAAGGCCTTGGACAAGGTAGTCCATTGTCACCGTATCTTTATAGAGGCTTTATGATGAGAGGTTTTGGGTTCCATCCTAAGTGCAAAAAAGTCAAGCTTAACCACCTTGCCTTTGCGGACGATTTACTAATCTTCTCAAAAGCCAATTTTTAATCTTTCAAGATTGTTGCCAAGGCTCTTATTGCTTTCTCAAAAATGTTTGGACTTTTCATCAATAACCTCAAAAGCGAACTATTCGTCAGAGGTTGCTGTGAGCACATGAAGATCCAACTTGCTGAAGCTATGATTATTAAACTTGGCCAACTTCATGTTATACATTTTGGCATCCCCTTAATCACAAGTGGACTCAATAAATAAGTTTGTAACCTCCTTTGCTCAATAATCTGTATTGATCTCTGGTCCAATCGATGGCTCTCATTTGTTGGTCAATTGCAACTCATTAATTTAGTCTTGACTAATATCATTTATTATTGGTGCAACATTTTCCTTCTACATAATGATGATTCATGATATTGAGAAAAAATTTGTTGCGTTCTTATGGAAAGGGGGTAGAGATAATGCAAAAAGAGCTGGGGTGTCTTGGTTTGATTTGTGTCATCCTAGAAATGAATATGGATTGGGAGTTCAAAGCTTATATGATATTAATCATATTGCGCTCCTCAAGCAATTATGGTATACTTACTTTGATGAGAAATCTCTTTAGGGGTTATTGGGTGAATAGAGTCCTTCCTAACCAATTCAACATTTAAAGTATGCATATTTCTGTTAATCCGATATGGACTTGGAGAAATATTTTGAAATGTCGTGACTTGGCCATCAATTTTGTCAAGAACAAAGTGGGCAATGGTAGAAGACCTTGGTTATAGTAGGATCCATGGCTTCCCATAGGGAAAATTGTGGATTATGCTATTGCAAATAACATTCTTATTCTAGTAGACCTCATCTATTCTAAGGTGGAACAATTTATCAGGTTAGGGCAATGGATCTGGCCTTTTAGTCTTGACTTCATGTATCAATTAGCGGGAATGATCACTCCTCAGAATAGAGAAGACGTGATTGGGTGGTATGTAGATAGAAATGGTTGAATTATTTCCTCATCTACTTGGGAATGCATCAGAGATAAAAGAACAACAGTGAACTGGTCGAGTATTATCTAGAACAAGGTGGTAGTTCCAAAACATGGGTTATGCACTTGGCTCATGTGCTTGAACTATAGTCCAACCAAGCAGAGACTTCTCAATTGGGTTACATTAATGATGTGAAATGTGAGTTCTACAAATTGGGAATAGAATGTAGAGATCAACTCTATTTTGAGTGTCCTTTCACCAGTAGAATTTTGAAGTACTTATTAAGTCTTCTCAGGGTGTAAAATCTTAATGTTGTACTAGAGCTTTTGATTATTTGCCTTTGCAAACTTTGCTGAAGGAAGAGTCTCAAAAAAATACCTCTCTACAATATCATTTTATGTGTGTTTTTATCATATTTGGTAGGAAATAAATGAAAAAGTGCAAGGTGCAGGTGCTAGCTCAAAAGAAGAAATTATCAAAAAAATCATTTTGAATGTTAAGGACAAGATTTCATTACAAAATAAATATATGGATAGTGTATAAAATAAAGCTTTTTGCACATTGTTGTAAATCGTGGATAGATTTGATGTAAATGAACTCTTGTAAATCTTGCACACATTTTTAGTAGTAGAATTAAACGATTACTTGCCTAGCAAAAAAAAACTTGAGTAGGCATAAACAAATGAGAGCAAGTGCACTAGTTCTACAAGAAGGTAACCTTGCTTGTACACTTAGAAATTGCAGGTAAGGAACTAATAGAAGGATGCAAAAGTCTAATATTTGGCCCAGTCCTTGCTGCCACAAAGACATATACTAATACGTTCGGAAAACATCATTACCCCTCTTATACACAAGGCCTAAGCCCAAATAATAGTGGTTTTTTGTGCATGGCTCAAAGACTAGTATAATGATTACACACAAGGCCTAAGCCCAAATTACAAGACCATATGCCTAATATTCCTACTGTTGGGAATGGTATTCCCTAAAGACCACTAGCACTAAGACATCTCATATAAATGAATATATTTAGTTATAAAATGACTACATTCAGTTATAAAACAAGACCATATGCCTGATATATCTGTATGCAATGAGGTTCCTTGATATAAGTGAATAGCTTAGATGCGTGATGATCTACACAGAAGGTCTATGCTATGAGACTTGGATCAAAACTATATGTTCACAACTAAATAGTGAAGCTGGGCACTTTACTATAGTAACGTTATATTGAGAAAGTCTCATATTTGGTAGGATGACCTACATTTGGTCATTGGAAGGGCTTTCCGGACTTCTCTCATTAGTGCATGTGAATGCATTGAACGGGACTACAATAGATACTTCTTGGTGACATTATTATCATTGTCAGAGAACTAAAAGTATCTTAAGCTAGTAAGTGACCAATGTTTTATATCATTAGCATATGTCGATGTATCAATAGATATTAGGTCATGTGTTTTGATTCACTATGGGTGAGATCTTATAATAGGGTCAACAGCTTTGTATTTTGGACATATGAACTAGGTTCATTAGATGGCATACATATGAGTCATGATTCTATTCTATCTTAAGTGATAGTGAGTTACTCGATTGGAGTTATCTATACGATCATCCAAAAATTAAACGCTTAGTAATATAGCTCGGGCTATATTGGATACTGGATTTCTGGGTCACTCCCAAGAACAAGGGTATAGTACCTGGGTGGTGATTATAGAAAAGATAAAGGTCCAAGGTGTAGATGTAATCAAGATAGGATGATAGTTTGGATGCAAGACCATCTTTGATTGTTGTTGAAACATAGAGGGGCATTTCGATCATTTTGCTTAGTAGGTCAAAGATATAAAACCTCCCTCGGAAGTTTATTAGTTGCCATAAGTGCAATCCTAACTCTCTAGTGGAATAAGTTAAGGTTAAAATGGTTCAAATATTGTTAGTGTCTAGCAGGGGTATTTTGGTCATTTTATAGCCACAACGACTATGTCTTCAGGTCCCTCTCCTAGCCACTTTCCTAAATGGTGAGCTACCTATTTGTTATTTTGTCATATGTGTGTAAATTGAGTATGGTTTCCTATTTGGGAACATGCAGCTTAATTTAGAAAGGTCAGGACATTAGGACAAGAAATATGCTTTAGACAAGAATGTTTGTCCTTGCATAAATTGTCCAAATGGCGTGTATCAGGCACACTCTGGCGTGTGGAATGCATGTGTAGGTGTGTGGGCCTGATAAGGTTGCTAAAGGATAAGTTTTGATAGTTAAATTATGAAGATAATTCAGTTTATTTTCAAGATAATTTAATTAGATAATCAAAATGGCTATCCTATGCAATCAAGGACTCTAGAAACCCTACCTCTCTATACACGGCTATACCTAGCTTATCTACACACACCACAAGACACAACTAACTAACACAGACATACAATACACAGCCAAAAGAAAAAGAAAAAGGTAGAGAGAAAAATTTCCACCAATTTCTCGTACCATATGCAAGGAAAAGGGAATAGGCGAGAAGATTCGAAGTTCTTGTGCCTTGGAGGATTTTCTGAAGCTTTGAAGGGATTTTCCAGCCATTCCACAGTTCGTGTAAGCATTGTGTGTTGAGGTTTTAAGCCAACACAAAAGGTAAAAATCACACACTATATAAACTAGCGCTAGATGTCAATTTTGGTATAGTTTTATAAATGATTACGTGTTTTCCGCGCTTGTGGAATATTGGCTACCATATTTCGTTTATGTACTGATATTAAACTAGATAAATATATATTATATGCCTTAGAATCCGCATCCTGCATGTGGTATCAGAGCATGTCATGTTAATCATGCATTAAAACATGAAATCGGTAGAAATCGCGTGCTAGGAAAGTCCATGGTTGGCGGACTTCCTAGGGTCGTTTATGGATTGACTTTGTGTGATTTTTATGTGGCTTAATTGTATGTTGTATGGGGGTACTATCCTCTATTTTTTAGCACGTTTAAACATCATTTTTGATGGCTTGAATGTATGTTTGTTATGGATGTTTAAATTTTCCAACAAAGTATGTAATTTATGTTATTCAAGTTTGTGGTTGATCCAACGATTGTAATAGCTAGGAAAATACATAGATTTTTTCATGTAACTCCTATTGGAGATTAGGAATTTATGTAATAGCATAGGTGTGCTAGAAATTGGATTCAATTCGTGAAATTGCCGAAATCGTCAAGAAGGAGAAAGATTGGTGGCACGGCTGGATTTTGATCTTTTTTTCCAGATTTCTTGTGATGTTTGGAGCTCTTAGTCATGGTGAATCATCCTTGGAGACATGGAGCTGATGGTGAGCAATGGTAGTCGAAGTTCCAGGCCAATTTAGCACTTGGTGGTTCAATACGGCTGAATTGCAATCAAGACGAAAGTTTTGGGGTGCCATATGCAATTCTTGGTATTGATGGGGTGCTAAAGTAATTTCCTAAATCCATGTAGAGGCAAAAGAAATTTCCATATACATTTGGGGTAAAATGTGTGATTATGGTAGTCCTAAACAGGAAGCCATCAAAAGTGAAAATTAGTTATTTTTTAGAAGTTACTATATTTGTCATATATGCGTATATTCTTATTTTATTGAATATATTATATGATTGTATCTCATATAGTAACATGGCCAACCACTACGATTTAAAAAAGGCTAAATCCAATTAATTAAACTTAGGAAAGCTAATTAAAATCATAATCTAGAACTAGTTCAATTAATAACTAGAGATTATGAAATAAACTTAGGATTAAATGCCTAGTATGAACCTAAATGCTTTAATTAGCCTAGATTATCCTAAGTGGCCTGACCTAAACCCTAATAGGTGTATAACTATTGCAATTACAGGTTTTTTTTAATAAACAAGGGTTCTCGGACCGAGCTTGCTTGGATTAAAACTAAGGATCAATTGCAAAGGCATAATTATAATTAAAAACCCTTTTTCAAATCAAAATATCAAGTAGGAGAAGGATTTTGGAAAGAATCCTAAGGTTTTCCATTTTAGTTTATACTAATAGTAGGAGCTATCTAAGCTCACCTGCGTGTGGGCATTCTCTTCGGAGGGTAGTCTCCTCATTTAGATTTAGCAACAATAGATTAAAATGAGTTTTCAATCGAGGTGTTGATGGGAGCAACCATCCTTTCGGTGGGGTTTTCGTCATGAATCACTTTGTAGAAAATTGATTTGGGTTAACTGCCATTCAGTAGGCTCAGATTAAGAATATTCTAAGTGAAAAGACTCATGGAAAAATTGTTAATTACTTGACATTAAGGAATGGTATCCTTCCTTCAGAGTTCTTACCATTACTCTAATGAAGCCAAACTTGAATCAATGATTGGAGTGTTATTGGGTAGTATCTATCCAACTAATGATATTTCAAATAAGTGTAGCTTAACTTAATCAAAAACTGCAGTATGACTATCCCTTCGGTGGAATATTGTGAGTAGGATTAAGACATTGAGACATCCAAGTAGTTTAAGGGTATAACTATAGCTTTTAGAAGTAGATGTCAAAAGTATGAATGTTTACTTTCCTTTATATTCATTCATTTTGTATACATATCAAATAGCTCATAAACTAATTAACTGTTTAATACATTTAGAGATGTTGAAAGGTTCTTTTAGTCCACTCGCCAGTATTCTCAATTAGAATAAGCTAACTAGCCCAAACTACGTGGACTGGAAAAGGAACTTAGATATTATACTTAATGCCGAAGAGTATAATTTTGTTCTTACAAACCTTTGCCTGTTTGTCACTCCAGAATCAGGTGAGGAAGAGCGAGAGTTTGAATGACAATGGTTGAAGGCAGATAAGATCGTTAAATGCTATATCTTAGCCTCCGTGTCGAACATGCTCTAGTCTCAGTAGGAGGAAATAGATACTGTAGCATATATCATGTATTCTCTTACTGAAATATTTGCTGACAAAAGCAAGCTCGTAAGGCACACTTCTATTAGAACCATCATGAACACTTAGAATAGCTGAGGGTTCGTCCGTCAAAGATCATATGCTCAAGATGATGGACAACTTCAATATTTCCAAGATTCTAGGTGCGAAAATTGATGGGGAAAGCCAGATTGACATGGTGTTAGAGACTTTTCGAGAATCATTTGCTCACTTTAAGCTGAACTATAACATGAATAAGATGCTCATGAGCTTACCAGAGTTAATGAAGAAGCTCCAAGTTGCAGAGGCTATAATAAAGCCTAAGGGACATGTGTTGATGGCCCAAAAGGCTTCTGGACTTACCCTAAAGGGTAAGAAGTTCAAGAAGAAAGGAAACCAGCAGAAACATGCCAAAGGCCCAGAAGGGCAGAAGAAGAAGAAAAAGAATGTTAATGATAAGCCTAAGGGGAAGTGTTTTAAGTGTCGCCAGAAAGGACACTGGAAAAAGGACTGTCCTCAGAATCGGGCCAATGGCAATGCATGTACCTTTATTTCCTTGTATATTGAAACATGTTTGATGGTAGATTCTGCTAACTCTTGGATAGTAGATTCAGGCACCACTAATCATATCTGCAATTTGTTACAGGAGTTTCAGGTAACCAGGAAGCTGCATAGGGGAGAATATGCAATGCAGATTGAAGATGGCTCGAAGGTGTGGACCACCGCAGTGGGAGTAGTTAAATTTTCTTTTGAGAACAATTTAGTCTTGGTTCTGAACAATGTTTTATGTATTCCGGATTTAGGACGAAACTTAGTTTCCGTGTCGCAGTTGTTTTTGGATGGTTTTATTGTTAATTTCAATAATGTTGGTGTGGTCATCATCAAGCACAATTCCATCATATCTGGTAGGATGCATGATAGTTTATTTGTTTTAAACTCTATTAACTCTACACTCCATAATACTGAACAAGTACAAAATTCCTTGAAAATGAAAACATTTCCTGCCAATGATACCTATCTATGGCATTTGTGTTTGGGTCATATCAACCTAAACCGCATTGAGAGATTGGTCAAGGATGGGTCCTTGGATTCATTATAGCTTGAGCCATAGTCTCAATGTGAGTCATGCCTAAAAAGGAAGATGACCAAAAGACCATTTACCTTTAAGGGGCATACAACAAATGACCTACTAGAGTTGGTTCACACAGATGTGTATGGCCTTTTGAATAAGCTGGCCAGTGGAGTTTATGAATACTTCATTACCTTCACAAATTATCATTCAAGGTTTGGTTATGTATACTTTATGCGACGTAAGTCTGAGGCGGAACGTCAGACAGGTAAACAAATCAAAGTACTTTGATCTAATCTTAAAGGGGAATACTTCTATGGAGAATTCAAGGATTATTTGGCACAGTGTGGCATTGTGTCACAGTTGACAGCACCGGGTACACCCCAGCAAAGTGGTGTGTCAAAAAGGAAAAATTGTATGCTTTTGGATATGGTAAGATCCTTGATGGCTCATGCATCTTTGCCAGTATCTTTCTGGGGATATCCGCTTGAAATGGCAGCATACATTTTGAACTTAGTCCCATCTAAGTCACTACCTAGGACACCACAAGAAATATGGACAGGCCGGAAACCAAGTTTTAAACATGTCCATATTTTGGGTTGTCCAGCTTATGTACTAAATAGTGATACTGAGAAGTTGGAACAAAGGTCAATAATGTTTCATTTCATAGGCTATCGAAAGGGTACAAAATGAGGCATATTCTATGACCCCAAGGAACAACGGATATTGGTTAGTACCAATGCTAAGTATTTGAAAAATGGTTGTGTGAATATACTGATACCTAATTCAGAAGTTGATTTAGAATAAGTTCATCCAGGAACTTTAGTATCACCAAATCTTAAGAATGAAGCTATAGATATACAACAATCGACCTCTAGCTCACAAACAGAGGCACGTCATAGTGGGAAACTATCTAGACAACCTAATAGATATTACGGAGAGTTCTTCCAAACTAACTCCGAAGATCAGGTTGAGGATCCCAGGACCTACAACAAGGCAGTATCTGATATGGATGCAGACAAATGGCACCATGCAATAGAATCTGAAATAGAGTCCATATACTCTAATCAGATTTAGGAACTTGTGCCCACGCCCAGAGATATTAAGCCTATTGGTTACAAATGGTATACAAGAGAAAAATAGGGGTAGATGATAAGGTCGAAACCTTTAAACCTAGGCTAGTGGCGAAAGACTTTACTAAAAAAGAAGGGATTGACTATGAGGAAACTTTATTGCCAGTGGCAATGCTTAAGTCCATCAGGATACTTTTAGCCATAGCATGTCACTATGACTACAAAATTTGGTAAATGGATGTCAATACAGTTTTCCTTAATGGAAGTCTTGATGAAAACATCTACATGATACAACCCGATGGGTTAATTGTAAAAGGTCAAGAACAAATGGTCTGCAAGCTTAAGAAGTCCATTTATGGACTTAAACAAGCATCCAGGGCATGGACCATTAGATTTGATGAAATCATTAAGGCTTATGGTTTTAATCAAAATGTTGACGAGCCCTGTGTGTATAAAAGGTTGGAGGGAAATGTTGTGGAATTCTTGGTCTTGTATGTGGACGACATTCTGTTCATTGGAAATGATGTAGGGACGTTATCGTCCATAAAGGTTTGGTTGTCATCTCAATTCCAAATGAAGGACTTGGGAGAAGCGAGCTATGTTATAGGCATTAAGCTTTTATGTGATTGCAAAGCTAAGACACTAGAAAGGTTTGGCATGCAGGATTCTAAGAAAGGGTTGTTACTTTTTAGACATGGAATCTCAGGATCAATGTCCAAAGACAAACGAATAGATAAAAGCCATGAAGAATATCTCATATGCGTCAGTATTTGTGTGAGACCCCACACCAAGCCAGTGTAGAGCCATATGCATTTTATAGTATTTCATGTATTTTTGCATCATTTAATATGCATTTATATTAATTAATATGCAATTACATTAATTAATATACATTTATATCGTTTTACATGCTCATGTTTAATGTGCATTTATGTGATTTAGATGTCGTAGGTGATAATTAGAATTTACTACACTATAATAGCTAACCAAATAGTTGGGAATCAACTAAAAGGGCAAACTAGTAATAGTGCATTTAATTGGGGGGCAAGGTGGTCTTTTGGCAACAAAACTAAAATATCATATCTATATACACACATTACACCACATACACACACAAAAATACTACATACACACACACATCAGAAAATACACACACTTGCACGACACATACACTACACACACTCAGATTTTAGAAAATAGAAATGAGAGAAAGAAGAATAAAAAGAGAAGAAGAAGGAAGAAGGAAGGCATTTCAAGTCATCTTCAAGATTCCTTGCACCATTTCTTGCATTCTAAACCCAAAGACAAAGGTGAGGGATGTTTTCATACAAATCTATGGCTTTACAAAGATATCATCTTGTTTGATCATGTACCATATCTACTAATTGAGCTTAATCTAAGTTTATATATGCTTATCTTGTGACTTGAGCTTTGGTTGGTGGGTTGATGATTTCAAGAGCTTGTCTAGGGCTACCATTTTCTTAACCTAGCTCAAATGAACTAGGGAGAGATGTGGGTATGAACTCAATCTTGATTTGTGTTGTTGGGTATAGCTATTGCATCTAGAATATTAACTTGAGAAATCTCCCCTTGAAGATGTTGTGTATGTCAAGGTTGTTGATCTCTTTTGTTTCTTGATAGGGTTGCTTGATTGTTTGATGTTTTAGTATGCTAGGTTGAGTTTTAAAGTGTTGATGGAGTGAGGATGAGTTGTGTGTTCATGTGTTGCAAGAGGTAGGAGAGAATTGGTGTTAGAACTTACAAAATCGTAGTTGAATTTTCCTTAGCTGGAAAAGTCGGATGAGTGACTCATCCGACTTCACTCATCCGACATTCCCTGGAACTCACTGGAAAAGTCAGATGAAGCAAGTCGGATGAGCCACTCGTCCGACTATTCCTCCGACTTCCTTGACAACTTTGCGCTATAATTTTCCGAAGACCATATCTTGGTCAATTCAACTCCAAATTGAGTTTCGTTTGATTGTAGAACTATCTATTTTCGATAAGCTTTAATTATATGCCAAAATCAAGTCATTTGGAGTTCGGTAAAAGTAGGGAAACTAACTGTTTAAGTTAGGATATAGCAGAAACATATAAGTTGTTCCATAGTTTCGCTCATGTTTGTATTTTGTTTCTGTTTTGAGTAGCCTATTAATGTCTTTTCACTATCTTATGATACATGGCAATATTTGGAGCACCCTAAATGTTATATATACATGATCAATATGTGTTTGCTTGATATGCCATATCTTGATAGTACTATTGTGACGGAAGCAACCTACTTTGTTGCTATCCTAGTCCATCTTTCTCTTGGTGACGTCCGTTGGAGAGTTGGGTATTATATATATATATATATATATATATACATGTATCAAGGTTCCAACCTTCTAAAGGCCTTGGTGTGATCGATGGCCCTGGGCAACATCGGGCTTGCCGATTATACCTACAACCACCATGGACCTATTATTATTTTCTTTGAGGAGAGCTATCTGGAACCCTCGGTTGTTGATGGAGTTTGTGTTGGGTTTTGTTTGAGGACTTGATCCTCGGTTGTGGTGTCGGGTTTTGTTTGAGGACTTGATCCTCGGTTGTGGTGTCGGGTTATCATTAAGTGATTCAAGTCAGAAACCATCAACATCAGCAATCATTGTATCCTTTTTGTAATAAGTATCCCTGCTCACTATCTTATTGCATACTTGAGTTACTACTTATTTACTTATATATGCATTCTTATGTGCATGGCATGAATTCTTGAATTGTTTGTGAAAAGAGAAAACCATTGCGAAAACTCTTCATATTTCATCCTCACTGAGCTATATGGAGGATTACCTTACCCTTCTTTTAACAATTGCAGGTGAAGATTAGCCCGAGCAAGATCCTATATGGTTGCAAGCCCCATTGATGTGATGGGTTGGATCCTTGCTTGTGTGATCTATATGTTTGCCTGTGAAGATGTTATCCTTGTTGTAATAAGCATGATTTTGTATAATTAAACTATTTAATCTATTGTAAGATTCTTTTGGTTAACTAGATACCTAGCTAAGTTGATTGCTCTACTTAGTAGACCTAGGTTTAAAATGTTGATAGGTGGACTGGTATTGTAACCTATAACAGGGTATTGTAAACCTTTAAGGCCAATGTTCTTGGAAGAATTTTGTAAGTCTTTTGGAACTTCTTGTGGAATGTTGTAATTGTTTAGGTTTTTACTTTCAAATCTTGTAGGGGTTAAGCATTGACACATCATGTTTCGACCTTAACCTAACAATGGGTCGGGGTCGAGGCATAACACCTATTGAGTGGTATCAGAGCTTAGCTAATTAGCTAGGTGTAAGTTGGGTTTAGAACCCCTGGTCAGTGGGTAATAGTCCATAAGTGATATAAGTTTTAGGTGGCTATGCTTGTTCAATGTGTTTATGTGTTATGTGTAAACTTGCTCAAAGTGCCTTGTTGCTTATTTTGGTTAATGGATAGGGTTATAAGGATGACTTTGACATTAAGTAGATTGTAAGCCGATCTTAGAGTACTTACCATAACTAATAATGGTTGTTATACATTTGGAGTTATTCTACCTTTAAAGGTCACTTATGGGTTTGTTTATGGATTATAATGTCTACGTTATACTAAGTTATTTTAAAAATTGTGGATCCTTGAGAAATTAATAGAATATCAATAAGATTAATATTGACCCTAAGAGTTAACATCATTGGTGAATAGGTGGATGACTATATGGTTGGTTATATAGGAATATGATTGAAAGTTTGATTCTGTAATGGTTGTATGTAGAGGATTATGAAGGTGCTCTAAGGCTCTAATGGATTTAAGACCATAGAGAGTTGGAACTCAGGTAGCTTGTAGGTTGAGATAGAGACCTCGGATTGTCGAGTGGTAGTTTTGATGTGAACAAGTGTTGAGAGATGTGTGCCTACATTACGTCTTGAGTAAACCAAATGTGAACTATATGTCTTAGGTGATCAATGTGCCTATTTGATACATGTGCACTATATGCTTTAAGTGTTTGTGGTGTTTGCATATCATATTATGGGGTTGCCTTCTTATGGGTGAGGTAAGAATGTCTGGAAGAGCTCTTGCAATCGTGGGAAGGCTTCAGAGAAATGAATTTATGACTTTCAAACAAGGGGATTTAACTATTGCATAGTATGAAGTCGGTTTACTCCACTGTCACATTATGCTTCGGGGATGATACAAACTACTAAAAAGAGGATCCATAGGTCAATTCAAGGGTTGAGGCTAGAGATTTGAGACAACATGGTTCTTCTACAATTTTCCACCTATGGTGAGGCCTTTTTTGCTATAACAATAGCAGAGAAAGAAAAGAAAGATGATATAGAAGTGTCACTCTAAACCCAAGCTATTGACTAATAGGATTCTCATTTGGTACTCTTATTTGGAGATCATCGTGTGGAATTCTTATTCGGAAATTCATATCAAATATTCAAGATACTACGCGGCCTTCTTATTTGACATCCATCTTCAGCGATCATAATTGGTGTTCTAATTCAGAATTCTTGATTTGGCTTTCTTATTGAGTATCTTCTTGGCATTTTATTTAGAGCCTTTATTTGGCCTCTTTTCTCGGGATTCTTATGTGGTATTTTCTCAGAATTCTTATTGGGCTTTCTCATGGGAACTCTTATTTGATATTTAGTCTTCAGCATTCGACACCACCATTTGGAATTCTTATTCGATATACTCATATGATAATCATGTTCGGGATTCTTATACGGTATTATCTGAAGTTCTTATTTGGGGTTATTAATTGGTATTCTCCCTAGGCGATCATTGGAATTCTTATAAGCGGTGATACATTCGTGGTTGCCTAGCTATTTTCATGGAACCAGATTCTTATTCGTTTGGTTGGGAGTCTTAGGTTGCTTTCAGCATTCGAGTTGTTCCGAGAATGAAGAAGGAATTGCGAGGGCGCAATTCTATTAAGGAGGGGAGGATGTGAGACCCCGTACCAAGCCAGTGTAGAGCCATATGCATTTTATAGTATTTCATGTATTTTGCATCATTTAATATGCATTTATATTAATTAATATGCAATCACATTAATTAATATGTATTTTTATCATTTTATGTGCTCATGTTTAACGTGCATTTATGTGATTTAGATATTGTAGGTGATAATTAGAATTTACTACACTACAATAGCTAACCAAATAGTTGGGAATCAACTAAAAGGGCAAACTAGTATTAGTGCATTTAGTTTGGGGGCAAGGTGGTCTTTTGGCAACCAAACTAAAATATCCTATCTATATACACACATTACACCACATACACACACAAAAACACTACACACATACACATCAAAAAACACACACACCCATACGATACACACACTATACACACTCAGATTTTAGACCATAAAAAGGAGAGAAAAAAAGAAAGAAAAGAGAAGGAGAAGGAAGAAGGAAGGCATTTCAAGTCATCTTCAAGTTTCCTAGCACCATTTCTTGCATTCTAAACCCAAAGACAAAGGTGAGGGATGTTTTCTTACAAATCTATGGCTTTACGAAGATATCATCTTGCTTGATCGTGTACCATAATTGAGCTTAATCTAAGATTATGTATGCTTATCTTGTGATTTGAGTTTTGATTGGTGGGTTGATGATTTCAAGAGCTTGTCTAGGGCTACCATGTGTTAAACCTAGATCAAATGAACTAGGGAAAGATATGGGTGTGAACTCAATCTTGATTTGTGTTGTTGGGTGTAGCTATTGGATCTAGAATATTAACTTGAGAAATCTCCCCTTGAAGATTTTGTGTATGTCAAGGTTGTTGATCTCTTTTGTTTCTTGATAGGGTTGCTTGATTGTTGGATGTTTTAGCATGCTAGGTTGAGTTATTAAAGTGTTGATGGAGTGAGGATGAGTTGTGTGTTAATGTGTTGCAAGAGGTAGGAGAGAGTTGATGTTAGAACTTATAAAATCGTAGTTGAATTTTCCTTAGCTAGAAAAGTCGGATGAAGCAAGTCGAATGAGTGACTCATCCAACTTCACTCATTCGACATCACTGGAACTCACTGGAAAAGTCGGAAGAAGCAAGTCGGATTAGCCACTCGTCCAACTATTCATCCGACTTCTCTAACAACTTTGAGCAACAATTTTTCAAAGACCATATCTCGGTCAATTCAACTCCGAATTGAGTTCCGTTTGATACTAAAGCTATCTATTTTTGATAAGCTTTAATTCTATACCAAAATCAAGTCATTTTCAATTCGGTAAAGTAGGCAAACTAACTTTTTAAGTTAGGCTATTGTAGAAACATAGAAGTTGCTCCATAGTTTCACTCATGTTTG
Organism: Ehretia macrophylla; assembly: GCA_037974665.1. Taxonomy (NCBI): domain Eukaryota; kingdom Viridiplantae; phylum Streptophyta; class Magnoliopsida; order Boraginales; family Ehretiaceae; genus Ehretia; species Ehretia macrophylla. The sequence continues at coordinate 67,874,238 of CM075771.1, read as the reverse complement.
CATTTTGTTTTCGTTTTGAGTAGCCTATTGATGTCTTTTCACTATCTTATGATGCATGGAAATATTTGGAGCACCCTAAATGTAATATATGCATGATCAATATGTGCTTGCTTGATATGCCATATCTTGATGTTACTATTGTGACGGAAGCAATCTACTTTGTTGCTATCCTAGTCCCTCTCTCTCTTGGTGGTGTCCCTTGGAAAGATGGGTATTATATATATGTATGTATACATATATATATATATACATATATATGTATACATATATATATATATATAAATATGTATGTATCAAGGTTGCAACCTTCTAAAGGCCTTGGTGTGATCGATGGCCCCGAGCAGCATCGGGTTTGTCAGTTATACCTACGACCACCATGGACTTATTCTTTATCTTTGAGGGGAGCTATCCGGAGCCCTCGGTTGTTGATAGAGTTGGTGTCGGGTTTTGTTTGAGGACTTGATCCTCAGTTGTGGTGTCGGGTTATCATTAAGTGATTCAAGGCAGAAACCATCAACATCAGCAATCATTGAATCCTTTTGCAACAAGTATCTCTGCTCACTATCTTATTGCATACTGGAGTTACTATTTTTTTACTTACATGTGCATTCTTATGTGCATGGCATGATTTCTCGAATTGTTTGCGAAAAGATAAAACCATTGCAAAAACCCTTCATATTTCATCCTCACTGAGCTATATACAGAATTAGCTTACCCCTCTTTTAACAATTTTAGGTGAAGATTAGCCCGAGCAAGATCCTGTGTGGTTGCAAGCCCCATTGATGTGATGAATTGGATCCTTGCTTGTGTGATCTGTGAAATCCCACTTTTCTATCTTATCTCGATTTTCGTGCTTTACCTCGTTTTGCGTGAATTGACATGTTTATGTACTATATGACTTAGAATGTGTTAAATATGTGATTAATACTCCTAATACATGTTATGTGTGCATTCATGAAATTTTCATCAAAAACGGCATTGAAAATTTTATTGTCGATTTTTATGAATAGTGTTTTGAACACCTGTCTGCTAAAATTTTTACAAGGGTGTTTTAAACGTCTTAAAATCTAGTCCTCTATTATTAATAGACCCATGTTTGATAAAAAATTATTCTGAAACGTAATAGTAATTTAAATAGACTTTTGGGGCGAAAAGTAGCATTTTTGAGCCAAATAGTAATTTCTTCTAAGCCCGATTCTTGCATTGACTTTCATTGACCTAGTACATATTAATATAAATGTATTTATATGTGGTATTAAATGATTTTAGATTAATTGTGCATTCAAAAGACATTTGAAAATAAATAATATGACTTTTCACATTCTTTTGTAGAAATCGAGTTTTAAACTGACTCGGGTGAAATTGTTTAAATGTAAAACTTCTTGTCATGTAAAAATAAACTACTTGAGATAGTTTAGGTGTTGCAAAATTAATTTGAGCAAGAGTAGTCATGAAAATGAATTAAAAGACAAGAAAACACTAAAAATAATTAGTTTCCACCTTTGACTTTCTTTTATTTGTTTGACCTTTTCTTAATATATTATCAACACACATCAAAAGCTCACAAAACACACTCATTTTACACACACATTACCAAAATTCCAAGGGGAGGCAAAAAGAAGGCATTTTCAAGGTTTTTCAAAGCATTTTTCACATAGATTTTGCAATTCAAGTCCAAATCACTTCATTCAAAGCTTGATTTCACTTGTTGGGCATCCATTCTACATCTTTCTTGCATGAAAACACATAAAAGGTGAGAGAAAAATTATAGATCTCAAAAGTCAATTTTTATGTTTTTGCTTATAATTACATTTTGAACCGTTAGAATGTTAATTTGAAGTTATATTATTGCTCAGTGCATGCTAAGGATCGATTATATGTATTACTACCATATTTGAACCACTGTAGCGAAATTATTTATTTTTGGGTATTTAAAGTTGATAGATTAGCCATTTGATGAATAACTTGTGTTGTTATGGTTGAAATTGATTGCCGTTGATTTCTAAAAGTTTGTTAATTATGTGGTAACGCCGTTATAATGCCGAATTTTCGATTACGATGTTTGTGTGAAAATTCAGAAATTTCAGCCTAGGTGCATTGAGGTTTTAGGGTTGTTGGGCTTGATTTTGATGTATCATGGTTGGTTTCCGAGAGGGCTAATGTAGTTGACTGAATGGGTGAGTGTTAGAAACTGATTTGGGGTTGTTTGGATTAGTAGAATGTAAGATATGATTATTTGAAGTTTAGTTTGTTTTTCTTTAAATTGTTGAATTGATCCTTTAGATCATTGGGTGGCCTACTTTGTTATCTAACTTAATTGTTTCCTGATTATATAGTTGTTGATTGTTAAATGTTGTTTAATTAATTGGTAAAATACGGATTAATTGATTATTGATTGTTGTTACAAAACTGTAGGTAGCGCGCTCGGAGTTAATCCAGGGCGTTACATTTTTAATTGAATGATGATTATTGAGTATGGGAATCGGGCACTTTTGTTGCTGATCTCTCGGAATATTGATGATTATTGAGTACGGGAATCGGGCACTTTTGTTGCTGATCTCTCGGAATATTGATTGATTATTAATTACGGGAATCGGGCACTTTTGTTGCTGATCTCTCGATTTATTTATGTTGAGTCTTATTGTTGTGAGCTTTGATAATGTTGTGTCACCTCGAGAGGCATCTCGGGCTACGGGTTCAGTTATCATGGCTACTCCCTATCTCGCATGGGCAGAGAGGCCATAGGGTGTGGGTCTAGGTCAAGGTGCCTTAGGATTGTGTCATTGAGTTTGGAGGAGTTGTTGAGCATAGAATTGGTGTATGGAGCTTCATCAGCAAATGTATCGTATCTTTATTGTGTGTTTACAGTTATTACTATTGTTGCATTTATAATGATTATTGATGTTCATTGTGTATTTACTGCTCAAAGGATGATTTCCAAGGAGTATAGTAAATAATGTTAGAGATATATCGGATCCTCACTGGGCTTGTTTTATATAAGCTCACTCTCAATTATTGCATGCATACAGGTGTCCTTTCACAAGATTACGGGTACGTGTCTCGAGAATGGGATAATGTGACGTATATGCACGAGTCCTATGTGCCAGAGTCTTGTCCTTGATGCTTGAGATGTTGTATACTCTATTATCTTGTATATTAAACTAGTTGTCTTTTATTTTCCTTGTAATTTATGATGTATAAGTTGTAGTAAAGATAAGGAACTAAATGATGCTAACTTAGTAGTCTTTCTTTTGTACTAAATGGATCGTCTAAGAATGATTGTTGTATAGTATGGTTATGTTGTATGTTGTTAATGGTATTGAGGAATTGATTGTTGTTTGGTTGAGGAGTTTGATTGTATGATGTTCTGAGAGGTTGGTTTAGAGCCTCGGTATCTTAATTACTGTCGTTATACTGCCGAAATTTCGTTGCGTCCTGACATATTGTAAGTGGGGTCGAGTTGGGGCGTGACATTTAAGTGGTATCAGAGTACATGTTAGTTGTCAGCCAGGGTATCCTCGGAATGTGGGTAGTGGTCTAAGCATGCAAGTATGTATTAAGTGAAAGAAAAGTGAACTATGTGTTAATATGGTTAAGTGATTATGTGATTTAGTGCTTATGTGATTTTGTGATTAATTTGTTTATGTGATTGATACTTAAGTGATTTATGTGCGTTATATGAGTTTGTTTCTTATGTGTTAATAGTTGTTCATAGTTGTTTATGTGCTATAACCTGTGCTAACTCTTTGATTAGTAGAATGACTGGTAGACCGAGGACCAGAGGTAGGCCTGAGGTGACTGATGAGGTTCCGAGAAATGTCGCACCAGGCCAAGTTAGAGGTGATGATCGTATAGGTGCAGCTTTTGATAGGATGAACGAGATCATGGCCGGTCAGGCACAATTACTAGCGGAGCTGGCTGCCCAAACTCAGGCATTATAGAATCAGTTATTGAATGCACAAGGTGGGTACCACGGGCGTGGTACACTGAAAGAGTTTTTAGGGTATTATCCACCGCGGTTTCAGAGGGAGCCGGATGATAGGAAAGCTGAGGCGTGGATTTGTAAGGTGGAGAAGATTTTTGACCCTCTTGATTATACCGATGAGCGGAAGGTCACTTTTGCCGTGTACTTGCTGGATGATGAGGCAGAAGAATGGTGGCACACGGTGAAAACTAGCTGGGAGACTCAAGGTATTTAGTATGTTTGGTATACCTTTCTGTTAGCTTTCCGGGCGAAGTATGTCCCGAGGATCGCGAGGGAGCGGAGAGAGGTAGAGTTTCTAGCCTTAGTGCAGGGAGATGCTTTGGTGGCTCATTATGAGGCCACTTTCACTAGGTTGTCCCGGTATGCACCAGAGTATGTGGCTGACGAGGAACGTAAGACTCATAGGTTCATGTTGGGGTTGAGGCCCGAGATTCAGGATGCGGTGGCCCTGAATCGGTATGATATATTTACTGAGGCCTTTGATGCAGCTTCTAGGTTAGAGAAGAGAAAGGAGGAACAGATCGGACCTAGTTAGCCTAGCAAGAGGCCATTTCAGCCACAGGGCCAGCAGGGTATGTATAGACCTTTAGTACAGCAGGGTGGTTATAGGCCTTTGTTGTAGTAGAGTTCTTTCAGACCGCAGGGACAACAGGGTTACTATCGGCCACAGTTTCAGCAGGGGTCTTATCAGGCTTTTTCACAGTACAGCCCGGCCCAGTCTAAGGGTCAATACAGGCCTAGTGTTGTTAGACCTCAGCAGTAGCCTGGTTCAGTTGCTTATTCAGCTTCTGGTTCTTTAGGAGGCAGTGTCAGTGCTCCGGCTCCGCAATGTGTTTATTGTAAACGTAAGGGCGATTTGGAAGCCGACTGTCGGAGGAAGGCAGGGACGTGTTTAGGTTATGGCAGCAACCAATACCGAGTGAGGGATTGCCCCAGGTATCAGGGTTCTACGGGTCAGCCAGCAGTCCAGAGTTATCAGGGTGGCCCTGTAAGCAGTACACCTTAGCAGCAGCAGGCTCAGGCTCGGGCCTACGCAGTGGACTTGGAGGAATTGCCAGAGGCAGCAACAGTGGTGAAAGGTAACTTACTTATTCTCAACCAATTAAATATCATATCTCCTTGAGTGCAACGTGCTAAAATGTGAGTAGAGAGTTTGCCTTATACAATTAAAGTTAGTACGTGCATCATATTAGTTGGCGACTGAGTAGTATGTTACGCTGAGGTATATGGAATTTTGATTAGGGGTCAAGCTACTTTATGACTATACATTGATTATTGGGATTCTTATTTGGTGATTTTATACGGCATTCTCCCTCGAGATTTCTATATGAAAACTCTTATTCAACATACTCGTTTGGACTTCTTCTATGGTATTTTCTATGCGGTATTCTTATGTGGAATTCTTATACGGTATTATCCGGAGTTCTTATATTGGGATTATTGTTTGGTATTCTCGCTCGGTGATCTTGTTGAAGCTCTTACTTGGTATTCTGGGTTAGTGCTCTATTACAGAATCTATGTTTGACATTTTCTTCAGTAATTATTTGAGATTCTCATCCAAAAGTCTTAGTCGATGTTCTTATTCAGCGTTCCTATTCAAGCTTCTTGTACGGTATTCCTAGTTGACCTACTTAGTTGGTATTCAGAATTTGGTTTTCGGTCTTTCATTCCGTATGTTTGAGCCAGCAATACTTGAGTGAAGAATTGCGAGAAAGCAATTGTTTTAAGGAGGGGAGAATGTGAAACCCCACTTTTCTATCTTATCTCGATTTGTATGTTTTACCTCGTTTTGCGTGAATTGACATGTTTATGTGCTGTATGACTTATAGTGTGTTAAATATGTGATTAATACTCCTAATACATGCTATGTGTGCATTCATGAAATTTTCATCAAAAACGGCATTGAAAATTTTATCGTCGATTTTTGTGAATAGTATTTTAAACACCTGTTCGCTAAAATTTTTACAAGGGTGTTTAAACATCTTAAAACCTAGTCCTCTATTATTAATAGACCCATGTTTGATAAAAATTGATTCTGAAATAGAATAGTAATTTAAATAGACTTTTCGGGTGAAAAGTAGCATTTTTAAGCCAAATAGAAAGGTCTTCTAAACTCGATTCTTGCATTGACTTTCATTGACCTAGTATATATTAATATAAATGTATTTATATGTGGTTTTAAATGATTTTAGATTAATTGTTCATTCAAAAGATATTTGAAAACAAATAATATGACTTTTCACATTGTTTTGTAGAAATCGAGTTTGAAGTCGACTCAGGTAAAATTGCTTAAATGTAAAACTTCTTGTCATCTAAAAATAAACTACTTGGGATAGTTTAGGTGTTGCATAATTAATTTGAGCAACAGTAGTCATGAAAATGAATTAAAAGACAAGAAAACACTAAAAATAATTAGTTTCCACCTTTGACTTTCTTTTATTTGTTTTTGCTTAATATATCATCAACACACATCAAAAGCTCACAAAACACACTCATTTTACACACACATTACCGAAATTCCAAGGGGAGGCAAAAAGAAGGCATTTTCAAGGTTTTTCAAAGAATTTTTCACATAGATTTCGCAATTCAAGTCCAAATCACATCATTCAAAGCTTGATTTCACTTGTTGGGCATCCATTCTACACATTTCTTGCATCAAAACACATCAAATGGGAGAGAAAAATTCTAGATCTCAAAAGTCATATTTTATGTTTTTGCTTATAATTGCACTTTGAACCGTTACAATGTTAAGTTGAAGTTATATTATTGCTCAGTGCATGCTAAGAATCGTTTATGTCTATTACTACGAGATTTGAACCATTGTAGCAAAATTATTTATTTTTGGGTATTTAAAGTTGATAGATTAGCCATTTGATGAATAACTTAAGTTGTTATGGTTGAAATCGATTTCCGTCGATTTCTAAAAGTTTGTTAATTATGTGGTAACGCCGTTATAATTCCGAATTTTCAATTACGATATTTGTGTGAAAATCCAGAAATTTCAGCCTAGGTGCATTGAGGTTTTAGGGTTGTTGGGCTTGATTTTGATGTGTCTTGGTTGGTTTCTGAGAGGGCTAATGTAGTTGACTGAATGGGTGAGTGTTAGAAACTGATTTGGGGTTGTTTGGATTAGTAGAATGTAAGATATGATTATTTGAAGTTTAGGTTGTCTTTTTTTAAATTGTTGAATTGATTCTTTAGATGATTGGGTGGTGTTTGAGTGATTGAATTGTGAGTTGTTAATGATTAGATTAGGGTTTGATTGTGTGTTTAATGCATGTTGAGTTGGATGGCCTACTTTGTCATCTAACTTAATTGAGTCTTGATTATATAGTTGTTGAGTGTTAAATGTTGTTTAATTGATTGGTAAAATACGGATTAATTGATTATTGATTGTTGTTACAAAACTATGGGTAGCGCGCTCGGAGTTAATCCGGGGCGTTACATTGTTAATTGAATGATGATTATTGAGTACGGGAATCAGGCACGTTTATTGCTGATCTCTCAGAATATTGATGATTATTGAGTATGGGAATCGGGCACTTTGGTTGCTGATCTCTCGGAATATTGATGATTATTGAGTATGGGAATCGGGCACTTTCGTTGCTGAGCTCTCGAAATATTGATTGATTATTGATTACGGGAATCAGGCACTTTCGTTGCTGATCTCTCGGTTTATTCATGTCGAGTCTCATTGTTGTGAGCTTTGATAATGTTGTGTCACCTCGGGAGGTATCTCGGGCTACGGGCACAGTTATAATGGCTACTCCCTATCTCGCTTGGGCGGAGAGGCCATGGGGTGTGGGTCTAGGTCAAGGTACCTCAGAATTGTGTCATTGAGTTTGGAGGATTTGTTGAGCATGGAATTGGTGTATGGAGCTTCATTAGCAAATGTATCGTATCCTTATTGTGTGTTTACAGTTATTACTATTGTTGCATTTATAATGATTATTGATGTTCATTGTGTGTTTACTGCTCAAAGGATGATTTCCAAGGAGTATAGTAAATATTGTTAGAGATCTATCGGATCCTCACTGGGCTTGTTTTATATAAGCTCACTCTCAATTATTGCATGTATACAGGTGTACTTTCGCAGGATTACGGGTATGTGCCTCCTGAAGAGGATAATGTGCCATATGTGGACGAGCCCTATATGCCAAAGTCTTGTCCTTGATGCTTGAGATGGCGTATACTCTATTATCTTGGATATTAAACTAGTTGTATTCTATTTTCCTTTTAATTTATGATGTATTAGTTGTTAAAAGGATAAGGAACTAAATGATGCTAACTTAGTAGTCTTTCTTTTGTTATGATCTAGGTTGCTAAGTTGGTTTATAATCTATTTTGATATGTATGTTAAAGTTAAGGTTATGTTGGAACGGAGGCGTATAACTATGAATGGATAGTCTAAGAATGATTGTTGTATAATATGGTTATGTTGTATGTTGTTAATGGTATTGAGGAATTGATTGTTGTTTGGTTGAGGAGTTTGATTGTATGATGTTCTGAGAGGTTGGTTTAGAGCCTCGGTGTCATTATTACTGTTGTTATACTGCCGAAATTCCGTTGCGTCCTGACTGATTGTAGGTGGGGTCGAGTTGGGGCATGACATGATCTACATGCTTGCTTGTAAAGATGTTATCCTTGTTGTAATAAGCATGATTTTGTATAATTAAACTATTTAATCTATTGTAAGGTTCTATTGGTTAACTAGATACCTAGCTAAGTTGATTACTCTACTTAGTAGACCTAGATTTCAAATTTTGATAGGTGGACTCGGGTATTGTAACATATAACAGGGTGTTGTAAACCTTTAAGGCTGATGTTCTTGGGAGAATTTTGGAAGTTTTTTGGAACTTCTTGTGGAATATTAGAACTGTTCAGGTTTCTACTTTCAAATCTTGCAGGGGTTAAACATTGACACGTCATGTTTCAGCCATAACCTAGCAATGGGTCGGGGTCGGGACGTAACAAGTTGGAAGTCTCATGTACGCCATGCTTTGTACCAGGCCAGATATTTGTTTTGCCATTAGCATGGTTAGCAGATATCAGTCAAACCCAGGTTTAGTTCACTAAGTAGCTGTGAAGCATAAACTCAAGTATCTCAGGAGAACGAGAGATTATATGCTAGTCTACCGAGCAGATGATCTTGTACCCGTAGGGTACACGAATTTTGATTTCCAATTAGATAGAGATTCTAAGAAGTTTACTTCTGGATATGGCTTCACTTTGTCTGGTGGTGCTATCCCATAGAGGAGTATAAAACAATCTTGTATTGTGGACTCCATCATGGAAGTAAAGTATCTCGCAGCATTTGAAGCGGCAAAAGAAGTAGTATGGTTAAGGAAATTCCTTTTGGAATTGGAAATAGTGCCAATAGTCCAGAGACCTATTGTCTTGTATTGTGACAATAGTAGAGTAGAGGCACAGTGCAAAGAATTGAAAAACCACAAGAAAGGGAAGCACATATAGAGAAAGTACCACTTAATTCGGGAGATCGTCTAGATGGGCTACATAGTAGTAGATAAGATTGTTTCAGAAAGTAATTTAGTAGACCCATTTACTAAAAGTCTCGGTGAGAGAGTATTTAATACTCATGTTGAGGCTATAGGTGTTAGATTAGGATAGTGGTTAGTGCTTTTTAGTGCAAGTGGGAGCATATTGGGAATGGTATGTCCTAAAGACCACTAGCACTAAGACATCTCATGTAAATGAATATATTCAGTTATTAAATTAGTGCATTAATTATAAGCATTCTATATTCTCTCTCTTATTTGATATATCTGTACGCAATGAGGTTCCTTGATACAAGTGAATAACATAGGTGCGTGGTGATCCACACAGAAGGTCTATGCTATGAGACTTGGATCAAAATTATATGTTCATAATTGAATAGTGAAGCTAGGAAGTTCACTATGGTAAGGTTATAATGAGAGAGTCTCCTATTTGGTAGGATGACCTACCTTTGGTCATTGGATGGGCTTTCCGAAGTTCTCTCATTAGTGCTCATGAATGCATTGAACGGGACTACAATAGATGTTATCCCGGTTACATTACGATCATTGTCAGAGAACTAAAAACATCTTAAGCTAGTAAGCAACCAATGCTCTATATCATGAGCATATATGGATGCATCAGTGGATTCTAGGTCATGTGTTTTGATTCACTATGGGTGAGATCTTATATAGGGTCAACAACTCCTTGTTTTGCACATATGAACTAGGTTCATTATAAGATATGCATATGAGTCATGATTCTTTTCTATCTTAAGTAATAATGAGCTACGTGCTTGGAGTTATCTATATGATCGTCCAAAAACTAAACACTTAGCAATATAACTCAGGCTATATTGGATACTGGAATTGTGGATCACTCCCAGGAACAAGCGTATAGTATCTGGGTGGTGATTATAAGAAAGATAAAGGTCCAAATTATAGATGTAATCAAGATAGGATGATAGTTTGGATGCAAGACCTATCTTTGATTGCTGTTGAAATTACATAGAGGGGCATTTTGGTCATTTTTCTTAGTAGGTCAAAGACAGAAAACCTCCCTCAAAAGTATATTAGTTGCCATGGAATGCAACACTAACTCTCTAGTGGAATGAGTTAATGTTAAAATGGTCAAAATACTACTAGTGTCCAGCAGGGACATTTTGGTCATTTTGTAGCCTCAACGACTATTTCTTCGGGTCCTTCTCCTAGCCAATTTCCTATATGGTAAGCTACCAATTTCTTATTTTGGCATATATGTGTATATTGAGTATGGTTTCTATTTGGGAACATGCATCTCAATTTAGAAAGGTCAGGACTTTAGGACAAGAAACGTGCTTTGGACGAGAATATTTGTCCTTGCGTAAATTGTCCAGATAGCATGTCCCAGGCATACTCTGGCATGTAGAATGCATGTATGGGTATGTGGGGCTGATAAGGTTGCTAAATGATAAGTTTTGATAATTAAATTATGAAGATAATTCAGTTTATTTTCAAGATAATTTAATTAGATAATCAAAATGGCTATCATACGCAATCAATGACTCTAGAAACCCTACCTCTTTATACACGGCTATACCTAGCTTATCTACATACACCACACGACACAACTAACATACACACATATACAGTACATGGCCAAAAGAAAAAGAAAAAGGTAGAGAGAAAAATTTCCACCAATTTTTCATACCATACGCAAGGAAAGGGGAATAGGCAAAAAAATTCAGAGTTCTCATGCCTTGGAGGATTTTCTCAAGCCTTGGAGGGATTTTCCAGCCATCGCATAGTTCATGTAAGCATTGTGTGTTGAGTTTTAAAGCCAACACAAAAGGTAAAAATCGCACACTACATAAACTAGCACTAGATGTCAATTTTGGTGTAGTTTTTATGCATGATTATGTGTGTTCTGCGCTTGTGGATTATTGGCTGCCATATTTTGTTTATGTACTAATCTTAAACTAGATAAATATGTATTAGATGCCTTAGAATCCACATCCTACACCTACTACCAGATATGCTCAATTTTTCAGATTCCAAGATGCATTATGAATATGCCTTCTCAAACTGTCCATATTCATCTTCCCTATACAACACAAGTTAGACAATCCAAGACAAGCAACTGTATTGGAGGCGGTAAAAGTCATCACAAAAAAGGGCCTATAAATAAGACCTCACATCATGGTAATAGGGAGATGATCACAACCAAACAAAGATATACAATTTCTCTTATTTTCAGGAAAATTAGACTCTAAAATCATTTCATTGGTGTCGCTTACTTTTTGGATTTTCCCCAATCAACCTAATTTGGCTTCTCCAAATCTACTTTACTTTTCAGACGAGAGAAAGACTTACACATCCCTCAACTATTGGAGTTATCCTAACTAGGTCCTTTAACTTTTTAAAATCCCTTAATTGGGAAGTCCTTATGACAAGGGCAATTTGGTCTTTTCATAATAATTCAATAAAAAAAAGAATGAAACAATAAAAAACTAACCCTACAAATTCAAGAAAATTTACACTTGCCCAAAATAAATAAACAAAAAGCCCCACAGATTCTAGAAATTATATATTTTTTCCAATCTAACCACAATCCAACCACCATGTCCCATTCCACCACTTTCATTACCAATATCATTGCTACCACATTGTTTGGCCTAGCTGTGAAATTTTAACTTTTGAGCTATAGAGCTTTTAGCAGTAGAGTTTTGGTTAGAAGTGTTGTTGAACAAAATTCGTTTACTGTTTGGCCTATGTTTGGCAATGTTGAGCTTTTAAAAAATATAAGGGCAATGTTGGAATTCAAAAAATATGAAGGGGTATATTTGAGAAAAAAAAACAGCTTCCTGCATTATGTAAAAATAGTTTTGCAAAAGCCTATTTTGAAAAGCTCCAATTTGGAGCTTCTTGTTTTCAGCTTTTTTCAACTTCAACTTTTACCTAAAAGAACTTTCAGAAATGGGCCAAATAGGTAGTCTCAGCTTTTAAACTCACAGAAAATACTTTTAAGTGTCAAAAAGCTAGGCCAAACATAGCCTAACAACCTACCAACCTTACAAATTCAATCCACCACTACCACCATAGACATACATTTATTAAAACAACTTATCTCCCTTCCACTATAGGAAAAACAGCCTGAGGCGACGGCCAGAAAAATAGCCTGAGGCTACGGATCTGGCCGTCGCCTCTCCTGGGACAAATTCTGTCACCATTCAGTCCATCGCTTTAGGCCTCGTAGCCAAGCTTTCCTTTTCTCTTTCAATACTTTCTCATACTCTTCCAAAGTCATCTCCTGTTACACCAAATAAATATGCAATAAATAACAACATTGTGGCATATAAAAACTCGAAAAACATAATTAAAACTCACTACATTAATTTGCCTAGTTAGAAGAGCTAATTCAATCATTAACTTACAGTTTAATTGGCATTAAAGCTGCAACTTATTAACATCTAATCAATTTGCGGCATCAAAGTGACCAACCCGTTGATCAATACATTAAGTATAGAGATATAGATTATTTTAATTCTAAATTAGCATATGGCTTTATTAAGCTCCAACTTACCATATGGCTCTATTATTTCAATTCTAAATTAAGATATTACTCTATTATTTTAATTCTAAATTAGCACATGACTCCATTATTTTACATATTCAATGCTAAAAAGAAATGAAACTATAGATTGGAAAACTACATAACAACATATTTAATCTCACAAAATAACAAAATAATAGCACTACCAACCAAATAAAATTTTATATTCAATACATCGGCATCAACATATACATATTGAACTACAACCAACATATATACTTAAAAAACATAAACTAGCACATGATTCCAATATTTTGATTCTAAATTAACACATGGCTCATTTATTTTAATTATAAAACAGCACATTACTCCATTATTTCAATTCTAAATTAGCATATGACTCAATTATTTCATTTATTCAAATGCTATAAATAAATAAAACTATAGATTAGAAAATCACAAAACAACATATTCAATTCTAAATTAGCACATGACTCAATTAATTACCAAATAAAATTATAAAAAAAATTAAATAATCATAAAACATAAAATCAAATATCAAAATTAAAAATTAAAAAATAAATATCTAATATATATACATAGATATATAGGTATACAAACACATAAATATATATATATACACACACACACACACACACACACACATATATATATACACATATATGTATATACTATAGAAAGAAAAAAGAAAGATAAATTTAGATAAATAAATAAATAAATATATATAAACTCTAAATTATTACCTATAGATATAGATAAGGAGATGGTGGTGGTGTTCTTGGTGGTGGTGGTGGAGCCTTTGGTGGTAGTAGTGGTGGTGCTCTTTGTGGTGGTAGTAGTACCCTTGGTGGTATTGGCAATGGTGGTAGAGCTCTTGGTGGTGGTAGTGATGCCTTTGGTAGTGTTGGTAATGCCCTTGATAGTAGTGATGGTGGTGGTAGTGGTGGTAGTGGAGCTCTTGGTGGTGGTGGTGGTGCCTTAGAGAAAGAGAAAATAATGAAAATTTTGTAGAGACAGAGAAGAAAGGGAAAGAAAGTAGAGGGTGTTAGAGATATGCCCTAATGTTGTATAGTTAGATGACCTATATAGGGCATTTTGGTGTAAATCTGAATGACATGTTATATGGATGTTCAAATTCTCTGTTCAATTATATGAATGTGTCCTTAATGTTTTTTCTGAGAAGAAATATATTCTTAAAGTGTTAAGAATACGACGGAATATTTCTTCGACATGATAAACATTCAAAAGCATTCATAGTCCTTAAATTATTCGACCGGGACTATAATAATCACGTACGGATTATCATATGTAGTTACCTTTGATTAACATAGAGATGTTAATGATAAAGGGTAGTGAACGTTGAGCTACAACAACATAGGGATGCGATTAACTCACATATGAGTGATTGTTAGTAGAATGAATCATTGAATGTGACCAGAATGACAAACTACATGACTCTGGATTAATAGTTTATAATTTAGTTGCTAATTGTGCAAATTAATCCTTTGACTTCAGAAATTACGGCTGCCGGATATATCACGGGCTAAATCTTGCATTTGGACAAAACTCGTCTTTATCTAGGTGGGCAACGACCTCTCGCAGTTTAGTCTTATGATATAGAGACTGACAGGTAATTGTCAAGATAGAATCTGTTAACCTCCGACAGTGAGGCCATGTCCTATGCGATCTAGGGTCGGTTGCTTGAAATGAAAAATCCTCGGTCGAGGTAGTTGAATGATAGAAATGTGTTTTTCCATAGATGTCATCTCTCATTCTACCGAATTAGATCTATGCATAGAATTGTTTAGTGTACTTAATCATTTCATGGTTCCCATAATGATTGGAATATTCTAACAGAAGGATCAGACTGCACACTAATTTATGATTGTAAATAGGTTCGTAGGAATTGGACTTCATTACTATATATATTGTCATGATACGTTCATTGCTAGCGCGTCACTCATGAACATGAAGGTATTCCGAAAAATGGCAGAGACATTTTTGGAATAGATCCTTTATCGCTATACAGTCATAAACCTAGAAAGTCACACAATTAGGGTATCATGAATAAAACAATTTTGAGCTTGGTATTGAGTTGTAAATACATTAAAGTATTAACGATGTTATTTTGGACCTTAATGGTTAAGTGAGCCAAAATTGTAATTTTTGAAAGTTTTAAGGCCAAAGTGCAAATACTAAAAAGTATTGGGGTCAAAGTAAAAATGGATTGAGGGGTCAATCTCCAATTAATTATTCTAAAAGGGTTTAGAATTATTTATTGGTAGTCTTTACTAGAAGACGAAAGACAAGTTGCACAAAAAGACAAAACACAAAAAGACAAAGAACAACTTGCACAAAGGACAAAAGACAACTTGAACAAAAGGACAAACAACAAGTTGCATGGAAAATTGTTCATTTTTCCCTCCCATGGCCAGGCATAAAGAGATAGAGGACACTTGGCATTTTCTTTTATTAGATCTTTGCCAATTGTCAATTAATAGATGGTCTTTTGCATCTATAAATACAAGACATGTTGTCCATCCCTTTTGCACTTTCATTTGACCGAAAATCTCTCTCTCTCTAGAAGCAATTTTTCTCTTGGTATATTCGGCCAAAGCTAGAAGAGTAGAAAACATTTTTGCATCTTGTTTTAACTCTTAATTACTCAAGCTCTTGGAATTAACTAAGCTAGGACTTTAATTAGTTAGTTGTCCTTTGCTTTTGGATACCCGTGGACTGACTAGGATCTTTGCACTTGCGGAGGAGCTATGTCTGAGCCAAGATCTTCCTTCAAGAGTTCATTCCAAGTTTTCCACAAAAGGTAGATTGAGTTGTTTGTTGTATCTTCTTGTATATATTTGTATATATTTTTCCTTTGGTTTAAATGTTCAAGCTTATAGACTTCATCTTGAGAACCTTGTAAATACAATTGATTGTTGTACAAAATTTTAAATGTCTACATTTTTCTGTTGTGCATGTACACATTATGAAAAAATAAACGCAGGCGATGGAATGGCTACGACCATTTCGTAACCAAAAAAAGTTGGCGACAGAATGGCCATAGCCATTCCGTCGCCCCCGTTGGAAGGGTGTATCGGCCAGCTGGCGCCCCCACCTGGCGAGAGAGAAGCCAAGCCGCAGTCACTGTCCACGCCGGAGGAGGGTACTGGTCAGCCAACACCTCTCTTTCGGCAAGGGTGACGGAATTCTGTAGCACAACGGAAAAGGCTACCAAATTCCGTCAATTTTCTATCAAAAAAAAATATGATTAATTATTTTGATACTAGAAGTCCGTAGCCAATCCGTAGCCAATTGCCATAGATTGGTTACTGAAATTAATATTATTTATGTTTAACTTGTTAATAAATAGGAAAAACGTATAAAAACGTGTTAATACTTTCACATTTTGCTTTTTTATGAAGTTTAAATCAAATATAAGAATTTTTAAACTACTTGATTTAACGTTAAATAACATTAACGAAATATTTAATAAAAATATGTTAAGTTTGATTTAAACGGTTATTTAATTCCTATGAATAGCTATTGGCTATGGAATGACTACAGATGGCTACGGAATGGTAGATGTCCGCAGCCATTCTATGGTCATTGGCTACGGATATATAAAAGTATGTAGCCAATCCGTAGCCAATGGCCACGGAATGGATAATGATATTTTTCGAGAAAAATACCTATAGTAACAAAAAAAAAGGTCAAATTTGTTTTTATCCGATAACAATGTAAGTCACTTGTTATTGTCTTCCGTTTTAGGTCGAATCACACGTCGATCATTAGCATTAAATGCAATATACTTCAATTTTTTTATAAACTCCGTAGCCAATCTGTGGCAAGTGACTGCGCAATGGCTACGGAATAGTAGATGTTCGTAGCCAAAGGCCACGGAATGGCTACGGAAATCAATATTCTCCATGTTTAACTTGTTAATATATAGGAAAAACGTGTAAAAATGAGTTAATAACTTCATATTTTGCTTGTTTGTTAGGTTCAAACCAAATGTGACAGTTTTTAAACTAATAGATTCAACGTTAATTAACATTAACACATTTTTTTAGGAGAACATATGAACTTTGATTTAATCGATTATTGGATTCTATGACATTTTTCAAGAAAAATACCTATAGTAACAACAATTAGGCCAAATTGGTTTTTATCCGGCAACAATGCAAGTCACTTGTTATTGTCTTCTGTTTGAGGTCAAATTGCACGTCGATAATTAACATTAAATGCAATATACTTCAATTTTTTATAAACTCCATAGTCAATCTATGACAAGTCGCTATAGAATGGCTACAAAATGGTAGATGTCCGTAGCCATTCCATGACCATTGGCTACGGATATAAAAAATTCCGTAACCAATCCGTAGCCAATGGCCACGGAATGGCTACGAAAATAAATATTCTCCACGTTTAACTTGTTAATATATAGGAAAAACGTGTAAAAACGAGTTAATAACTTCATATTTTTCTTGTTTGTTAGGTTTAAACCAAATGTGACAGTTTTTAAACTAATAGATTCTACGTTAATTAACATTTACGCAATTTTTTAAGAGAACATATGAACTTTGATTTAATCGGTTATTGGATTCTATGACATTTTTCAAGAAAAATACCTATAGTAACAAAAAAGGGGCCAAATTTGTTTTTATCCGACAACAATGCAAGTCATTTGTTATTGTCTTCTGTTTTAGGTCGAATCGCACGTCAATAATTAGCACTAAATGCGATATACTTCAATTTTTTATAAACTCCGTAGCCAATCGTGGCAAATGGCTACGGATATATAAAAGTTTGTAGCTAATCCATAGCCAATGGCCACAGAATGGTTACAAAAATCAATATTCTCCACGTTTAACTTGTTAATATGTAGGAAAAACGTGTAAAAACGTGTTAATAATTTAATATTTTGCTTGTTTGTTAGGTACAAACCAAAAGTGAGAGTTTTTAAACTAATAGATTCAACGTTAATTAACATTAACACAATTTTTTCGGAGAACATATGAACTTTGATTTAATTGGTTATTGGATTCTATGACATTTTTTGAGAAAATACATATAGTAACAAAAAACGATCCAAATTTGTTTTTATCCGGCAACAATGCAAGTCACTTGTTATTTTCTTCCGCTTTAGGTCGAATCGCACTTCGATAATTAACATTTCAAGCGATATACTTCATTTTTATAAACTTCGTAGCCAATCCATGGCAAGTGGCTACGGACACACAAAAGGCCGTAGCCAATCTATAGCCAACTTGCTACGGATTTGGTACAAAAAAAATACTACCTTATGTGTTTAATTGCTAATAAATAAAAATAAAATAATAGTATTCATGGCTATGGATTAGCTAAGGATACGTTAACGTCTGTCGCCATTTCGTAGCCAATTCGCTACAATCTCGCTACGAAAATTTATGTCATAATTTTTATTTGAGTAACAAATATTGTCCGTCTTTATGTGGCTACCACATGGCTATGAAAATTTATTTTCAATGTATTTTTTTTATTAAATTTTTTCTTCGTCGCCACTCAACCGTTCCTATATTGGCCAAGGAAAGACTATGGAATTTATTTTTCCATCGCTTTTTCATAGCCATTTGGCTACGGTTTATAGTTCCGTCGCCAAATAGCTACGGAAAAAAAGTTTGTTGCCCCAATCCGTCACTCGAGAGTTGTTTTTTTGTAGTGTTCGCCACCCCAAGCACCTAAAGCTTCCCATGTGGCTATCCCATTCCCCCAAATCCCATCATCAAAAAAACCCCGCAATCCCCCTACTGTAGTAGTCAGTCCCTTTAAAATAATCCACTACTGATCGCGACCCTTCCCTCCCAGGATAACCCTCCACTCATTGTTGTGAGGCCCCGTACAGAGCCATTTGTATTTTATAGCATTTCATATATTTTTGCATCATTTAATTTATATTTATATTAATCAATGTGCATTTATATCATTTTACGTGCATATGCCTCATTTAACGTGCTTTTATTCACTTACGTGTATTTACGTGTTTTCAATATCGTAGGCATTAACTAAATTCCACCATATCATAATAGCTAACTAAAGCAATTACAATAGAACTAAATGGCAAGCTAGAAAGAAGCATTTAGTTATAAGGGCATGTTGGACTTTGGGCCTTATAAAATATCTTCTACCTACCACTAAACAAACAAAAACACACACATTACACCACACACACACACACAAAAATGCTACACACACCACACACACTCACACACATGGCTAAGAGAGGGGAAAAAGAAACGAAGAAAGAAAGAAGAAATGAAGAAGAAGAAGAAGAAGAAGAAGAGGGAGGGAGGAAGAATGAGTTCTAAGCTATTTACAAGCTATTTCTTTGCATTTCTAACTTCTTCAAGTGCATATCTTACTTATCTTGCTTCCATACTCAAGATCTAAGGTGAGGGATGTTTTCAAAAGCCTTTCTAAATCCATATGACTCATGGTTATGTGTTTATTATGTTTGTTGATCATGATCTAGTTTTCATATGTTGATTTGTGCATTTGGGTTTGAATTGATGAACTAGGTTTTCAAGATTGGGTTGTAATATTATCTCTTGCTTGATCTTGCCTCTATACATGCTAAGTTGAAGATTATAGATGTGGCTTGCTTAAGATTTGAGTTAAAGATGGCTTTGTATAGAAATACATGTGTTAAATCTTGACTTGGGTTGAAAAGAAGTTGTATGGTATATCTTGTATGTGATGGAGTTTGGGATTTAGATTGCTTTTTGTTGCTAAATGTGGCTTCGAATATTGGTTAAGTGGGGTTTCATGTGTATATAGAAGTGTTGCAATGATGGGAGAAAAATGGAGTCGGAGCTAAGTTGGTTCGTACCTTCGTGACTGTCCAGGTGTGATACCTGGTCGTGATCAACATGATCGGACCACAAGACCGAACCACTAGACAGTGGCCTGGTCATTTTCCCGGTCGTGACATCTGGTCGTGATCAACACGACCGGGTAACACGACCGAATTACCCGATCATGTTCTTATTGTGCTCATTTTGTGTTATTTCAATTGTGTTCATTTGCATACTTGGGGGGAACCTAGTTATATGTTGAAAATGATGTTATTAAGGATTGGAATGCATGATTTGCCTTCATAAACTTGTATTTGCTCGATGTGTATATATGCTAAGTTATGCTTGATAAGCCTTGAACTTACT
Organism: Ehretia macrophylla; assembly: GCA_037974665.1. Taxonomy (NCBI): domain Eukaryota; kingdom Viridiplantae; phylum Streptophyta; class Magnoliopsida; order Boraginales; family Ehretiaceae; genus Ehretia; species Ehretia macrophylla. The sequence goes on along the minus strand of CM075771.1, from coordinate 67,854,012 downwards.
TCGTGCCTGTCCAAAGATTATATTTCTCTACATGTTTACATGATGCAAAATATAAAACGTACTTGAATAAGTTTGGCTCATGTATATGTTTGAACATGCTTGGATTATGCTCGAATCATGAATATGCTTGAATCATGTAAATGCTTAGGTATACTCAAATATACTTGTTAAAGGTTTATGATCATGTTCTATCAAGTTCGTATTATTGAGGCATGGTAGTGATCGACGACTATCGGGTGGCGTTGGGCTTGTCGATCATAGCCTCGACTACCATGGTCTTGTTTCTAACCGCTCTCGCTAGAGACATTGTTACCCTGGAAGAGTTGGATCTTGATCTCGCTAGGGACATTGCTACCTCCGGAGTTTATACTCGCTAGAATCTTTGCTACCCTGGGAGAGTCTTGTTTGTCTCGCTAGGGACTTTGCTACCTCGGGAGGATTTACCTCGTTGGAATCATTGCTACCCTAGGAGAATCTTGTTATGAACTCGTGGTATCTCTAGAGTGCCCTCTTGATTGGTGTATTGAGGAAGATTTAGCAGAAGTTCCGAGATTGGGGATCTCCAACCACTGCTTGAGCAACTGTATCCTTTTACTAGTTGGTTCCTACCTTTCCTTGGTCCCTTGAGGTCCTTGGAGAGTAGAGTTGATTCTTGATATTAAGTTTGATTTCATTCTTGTTAATTGTTATATTTGCACAACATGGTTGTTAGCCTAAAAGGCTTCTAATCTTGGTTTTGATGATAACAAACCACGGTTATATCTAATGAGTTTGTGTAAGTGTGCATGAATGAGATGAATCAAGATTGACTTCGAATTCCAAGTTCATCAAGCTATAGAAGAAAGGAAGATCATCCATCAACTCAAGAAAAGATAAAGAACCGAAGAAATGAAGATGGAGCTCTAAGGATGGAGACGAAAGTCATAAGGGGTACCGATTGGGACTTGACCAGGGTTCAGGTCTTACAAATAGTATATGCTCCAAGATGATTCTTAAAAGTAGTTTTTGAGACATTTGAAAAAGGTTTTATAAAAGAAACATTTCAAAAAAAACCCAATTCCTGCCAACCTTGAGCAAACCGAATGACCCTATGGCAATCGGTTGACCGGTGCTCAAGGGGTCATCCGCCCGAGACCTCTCCACCGGACAAGGGTCTCTCAACTGGTCGACCGGTGGAGCAGGGGTCAACCGGTCGTGCCAATACGCTATTTTAAAATATAGCCGTTTTATGAACGTTGGAGAGCATTTATTACACACATTTTAGACTCTATTAATCTCCCTTAACTGAAAACTTTCAAGGCATTGATTCAAAGCAATTACTATTGATTTCTTACATTAATTTCATCTTTGAATCATCATTGTGATATACTTGAGCAAGAATTTGTGAGCAATATTAAGAGAAGCATTCATTGTATTCATCTACCCTAAAAAAGGGCTTTTATTGTGAATCTCAAACACTTATTACAAGAGAGAGTTAAACACTTTGAAAGGAAGGATTTCCTTGTCAAAGGTGTTGAGGTTGAAGCTTTGTATTGAGAATGAATTTTTCTATTGTAAAAGCTTGAACTACCATTGTAGTTGGTTTGTGGACTCACCAACATTTGAAAAGCCATCATAGTGAAGATTGTTGAAATCCTAAGCGAGGAGCTTAGGTCGTGGACTTAGGAGGGGGTCGAACCACGCTAAATCGCGATTTACAATCTCTTTCTCTCAACTTTCACTTTGCATTATTTTCTTCATACTAAGTGTTTGATAAATTGTCTCACTCACATTTTATATTGCTAGATTGCATATTTGTTTAAGATTGTTTTTGATTAATCATAACTAGTATATTGCCTAATCAAAAAAGTAGTATTATTGCCTATATAACCTAATTCACCCTCTCTTAGGTTTAATTAAAAGACAACAATGGTTTATACATGAGTTTGCAAAATGATAAAATATTTGTGAAAAACCTTCCCGTTTCCTCCCTCGCTGAGCTTTGGTGCCGAATAAGCTCACCTCTCTTTTCACAATTTCAGGTGAGGATTAGCCTGAGTAGGCCCTCATGTAGATTGAAGCTTCATTGATCGGTTTTATGTGATCTACGTGCTTGCTTGTGGAAGATGTACTTCTTGTTGTAAAAGGAATGATTTCGTACAATTGTATAACTCCATCTGTTGTAATATTCTTTTGGTTATATTAGATGCTTAGATAAGATTGAATATTATTCTCTTGAGACCTAGGTTGGAATGTTGAACAAGTGGACTCAGGTCTTGTAAATATGTAACAAGGTGTTGTATTCCTTTAAGATCGACGATTTGAAAGAATTTTGGAAGTCTTTTGGAACTAGTTGTGGCATATTATGATTGTTCAAGTTGCTACTTGTTGATCTTGCAGGGTTAAATGATTGACACGTCATGTTTCGTCCTTAGCCTAACGATAGGTCGAGGTCGGGGCGTGACAATTGTGACCCCCTAAAATGACCGCCACCACTTGTCGCAATCTCTGCTCTCCCAAAACAAACCCCCATCCTTCGTGAGCTCTACAAAAAAAACCCCAAGGTGGTTTTATAGTATGTGCCGATTCGTATGTGGCTGGTGGGTTGCGATGTGTATGTGTTCTTGTGTGGTCTGGTGTGTGTTTATGTGTTTAGATCAATGTGTGCATATGTGTAGTTGTAGATTTATGTGAGTGTTATGTGCGTGTACATGTAGATCTCTATGTGTATGTGTATGTAGTTATAGATCAATATGTATGTGTCTGTAGCTGTAGATTAGTGTTGTGTGAGTATGCGTGTGTTGGAATTGGTAAACAAATATGTGTTGGTAGTTATAATGGTAGTGTTGATGGTGGAATTAGTGATGGGGTTGAACGTGTGTGGTTATGGTAGTAGTGGTAGAGAAGTTGAAGGTGGTAGAGTTGCTAATGGATGGTGAGATGGGTGTATAATTTTTGAAACCTTTGTTTTTAATTATTTTGTCGTTTTCTGTTGAATTATTATAAGGAGACTAAATTCCCCTTGTTAGAGGACCTCCCAAAGGGTTTCAAAAAGTTAAAGGACCTAGTTGGGATAATGTAATAGTTGAGGAACCAGTAAATCTTTTTCCCCTTTTTAAACAGTAAATTGAGTGTCGAACCTTTTTAAGTGAAGGCTTGATGCAATCTTACCCTTTCTCTTTTGTAGCTGTTCTAACCAAAACACCGGACAAAGCTACAAGCAACATGGACAAGTCTGAAACAGGAACATCCAATACATATTATAGAAGAAACACGCAATCTTACTGCCCTTAGTTACTAAAAGATAAATGCGCTTCCCTCTTGCTGGTAGAGCAACTTTACCATGGTTCTGACATATGCACTACTATGTGTGCGTGCTCTTGCGGGCATGTTTTCTTTAATCTCACATTTATACTTGATAAACCTAGAAATCTAACCGAAAAATTGGCATCTTCCTCTTAACTTTGGGAACACTTCCCTATGCCACAAGTGAAAAGGACAAAGAATTGGCGCATATATGCTCAAGCATAAGCTTAATTATCAAAATCCACTTAACAGATGAGTAGCTATGGTGTATCATGTCTGCTTGTAAAGAGTCACCAATCTGGTGATACTTCTCTAGCTCGCAAAATTAAGCAAGCCTTTTTTATCACAATTTTACTACTCTGACCAAGACTTGATTTAAGAATATGGGAAATCTTCGTAAAGGCAGCAAAGAATCCCACTAAATTGGCTAAGCAAACTATACTTCAAATCTTGTCCGAAGTAAGGCGATTAAGACTAAAAAACCGCAGCTCGTTGAGACACTTTTTCGACGGTCCCCGAGGGTACCAAGATTCTAGGAAGATCAAAGTGCAAGAAGCAATATATTAGGATCATAATATCAGATAGGTTGCCTGAAGAAGTGGCCTTAAAGTTGCCACCTTTGTCCTGTGAGGCGTATGATTTGTAATTGGATTTTGAGGGTACTTGCTGCACATGATTTTAAGTTTGATAGACACATGTGCATGCATAAGAAAAATCTGTCCCTTCATTCTCTCTCATGTAGATGAATTTCACAAATGTTCATTAATAATGGGCAATCTGCTTCGAAAACATCATCTTCTTTTTATTTTTATTTTCTATTTATGGAATCTAACAATTTGCTCTTCTTTTCTATAGATTGTATCAAAAATCTACTATTCTCATTCCATTTGTTTTCAGATTTAACATATATACAGTCTAAGGATCCTTCACTAAACGTTTTTTCTGCTACATTTAGACTCATAGGTGTCCAGAAAACAAGCAAAAATTATCATCTCGATACATTTCTCCATGTTAATATTCACAACTCTACAAAGTGCCTTTATGCACTAACATGATATAATAAAAATGTATAAGATCAAAAATAATTAATATTAATTGAGAAATTATCTCTTTCTGTACTAATGGAGGTGAAGTCGTGAAGTCAAGAGTGAATTTACGGATTGCAAACGCAAGGACAAGCTAAAATCATGTTATGTTTACACATCAAATCTTTGCTAGAGCTTGAGATGCTATTAATTAAGCACTAGTAAGAAATTAGAAAGGTTTGATTTTAGGATTACCTCATCTTATAGCTAGAGATAACCTGAATAGAGAATGTAACTTTTATTCCCGAAGAATACATCAGATGATTACAGCCGTAGATCCAAACTAATATGATCCTTCATCCTAGCTGGTTTTGATTCATAACCAAACCGGCTTTGAGAATTAGAACTAGTGATTGTTGACATCTTCAGTTCATCATTAGCGTATAGCGGGAGTGGATTTACTGAATGGTCACGACGAAAAGTGGAGCCATGGCCGGTAGGGATTCGCCATGAGGCCAAAGGGCTCCCATTTATAGGTGGCTGAGAATGCGAGCCATGGCTGCCATTGAACCTAGTGTAGGTATTGCCTGTGTGGCTCCATGGCTGATAATGCGTTGCCGGTGATGTTGGAGCTGAACCAAGACTATAACTCATGAATCCATAAACATGTGCCTCAGAAAGGCTGCCATGCGCGATTGCAGATTGAAGTTGTGCACGTTTAACATGCTGACGCTCCCTCTTGTGCGCATTTTGGTGGCCTCCAAGGGCTTGAGATGTAGGGAAGTTTCTGCAACAAAAGTGGCATACGAATTTTCGACTGCTTTCTCTATTATGGTTATCTTTCACCTCTCCACTAGCATTAGTCTCTGCACATTCTGTATCACCAGAGGCAGTAGAATCGGGACCAAATTCTTTACCGAATAGTCTAAAACCCTTTTCTTTCGCCGGTGTCGGACGAATAAAGGGTAACTGAGAGAACGATTCCACCTTCATGAAATCATGAGTCTCTCTTTCAATCTTCTCCATGAGGGTAGAATTTGTTTGAGTTGTAGGTTAGCAGGAAACAGGAAAGAAAAAGTAGTTGTAGAGTAGTACTTGGAGAGGAAAAGAGGTGAGAAATGAGGAAGAGAGGCAAATGAGAAAGAGGAAGAAGATGTTTTTTACATGGAGATTGAGAGAGAACACTGTCACATCTGATTGTATGTCGGTTCTATAAAAAATATATCTTCAATTTATAATGATTTGTATTCATTGTTAATATAAACTTAACTAAGAGTCGTTAATTAAACTAAACCACGTACTATAAATACAGTGCGGCCTGTAAGGGGGGTGATCTAATGATCCATGGATAATTGGAGCTGACCCTTCCTTTGAGTTAGTCCTGACAAGGCCACAAAGTTTGTTTTATTTATGAGAATGGCTTTTCGACCTTTCCTAGTTTTTCCTTTTATTCATATCTTGTCTTTACTGAGATAATTGTGTGGACCTCGAGACTATACAACTTTTAACCACCCTCTTTGTATTTTCACAATCAGACAAGAACTAGTAGTAATAGATTAAATATAAATGTTGTACCAAATCTTTCTTCATCAAGCCAAGCAATTGGTTCTAGCTATGACTGAAAAATGTAGCCAAAATCTCGTTTGATCCTGTAAAACAAATTAATATGAACTTTTATTATTGTCAGTTTCTTAACTCATTTGGAGCATACCCTACTATATTACACGGTTTGTGAATTTGGTTGAATTCAATATACTCTTACCCTAAAGTAAACTTTTTCTCACTGAAAAACATATCATCTTTGTTATTGAACCGCAAGAAAACTCTAGATATATAGAATAGCATTGCTATATATTGCAGCCTCTAAAAGGCTCTGAATTATTAGAAGAGAGATAACATAGACATAATTTCTATTAATTGCACTAGCAGAGTCACGCTGTTGTGAAGGATTTTACTGGACTTGAAAATATTTTTATTTTTGACAAAAGGAAAAAAAAAATCCATTATATTTGATGCATTGTGTATGATTAGCGCCCTTACTAACCCATAAATATGTAACTCCTAACCACCGATTCCTGACTCCGCCAATCATTAATTGCTATCCTTGAAAAGGCAAGGAAGCGAGTAGACCTATAATAAGTACAAACCTAGAATAAGTACTCTCTTAAAATGAGTAGCTCTTGCAACTAAAGTTTGGTCCTAGCTAAAAAAAAGAAAAAAGGACTATTGATTAATTTGTGGGGTTCTTGTGTCTGTATATATATAGTTATTCATGTCTTAATGCAAATCTCCTATAAAACTATCAAGTAGCATTAATAAATTTGATAGAAATGAATAGTATAACTAGATCTATTTAATCGAACTCACTTAGGGACAAAGTTTGATTTAGTTTGATTTATATTATTTTTCTAACGCGACAGAAATGATGGTGAGATAGTCAAATATATACAGCCAACCCCATTTAATAGGATAAGCATCGACTGATCTGTAAAGAGATAAGTGTGGACAATACTGAACTACAATCCTCCATTTAACTTTAGGGATGGGGTTTGATTTGATTTGATTTATTTTGCTTTTCTAAATAACGAGTATTATTTCTGTATGTGAAATTTGCGCTTTTGAATCCAGTGGGAGACTGATGATCAACGTCATCGATAAGTCTCTCTCTTCCTTTCCATCTAAGACCAGGTACAAGCAGTTGGTGCAAGTTATTTATCAATGTTGGCTGTTTTTATACCTTTGCAGTGTGGTCCTAAATTTGTTAAAACGATTGCACTAACGGGAGAAATACATAAGCATGTTCATCACTTGTCCTCCCTATTGTCCTCTCGTCCAAGGTTTTGTTGGATATGTGATTATTCCAAGATATCCCCTTTTGTCTAATTTCTAAGTATTTACTATTTAAATTATTCCCCTTGTGTTTGTTTTATTTGTTGCTACACGTGGGTGAAGTTTTATCAAAATTCAGTCACGTGAGGCTCTAAATAGTAAAAGCCTCCATATTTAGGCATAAACACGTCATTTCTCTTTATCCTCTATATTTATCTCTTAAGAAGTTCCTAATGAATCTATTTGATGCACCCTAAAGAGAGTAAAATGAGTGAATTGTCCCTGGTTGTTATCTTGTGATTATATGCAAGCAAGAGAAATGAAGAACACATGTACATGAAATGGTAAACTGGTCTTTAACTTGAGATCAAATATACGCTAATACTTTCACTAATTTTGCTTATTACTATATTATTTTTTGTAGTTTATATAGACGTGAAAGGTTATAATATTTTAATTCATGTGCTATAGATTTTCTAATAGTTGTCCCGTTTGAGCAATTGATATGGCCAACATATCAGGGTGGATCCAAGATTATTGTTTAGTGGGGTTTAAAAATGTAGAAGTGATTACTCATATATATATGACTTTTTTTTATTGGGACTGAATTAATTTTTTAGCATAAAATTACCTTCAAAATATGATTTTTTTTTAAAAAAAAAATGCAACCTCAACTAACTTCTTAATGGCTTTACTCTTAGGATCTTGCCAAAGAATGGTTCTTCCGTTACAACAGTCGGTATGTGTTGGGATTTCAAATGTTAATTATTCCACATTAAAAAATTAGGAGAAGAATAAGACCTTTATCAATGCATCTAGACATACGCATTACATATATGATTTTTTTTTTTTTGTGATGATGTGGGAATCCAACTGACGGTACCCCACCACCAAATGGTACATATAGGGGGGAGCCAGAAATCTAATGTTGTGGGGGGCAAATTTTTTTTTTCGTACAGTGTTTTATGTACAGTATTTTTGAAGTTAGTACAAAAGAGACTTAATTTTTATGATTTTAATCTTTTTTTTACAGTTTTATTTAAAAAAAATTGGTTATGATTTCATATTACGTTACTTTTAAATATTTAATAAGTAAAATAATTAAAGTTATATATATATCTATCTAATAGAAAAAAAAAACAATAAAAAGCTCAAAACTAGCGAAAAAATGACAAAAAGTAATATGCAACTAAAGAGACTTAAACCCCACACCAAAAATATAAATGTATTTATGACTAACCACCAAACTAAATTCAAATAATAAAAGTGAATTACTTGCAGATTTTGAATATCAAGTGGGTAAAATTAATGCATTTTGCACTTACTTTTTACCCCCGTGAAACTCTCAAGCTTCTATAGCAAAGTGCACAAGTACACTTCCATTTGCAATCAATAATAACACACTCAGGAAATTCAGTAACGAAACTCAGATAACTATTCCAAGTGAAAATAATTCATCTGTGACTGTCAGCAAATTTTCTCTTCTCTCACAACTTTCAATGAACTAATCTTATGTCACAGTACGTACTATTCGTTAGTTTAGAACTTCTCTATATTCTCTGTGTTGTAGTTTGGTCTTTTGTTATCTGGGGTCTAAATAGTCGTCTTAAGGTATCTCTAATGATAAAAAAATTAATACATTATTTATAAAAATTTTCTATTTTTGGTAATTTTTAGAGATTCGGGTCTCTATTTTAACTCAAATCTTCAATAGAGCCCCTCACTTTTTACAGATTTGAGTTAAAACAGAGACCCAATTTACTTTTTTAACAACAAATTTAGAGACTCAAAAAGTGATTGAGTCTCTATTTTAATTTAAATCTCTAAAAAGTGATTGGCTCTATTGGAAATTTTAGTTAAAATAAAAACTCAAATCTCTAAAAATTATCAAAAATAATAAATTTTTATAAATAATATAAACCATTAGAGATATTCTTAGTATAGTAATTTAATGATCTTCACATTGTGAATCTCTCACTGAAACAGTTTGCTTTATACATGCGTGCTTGACCTGTTCAGCAATTATTCCTAGACCCAACTATTGGCATCTTCATTTAATTATTTCACCTTTCTTTGCCATTTCAATTCTAAGTCACTATCTTGTGACCCTCTGCCCATAGTTTTACAATTGATATAAATTATATACATGTTTTAAGAAAAAAAAATTTCCATGAAACTCATTTTATATTAGATTCATCTTAATATTGTAATTTTCGTAATGAAACACTATGTTCCAACTCATATTTGCAGTTCGAATTAAAAACTATATAATATTTAAAATAGAAGAAAATAATTTTAAATTTAAAATTTTTAATCACAATAAATTATTATTCATGTACTCTACTCAATTTTTGAAAAAAACATTCTTAGATGTGTGGTTTAATGGGAGAAAAAAAAAAAAAAGTTTAACGGGTTGCACCATCTCATGAAGTGGGGCCCACTTCAATCCTAAAATGCCTCTCTTTTCACTAAGAACAACAACCCTTCATTCATGCAAACTCTTTCTCTGTCATTAAAGTCTTAATCACAGATAGGGAAGGGGGGACCACCTAGCTATATGCACTTGAATTCAACTGCACCACTTGTGCCTTCATAAAGTGGAAAATTATCTGATGTAAACTTCTTGTCACTGGTTGTTTTCATTTGCACAACGTTGCCGGTACGTCCTATATGCAATGTCAGATGACTTTGAATTTGGATATTTATTTATGGGTTAATATTATTTTTAGTCTTTTATTTTTACTTTTATTAATGATGTGATCTTTTATTTTTAAAAAATTATATATTTTAATTTCTTATCTTTTTAAATTGGGACTTGTGTGAATTCTTTAAAAATCTAACAATAATCTTATTTTTCACAAAAGATATTCATGCTAGACACTTTAGCACGTGCGTTTGCCATTAAATTTTTAACAAATACATAAAAAATGACTAACGATATCTCAACTTAAAAGATAAAGAATTAAAATATATCACTTTTAAAAATAAATGACCACATTATCAATAAAATTAAAAATAAGAGACTAAAAATAATATTAACCCTTTATTTATTAAAACCCATGTTTCAAACGCTTAAAATTCTGGCTATAGATACAAGAACTACTTCAAAGTACATGATGCAACTGGTGGCTTTAAGCAAGATGAGCACAAGACAAAATTTTAAATTGATCCATTACGTGCTGGCTGGTCACATGCAAACAATTACAAGTTTTGGAATATTCAATTATTTTACATAGATAAATTAAAGCTTTCAAGACCAACATATAAAATTTTGAAAAACTTAACCTAATAACAATTGAATTTAGAATAAAATCTTTAACTATATTATCTATCTACGTGCAACTCATTTGGCTCGTCTAAATTTATTGCTTTTTATAACATATCATTAATTGAGACTTTGACTCTGGAACCTCATGTTATTTAACGATTAGTGATGTTGTCATCTTTTTCTGTGATCATATTATTCTGATCTGGCTTGATTACTTTTCTATCATCTGCGGGTTCAAATTTTAGCTATTTTGTTATAGGGTAAAATATTTTTATGGCTATTAAACTATCTCCTCAATCCTATTTTGATCATCTAACTATTTTGGTCCTATTTTAACCATTTAACTATCAATTAAGATTCATTTTGGCCATTCCATCAATTTGTTTGTTAAATATAAAATTGTAAAATCAATTAAACAAATTATATATTTATCACCAAATTAAACTTATTTACAAATCTAATTGATTGATTTTAGAATTTACTCTTAGCAGTCTGTCTATTTTAATAGAAAAATTGACAGAGTGATTAAAATAAAACCAAATTAATAGTTAAATGACTAAAATATTATCAAAAAATAATTGAATAACCAAAATAAAACTAAGAAAATAATTTAATGGTCAGAAAAATATTTTACCCTTTCATACATCACAATTTCAATTCCTTGGATCTTTAAATTCAGTGGATTCTAGGATAAATGGTGATGCACATCGTCTTTTTCTCGATTTTGAGGATCAGAATACACTTGCAACAGTCTTTGGGTTCAGCATAGGGGGACTCATAATAGCAAGGTTCACGCCAGATGTAATTTGACTTTGTTTTATTGTTCTTTCTTTTAGGCTAATAAACTAATTAATAAAGTAAACGATCCCTTTTAGATGAATTGATTATTTTACATTGAAGTACAGTTCAATTACCAAACGGCCATGGTTTTAACTCCAAATAGCATCTTGTTTCCTTATCAAGAGGAACGTTTAATTTTTTTTTTTTTTCTTGTCAAGAAAAGTGGTGAAGACAATAAGCTAATAAAGTAAACCTGTTTAATAACTTAACGTTTTAAGTTGAGGTGGGCAGTTTTGATGTGTTCGAGGTTGGCTTGTAATTAGAAAGGTGTGCAAAATAACTAAGTTTTAATAACCTGTAAGTGCGTTCATGTAGTGTAGTGTGCTGTGAGTGCGGAGTCGAATTCCACAGGGAAGCTTATGAGTTAGTTAGTGAAGTAATGTGAGAGTGTTTAAGTGAGAACGTGACAGTTTGTAAAAGAGTTTTAGTATTGTGCGAGAAATGTAAACTAAACTAAAGCTAAGCTAAGGTTTTGTGGAATATGAGGGAAAGGATCTAGGGGGCCGGATAAGTAATGAGGCAGTTAATTTAGGCTCGGTATCCAGGATTTTCTAATTATATACAAGGGTTAAACTACAAACATTAACCTAGTTAATTACCAGCATTAACCTAGTTAATTACCTTAGTCTGATTAAAGTCCCGATTATTACATCTGTTATAGGTGCCATTCCATCCGCAGTATGGATCTGTCCTTGTAACCTAGTATAAAAGGTCTGTTTTAACTAAGTAATCAACAACTCCACGAGTTAGAAACTATGGTACAACCTATAGTCTCATGTAATCTATGGTACAACCTATAGATTCACTATTAAAATACGGATATATAACACGAAAGTAAAGCAATCATAACATCTACTTAAAAGCATTATGTATGAAAGACAATGCTGAATTAATACAAGCCATATATTCCATTTAAATCAAATTATCCGAATTTGAGACCATAGATTAAAAGACCGTTATTTACAATATTCACCTTTATATAATAACTATACTCAGACATAATAAATAAGTAAAAGAGAGTCAAGAAATGCTCTCCCATATTGACGAACACATATTTCTGAATTCTGAAATTGGAGCAGAGGTTCGACGCAAAATAGTTATTCGGGCAAAATTTTTCCGAATAAGAGTTACTTGGACAGAACTTCCCCCGAATAAGAGCTTTTAATAAAAAGCTACTCAGACAGAACTTCCCCTGTAAAATAATTACTTGGGTTAAATTTTTCCCGAAAAGTAGCTATTCGGGCAAAATTTTCCCGAATAAGAGCTCTTTAGGCAGGACTTCCCCCGTATTTAACTACTACTACTAAAATTAACTATAAAATACACTAAAAATTAATTCTAAAAATAAATATTAAAACTAAAAAAAACTACAAATTCTCAAAGGGTTGAGGGCCTATTTATAGACAAAATTATGAGGCAAAGTTGACCAGATTTGTTGACTTTGACCAAATCGTTTGACTGAGCCTTTTTGGGCTTTTTTAGTGTTCTGAGTCTGATTTCGCGCTAGTTTCAGCCAAATTCTTTCTCTATGGGCTCAGTTCAACCACCGATTCGCGGAACTTCACGTTCTAATTTCTTGACTTGCAATTTGGATTGTTTCAGATCTAATTTGTTCACTTTCGAAATCATCCTACATTGCATCAAAAGTGCATAAGTGTTGCATTTATTCCTCAAGATATGATGCAAATGTAGTAGAAAACAGTGGTTTGAGTGCTGCATTTACAGTCATATCAACATCCCCAAACCTAAACATTGATTGTCCTCAAGCAAAATAGTCTTCAAAATACATTTAAAAGTGAAACTTTAGAGATTTTGCAAGTCAATTTCAAAAATAGATAAATGTTATCTATCCTAACCTTTTGTCAATATTTTTCAATATGAATCATGAGAAGTACAATACGCTATTCTTAGCAAGTTTATCAGTTAATGTTATAAGAGTAATAAGAGAACCTTTACATAGTTTTCACAAATAGATACTCTATTGGAAATGAACTATTGATTGCTTCGAAGTACATATTTAGAAGTAAACTAAACAAATTAAGTTCAAACAATTCCCAACTTTCAAGTCATGCAAACAGATTAGACCTTGATATTTTTGCCTTATTTGCAATCAAACTCTCAATCATGCCTTAACCATTTTTACATTTGCCAGAATATAAAAGTACAACTTACTACTATCTCTGTTTAATGCTCAGTTTCATTTGCTTTCTGAATATCCCATGGAGCGGGTTTTAAGGCCAATAATCCCCAGCCAATTGACCAAGGTTGCCAAGTTTTAAAGGAACCCCTACGTGCCTTAATCATCCGAGATATCCAGGCTCGAAACCTTACACTATAGCACATATCCCAAATTACAATGTTTAGGATAGTGGTACTTTTATAGATTTATAACATATTTACACCAAAAATTCTTCAAAAGTAATTGTATGTACATCTCTTTTTCTTTTTCTCTTTTTTTTTCTTTGTTTTCTTTTTTTTTTCTTTCCTTTTTTTCTTCTTCTTTTTTTCAGAGTGTACATACAGACAAAGTAACAGAACATAATGTACAGACATGGCATAAGGGTTCAGGTTTCAATCACAAGAAGTTCTCATAACAAACGGTAATCCTATCTCAATCATTTCATAATCACATGACTATCAATTGAAGAAAAGAAGAACAACTAGCTTTACTCATGAATATAGAACCCAAAGTTTTTCATACAGAGTTTCCTCATAGTTTTTTACAATACATAGCTAACAATATAGGTTCTCAAATCATCTAAATCATCTCCTTTTAATGAAAAATATTTTCATGAAATACATGCACCCCCACTCCGAAAGTTTGCTTGTTCTCAAGCAAAAAACAATATAAGACAGTGAGAGTGTCTTACAAGGAATATACCACTAGATCAAAGGCCACGAGGACTATATATCGTTTATTGATTGGCCAAAATAGAAAGACGCAATCCAGACAATCAAATTCAGATTAAAAATTGTGAAGTTTTTGGACCATGGTAGTCAATACACCTTGATGGATAGATGAGATTGAGGGGGAGCATAATGTAACAATCCCATATTGCTAAGAAAGTTCAAGGAATATACCATCAATTGGTTTGCTCTTAAACTGATTAAAGTGGATATCATAAGTAGGGAATAGGCTAGTACGCTATGTGGTTACACATTAAAATTGAAATTATAAAGAGATATATTTTCTTGTGGTAGATGCGATTAAATTTAAATTTCTAATGAGCCTAAAATTTTTTAAAAAGATTTCATAAGTGTTTTATGATTGTGGAAATAATATACCTTATGGATCACGTGATATAAAAGTCTCTGAATGACTGAAAATGCTTGAAGCATAAATCTCTGAGATACGTATATTTTTAAATTACAACGATATTTGTATGGATGAAAGCATTATAGAAGAATGCAATACAGTTGTCTTAGTACAAAAATGAAAAGATATGTTAATATCCCAATAGCCCATGCATTTCTGTTAAGAAATTATATATGTTAGAGGCTTTAATATAAAATGGACTCCTAAAGAGCTCTCGTAAGAAAAATGGTATACCAAATATATTACAAATATTCTTGGAGAATCAAATTTTGCCTCGACTTGAAGTTTGAGCATTTATTATACGGAATATTGTCGACTAATCAACTTATAAAGAGAAAGTATTGAAACAATAAAATCCATATATTTTTATTGCCCCAGTGGTTTGATCGTTAATATTAAAGGGGTCATTTTCATCCTTGAGATAATAGCAAAAATTTTATGGTCCTGAAGTACCATGATTCAATGCAATTGGTATATCTTGCTAAACTAAGCAGCCAGACACTATTCTATTTTATTTTATTAGCAAGAGATACTTTTACACCAACAAAAATGCATTGAATATGTTAAATATTAGTTTCATTATTGTTATTCCTAAGTTTCATTATTATTATGGAATAACTTATATGATACTATTATATTCAAGCCAGTCACTATCAAAGTTGATTGAATACAAAAATGATGAGCTTTTGTTTGACTTATCAAAAGTAAAATGTTTATCCTCATATGGTGGTACTTCTACATATTGATATTTTTCAAAACCAATTATTTTTGCTACCTTCTCATAGCATGCTAATGTATTTGTATTTTATGAGTGAATGGTGCTATATGTATTACTCAAGTAAAAGAAGTTGCGTTGAAGGTGTTGACATCTAGCATATCGCTCCAAAGTTATTTTCCATGCAAGTACACCCAAAGGAAGGCTAAATAGACACTCATCAAATTCACCTAAGTGATAATCTAGCAGACTTGTTCATGAAAAGATTGTTTACCACAATATTTGAAGAACTATTTCAAAATATTGGCATGCGTGAACTCAACAATCATTCTTGATATGCCGACTTGAGGGGAAAACAAATATGCATTGTACTCTCTTTCCTTTCACCTAGTTTTGTCCTACTGGGTTTCTTGGCAAATTTTTTAATGAAGCAGTATGTAGTGTATAATAAGAATATTGTACTCTTTTTCCTTCACTATGATTTTTTTTTCCCATTGGGTTTTCCTTAATAAGGTTTTAATGAGGTATATTCTTAATAAATGAATATCCAAGGAGGGAGTGTTATGAAAATATGTATGTGGATATTCATTCCTCAGTCTATAAAGTTTTGGAGCCCAAGACCAAATCCATAAAGACAAAAACATCTAGAGATTACTTGGAGGGCAAGTTATGTTTTCTTATAAATAGGACCTTGTATATTGTAATAGCACACATGAATAGTAGCCAAGTTTTCCTATAAATAGACCCCTTCCCTCTTCATTTTTTCACACAATTTTTGAGAGCTTTGGAATATTTTTTCAATATTTTCAATTTTTTTCAAGTTATTTTTATAGTTCTTATTTAGGATTTTGCCTAAATAGCTATATACGGAGGAAGTTCTGCCTAGTGGCTCTTATTCAGGGGCACTATGCCTGAATAGCTACTGTACAGCGGATATCCTAACATTCATTTTTGAGCCTTTGCTCAAAAATATCTCTTATTCGGGGGGAAGTTCTGCCCGAATAGCTATAGAATTTCTGTTCAAACCCGCAGTTCAAAAATACGCATTCGTCAATACGGGGGAGCCTTTCTTGACTTTATTTTATTTGTATAAACTCGTATTTATTATGTCTAAGTAGAATTCTTATATAGGGTAGGATATTGTAAATAATAGTCTTTTAATATATGATCTCGGATTCGGATAATTTAGTTTTAATGCAATATATGGCTTGTATTAATTAAGTATTGTCTTTCATACATAATGCTTTTAAGTAGATGATATGATTGCTTTATTTTCGTGTCATATATCCATGCTTTAGTAGTGAATCAATAACTTGACAACCTTAAAGATTCCAAAAAATTATAGGTAATGCTTTTAAGTAGACCATAGTTTCTAGACTAGTAAGGAGATGTTGATTACTTATGTTGAAACAGACCTTTTACACCAGGTTGCAAGGACAGATCCATACTATGGCTATACTCTCGTAGATGGAACGACACCTATATCAGAGTTAGTAATCGGAATTTTAATAGACTTAGTTAATTGACCAGGTTAATACTTGTAGCTTAACCTCTTGTATAAAATTTAAGAATCCGAATGCTGAGCCTACATTAAATTTATTTGTATATCTAATCCCTAGATATTCTTCCGTATTTGGCTAAACCAAAACCTTAGTTTTTAGTTTACATTTTTACCCGTTACTCAAACATCTTTTCAAACTGTCACTTACCGCTTTAAACACTTTCACACATTACACTAACTAACTAATGAGCTTCTCTATGGATACGATTCCGCACTCTTTGCAGACTACACTACAAGATCCATGCACTTGCGGGTTATTAAAACTTGGTTGTTTTGCACATATTTATAACACACACCAAGTAGCGATCAAGTTTTTGCGCATTACATATATTGTATTATTGATTATTACTCGATCTATTTCTACAAAGAGCATACAAGTGGTGGCTTTGTGATGAACCCGTCATTTAGCGATTACTTTTCCATAAAGTCAGTGCTCAGTTGTGGGACCTCTTTTTCAAGGATTGCAACGAGAATAAGCGCCAGAGTTGGACTGCAGTCGACATATGGGATAGGCTGCATAAGCACTAAGGGTCGGATAAATGGGAAAAGATATAGACCAACTCAAACAACAAAAAGAATAGGTCGTCCCTTCATTCCATGAGGTTAAGAGAAGAATGGTAAGTCTTAAACTTCAGGGTTAAATTATAATATTATACAATTATTTAATTTTTAATTAGTAATTATTTATTGGTGAACGTAAATTGCAGGAACAAGAGTCTGGTGGCCAAGTTACAAGGGTGGAGGTGTTCAAAAGGGTCCATCGCAGGCTGCCTGATGCTCCATACTCCATACTCTAACCCCAGGGCTGAAGAGACTATGGTATGTAATTTTATATTAAGTAATTCTAATTATTATGTATTATAAATAATATGAAAAAATAAAAATTTCTAATTTTTTATTGCGTGCCAAGTATAACGAAATGGTCCAACAGGCCACATAGGCATCACATGGAGATTTGACGATATTGTCTATCGATTATGATGCATTACTTTACGAGGCAACAGGTGGCTTGAGAAAAGGGTTGGTATACAGAAACGGGTCACAAGGGGTTCGTATAGGAGGGTTTACACACACCGTCCCAGATTCTGACCGTTGGATTATGAAGCGAGACATGTAAGAGGTCATTAATGACACAACGGTGAATTTGAGGCAAGAGGTCACGTAGCAACAACAAGAGATCATAGAGTAGTACAAACAACTTTGTTTCCTCCAGCAATAAATCGCCTTGCTGACCCAGGTGATGTTGCCTCATCAAGATTAATCTCAGCTTCCGTCCGAGCAGCAGGACCAAGGGGATCCACCAGATGGCCAAGAGTAGTTTAGATTCTAAATAATTTGAATATTTTTGTAAATGATTTGAATCTTTTTTGTTAATATTTTAATTTTTTTAAGTATTAATTAATTTTGGAAATATTTATTTAATTTTATTTAATTTTTTAAATATTTTTCAATATAAATTTATTTTATAAATATTTAATTCATTTTAACAAATTTCTAAAAAGTTTTAAAACCGATAGCGATAACTTATTGGCGACGGTTTAACGACGGTTGTTAGCGACAGATTTGTGACAAATGTTAAACGACTGTTTAGCGACGATTGGCAAGTGACGTCATGGCAACGATTTTTAGGCGAAGCATTTGCGACGCTCTTCTAGGGACGGATTAGACGATGACTGCCTTGTGAGGCATTAGTGATAGCTCTTTCGCAACGATTTTTGAGATGAAGTTTCAAAATAATTATCGTGATTGGCGACGATATTTTGTCCATCTCCATATACGACAATTTTACATTTTCACGACGCCCTATTTGGCGACGGGCATTTTCCGTCAACGATGGGGAGGCAACAAATTTTGGCCATTGCCCAAGCAGCTATTTCTTATAGTGAGAGTTGTGCGGCTTGCAATCCTCATTTACCCTACAAGATGCTTTAAAAGTTATGATATTTTCGTTTGAAAAACTATTTAATGTCCAAAATCTCTAGTTTTGATCTGTTAAATCACTTATCCCTCGTCAAAACCATATTCTAAATCCACCTAGAAACATATGTCAAAGTTTAAACCACTAAGTGGGTAGAAGAACAAAGTTGTAAATTGTGGTGACTGGTGAGGTCTAGTATTTGAATAGGTACATGTATTAGAATAGTGTTGTGCATGTGGGGCGACAAAGAGAGAGATGGCAAGAAAGATTATTTAACTTCGACATCAAAGCATTTCAGTCATTGTATCTGATTTTGGTAGTTGCAAGTTAACGACGTTCACATGAATAATGCCTCCCATTTGGTTCAATCACTGCCAATTGGTCCACATCTTTGATTTCAGATGTTGACTTAAGAGGCTACGGTGAATGATTCATTTGCAATTTTACCTCCAAATACAAGAACGATTTATTTCAATCTCGAAAAATTCTATCCCTCTAAAATTGACAATATTGATATAACATTACTAATAGAGAATTTAATTGTCTCGTATGAATAAGTTATGAATTTTAAGATCAATATATAACATTCTAGACTAACTTTGTTTAATACAGATTGCTTTTCAAATAGAACACGACATTTCTTGCCATGGTATCACAGGTGTGCATTGATACAAATTTATTTATTTACGTTCGACTTATTTTTCGATCAGAATATATAAAATCTTATGTTACTCACTTAATAAAATCTTATAAGCTAGTTTTCTATGAAACCTATTTAAATAGAGCGTATTGATGTTGACTACACTTCGTTGTTCTTTATCATACATCTTAGAGAAGTACTAGATGATAGCCCCCACATACATATGATGAAGAAAAAGAGTCATTAATTCCATGCACTTGGTGGGACTTGGTACTTACCCTTGATAGAAATTGGGTTTGGCATCATTATAGTGGTCCCAAAACAAGTATTAGATTTCATATGGTATGTGTTTTTATCTTTTTTTTTGCCACTTCCTCCACACATAACTTTCTTGACTTTTCCGATAAGAATATTGGGATTTGGGACCCTTGATGGGCATGGTAAGTGAAAAGCATTTGAAAATATGATTAACAATAAAGAAAGCTAATTCTAGCAACCTAAGGAGAATTCAGTATCCTCGTATATGGTAGCCGATGCTATCCTCAGTTCCACATTAAGGGAGGCTAACGGGGTCATTTATTGTAATATATAGGGGTTGCACTTCTATCCTACTGCATGCGTTATAGAAACAACTCTCATATGTGGTGTATGTGGAGTTCATCCCCACTCACCTGTGCATCAGGCTAGCCAAATTAAAACTTTTTCTGCGATATTTAGAAGACACCTATTATAAAGTTATTTAACAGAAAATCTTTTAGCAATTCGTAAATCATGAAAGGAAATGATACCCTAAGCCAAAATCACTGTTTATTCAGTATCAAAATACTCAATGACAGGAATCAATGGCGATGATCATGTGATGTGGTGCCCATAGCCAATGGGGGATGCACATTAAGCCAAGTGGAGGTTGTAATCACCATTAATCCAGAAAAATATTCGAAATTTTATGTTTTTTAAAAAAGTTAAATATTTATATATTATTAGTTAAAAAAATTAATTAGTCTTCATTGAAAAATATATATATTTATATAATTAAAAAATTATGTGTTTTAGCCATTATTGAAAAAAATTCCTTAATCTGCCCCTATTCAAATTACTCATCATTTTCATTTCATCTCTAATTTATTGTGATTGAATCTTTTTTGTGACGTTATAGAATCAAGTTCCAATCGGGAATAACCAGCAATGACGAGACGAGGGTAAGGACAATGAATTTTTTTGGTCAACACAATACCAGGCTGACTAGAATCTTCTTTGCAAGCAAAAGTTGTCTTTCTCTTGTAACAATTTATAGTGTCTTACTTGTTTATTTAGCAAAAAAATTATAGTATCATAAGATGGCTAGAGCAGATTGCAAGTGGTCCATGTAATTAATTTGATCAGAAGAGAATTAAACTTATTTTAAACGAAATCAACTGATTAGACAAGTCACAAAATTGGACTGCATTGTACGGCTTTCCATTTATTCAAGATGGTGTTCAGATTTGGAAAATTTTAAATTAATGTGTGTTAGTTGCAATAGCTACCTATACTCATACATGCCTTAAATTGGTCAATTTCCTAACTAGCCAGCTTCAGCACTTACTGTACAAACAGAATTAAAGGAAATTGAATGTCGATATAGCACATGTTGCTTTCACTATGTGTCCCAATATGTTCATAAAATTACAAAAGCGGAAGCAGCACCACACATGAACTTTCAGATTTCAGATGAGCATTTATAGCGTAGGCCAAAAAAAGTACTCCATGAAGTTGAAATTTTTGAAAGCTGACCAAGAATTCTTGCTCATCAGGCGATCTAATATTGTTTTATCTTTTAATTTAGCAAAGGGTAAATCATGTGACTGCCCAATAAATTTGCATGAATATTCAAATTACTTTGCATTTGTTTCAAAAAGATCATTTCGTACAATTTCGATGTTAAAGCTAACTGACGATTAAGCACCACCTTGGGCTCTATTTGGCTTAAACACTTAAAATAATTTCATATAAATTTACAAGTTGAAATTAATCTCTTCGACCTATTTTGAAAGAACTTTTACGTCAAAACTTAAGCTAAAAAGGGTTGAAAATAAAAAAATTCTCGAAAAAATACTTTTGTGACACTGTTTTTACATACTACAGTTCTTTTTCTTTCTCAAATATATTATTCTATATTTTTTTAAAGCCCAACATTATGCTCAAAATCTCTAAAAGTCCAACATTTTCCAACATAAACCAAAGAGTCAACAGCTTGTTATACCCTTTGCTGCACCTCTTGCTGCAACAAGAGCTGTGATTTTAATTGGTTTGTGTTTTGCCAAAATTATGTTTTAAATTTAATTATGGTATATTGCATATCTGTTTAGAAAACTTTGATTGACTGGTTTACCATATTTACAATAGAGTCGAAAAGACAAATTGACATTTCCTTATTTACTTGAATATTTGAAGTATCCTTATTCAAAAGGAAGATTTGTTTATTCAAGAATTGCTTGGGGACAAAGACATTAAACTCAAGGCTCAAGCACAGATTACCTTGTGGAGGTTTAGGCAACTAATTCAGTATATATATAGAGCCTTACACAACTGGAAGGGCGTGCGAAAGAGAGCTGAAAAAATAAGATTTCTTTAAGTATTTCGAGTTGTCAGGTTTTGTTGTAGCAGATTGATGCCGTACTGTAACAAAAGTCTGTAACTCGATAATCTAATAGAGCATGTGTTGCTGCAGCAGATTAGGAAACAGACAATTTATTTATGCTTCCACTATGCATATTGTTTAAACCTTTGATAGAAAGAGTTTTTAGTATGTTTATTGTTTTGTTCATTCTTCGAGAGAAGAAGGTATAGTTCTTAGAAGTTCATCATCTAGGTGTCAAAGGTCAAGAGAGAATCTTTACATGTGTAAGTCCATTGATGTTGTAACTTGTTATTTCTTAATGAACATGTTTGTTGGACCAGAGTAGGTCCCGTGGACGTAGACTGCACGGTTGAACCACGTTAAATTTCGGTGTTCATACTTTCTGCTTTCGTTTATTTGTTTTGTTTAACTTATGTTACAACAAAATAATAACCAAAAACTATCAAGTGGTATCAAGAGCAGGTTACTGAACTGACTCAGTTAGATCTTTAAAAGAGTTTTTCTGGTTTTTTCTTACAGATATGGACACTCTACGTGACGACGGATCAATAAATAAACCACCTCTTCTCGATGGCACAAACTATTCGTATTGGAAGGCACAGATGAGAGCTTTCATTAAAGCTATTGATGAAGCTACTTGGAGAGCTGTGTTCAGTGGATGGGAACACCTAACTACCGAAGGCACTGTTGAAAAAAAATCTGAATTGCAATGGACCAAAGATAAAGACTCAGCAACCACCAACAATTCAAAGACATTGAATGCAATTTTTAATGTCATTGATCTGAATCAATTCAAGCTTATTTCAAATTGTGAAACAGCAAAAGAAGCTTGGGAAATCTTGCAAACGGCATATGAATGTACTGTTGTAGTAAAAGTTTCAAAATTGCAAATAATTGCAACAAGGTTTGAAGAATTACGGATGCACGAGGAGGAAACCATTGCTGAATTTAATGCTAACGAGGCCTTTGCACTGGGAAAAAAATACTCAGATTCCAAGTTGGTAAGAAAAACATTGAGGTCACTTCCGGACAGGTTTTCCATTAAGGTTGTGACAATAAAAGAAGCAAAGAATATGGATTCCATGAAGCTTGATAAGCTAATGGGGTCCTTGTAAACATTTGAGATGAAATTCAAGCAAAAAAGAATAA
Organism: Ehretia macrophylla; assembly: GCA_037974665.1. Lineage (NCBI taxonomy): Eukaryota > Viridiplantae > Streptophyta > Magnoliopsida > Boraginales > Ehretiaceae > Ehretia > Ehretia macrophylla. The sequence continues at coordinate 67,830,846 of CM075771.1, read as the reverse complement.
AAAAAAGGCATTGCACTGCAAGCATAAATTTTAAAGCAAGAGGATAAAGATCATTATGGTGATGATGAATTAACGAAATCTTTGGCCCTTATAACAAAGAATTTCAAAAAGGTGTTTAAAAAATGGAAGAATCAAGCTAAAGGCCCAAAATTCACTAGCTTTGGCAAAAACCCTCATGCTGCAACAAATATTGAAACTTCCAAGAAACAGAACGAAAAAATGTTTGATGGAAAGAAAAAGAATAAAGGAATTCAATGTCGGAAATGTGAAGGATTTGATCACATTCAATCTGAGTGTGCTAATACTTTGAAAAGAAGGAAGAAAGCCATGAATGTCGCATGGAGCGAGGAAGAATCAGAATGAAGCAGCAACAATGATGAATAGCACACGAGCAACTATGTAGCATTCTATGCTGCAGCGGCACAATTAGTTGCTGAGACAGAAACTGAAATTGCTGCAGCAGAATTAGCAACAATATTAGTAGCAAGATTGGGTATGTTAGAGGGTGAAACTGATTCCAAATTAGACAGTGATGAAGAAGAGGAAAAATTCATAAGGACCTACAACACGATGTACCAAAAAGTGCTGATCATGTGTAGAGTGAATCAGGATCAACTAAGCACGATTGCTGAACTTGAAAAAGAAAAGGCTGAATTGCAAAAGTCCTTGGAAGAAAGTCAGCAAAAAGCAGACATGCTGCAGCAGGAACTGTCACAGATCCAGCGAAACTTCAAGATGATGAACACAGGTACGGATAAACTTGATTATATGTTATTCATTCAAAAGTCTTGCAGAGATCATACTGGATTAGACTATCAAGGAAGAGTATCAACAAGTCAAAATGTGTTTGTCAAAGAGGCTAAAAAATCAAAGGTAGAACAATCTATTGCAACAAAACTTGGCGCAGAAGTAGGAACTTCACAGGTAAGCAAGTTCATTCCGATTAGTCATTATTGTTTCACTCCTGGTCATATTAGACCTCATTTCTTCAAGCTTATGAGAGCATTGAAAAGAAGAAATAAAACTTATATGTACCTATCACAGCAAAAGGTAAAACAGATGTAGGTAAGAAAGTCTCCTATAACTTGTCTTGTCTCTTATACTGCCTTGAAAACATATCCTACTAACTCTTAGTACTTTGACAGTGGTTGTTCTAGGCACATGACAGAAGAATGAGAAATTCTCAAAAATTACAAGTCATGCAATGAAGGAGAAGTAACCTTTGGCGATGGTGAAAAAGGTCGTGTTCTTGGAAAATGAACCCTTACTCTCAATGGCTTTCCAAGATTGAAAAAAGTTTTGCATGTAGAAGGACTCAAAGCAAACCTCATTAGTATTAGTCAACTGTGTGATCAAGGATTGCTAGTAAACTTTACCAAGGATTGTTGTGAAGTAATTGATAACTCTAACAAATGTGTTCTTGCAGGAAGTAGGTCAATGGATAATTGCTATATGCTTTCTGTTTCTCTTGAACACAATTTTGTTTGTCAAAGCAACATAGTTGATAGTACTAAACTATGGCACCTCAAGTTAGGACATCTGAATTTCAAAACTCTAAGCAAAATTGTAAACACAAGTATTGTTCGAGGAGTTCCTAAATTGAAAAGATTGAGGCGTGAAGTTTGTGGTTCATGTCAACTTGGAAAGCAGGTAAAAACCACTCATAAAAGGCTACAACAGATTGCCACAAAAAGGACTTTAGAACTTTTGCATATGGATCTTATAGGTCCTATGCAAACTGAAAGCCTTGGTAGAAAAAAGGTTTGTGTTTGTTTGTGTTGATGACTTTTCTAGATATTCATGGGTTGAATTTTTTAGATCGAAATCTGATACAATTGATGCATTCACAAGATTGTGCTTGAAAATTTCAAATGAAAAAGATGGTCACATAGGAAAAATTGTTAGAATAAGAAGTGATCATGGTAAGGAGTTTGAAATCATACCTTCTCTGAGTTTTGTGATATGCATGTAATTGTTACGAATTTTCTGCACCAAAAACACAACAACAAAATGGTGTTGTAGAAAGAAGAAATAGGCTTTTGCAGGAAATGACTCGTGTAATGTTAAATGCAAATAACATTCCTCATAAATTTTGGGTTGAAACTATTAACACTGTCTGCTACACAGTGAATCGAGTATATCCTCGTCCAGGTACACTTAAAATCCCATATGAAATTTGAAAATGTAAGAAACCTTCACTTAATCATTTTCATGTGTTTGGGAGTGTTTGCTACATCTTAAAGGATAGAGAGCCAAGAGGTAAGTTTGATGCAAAATCTGACAAAGGTATATTTTTGGGTTACTCTACAAATAGCCGAGCTTATAGAGTATTCAATATACATACACTAACTATGATGGAGTCAGCTAATATTATTGTGAATGATAATGTAGGTGCACTAAAAGCTAGTGAATCAAATGTTGCAGCAGGCGATTTTGTTCCAGAAAATGTTGCAATAGGCATTGAGAATGATACAGGAGGAGCAGAAGATAGATTAACTTCAGACACTGTCAGAGCAGAATCTGAAACTGTCACAGCAGAAACTGAAATTGTCACAGCAGAAGCTGGAATGCGTGAAACATAAACTAACACTGCTACAATAGAAACTGAAATTGACGTAGCAGATGATGAAAATAGTACAACATGTGCTGAAACAGAAGGACTTGAGTAAAGATTTTCAGAACTTCAGATAGGTGAACCTTCAAGTAGAGTTCAAAAGAATCACTCAATGAGTGATATCATTGGTTCCTTGTATGATGATGTTCGAACTCGAAACAAGCAAAAGGTAAATTATAGAGATATGGTCAGGTATGTATGATTTACTTCCCCCATTGAACCAAAGAATGTAAAAGAGGCATTAGAGGATGAAAGTTGGATCAATGCTATGTAAGAAGAGTTGAACCAATTTGTTATGAATGATGTGTGGGTCTTAGTTCCTAGGGTAAAAGACACAAATGTAATTTGGACAAAAAAGATTTTTAGGAACAAGACTGATGAATGTGGCAACATAACCCGAAACAAGGCTAGGTTAGTTGCTCAAGGATACACTCAAGTTGAGGGCATTGATTTTGAGGAAATATTTGTTTCAGTCGCTAGGCTAGAATCAATCAGACTTTTGTTGTCTATTACCTGTGTATTAAAAATTAAGTTATACCAAATGGATGTTAAGAGTGCTTGCTTAAATGGTATACTTAATGAAGAAGCTTATGTTGAACAACCTAAAAGGTTTGAAGATCCTCATCATCCTGATCATGTTTTTAAATTGAAAAATGCCTTGTATGGATTGAAACAAGCTCCAAGAGCTTGGTATGAGAGGTTAACTAGATTCTTGCTTGAAAAAGACTATAAAAGAGGAAGTGTTGATAAGACTTTGTTCATTAAATTTACACCTGAAATTCTGATTGCTCACATTTATGTTGATGACATAGTCATTGGTGCAACAATTACAAGCAATGTTGATGAGTTTGTTGATCAAATGCAGCATGAATTTGAAATGAGTATGGTTGGAGAACTGACATACTTTCTAGGTTTGCAGGTGAAGTAGTGCAAGAATGATATTTTCATCTCTCAGGATAAATATGCCAAAAATCTTGTGAAAATGTTTGGTTTAGAAGATTCAAAGCACATGAGGAATCCAATGGGGTCAACCACAAAGTTGATGAAAAATGGGAATGAGAAATGTGTTGATGCAAGTTTGTATAAAAGCATGATAGGGAGCTTGTTTTATTTAACTGCGAGTCGGCCTGATATTTGTTTTAGTGTAGGAGTGTATGCTAGGTTTCAAGCTAATCCAAAAGAGTCACACCTAAAAGCTGTAAAGAGAATCATTAAATATGTGAGTAGGACTATAAGTTTTGGTATTTGGTACACTAATGACACTAACACAAATCTCGCAGGTTTTAGTGATGCAGATTGGGCTGGAAATGTGGATGACAAGAAGAGCACTACTGGAGGTTGCTTCTATGTAGGTAACAATCATGTTTCATGGTACATCAAGAAGCAAAACTCAATTTCCTTGAACACTGCTGAAGCTGAATACATAGCAGTAGGTAGTAGTTGTGCTTAACTTATTTGGATGGGTCAAATGATAGATGATTATGGTATTGATCAAAATCGATTTACTGTCTTTTGTGACAACATGAGTGCCATATATATCTCAAAGAATCCTGTACAGCACTCACGAACAAAACACATTGACATCAGACATTACTTCATAAGAGAACTTGTGGAACATTGAAAATTATTATTATTATTATTATTTTTAAAAAAAATTAAAATTAAAAAAAAATTGAAAATTTTGATTGATTGGAAAATGAGTCATTTTAATAATTTATCTGATCTTTTATCTATTACTGCTTGTAAAGTATATTAGTATTTTTTAATCTTGTAATTATTTCGTATTTAAAGTTTATAAGTCATTGTATGCACGAGCGTTGTTCTTTGGATCCAGAACTCGCCTCGTTTGATCCTGAGCTCGAGAAAAATTTATGTATGAAGTTAAAATTCCCAATGGCAGATCAAGAAGTAAATATCCTACATCTTCCTATAGCTCAACCTGTTAATCAACCTGTGAACCAACCGATGACTTTATGTCAACATTTTTCACCAGGTGATTTTGACCCTGAATTTGCCATAGCCCCACCGGCTCTTGGCAATATAAATTTTGAGCTCAAAACAGGGACTATTTCAATGCTTCCTTCCTTCTATGGAAAAAGCAATGAAAATCCTCATGCTCACATCGTGCAATTCATTGAAGCATGCACAACGCTTCACATTCCTCATGTGAGTCGTGAAAATATTCACCTGCGTCTGTTTCCCTTTTCATTGAAAGATAAAGCCAAACAGTGGCTAAATCATCTAGACGCAGGAGTGATCACTTCTTGGGGGGAGCTTATTCGAAAATTTTTACATAGGTTCTTCCCAATGGCTAAGACTACTACTCTGCGAACGGACATCATGACATTCGCACAGCCAGACTTAGAGCCATTTCATGAATCGTGGGAAAAGTTTAACGATCTTAAGAATCAGTGTCCTCATCATGGGTTTGATCGTCCCGAACTCTTGCATTATTTCTTCAAAGGTCTTACCCCTCATAATAAGATGATAGTTAATGCAATGAACAATGGAGGTTTCTATAACCTCACAGCGGACGAAGCTTGGAGAAGAATAAAAAATATTGCTGAAGACTCTCTCCAAAACACTGCTGATGACAGAGAGGGTAAGAGCACCCATAATCCCCAAAAGAGGGCATTGTTTGAAGTTAACTCTAGTTCTAATTCCCAATTGACTGACAAAGTAGATGCCCTAGCTCAGCAATTAGAAAAATTCATCTCTCTAGGGTCTTCTTCTTCTTCAGATCCTCAGATCACGGAAGTTTGTACCGTATGTTCTGCAGTAGATCACTCCACTCTGGACTGTCCAATCGGTTCACAATTTCCTGAATTCACGCAAGAATAAGTCTGCGTCGCCCAAGGATATACAAGGAATTACAATCCGTATTCTAACACGTATAATTCAGGCTGGCGAGACAATCCCGCATTTTCATGGCGACAAGGGAATCAAGAGACTCAGTTTCCTCAGCATCAATATCAGAAAATACAAGGAAACTATAAGCCTTATCAACAAAGTCGGCAGGGAAATGTTGACAATCGATTCCATCAACATTAATATCAGAGGCCACAAAATAATAACCCTCCTGGTTACTACCCAGTCCAACAGGAAAATCCGTTCAGAACACAGCGGAATAATGTCCCAACTCTTCCTCCTGCACAGTCATCATCTGATGATAAATTTGACAAACTTATGCAAATGTTCCAAGTTCAACAACAGTCTATTGCTAAACTTGAAGGACAAATCGGGCAGATGGCCCAAACTTTAAGTAAGAGAGACAAGGGTAAGCTTCTATCTCAGACCGTGGTAAATCCACGAGGACAGTGTAGTATTATCCAAACTGAGACAGTACAAGAACAGGCCAAGGCTGTAGTTATCCTTAGGAGTGGGAAAACCATTGATAACCAGGTTAGAGTAAAGGTTAGGGATGTTCCAGAAAAAAATTGATGAATTAGAGGAATCTGAGATTGAGGTTTTAAGCAAAGATGTTCAAGATTGTCGTATGAATAAAAACCTAATGGTGGAGTCTATAGTTGAACCATCCTCACGAGCACCTTTTCCCACAACTCTGTCCCGTCCAAAGTCAACTGATAATCCTAAACAACTCAAGGTCTTAGAGAATCTGAAAGATATTAAGATCAATTTGCCATTAGTTGAGGTAATACAACAGATTCCAGCCTATGCCAAATTTTTGAAGGATTTGTGTGTGAAAAAGAGACGAACCAACTCCATTCCTAAGAAGGTTCGTCTTACTGAAAAGGTTAGCAACATCTGCACTAAAAGACTGCCTCAGAAGTGCAGTGACCCAGGAGCTTTCACCATTCCATGCTTAATTAATGACTAATGCATAGAAAGTGCCTTGCTAGACTTAGGATCTAATGTTAACCTCATCCCTCACACAGTCTATCAAAGGTTAGGTCTTGGAGTGTTAACACCGACTAATGTGACCCTCCAATTGGCAGATAGATCTGAGCGACGACCTCGAGGTGTTGTAGAAGATGTGATCATTAGAGTAGGAGAATTCTTTTTCCCAGTGGACTTTATTGTGTTAGATATGGACTTAGGCCTTGATAACAAAAATATCACTCCTGTTTTACTAGGCAGACCATTCCTAGCAACAGCTGATGTTGTTATCTATTGTAGGACGGGTATGATATAACTAACATTTGGGAACATGAGAACTAAGCTAAGGGTTGCTGATGCAGCCAACAATTGAATCAAGATGAAGAAGAAGAATGATTCCATGTTGATAACATTAATTCATGTATAGATGAGTTTGCCTAATCGATTCTAACTCCTAATCAAGAAATAGCTGAGTTAGAACGAATTTTGTATGAATGCGACATTTCTCCTGAAATGGTTGCCTCCGCTTCCATTGTTGTTGATCCAAATAAGGACGATCAAGTAACAACTCATTTATCTAAAGTTTCAGATTGTCCCACAATTGAGTCCCTACCAGTTTTGGAACTCAAAACTTTGCCTCAGCATATTAAATATGCCTACTTAGGACCTGATGAGACTCTTCCAGTCATCATTGCCTCGGATTTGACTCCCGAGCATGAAGACAGACTGTTAAAGGTCCTAAGTACCCATAAACAGGCGATAGGTTGGATGATTTCTGACTTGAAAGGCATTGATCCCTCTATATATATGCATAAAATTCATCTCGAGAATTTCAGAGAAGACTAAACCCAAAGATGGGTGATGTCGTCTACAAGGAGATCATTAAGTTGCTTGATGTGGGTATTATACACCCAATTTCTGATAGTCCATGGGTAAGTCCGGTACAAGTGGTACCGAAGAAATCTGGGATTACTATGGTTTCGAATGATAAAGGTAAGCTAATTTCTACACGCATCACAACAGGGTGGCGTGTATGCATTGACTATAGAAAGCTCAATTCCAAAACAAGGAAAGACCACTTCCCTTTACCTTTCCTTGACCAAGTCCTAGATAGAATAGCCAGACAAGGCTACTACTGCTTTCTAGATGGGTATTTAGGATATAACCAAATCCCAGTCTTTCCTGAAGATCAGGAAAAGACTACCTTCACATGCCTTTATGGGGCCTTTGCGTTCCGACGCATGCCTTTTGGTCTTTGCAACGCTCCTGCAACGTTTCAAAGATGTGTGATGGCTCTCTTCTCAGACATGATCGAAAAATTCCTGGAAGTCTTCATGGATGACTTCTCAGTATTTGGAACTACATTCGACAAGTGTCTCACATACCTTTCTCTAGTGCTAGACCGATGCGTTGAAACAAATTTGGTTCTGAATTGGGAAAAGAGCCACTTCATGGTTAGGCAAGGTATAGTTCTGGGTCATGTTGTTACACGGGATGGAATTCATGTAGACCCAGTCAAAGTCAAGCTAATAGAAAAGCTGCCCGCACCCAAGACTGTGCGTGATATCCGATCATTCCTTGGTCACGCCGGTTTTTATCAACGGTTCATCAAGGATTTCAGCCATATAGCCCGACCACTCTCTAGTCTTCTAGCAAATGATATTGAGTTCAAATTTGATGACAAGTGCTCAGAAGCTTTTGAGAAACTTAAATCCTTACTATCCTCTGCTCCTATCATCCAACCTCCTGACTATAGTCTCCCCTTTGAGATAATGTGCGATGCATCAGATTATGTAGTGGGAGCTGTATTAGGACACCGTAGGGATAAACTGCCTACCGTGATATATTATGCTAGCAAAACCTTGGACGATGCACAAAAGAACTATACAACCACTGAAAAGGAATTGTTGGCTGTAGTGTTCTCATTGGACAAATTCAAATCTTATATCCTAGGATCCAAAGTAATAGTATACACGGACCGCGCAGCTTTGCGGTATTTACTAACAAAAAAGGATACAAAGCCCCGTCTAATCCGTTGGTTATTACTCCTTCAAGAGTTTGACCTTGAGATCAAGGACAAGAAAGAAAGCGAGAATTCTGTCGCCGATCAACTATCACGTCTTATACGTGATTCTCCTATTGACTCTTTGCCTTTCAAAGACACGTTCCTTGATGAACAACTTTTTTCCATCTCACATAAGACCCATGGTATGCCCACTTTGTCAATTATTTGGCTGCCCAAGAGTTTCCAACTCACTGGGGTAAAAGAGAAAAAGAACGGTTCAGGGCACAAGTCAAGTACTTTATCTGGGAATATCCCTATCTTTTCAAGATTTGTACCGATTAGGTCATTAGGAGATATGTACATGAGGAAGAATTTGACAGCATACTCCAATTTTGCCACTCTGAAGCATGTGGTGGACATTTTAGAGGAAAAAAGACTGTTGCCAAAGTCCTTTAATGTGGGTTCTTCTGGCCCACTCTTTTCAAGGATGCCCAGTAGATTTGTAAAAATTGCCCCCAATGTCAACAAGCTGGATCTATCTCAAGAAGGGACATGTTGCCTTTACACCCGTCCTCATTTGTAAAATATTCGATGTGTGGGGTATAGACTTCATGGGTCCCTTCCCTCATTTCTCAGGTTATACTTATATTCTTGTCGGTGTGGACTATGTGTCCAAGTGGGTAGAAGCAGTGGCAACTCGAACAAATGACCACAAAGTTGTGGTCAAGTTCATTAAGGAGAACATCTTTTCTCGATTCGGGGTACCACGTGTACTTATAAGTGACAGACGACAGCATTTTCATCACAGGACACTCGAGGCTTTATTGAGAAAATACTTTGTCCACCATAAGATATGAACGCCTTACCACCCACAAACAAGTGGGCAAGTGGAGGTATCAAATAGGGAGATTAAGTCAATTCTTCAGAAAACGGTTAGGCCCAATCGCAAAGATTGGTCAAGTCATCTGCATGACGCATTATGGGACTACTGTACTGCTTTCAAAACTCCCATCGGCATGTCCCTATATAGATTAGTATACGGTAAACCTTGCCACCTTCTTATTGAATTAGAGCATAAAGCCTATTGGGCTACTAAGGCCCTGAACTTTGACTTACAACAGACAGGTGAAGGCAGGAAATTGGTGTTGAGTGAACTGGAAAAGCTTCGTTTCGAAGCTTATGAGAATGCCAAACTTTACAAAGATAGAATGAAGAGAATTCATGATATATCTAATTTAAGAAAAACCTTCTCTCATTCTGATAAAGTTTGGTTGTTTAACTCCAAATTGAAGTTCTTCCCAAAAAAGTTAAGAACAAGATGGGATGGTCCTTATGAAGTGCTTAAAGTATATCCTTCTGGCGTTATCTTAATTAAAAATCCCACAGATAGGCATGTCATCACAGTCAATGGACAAAGGTTAAAACATGCATTCAATCCAAATATGGTTCCTCATGAAGTTGAATCTGTAGAACTTCAGGACCTTGCAGGCATTCCATAAATGAGATTCTGCCAAGCTAAAGGCATTACAACTCAGCACAACCGTCTGGCTGAAGACGTTAAACTTAGCGCTACTAGGAGGCAACCTAGATTTTTAAAATGCTTATGTGTGTTTATTTTCCTTTGTCTGTGTGATTTTATGATTTCCTTAGTCCTCTGTATTTACTTTGTTTATGTATTTATAGATAACTCTTGAACCCCAGAAAAGAGGTTAAATGGTCTGGGTAGTTAAATTATTTGCTTAATATATTAGTTATTTTCTGTGACCATATTTTTTTGTGATTTCTCCCCTATATATTTGTTTGACTATTTTTATTTTTAGTATAGCTAACTTTTATTTTTGCTGGATAATCTGTAAAATGCTGTGTCTACTAATCTTTAATTGCAGAATGATACATCTTTTGGCAAAAGTTAGTAAAAAGGCTTTGACATCAACATAAAATTGCTTCACATCAAGTGATAGCTTTTCTTACTACATTTCCCTTTATACCTAATCAACATGCGCTGTAGAGTAAAGAAACCATAGGTTTAGGGATGTAGCGTTTGTCATTATGTTTTTTCTTGCATATTACACTCTCACTATCTTACATTGTTATTTGCTTGAGGACAAGCAAAGTTTCGGTGTGAGGGTGCGTGTATTTCATGAAAATCTTTTTCAAAATATGCAAGAAATACACTATTTGTGTTCATGAGAAAGAGTATTTGCTATCTTACTTATTTAAAGGAAGATGATTTAGATGATTTGAGTACTTTTATTGTTAGCTATGTATTGTGAAAAACTCTGAGGAAACTCTGTAAGAAAAATTTTGGGGTATTGTATCCATGAGTAAACCTAGTTGTTCTTCTTTTCTTCAATTGATAGCTATGTGATTATGAAATGACTGAGATAGGATTACCGTTTATTATAAGAACTTCTTGTGATTGAAACCTGAACCCTTATGCCATGTCTGTACAATATGTTATGTTATTTTGTCTGTATGTACACTCTGAAAAAAAGAAGAAAAAGAAAAAAAAAACAACAACGAAAACAATGAAAAAAAAAATAGAAAAAGAAAAAAAGAGAGTTGTACATACCTTTACTGTTGAATAAAATTTTTGGTGTAAATATGTTGTAAATCTCTAAGCACCACTATCCTAGACATTGTAATTTGGGATATGTGCTATAGTGTAAGGTTTCGAGCCTGAATATCTCGGGTGATTAAGGCACGTAGGGGTCCCTTTGAAACCTGGCAACCTCAGTCATAATGGCGGGGGATTGTTGGCCTTAAAGCCCACTACATGGGATATTCAAAAAGGAAATGAAACTGAACACTATATAGAGGTATTATTAGTTGTACTTTTATATTTCTGGCAAATGTTAAAGGGTTAAGGCATGATCAAGAGTTTAATTACAAATGTAGGTAAGAATATCAAGGTCCAATCTGTCTGCATAACTTGAAAGTTGAGAATTGTATGAACTTAATATGCTTAGTTTACTTCTAAATATGTACCCTAAAGCAATCAATAGTCGATTTCCAATAAGAGTACCTATTTGAGAAAAATTTGCGAAAGGTTCTCTTATCATGTTTTTCATTAATTGCTAAATAGGTTTAAGATAGTAGATTTCATTTCTCATGATTTATTTTTGGAATGTGTTTGACAAAAATTTAGGATATATTTTTGCATCTGTTTTTGACTTGTAAACATTCTGCAAAAATTCACTTTCACATATGTTTTAAAGATAGTCTTGCTTGAGGACAAACAATGTTTAGGTTTGGGGATGTTGATGTGACTGTATTTGTAGCACTCAAACCATGGTATTTGTACTGCATTTGCATCTTAACTCTGGAATAAATACAACACTTTGATACTTTCGATGCAATGTAGGAAAATACTGAAAAGTGAAGAATCAGGCCCGAAATGATCCAAATTGCAAGTCAAGAAGTAAGAATGGGGAAGCATGAGAAGCGGTTGAAGAATGAAGCTCATAGAAAAGAAACTTGGCTAAAACTAGCACGAAATCGGACTCGGAACATTGACCCAGATAATCTCAAATAGTGACCCATGTCCTTTTTTGGCAAATCATATCAGTTTTTCGGGTAGAAACAGCATTCTGAGCAAAACACAGGACTTTAGTCCTGTGCACGGCTTGATTTTAACCAAATTCCATCGTTTGGAAGGTTAAAACAATAAAAATTGCCCAAAAATGCTGCGGTCAACAATCTGGTCAAAGTCAACAAACGAAAAAAAGTCAACTATTTCAGAATTTTGCCTATAAATAGAGCTTCAACCCTTTGAGAATTCTGGAGTTAATTTTGGAGTATTATCAATATTTTTGATATAATTCCGAGCTAATTCTATTTAGTTTTAAATTTTAGTTTTAGTTAATTAAGTAGTAGTAGAATACGGGGGAAGTCCCGCCTAAGTAACTCTTATTCGGGGAAATTTTGCCCGAATAGTTACTTTTAGGAGGAAGTCCGACCCAAGTAGTTTTTATCCGGAGGAGATTCTACCCGAATAGCTTTTAATATGAAAGCTCTTATTCGGGGGAAACTCATCCCTAATAGTTCTTATTCGGGGGAAATTAGCTCCGTCCGAATAGCTATTTTGCGTCGGACCTCTGCTCAAATTTCGGGAATCAGAAATACGCATTCGTCAATATGGGGGAACCTTTCTTGACTCTCTTATATTTACATAACTCGTATTCATTTATGTCTGAGTAGATTGATATCTATGGATGAATATTGTAAATGATAGTATTTTAATATATGGTCTCGGATATAGTTTATTCAATTCATATTGCAATGTATGGCTTGTTTTAATTAAGTATTTCATACGTAATGCTTTTAAGTAGATGTTATGATTGCTTTACTTTCGCTTCATAAATATTATACTTGTAGTTAATATTATGAATGCGTTACTTTAGTGGCATATAATTGTTTTAATCATGAGTCTATAGGTTGTATCATAGACTCTATAAAACTATAGGTTGTACCATAGTTTCTATCTGTAAGGTTAATTCCTTAGTTTAGTTTGCCTTGTTGTACTTGGTTAAAATAAGCTAAGTAGATTAACTAGGTCTATAGCTTTTAGTTTAACTGGGTGTATGCTTGTAGCTTAAGCCATTGCAAAATTAGATAAACTAGATATCGAACCTATATTAATTAACTCATTTACATGTTCAAACCCCTAGATCACCCACCTCTCGTATTCCACTAATACTTAATATAACTTAGATAATTTAGTTAGTTTAATTTAGTTTACATTTCTCGCACGTTACTCAAACCCACCTTGCGATTTGTCACTTAAGCGCTTTAACACTTTCACACTACTTCACTAACTTAAACTAGCGAACTTCCCTGTGGTACGATTCCGCACTCATAGCACACTACACTACGAAGATCTGTGCACTTCAGGGTATTTTAACTTGGTTTATTTTGCGCACATTTTAACGCACAACCCGATCGCATCAATTGTTGTCACCACCATTGTCACTATTGTTATTGTTGTTCCCCGCACCCATATCTGCTTGTTGTTCCATTATCCTGCTCAAACGATCCAACGCAGTTGCCATCATATTGAACATGGCTATCCCGGGGTTGGCTGGGTCAACATTTCCCGTTCCTTGTGCTCCGACATTTGCACGGGTATTATGACCTGCCATCTATAGACATAGCACATGGACCACTCATGGTTATATGATACGCATGCATTATGATATGAAATGAGTATATATGTCCTATAGTTATTTCTAAGATAAACAATTGTAGAAAAATTTAATGTTGATATAGTGTAGAGTATAGCCATTATTCACATCACTTCATATTAACATGAAACAAATACCACATATAAACATATAGCATTCATACATAGATACATAAATCACCTTATCACATAAGCAATCCAAGCGTCTCTCCAATAGTATGTCTTTCTCATTAGGGCATCTACCCACGTACCATATTCCTAAATTCAGACAATCGCTAACCTAGGTTAGCTCTAATACTACCTAAAGGATGTCATGCTCCGACCCTAACCCATTGCTAGGACAAGGCCAGAACGTGACGTGAACGAGAGAGATAACTTGTACAAACATTAAATCATAACCTAATAACTATAAATTCCACAAGTAACTTCAAGAGGGATGCCCAAAACTAAGGGCACTTCACTTTCATTAACCTGTTTCATATATATATACAAGGCCTAAATTCAACCTTTAGGCATGCTACAAACATCAATGCCTTCTAGGCCTCAAAAGAATATACTAGTAATAAGGTTACAACCCATCGTTTAGAAGTTAGTTACACAACCAAATCCAAAAGAATACTATAGTACATGAAGTTGTTCAATCTTAACATGGTTAACAACATCCAAAATAGTATTAACAACCAGAATGATCACAGCAAACAGAAGTCCGACTCGTCACACAAATAGGTCTCGCCTTCAGCTTGAGTCCTTGGCTCAGGCTCGGCCTCACCTGAAAGTTTGTCATGAACGGGATGAGCTACACTTAGCTCAGCGAGGGTTAATAATCTTGGGTGGTTTTCGTAAACGTTTCAACATTTGGAAAGCCTTTCTTGAAAACATGATATGCATGAGTACCATTAAGTACAAGAAATAATAAACAAGTAATAACACATCACTTTACCTTCCGTGGTCCTCAAGGGCCCAAGCGAAGGTAGTTTTACCATATATCAAAGGATACAGTTTTCTTTGCAGTTGCTATAGACGGCCGGCCTTGATTCAGTCTTCATCCATTATCCCCAACTCCAAACATTTGGTGATATCCGGATAGTCACCGGGGACCATGGTGGTCGAGACCAACTGGTAGCCCGATGCTGCCCAGAGGTAACGAACGCCACCATACCCATAATTGTGGTTGCAACTGCCGCGCCAACAATTTTTAGCATTACAAGCAATATATGCATCAATCATAACAAGGGAAGGCAACAAAGTAGGTTACCTCCTATGACAAGCATAATCAAGTATAATTAGCAATTAACCTATGAATGCACAATGCTAAATCATAATTCATACTTCCCCTTTAACTCGTATGTCATGCAAAGCATCCGACATAAACCCCACAATTATGTCTCAATTAACCCCTAAGAATACTCATGACACAAGTTAGTAACCAAGCATGTAAGAACACAATTAAACCAACTCACAAGGCTAAAATGTAAGTGGAGAAATAGGGAAAGTTGGTCGAGTAGTCGCCCGGCTTCACTTGACCAGCCTTTCCAGAGAATGAGATCCAATGTAGGTCGAGTAGTCGGGCGAGTGACTCGCCCGGCTTACTCGCCCGACCTAGGCAACTCACCCTCGCAATTTTCACACCTTTCGCTCAAAACACCCTAGCCACAACACAAGATTCCAAATCCTCCTAGTATCATCTACACCTTAACAACCCATCAAATTATACTATTCATTTACACCTTCAAGTTTGTCCATTAAGTTAACCTAACATCCACCTGCTAGCAAGTGAAATCCATATGCAACCCTCAATTAAACTCCATTCAAATATTCAAGAGTGATAACAATATACCTATGGCACCATAAACAATAATGGGCCCTAGATATATAATACAAGGTCTAATTCACCACACAAGGTTATAAATGCATGAACAAGCTCAACACATATATATATACATAAATCATGCCCAATATAACTTTGAAAACCTTTTAAGAAAACAACTCTCACCTCACTTGTGCAAGCAAATGATAATTCAAGGTTGTAGGATGCAAGCAAAAGCGCGAAAATGACTAAGAATGGCTTAAGAAAGCTTCTTCTCCTCCTTCTTCTCCCTTTTTTCTCCCTTCCTTGGCTGAATTGTATAGTGTGTGTATGTTCCCTGATGTGTATGTGTGTAGTGGTTTTGTGTGTGTATTAGTGGGTTTGTGTGTGTTTTGAGTGGAAGAGAATAGTATAAGTTAGGCGATCAAAATATGAAATGGCCAAATGACCACCTTGCCCTTCAACTAAGTTATGTATTGCTAGTTTGCCATTTTGGTTGAATTACAACTAATTAGTTACTACTCTGACTTATTTGAGTATTATTAATGCCTACGACACGTAAAACTCCATAATACATGTAATTGAATACTTTAGCACGTAAAGCGATGAATATGCACGTTAAATGATATTAATGATTATTAATCATTGATATTGCTTATGAAATGATATGAATGCACTATGAATAATATAATTATATATATATATTCTCGTGCCGAGTTTTACAGCCTGCTTCCAACAACTTTCGGACCTCCTCCCTAATGTTCCTGTCCACGTTCAATTTGTGGACCATTACTGATGTATCTACACCTGTCATATCAGTTATACTCCAAGCAAATATATGTAGATTATGAGAAAGGAAATCAATTATACCTTGTCGCAGGTTTGGAGAAAGATCATGACCTATCTTGACCCGCTGGCCCTCTAAGAATTCTACCTCATCCAGTTCCTCGGCAGGGAAAACCCCATTCATCTTCTTATCCTCTGACTCGTCTAGGTGCCCAGGCTCTGGGCCTTTTATCTTGAGAAAAGCATAATAGTAATGGCAAACGGTCAACTGATATCCTCTAATGGTGGCCTTACCCCTTAGGGTCGGGAACTTCAGGGCCTGGAATAGAGGTGATGCAATTGCTCAGAATTTCATTAGGCCACTTGCATCAAGATTCTGTTACAAGCCGACTCGCAGTCAAGAATGATAAGTTTGCCATGATCTTCACTTTCTTCTGCCCTTCCTCCAAGGTCACGGGTAAATTTATAACCCCTTCTAGACGAAAAGCTTCCCCTGTAAACCCAGACAATGAGTCATTCAAGGGGCGCAGCCTTTCGCGTCCTATCCCCAGCTTGTCGAAAGCTTTGAGAAATAGTACCTCTGCAGAGCTTCCGGTATCCACCATCAAGCATTTGACTATGTAGTCAGAGATCCGGGCCTTTACCAACAATGGATCATCATGCGGGTAAATTACGCCCTTGAGATCATTTGTAGTGAACGTCAACCGTTCCTGAACCCCTTCCACTTTACACCGGGGCTCCTCTGTCACAGCCCTGGCATAGGATCTTCTCGCCTTTCTACTAGCTCCACCAGATGTGAATCTTTCAACGATGGTGTCCACCATCCCTAGGTGCCGGTTCTCCTTATCCCTTTCACGCTGGGGGCTGTGTTCCCTTTCGCATCGGGGGTTACGCTCCCTATCTCGCTGGGGGCTTCTTTCTCTCTCCCTCTGAGGTTCCTGATTCCCTACAACAAACCTGTTCAACAGCCCCTTCCTTACCAGGACCTCTATCTCCACTTTGAGTTGCTTGCATTTTTCTGTGTCATGGTCGTGATCTCAGTGGTACCTGCAATATTTATCCTTAGTATTTTTATCTGGATTGTCTGTCATCCTAGCCCGCCAATGAAACTCACGGTAGGGCTGGATTTCATGCAGGATTTCTGCCCTATGAGCATTCAAGGGGGTATAGCTCCGCTTGAACCTGCCCTGGTTGTTGTTGCCCTGTCCTTCCGACCAACCCTTCGGGGCTCCTCTCTGCTTGCTTGCTTCCTGAGTTTTGCCTTTCACCGCGGTCCCCTTCTCTTCCTTTTTTTTTGGTCGTCATTACCTCTTCAGAACTGATGTACTTGGAAGCCCGTGTCATAAGCTCCTCCAGATCACGTGGCATTCTTTTTCCCAATGATGTCTGCAAGGTCCTGAAATGCAAGCCCTACATGTATGCGACCATAGCCATTAATTGGTCGAGATCTGGTACCTCCAAGGCTGTTTGATTGAACCACTGAGTATAGTCCCGCAAAGTCTCCCCCCTCTACTACTTTATAGAGAGCAGAGATGCGGTGAGTCTCGGGGGCTTCTTGCTGCTAACAAATCGAGCAAGGAACAATCCAGCAAGTTGATCGAAGCTGTAGATTGAGGCCTCTGCCAGGCTAGAAAACCACTTCTGTGCCGACCCAACCAACGTCACTGGGAAGGCCAAGCACTTAGTGGCATCTAGGATATCCTAGAACCATCACCCCTTCACCAAAGAAGTCCTGCGGGAACCATATGACATTCCAAGATATCCGAGATGCCACCAAGTGCCTGGCCTTCCCAGTGATGTTGGTTGGGTCGGCACGGAAGTGGTTTACTGGCTTGGCAGAGGCCTCAATCTATAGCTTCGATCAGCTTGTCGGATTGTTCCTTGCCTGATTTGCTAGCAGCAAGAAGCCCCCGAGACTCACCGCATCTCTGCTCTCTATAAAGTAACAGAGGGGGGGACTTTGCGGGACTATACTCAGTGGTTCAATTAAACAGCCTTGGAGGTACCAGATCTCGACCAGTCAGTGGCTATGGTCGCATACATGTAGGGCTTGCATTTCAGGCCCTTGCAGACGTCCTTGGAAAAAAGAATGTCACGTGATCTGGAGGATTTTATGACTCGAGCTTCCAAGTACATCAATTTTGAAGAGGTTATGACGACCAAGAAAGAGGAAGAGAAGGGAATCGCGGTGAAAGACAAAACTCAGGAAGCAAGCAAGCAGAGAGGAGCCCCGAAGGGTCGGTCGGAAGGACAGGGCAGCAACAATCGGGGCAGGTTCGAGCGGAGCTATACCCCCTTGAATGCTCCCAGGTCAGAAATCCTGCATGAAATCCAACCCCACCGGGAGTTTTGTTGGCCGGCCAGGATGACAGACAATTTAAATAAAAATACTAAGGATAAATATTGCAGGTACAACCGAGATCAAGATCATGATACAGAAAAATGCAAGCAACTCAGAGCGGAGATAGAGGTCCTGGTAAAGAAGGGGTTGTTGAACAGGTTTGTTGCGGGAAATTAGGAACCTTAGAGGGAGAGAAAAAGAAGTCACAGGCGAGATAGGGAGCGTAGCCCCTGACGCGAAAGGGAACGCAGCCCCCGAAACTAAAGGGATTAGGAGAACCGGCACCTAGGGGTGGTGGACACCATCGCTAGGGGATTCGTATCTGGTGGAGCTAGTAGAAATTGACGATCATTGCAAACCTCATCGTTCTTGACTGCAAGTTGGCTTATAACAGAATCTTGGGGCTAGTGGCCCTAATAAAATTCTGAGCAGTTACGTCACCTCTACATCAGGCCCTAAAGTTCCCGACCCCAGGAGGTGTGACCACCATTAGGGGAGATCAGTTAGCCGCTCATCGTTGCTATGCTGCATCTCTTAAGATGAAAGGCCTAAAGCCTGGGCATCCAAATAAGTCAGAGGATAAGAAGAGGAAGAAGGTTTCCCCTTCTGAGCAACTAGACGAGGTAGAATTCTCAAAGGGCCGGCGGGTCAAGATAGGCCATGATCTTTCTTTAGACCTGTGACAAGGTATAATTAACTTCATTTCTCATAATCTGCATATATTTTCTTGGAGTATAACTGATATGACATGTATAGATCCATCAATAATGGACCACAAATTGAACGTGGACCCTATGTTTCGACCTGTCCGACAAAAGAAACAGAATTTTGGGGGGAAAAGGAATAGGGACATTAGGGATGAGGTCCAGAAGTTGCTGGAAGCAGGCCATATAAGGGTTGTGCAGTACCCAAAATGGTTGGCCAATGTAGTGTTGGTAGCTAAAGGCCCTGAGAAATGGCGATTGTGTGTCAATTATAAGGACCTCAATGAGGTGTACCCCAAATATTATTATCCCCTGCCCAGAATAGACTAGCGGGTAGATGCCACCTTTGGCTATGAGCTACTCACCTTCATGGATGCATTTAAGGGTTATAATCAGATCATGATCGCCTCGGAGGACGAGGAGAAGACGGCCTTTATCACAAAAATGGGGACCTACTACTATAAGGTGATGCCCTTTAGGCTGAAAAACGTTGGGGCCACGTATCATCGCATGGTGAACAAGGTATTTAATAGTCAAATCAAGAGGAACATGGAGGTTTTTGTCGACGACATATTAACTAAAAGTAAAAGTGCTCATTCTCATGTGGCAAATCTGGCAAAAACCTTTGCTACCTTGGAGCAATATGGGATCAAGCTCAACCTACAAAAAAGCGCGTTTGATGTCCAGGCAGGCACATTCCTGGGCATTATGGTTACCAGTCGAGTCATAGAGGCAAATCCAGATAAGGTGCAAGCCATACTAAACTTGAACCCCCCAAGGAATATTAAAGATGTGCAGAAGTTAGCTGGAAAAATTGCAGCCCTGAGCAGGTTTATGTCCAGGTCTGCGGACAAATGCGCCCCTTTTTTCAGGGTGTTAAGGAATCCAAAAAACTTCCAGTGGACCTAGCCAAGCCAGGAGGCTTTCGAGGAGGTGAAAAAGTACCTTGCCTCACCCCCACTCTTGTCGAGAGCAAAAAATGGGGCGGTCCTGACTTTATACCTCGCTAGTTCGAGTAATGCGGTGGCGACGGCTCTAATAAGAGAAGAGAACCGGCTCTAAAAACCCGTTTACTTTATGAGCAAGATCATACGTGGACCAGAGTTCAAGTACTCAACGTTGGAAACAATGTCATTGGCTCTCTTAACTACGGCGCGAAAGCTCAGACATTACTTTGATGCTCACACGATCCGGGTCTTGACGGACATGCCCCTGATGTAAATACTGCAAAGGCCGGAGGTTTTCAGGCGTTTGTTAAAATGGGTTGTGGGGCTCAGTTAATATGATATTATCTACCAGCCCCGCACAGCCATCAAAGCATAAGCTCTAGCAAACTTTGTGGTAGAGTGTACGGGGGATCACGTGGAGGAAAATAACGCCCCATGGAAGGTACAAGTTGACGGAGCCTTTAGAAAGTAGGGGAACGGAGCTGGAATTCTAATCATCAGCCTTGACGGAGTAGAGAATCAGTACTCACTCAAGTTTTTGCTCCCGGCTTCCAAAAACAAGGCCGAGTACGAGCGCTGATAGCAGGCCTTAAGACGGTTATTTCACTTGGAGCAAGGAGGGTAGATGTGATTACAAACTCGCAATTAGTGGCAAACCAAGTACTGGTGAGTATGAGGCAAAGGACGCGACGATGTTGGCCTACCTTAACAAGGTTAGAGGGATAGTCCAAGGGCTGGAGCACTTTTATATCAACCATGTCCATCGGTCCAAGAATGAGAGGGCAGATTCTCTCGCGAGATTAGCTGTGGGTTCTTCTGGGCCAGCAGTTATAAAGGTAAGTGAGGTGGAGATTCCATCAATCTAAACCCCATCTCTAGAGGTTGCGGCCATGACTGTGTGTAAATATTGGATACAACCAATAAAAGCATATCTAGAACAAGGTGATCTCCTTTGCGACTGGGCTAAAGCCCGGAGCGTAGACCATCGAGCTTCAAAATTTGTCATGCTTGAGGGGCAGCTGTATAAGCAGGCCTACACCTGGCCTCTACTAAAATGCATAACTCAAGATTAGGGAGTCTATGTGCTCTGAGAAATCCATGAGAGGGTTTGCAAAAATCACCTTGGGGGTATGGCGTTAGCCCGGAAGACCCTCCGACAGGGATATTATTGGCCTACCATGTAGAAAGATGCATTGGAAATGGTGAAAAAATGTGACACCTGCCAGATGTTTTCCAGGATACCTCGACAATCTGAAGTGGAGCTAGCTTACATGGTCAGCCCTTGGCTCTTTGCCCAGTGGAGGCTGGAAATCTTAGGGCCCCTACCTCTGGGCAAGGCTCAGAAGAAGTTTGTATTTGTAGCAGTTGATTACTTCACCAAGTGGGTAGAAGTCGAGATTGTCCCTAAAATCTCTGAGGGAGTAGCCTGGAGTTTTGTATAGAAATCGGCAGTGTGTCGTTTTGGAGTGCCTTGAGCCTTGGTCACAGACCATGGCAGGCAATTAAACTCTAGTTACTTTCATGGAAAATGCAAGGAGCTACGAATTAAATTGAAATTCGCTTCTGTAGCTCATCCTCAAACTAATGGGCAAGTCGAGGTAACTAACCGAGCTATTTTGTAGGGCATCAAAACCAAGCTCGGGCAAGCAAAAAGGCTACGGGTGGATATACTGCCAGAAGTCTTGTGGACTCACAAGACAACCTCGAGCACCGCAACAGGGGAGACCCCATTCTTGCTAACATTCGGTACGGAGGCAGTGCTCCCAGTAGAAGTTGGTACTCCAAGTAGCCGTGTCCAACTTTATGAAGAAGAAAAAAATGATCAAGGGCTCCGGTGGACCTTGACTTGATTGAAGAGTTTAGGCAGAAGGCGCAGATAAAAATGTTGGAGGAAAAAAGAGTCATGGCCAAGTCTTTTGCCAAGGAAGTCAGACCCAAAAATATCCAAAAAGGTGATTGGGTGCTCAAGAATGCCATCTTCAAACCCCAGCCTGGGCAACTGAAGTTAGGGCCAAACTGGGAAGGTCCCTACATGGCATCAAATGAGATCAAGCCTGGAGTCTTCAGGCTCGAAGAACCTAGTGGAAAGGAATAAGTTAATGCATGGAATGTTGAACATCTTAGGAGATATTTCATGTAAAATTCCCAAACTAATGTTAGTGAATAAACAACATCCGATAGAATTCTATGTAATGCTCTTTTAGGTAATAAAAGCTCTATTTTTCTCCTAAAGATTTGGCTTTGGTCTTGTATTGTGTTCGAGGGGCTTTTCTTAAAGGGTCCAATGTTGTAGTAGCTTAAAAGGCTCTGCACATGGAAAAATTATGCCCACTAAATGAGATAGGTTCTATTCAATAGCAAGGCTGTCCCCTAAGAGGGCTAAGAGGTCCAAAGAAAAAATGCTAAAAAGAACCAAAGGTTCAGATACACAGCATGCATAAAGCAGAGTCCAGATAAGACTAAGACGCATAAAGAAATAAGGGCCTCAAAGGGAAAGTAACCCGACAAAAACAAGACACACTTAAAGAAGGTTTGCACGTTAACAGACTAGAAAGCCCTAGGAAGGAAATTCCATTAAACACGAAAATGGTTGTACAAAAAGGGATCAAATCCCTTGGATTACAAGCATACGGAAACAAAAACTAAAAAAAAAACTAAAAACTAGATTGAACATCAAACAGATCCAGCCGGGTTGGAGCTCCGCTACTTGTGCTTATGGCACCTGAAGAGTCACAGTTGGATCTCTAGATCAGGAGAGGCTTCGCCCAGGAGGTCTAATAGATCAATCTGGACGCCTTGGTCTTACAGGAGGGCTTGCACGTCCTCCATGAGGGCAACCTCAGCTTCGTACTTAGCTTTGGCGATAGCAGGACGAAGCAACTCCCCCAACAGAGCCTTAAAGGTAGCACTCTCTTTATAGGTTGTGATAGAAGCTTCCCCATGTGCGCTGACGGCTTGCACCAGCTGATCGTATTTGGCTTGAGCACGGCAGCTTGGGCAGAAGTCTCCTTCAGCTCCTTCTCAAGCTTCTCGCAGGCCTGGATGGCTTGCTCTCATTCGGCAAGAATTCGGTGGCAGGTCTCCTGAGCCTCCGACAACTGTGATCTGAGCGCCATAGTAAGGATGTCTCCAGAGAGGGATTGGTAAAGTCCAGCCTCCAGGATGACGGTGCTTTGCTTTTCAATCAGGGCCTCCATTTTAAAAGTGCCCAAGTCATTGTCAAAGGCCTTAGCATAGGCCAGGTGATGTTCCTCGAGGCACCGCTTCTAGGCTTCGGCCTTCTTCTCAGCTCTAAGCACAACCAGGGAAGAACTGATCTCAACCCTTTCATAAGCCACCAGTGTGACGTCCCAACTCGACCCCTCCTACGATCAGTCAGGATGCAACAGAATTTCAGCAGCATGACAACAGTAACACGAACATCAGGGCTCTAAACCAACCCTTAAGAACAACAAACATCAAACTCCATAAATCACCAACCAACTCCACAATCAAATTAATACATACACCGCAACCACATCATACATTAAACATTCTTTCATCAATTCTTTCATAGTTATGCGTCTCCGTTCCATTATAATACATTTACTATGTAACATACACTTCCAAAATAGATTATAGCCCACCTAGCAACCTAATCATATTCCAAAACAAGATTTCTAAGTTAGCAACATTTAATCTACTATCTTTACAATATCTTATATAACATAAACTTTTAGGTGAAATACAAGACAAATAAGTTTAATATACAATATAACAAAAGAGTACAACATCATAAATCAGGGACAAGACTCTGGCACATAGGACTCATCCACATATGGCACATTATTCTCTTCTGGAGGTACGTACCCGTAACCTGGATCAACTTCACCTGTATGCATGCAATAAATGAGAGTGAGCTTATATAAAACAAGCCCAGTGAGGATTCGATAGATCTCTAATAGTATTTACTATACTCCTTGAAAATCATCATTTGAGTAGTAAATACACAATGAACATCAATATCATTATAAATGCAACAATAGCAATAACTGTAAACACACAATAAGGATACATACATTTGTTAATGAAGCTCCATACACCAATTCAATGCTCATCAACTCCTCCAATCTCAATGACACAAACCTAAGGTACCTTGACCTCGACCCACACCCCATAGCCTCTCTGCCCATGCAAGATAGAGATTAGCCATGATAACTGTACCCGCAGCCCAGGATGCCTCCCGAGGTGACACAACATTATCAAAACTCACAACAATGAGACTCAAATCGAGAAGTCAACAACATTAGTTGCCCGACTTCCGACTCATAATAACAATAACAATTCCAATTTGAGAAGTCAACAACATTGGTTGCCCGACTCCCGACTCATAATAACAATAACAATTCCAATTCAAGAAGTTAATAACATTGGTTGCCCGACTCCCGACTCATAACAACAATAACAATCAGTTAACAATGTAACACCCCGGATTAACCCCGAGCGTGTTCCTCACGATTTTGTAACAATAATCAATAATCAATAAATCCGTATTTCAACAATCAATTAAACAACATTTAACAATCAACAACTATATAATCATTAAATAATTAAGTTAGATGACAAAGTAGACCATCCAACTCAACAGGCATTAAACACACAACCAAACCCTAGTCTAACCATCAAAAACTCACAATTCAATCACTCAAACACCACCTAAACAACCAAAGGCATAATTCAATATTTTAAAGAAAGACAACCCAAACTTCTAAAAGTCATAACTTACATTCCACTAATCCGATAACCTCCAAACCAATTTCTATCACTCATCCACTCAATCAAAAACATTAGCTTCCTTGGAAACCAACCAAAAGCCATCCAAAACAAGCCCAATAACCCTAAAACCCTAATGCACCATGGCTGAAATTTCCGGACATTCACACCGACATTGCAATCAAAATTTTGGCATTACAACATTACTACCACGTATGTAACAAACTTTTACAAGCTAACAACAATCGATTCCAACCACCACAACTCCAGATATTCAACAAATAGCCAACAACTCAACTTTTAATACCCAAAAAATTCATGCTACAACGGTTCAAATCTTATATAAACACATAAACAATCCTTAGCATGCACTGAGTAATAATATAACATCAATTCAATATTCTAGCTGTTCAAAATTCAATTATATGCAAAAACATAAAAATGACATTTTGTTGATGCTAGAAAGATGTATAATGGATGCCCAACAAGTGAAATCAAGCTTTGAATGAAGTGATTTGGACTTGAATTGCAAAATCTATGTGAAAAAGGCTTTGAAAAATTTTGAAAATGTCTTCTTTCTTCTCCCTCATGGATTTTCAGTAATGTGTGTGTTTTGTGAGTGTATTTGCTTTGTTTTTAATGTGTGTTGATGATATAAGCTCAAGGTCAACAAAATTTGCAAAGTCAAAGTCAGTATTTTTAGTCTTTTAACTAATATTTTTAGTCTTTTAATTGTTTTTAGACTATTTTTGCTCGCCCAAATGCAATTAACACTTAGACTATTTTTAAGTAGTATATTTTTAGTTGACAACAAGTTTCACATGCATAGACTTACACCCGACTCAGTTAAAAACTCGATTTTTGTAAAAGAATGTGAAAAACCATATTATTTATTTTCAAATGTCTTTTGAATGCACAATTAATCTAAAATCATTTAATGCCACATATAAATACATTTATATTAATATATACTAAGTCAACGAAAGTCAATGCAAGAATCGGGTTTAGAAAAAATTACTATTTGACTCAAAAATGTTACTTTTTACCCGAAAAGTCTATTTAAATTACTATTCCGTTTCAGAATCAACTTTTATCAAACATGGGTCTATTAATAATAGAGGACAAGGTTTTAAGACGTTTAAAACACCCGTGTAAAAATTTTAGCGAACGTGCATTCAAAACGCAATTTACAAAAACCGACGATAAAATTTCTGGTGCCGATTTTGATGAAAATTTTATGAATGCACATATAGCATGTATTATGAATATAAATCACATATTTAGCACATTCTAACCCATATAACACATAAACAGGTCAAATCACGCAAATCGAGGCAAAGACACGTAAATCAAGGTAAAGAAAAAAAAATTGGGGTTTCACAACCAGGGCCTTGTGGAGCATCCCATGGAGGTGGTTCAAGTCTAGACAACTCTGCGAATAAGAAAACAGAATGTTAATAAAATGAAATATTTGACGAAGAAAGATAGGAGTAAAGCAATTTACCTCATAGAAGGCTTCATTGACTTCCTAATCAACCCTGGCGGTAGTGAGGCAACAAGCTGAGACGCGGGCGGTACCACATTGTCCATCGTCAATCTTGATCTTGTCGTCAAAGCCAAGGGAAGGGCTAGGAGGGACGGATCCACCGCGCCTCTGTAGGCGAGGGATGTTGATTTGATAAGCATCGCCAAGGAGGCGACATTGCTCTTCCTGCAGTATGTTGATAGGAGGAGAGGGAAGCGAAGCCCCAGTTTCAACAAGAGATAGAGGCGGAGATGGCAAGTGCCTACGGGGCTAAGTTGGTGACGCTTTAGGAGAAGGTATGGGGGCAATCGCCCCAACCTTGATGGGCCTGATTGAAGGTAAGTTCGGGCTGCCTGGAGGAGAAGCCAAGGGTCTCTCGGTGGAACCTGAGCTCTTCAAGGCAAGAGTAGGGGGCTCCTCGAGGATTTCCACCTCCTTATCACCAGCGAAAGGGGCCACTTTCTACTTTTTCGAGGCAGGTTGGCCAAAGGCCTTAACCAAGCGCCTTCGGGTCACCCACTCACCTCGGGCAAAAGTAACGAGCTCCGAGATCTTCATGTTATTTGCACAAAAGAGAGGCAAACAGAGACATTAAGAGTCTTATAAATGAGCAAAAAGGTAAAAACAAATGCAGTAGTAAGGCCTTATCACCAGCAGCTGGAGGAAGGGTAAGAGAGCCTTTCCCCTAGCCCTAGTACTACGGTTTGGGAGGGATAGAGGAAGAGCTCCGACCCTCGATACCGTGGGCCGCGAAAATAAGCCACCAGCGGCTACTCTTTTGGAGGTAATGAGAACATCACATCTAACAGGGACGACTCTTTTGAGTTCCTCAATAACTGATTTCACAACCTCGTCAAGGGTAGAGGGTCATTGGCTGTTTCAGGAGAGACAGCCCAGATGCTACGGACCTCCTATCCGGTGGGGGTTTCACAAAGAAAAATTTATTGCTCTAGTTCTTGGAATTATCAAGGACATCAGCGATTAGGGGGTAATGGCAGGTAGAAAAGTAGTGCCAGCCTAAGGATTTCTCAGTAGTTTTAAGCTGATAGTAAAAAAAGAAGACCTTAGAGGTGGACGTGTAGCCCAGCTCCTTCAACAAAACATAGAAGCCCACCATCAGCCTCTAACTGTTAGGGGTAACTTGGGCAGGGCTGATTTGGACATAATTAAAAATTTCTACCACGTAAGGCGGAAGAGGCAGGCAACCTATAAAGAGCTGCTCATAGTAAAAGGTAACTTCTCCTTTGTTAGGCCCACAGGCAGACGCCGACTTACCATCGTTTGAGATGCGGACCTCAAAGTCATGGGGAATGGCTCTGATGCCTCTAAGGTGGGAAATTAACTTCCCCAAAGTGGTGCAAATCTTACGCTCGGCACCGAAAACTAAAAGGTCGTCAATTATAGCAGGACCCAGGGGTGTCGCGGCCGTCCGGTGAAGAGAAGACCTAGACCTAGGTCTCTTGGAGCTCTTTCTAACACTCCTAGTGGGATGAGGACTTTGTGAAATTGGGGTTGTAGTGATGGGTTCAGAATTCCTAGGGGTATGAGGGACACCCTTGAGTTTATCGTTAGACTCACCGGTAACACATGACTGGGGAGACCTATCCATATCGGAAAAAGGGAGAAAGGAGCGTACCTAAACAGTGAATGTAGGGGGTGATGAGTGTGGAATAGCAAAGAAGCAAAAGAAGGTAAGGATAGTGGAAAGCAGAATATAGATGCGGTACAAGCCTTGGAGCTCCCTTTATAAAGGACCCCATGTGGCCTCACGTGCTGGTAAAGCAACCCACGTAGGATCGTGGGAAGTGGTGGCGCAAGTTGCAAGAGACGTGCATGCGGGGAAGTAGTGGAGTCGAAGGTTTGTGTACAGATGGCAGTTGTAACAGCTAGTAACCGTTGGAGAAGATGAAGAGCCCCGTTGATATGACAATCCCTCGACCTGTGGCCCAACTCAGAGGATTAAGGGGCAAATGATAAGGGAGGGGCTCCAGCCCTGGAAGCTCAGCCCCGACAGTAATGAGCAGCCCCGTCATTCCCTGAGCCCTGAATCTGCCGAGACAACGGGGCAGGCACATATGCGGGGATATCATGGAAATAAGGATAAGCTTGGGAAGTCCGGATAAGAAAGGACTCGTAGGAAGTATGATCATGGCGAATTACTTGATAGAGGAAACTCTCGAAAATTTGGATCTTGAAGAGTTCTCCCTCGTTTCGGAAACCACCTGACCACAAGTATAAATATGAAGCAGTCCCATAGCAAAAGGTATGCACAAAACATCATTCACTAACTGCTTACGAGCTTCTTCCCATCGTAGGCTGACTTGATCGTCGGAGTGGGCACCGTGGGCATCCCCCTCAGTTCCTTTGTTTTGCAGGTTCAGTCCCAGCCCAGGAAGCTACTCGGGCAGTCAAAGTTTTTACCTTAACACCTTTCATTTCGAAGGCAAACATTTCAATCCTAACCATGCTACCAAAGCTGCAGAATCTTTTGCCTGTGAATTTGGTGCTAGCACCTTAAGACAATGTGCAACACCTTCTTATGTGACAGAAGATAATAATGTGCAATTTGGTTTAGCCTATCCTAATGGTGGTGAGATTGCAGCCTTAGTTTCAAGGCCATTTGTGAGACTCCGGAATTTACCCTATATGCAATTACGTGTTTTCACCAGTTTAAATGCTATTAGAATTAGTATATATGTTTATATGTGAGTTATTAAATGATCTTGGATTAAATGTGCATTTAAAAGTCATTTGAAAAACAAATAATGTGACTTTTCATTTTCTTTTGTAAAATTGTGTAGTATAACTAGACTTTATGTAATTAAATGCTTATGAATAAATGTTGTCCCCAAAAATAGTCTACTAAAACTAGTATTTAAGTTGGATAGTATTAATATTACTATTCTTGGCAAAAACAACTAAAATAGCTTAAGTTATCAACTTTGACCAAGACTTTTAGCTTTGACTTTATTAAAACCGATTATTGCATTGACTGTTCATCTACCTTGAGTTTTGAAAAATGTTGACTTTCATTTACTTTGACTTTTTGAAAAATGTTGACTTTTATTAACTTTGACTTTTTAGAAAATGTTGACTTTTATCATCTTTGATTTTTTATCAATATTGTCTTTTTGGTCTCCTTTGACTTTGACTTTTTATATTATTTGACAAAGCTAGGTTTATTTAAATACTACTCATGTTACATGATATATGTGCATTCATAAAATTTTCATAAACATTTTTGGAGAAAATTTCATTTAAAGTACCGTTAAATAGCATTTGAAGACCCTTTCGCTAAATTTTTGAAACTAGTCTTTTAAACATTTTAAAAACTAGTCATCCATTATTAAAAGACCCGTGATTTACTATAAATTATTTCTGAAACGGATTAGGAATTTAAAATAGACTTTTCGGGTGAAAAAGGTAGCATTTTTTAGCCAAATAGTGATTTATACTAAACCCGATTCTTGCGTTGACTTTTGTTGACCAAGTATATATTGTAAATAAATATTTCATCATCATAAATATTTTACTAAGGTAAAATTTCAATTAGAATTAAAAACAAAGGCTAATTTAGACTTTAGTCATTAAAAATCCAATTTTTGACAACTTGACCAATTCTTTTTGCATTGACTTTTTACTTAACTTAATATATACTCAAATATCAGCCAAAACACCACAAAAACACACCAAAAACCGTGGCTCCTTGGAGGAGAAAGAGGAAGAACATTTTTGAGGTTTTTCAAAGCATTTTTCTTATAGATTTTGCATTTCAAAGCCAAATTGAGTCATTCAAAGATTGAAATTGCTTGTTGGACACCTATTCTACCTATTCCTAGCATTACTTTGGATCACAAGTGAGAAAAAAAATAGATCTAGAAATTAAAATTCATGTCAAATTTTATTTAATGCATGTATAGTTATTGTTTTGTTAAATTGCTTATAGATTATTGCTAAGTAGTTGATAAGGACCAACTTGATAAGTTTATAGCCATTTTGAACAGTTGTAACGTGTATTTTTATTTTTCGGGTATTTAATTGATAATTTGGCTTGTTTCTTGAATAATTGTAGTTGTAGTAGTTGAAATCGAGTTGTTGTTGCTTTTAAATGTTTGTTAATTGAGGGGTAGTAATGTTGTAATGCCGAAATTTTGATTGGAATGTTATAGCGAAAGTCTGAAAAATTCAGCCTTGATGCATTGCCAAAATAAGGTTGTTGGACTTGTTTTGGATGGATTTTGGTTGGTTTCCGATGGGATAAATGTAGTTGCGTGTGTGGTTGGGTGATAGGAAGTGGTTTGGAGGTTATTGGATTAGTAGACTGTAAGTTATGAATTTTAGAAGTTGTGTAGTCTTTCTTTAAAATGTTGAAATGTTGTCTTTGGTTGTTGGGTAGTGTTTGTGCAGTTGTTTATTGAGTTATTGTAAGGTGGGTTGGGGATTGAATGCATGTTTAAATGTATGTTAAGTTAGGTGGCCTACTTTGTCATCTAACTTAGTTGTTTTAGTTGTTTAATTGATGTTATGTTGATTGGAATGTTGTTAACTGATTGATGATTGATGATGATCTGGAGGACAACCTACTTTGTTGTCTTTCCAGAATATGAGATGCTTATCATTATTGTCATGAGTCTTGATAGTATGTGCTACCTCTCGAGCAGCATCGGGCTGTCGGGTTGATAACGACATGACTATCATAGACTACCCCCAACTCACATAGACGGAGATGCCATGGAGGGAGAGGCTAGATGAGGTATCTCGGTTATGTATTATGGGAGTTATAAGAAGATGGTTGAGATCGTGATGGCGTATGGAGCTACATCAACTAGTGTATCCTTTCACATTGAATGGTTATTTATGTGGTTGAATTGAAATGTTGATGTTAATGAAGTTGTTGTTATTATTGCTCATAGGATGATTTCCCAAAGGGTAAAGTAAATGTTTTCAAAAGATCTTTCAAATCCTCACTGAGCTTTGTTATATATAAGCTCACCCTCATTCGTTTATTGTCATCAGGTGTAACTGAACCAGACTTAGGGTACGTCTCTCAGGAAGCTGAGTATGTGCCTTATGTGGACAAGTCAAATGTACAAGAGTCTTGTCCTTGATGCTTAGTTGGAATGGTTTTATGCTATTTTGTAGTATGGTGTATATGTTGTAATGTTTAATCCTGATGGTTGAATTGTATAAGATGATCTAAGGATAGTAAAAGTATCATGCTAGTTTAGTTGTCTTACTTTTGGAACTTAAATGGATTGCTAGACTAACTTAATATTTATGTTATGCATGTGTACGGTTTGGAGTATGGTTAATGTTGGAACGGAGGCGTATAACCTATGGATGAACTGTTGAATGGTTGTTTAATATATGAAAATGGTTGTGTTGTATGTTGTTGAAATAGTTGTGGAGTTGTTGTTGATCTTTGGAGTTGGTTGTATGAGTTATAAAGGATTTGTTTAGAGCCCTGATGTACGTGTTACAGTCATTATACTGCCGAAATTCTGTTACATCCTGACTGATTGTAAGTGGGATCAAGTTGGGGCATGACAGCATTTGTGGATAATAATGCTCAATGGTCTCCACCACCACATAGTGTATATGAGATAAGCATTGATGCTTCATGGGTTGAGGGAGATGAATGTGCTGAAACTTACCTATTTTCCTGGGCTGTTTACTTGTTGCTTCTACGGGTTTTACACATGTTGTATTATGATGCCAAAGAGGTTGTTTCTACCATTCTTGGTCCTCGAGTTGGAGGTAAATGGTCGCTACACAGCCTTATTACTGACATCCGAACCATCTTTTCACTCCAAAATCTGGTACTATTTAGATCTATTTCGAGAAGTGCAAATGAAGTTGAGTTGCAAACCAAGCTAAATTTAATAATCTCGCTATTGATTGGTCTTGTAACTTCCATCCCCATCTCTTTTCTCCATTATATGCTGACTAGTTTCCCTCTCGTGGAATTGGTTAAACTATCTTTATGTAATTTTGGTTTATAATGAATCTATGCATATTTTTGGACCAAAAAAAAGTGTTATTCTATTTCTAGTGAAAATCCAGAAAGAATCAAATGAAAAAATAAGTTTCCAAGCGAAACAGGACGCAATGCGGGTTCTACAATCTTTAAGATCCTTTAAACTAACTACAAATAAATAAATAATAATAGGTAAAATAAAACAAAATATTTGTTCAATACAAGACTTGAATGAGTTATTTGAAACCTTACCATATTAATAATGTGAAAAATGACAATTTTATCCAACCAAACATGGAGATCTTTTAAAACTAATTGAAAAAACTAATGGAGTTGGTGCACTGAAACAAAAAATTAGTTCAATGGGTAATTTGAAACATTGTACTAGTTTAATGGCATAACACAATTTATCCTAATATATATATGGGTAAAAAATTCTTGAGACCATTAAACTATCTTTTTAGTCCTAGTTTGGTCATTAAACTATCAATTGAGTATCATTTTAGCTATTTCGTCAACTAGGCAGTTAAAATAGACTAACTATTAAGAGCAAAATCATAAAATCAGTTAGACAAATTTTATTCTCTCTCCTAAATTTAACTTATTTGCAAATCCACCCCAATGCATTAAAAATGTCATTAAAAACCTTCTTACCAAGGCTTGAACTCTAGACCACCAACTTAAAATTGCAAACTTCAACAACTATACTACATCACACTTTGAAATGAAAAGCTAAACTTTAAACTTTTGTTTTTTTTAATTTTTGTCCTTTTCTCCCTCTCACGCTGAACAGGTGGGCCACCTAAGCTCCTCTACGCCGCCACCACTAAAAAGAAAAGAGGGGAAGATTTTGGGGGTAATTTGTTTTTTTTTAAATAATTTATATTATATATTTGTTTATGTCATGAAACCTATTGTAGCTTAATTGTCTAAATTTTGGTTTTTAACTTGGAGGCTTAGGGTTCAACTCTTGGTAGGAAACTTTTTTCAAGACATTTTTAAGCTTTGGGGAGAAAAATAAAATTTATTTAACTAATTTTACAATTTTACCCTTAACATTTAGTCTATTTTAACTTAGTTAACGAAATGGTTAAAATGATACACAATTGATAGTTTAATGACTAAAATAGAACTAAAAATAATTTTGATATAAGATGAACTCCTGAGGTCAAGCACAATTACCAAAATACCCTTGTGGTGGGATATACGGTTAGGGCCACTAATGACCTCGGCCCAAGGTCCACTTTGCCCGAGGCCCGATCCCATGAGTATTGCAAATCTCTGGAACCCAGAGGCCTCTGACCGTATATATATCAGGGAAACCTCGGGATAAGTCGGTATAACTAACTCTGACACAATCCCAGAAAATCAGGGAGGAGAGAGAAAATAGAATCTTCCAGAAATGTATAAATAGCACTCACACTCTTATACAAAAGGTAACAAACACATTCTACACACTTATTTTTTATACTTATCTACTTCATCCTAAAGAGGGTTACTAACTTGATCATTGAAGTGCTAACGTGGGTTCCACCCACAGCATTTCTCATTGCAAGACTAGGCCCAAGCTAGCTCTCTAGATTTTCTACCTTAATAGGTTGGTGCCATCTCGCAGCAAATGAAAAAACATAAAATTATCCATTAAGATCACCACCATTGTCTAAACTAGAAGCCATAACCAAGCTGGTATGCTACTACCTGCTGGTGGCGAAGTTTGTAATAGCAACCAAAATGATGAACCCCCACCACCTGGAGTGTACCCTCTTAGTGGAGCCACAAACCAAACCACACATACCCCTCACCTATAACCTCTACCAATTCCAACCCAGATCTAAGGACCATCACCCATTGGCTACTCACAATTTGTGTCTTCTATTGTCCATCCACAAGTAGACGTGAATAGCTTGGCTAGAATGATGGAAAATATCCAATAAACTTTAAACTGCTTAGTTCAAGCCCAAACACTACCCCAACTAAACTACTTGTAAACTTTTTCTACCTAGTGAACCAGCTTATACACCTTAACCCAAGCCAACAAAATCTACCACTGGTCAGACCTGAGGTGCCCGCAAGGAAGGTCGAACCTCGAAACCAACCCCGTTTGCATGAAAAAGGTCATCAATCCTTTGGTTCTGTCCATCGAGTCAAGCCCTCTATGAGAAAATATCTGCAAAATGATGGGATAGATGGCTCTAGGTGTATAAGCTCGCAAGTGTAAACTTATTAGGGTCCAAACCCCTTTGTACAAGCAGTGAGAGAGGTCCCCCGTCCGTCAGGTTACAAGTTGCCATTATTGCTATCTTATGATGGAAGCGGGGACCCAAAGGACCAATGGCCATATTTCAGCATAAGATGGCTTTTTATGAGGTTCTAGATGCGTTGATGCGCAGGGCGTTTTCAACTACATTGGTAGATTTGGCGAGAAAATAATTTGATGAGTTAGAGAGAGATTCCATTGAATCGTTTACACAACTGACCAAGATCTTCCTGGCACGGTCTGCGGCCAGCAAGAAGCCATCAAGGCATACAGCTACATTTCTTAGCATCAAGTAGGGGAAGAATGAGACTTTGAGGCAGTACTCAAAGCGTTTCAATCAGGCCACCTTGGAGATTACCTATTTCAATGAAAGGTTTGCTATTACAGCTTATATTAAGGGTTTCAGCAACTTGTTTTTTATGGCCTCTTTGGCCAAGAAAGCCCGGTATCTTTGTCAAATTTGATGAAGAAAGCAGAGTATATTCACACAGAGAAGCTCATCCAAGTGAAGCGGGATGAGGAGAATGACTCGTCGAAAAAGGCCTCGGGAAGCCAGGCCAAGAATAAAGGAAAAGTTGATACTCGTCCTCCAAGAGTTGGGAGAGGAAGGCAAGAAGAACCGGAAAGACTCAGGTACCAAAACTTCACTCCGCTAAATAGACCTCGGGCAGAAAACCTCACGGAGATCCAAACCAGGTTTGATTTGTTGCCACCCCTAAAGATAAGAACTAACCCTCACAAGAGACCCCTAGACAAGTTTTGTAGGTTCCACAATAACCACGGGCATGATACGAATGAATGTAACCAGCTCAAGAATGCCATTGATGCTCTGATCTTGAAGGGACACATTAACGCATATGTTAAGCGTGATAACAACCCGGGCCCCAGGAAGGGTCGGGAAATGAGTCCCCAACGAAAGAGAGAGAGATGAGCCCAATAAGTAAGCAAGGAGGCCCAGTCCGAGAGATTGAGATGATTACTAGAGGCTTGGCCTTGGGAGGAGAAAATCTTGCAACAAGAAAAAACTATTGGAGGTCGGGTAGGGGAGAGCCCCTGCCAAAGCGACCCAGAGTGGAGGTGAGCATATCATTCACATAAAGGGACCTGGAAGGTCTAATTTTACCACATGATGATCCACTTGTGATAACCGCAGATGTTGGCTGTTATTTGACGAGACGTATGATGGTTGGCACTGACAGTTCTGCCGAGGACTTTTTTTTCAAAGCATTTGAGAAGATGGGGTTTAGAAGGGACCAACTGAGGCCTATGAAGGGCACTTTATCAAGTTTTACAGGGCAAGAGTTTAGGCCCGAGGGAGTTATCATCTTGCCTGTGACTTTGGGGCAAGGCAAATGAAAAAGTCATGAGATGATCTAGTTTAGAGTCGTTGACTGCGAATCCAAATACAATGGGATTCTGGGGAGAGTGGCTTTGGGGAAGTTCCAAGTTATGGCATCAACTTATCACCTCGCCCTAAACTATCCAACAGACCGTGGTATCACCATGCTGCAAGATGAACAAAAGAGAGCGTAAGAATGCTATGCCGCATCCCTGAGGTTGTAGAAGGATGAGTCAAACCTGATAGAGATCCCCAAGAGGAAGTTCAAGAAGAGGAAGGAGATCAAGAAATCCACATCTACTAAGAAACTCGTTGATTAGAACTGGAGCCTAGTAGGAAAGTCTAGCTCAGGAGTGAGCTTGACCCCACTATTCACGAAGGTATAATAAATTCTCTTTTGTAAAATAAACATGTATTTTCCTGGTCTGCATCTGACATAATAGGTATAGACCTGTGGATAACAATCCATTGCCTCAATGTTGACCCAAGCTTCAGGCTAGTCAAACAGAAAAAAAGGGTTTTCCATGTAAAGAAAAACCAAATAATCAAAGAGAATGTCGAAAAATTATGGAAGGCAAGTCATATTCAAGAACTCGCGTATCTTACTTGGTTGGCTAATGTGGTGCTATCCAACAAGGCATGTCCGAAGAATTGTTATCCACCCTCTCGAATTGATTAGATAGTAGACGCAATCTCGGGCTGTGAGATGCTGACTTTCATGGACGCCTTCAAAGGCTATAATCAGATCTGGATAGCCTCGAAAGATGAAGAAAAAATTATGTGTAGGCCCAAGATATCCTAAGAGAGGGTGACTTTGGATAAGGAGACAATAATACTACTTTTTCGGATATGTAATTAATAAGTGATTCTATCAAGCAAATTATCAAACACTGTGTAAGCACAAAATAAAAAAAGAGATAAGGAGATAAGAAAGAAGAAGATTAAACCGTTGATTTTTAGGTGGTTCGCTAATCTACTCCACCACCCAAGGTCTTCCTCCCCTTAGGCTTTCTACTAGCTTCACTAGTAATGCTTCTTCATAAGTTGGTGACGCACAAACTAACACTACAAGACCTCTTCACTCCACAAGAGTTTGTACAAGCCTCTTCACTTCTTTGAATCCACAAAGAAGATTTCAAACACTCCCTATACAATGATTCTCTCAAAGCTATAGTAGTGTATATCTCACAATAAGATTGAATAAAAGATGAGTACAATAAACTCTCTCTAAGAGTGAATAGATACAATTCAAAGCTCTTGAATGCTCAATTGATTTGCAAGATAAAGCTCAATGAAATGGTTTAGCAAATGTGTTTTGATGATATGAAGGTTGTAAAGTAAATGCTTGTGCTTGGAAGAGGTATTTTTAGTATTGGGGGTGTTCGAAAATATATAGAAAAATTTTGCAACAAATATAAAACAACTATATTTTCAAATAGATAGGCAAATAGGTCGTGATGTCTGGACGTGATAACATGACCGAGTATCAATTTCGAATACTCGGCAAAGGGCTCATCGCGATCATCCGGTCGTGTTATCCGGTCATGCTAACACAACCAGGTATCAAGCCCGGACAAAACTTCACCCCACTGCCTTATAGGGCGAACGTGATAGCCGGTCTTGATATCACGACCAGATATCAAGACCAGCTCATATAAAAAGCTTTTCAATGTTTGTTTGTCAATGTTGCGATAAAATATTTGAAATACTATGCTTTTAAAATGGCTTTTTGTGACCCAAAAACTTTGTTTCAAGTATTCAAAAAATAATTTAAAGTTATGAGCTTTAGATGCAAACCAATGGCAAACTACAAATGTAAGGTCGCTATCCTTTTTGTCGCCACTTCTCTACTTATGACTCATTCTTCAATTTTCAAGATCTTGTCTCGAATCTTCACATAGGCTATTTGGACTTTGCCATTTGAGAAGCTTGGACTTGATCGTATTCAAAGACGTGAAGCTTGATCGTACTTTCTTGACTTTTGAAAACATCGAATGTGTCTCTCATGTATGACTAATTGAGACCGAATAAACTTTGTACAAGCCATGACAAGTCATCATAAATCATTGGATTAAGATTTAGTTATCATCAAAATATGAGATCAAAGTCTTTAGGCTAACAATCTCCCCATTTTTTATGATGACAAAATCTAACATATATAAGCATATTTCATTTGAAGGTGAAGCATGCAAAAGACACATAAGTTGAAACAATTCAAAGATAAACTTATTAAGCTCATGCTTACTTACATAAGCTCCCTCTTACTATGTGTTCCTTCACTATGTGCTCCCCCTCGCTATATGCATATGTTTACTTCAAAGTTAAAGTGTTCCATATATTCTTTCTCCCTCTTTTTGACATCATCAACAAAACATGAAGAAATTACTAAACATAAAGAGAAACAAAACAAGCACAGAATGAGAGAAGAAATAATAAGCATAACAGAAGAAGTTCAGATGTTTTGATCCTTCACAATTTCCATAAAGAGAGAAAAAACTAGGATAAATAACTAAGAAAGATAACTAAGATAAATTTTAATGTTATGAAGAAATGCATAGGAATTCAAACACTCGGAGGTAGCTTTTAGTTGATTTCTTGTACTTCTTTCTCCACAGATACCAAACGAGTATCAAGACCCTGTACCATGACCATAAGACTTTCGAGTTTAGCCATGATGTCTACATTACTCAGAGTTGCTTGTTGTTTGCTATGAGAAGTACTAGGCCCAGCCCGTTGTTCTCTAGAGGCTTGAGCCGCTTGAGCCAAAGTAGTATCATCATCTATTTGTTGGGCAAGTCTACGATTTTCTTCCTCTACTCTCACAAATTCATCATAGTCTAGAATGGCAAGTTGATAGACTACTAAACCCATTGACTTTAATCTAGCGTCATTCAAATTAAAGGTGTAATAAAATCGCTGAGTAGCACCGTTGGTGGGTATGCCAAGACGATTAAAACAATGAAGTAATAGTAACATATAGGGAAGAGTTGTTTTTTCTTCTTTGACATAAAGCATGTGATGCATCATAAGATACAGAAAATTAATCTTTTGTCTTTGCACCAGTAGATAGATCAAATATGCATTAAACCAAGTGACAGTATTATCATGAAGCTTCCTAGGAAGAACAACCGAGAGAAGAATGTTAAGCAAAAGTCATTTATCAGCAGGGAGTTTATTCTGTTCAGGCAGTTTATCACCAAGATGACAAAAGTTATTCCACATAAAGTCTATCACTTGTTTTTTAACAAGACTTTCCAACATAGTTTGTATATCTTGGTTATTGATTTTCTCTCCTTCAACCAGAACATTCAACATATTACCAAGATCATCCATTGATAGTGCAATGTCAACACCACTAACATGACTATAAAGAATGCACAAAGTTCCCGAATTCTTAGTCAATTTTGCATAGAATTCTCGTATCATAATAGAGTATGTAGGCATGTTGAAACTCATTAATGAAAGCCAACCTTGAAATTGAATAATTTCATAGATAAGTGTACCTCAAAGAAAATTATCCTCGCGATATTTCCCCTATACGATGTCCATTTGTGGAAAATCATTCGTGTGCGCCCATTGAGTTTGAGGTCCTCTTGTTATTTTCTTCTTCTTTGTAGAACTTTAGGATGAATCTCTTGGTGGAGCCATGAAGAAATCTCAAAATCTTGGTTAGTTTGAAACGGGAAGAACTTTAATCGGAGAGATTTGTTAAAAATTTGAAGAATTATTTAGAGAGAATTCGGGTTTGGGGGTTAGGGTTTGAAGAAAATTGGTTTGGGGCTGAAAAAAGGTTGAAGAAAGGGTTTTTATAACCCTTAGGATCGCGACACCTGGTCGCAATCTCCGGTCATGTTAACACGACCGGTCGTGAAGGGCAGTTGTGTTAACACGAACAACCTTCAAGACCGTGCTCAAAACACCTTTTTTTAAATTAAAAAAAAAATTGAGTGTAGACACTTTTTAATAGAGTTTTTGCATTCCTAAATCGTTTCTTATAGCACATAATTGATCCCCTTTGTAAATATATCCGCTAATTAATGTAAAGTATTAACAAATTCAAGAATAACATCACCATTTTGCCTATGATCACGTATGAAATGATGTCTAATCTCTATATGCTTGGTCCTTGAATGTTGAATTGGATTTTTTGTAAGGTTAATGGCACTAGTGCTATCACATCTAATGGGTATATGATCATATTCAAGTCTGTAGTCAAGCAAATTTTGTTTCATCCATAAATTTGAGCAACACAATTTTTGACGGATTTATATTCTATCTCGGTTGTGGATAAGACGACACTATTTTGCTTTTTACAAGACTATGAGACTAAAGATTGACCTAGAAATTGACAACTACCACTAGTACTTTTTCTATCACCTTTACATCCTACATAGTCGGCATCAGAATATCATGTCAGTTCAAAAGACATGTTTTTTGGATACCAAAGTCCTACATCAATTGTGCTTTTAAGATATCTAATAATTCTTTTTATTGCATTTAGGGGTGATTCTTTAGGATTGGATTGAAACTGAGCACATAAGCATACAACAAACATGATATCAGGTCTAGAGGCAGTTAGATATAGAAGGCT
This sequence comes from Ehretia macrophylla, assembly GCA_037974665.1. Taxonomy (NCBI): domain Eukaryota; kingdom Viridiplantae; phylum Streptophyta; class Magnoliopsida; order Boraginales; family Ehretiaceae; genus Ehretia; species Ehretia macrophylla. The sequence continues at coordinate 67,790,182 of CM075771.1, read as the reverse complement.
TCCGATCATACCTCGATACTTCTTTTCATCAACTGATTTACCTTTATCATCTTTGTCTAGCTCGGTTGATGTTCCCATTGGTGTGCTCATGTCCTTGGCAGTCTCAAGCCCGAACTTTTTGATGCGTTTCCTTGTGTACTTGGCTTGATTTATGAAAATGCCCTCATTTGCTTGCTTGATTCAACCCAAGGAAGAAATTTAATTCTCCCATCATGCTCATTTCAAATTCTTTGTGCATACACTTTGAAAAATACTTCCAAATAGATTAATTAGTAGCACCAAAGATAATATCATCAATATATATTTGCACAAGTAAAATATCTTTTCCTTTTCTCTTAACAAACAAAGTTGAATCCAATTTTCCTCTAGTAAATCCATTTCAAGAAGATATCCACTTAATCGATCATACTAAGCCCTAGGAACTTGTTTTAATCCACAAAGAGCTTTTTCAAGTTTGAAGACATGATTAGGTGAATTCGGATCCTCAAATCCGGGAGGTTGTTCCACATATACTTAACGCATGCGAATAGACTCTAATCTAGCCACGGGTGCAAATGTTTCATCATAATCTATTTTTTCTTCTTGATTATAGCCTTGAGCTACTAATCTTGCCTTATTTCTAGTTACTACACCTGATTCATCAAGTTTGTTTCTAAATACCCATTTAGTACCAATTACTAGATAATCATTTGGTCTTTCAACAAGTTTCCAAACTTTGCTTCTTTCAAATTGATTAAGCTCTTCTTGCATAGTCATTATCCAATCATCATACAATAGGGCTTCTTTCACATTTTTAGGCTTAATTTGGGAAAGAAATGCAATGTATTCACAAAAGGTATTCAAGTTAGAACGAGTTCTTACACCTTTAGATGGATCACCAAGGATTTGATCATTAGGGTGATCTTTCACAAACTTCCAACATCTTCGTAAATCTTGATTGGTTGAAATGGGTTGGTCATTTGACATTGGTTGTTCTTCTTTATTTGGTTGATCTTTCTTATTTGGTTGATCTCTTGCATTCGACGTTTGTTGGTCTCCTTCATTTGATGAATTCTTTGGATCACTTGAAGACACCTCATTCCCTTGACTTGATATGATAGGTTAACTTTGAGTCTCAACTTGTTGGATACCTATATCATCATCCTTTCTCGACACAAATGGATTAGTTTCATCAAAATTCACATGCATTGATTCTTCAACAACTAGAGTTCTTTTGTTATATACTCTATATGCTTTACTCCTATTTGAGTATCCAATAAACAATCCTTCATCGGATTTGGAAACAAATTTTTCAAGATGATCTTTGGTATTTAAGATAAAGCATTTACAACCAAATACTCTAAAGTGTGCAACATTTGGTATTCATCCTTTTCATAACTCGTAAGGGGTCTTTTTAAGAAAAGGTCTAATTAGAACTCTATTAAGCACATTGCAAGCTGTTACCCAAAAAGTAAGTAGGCAAGTTGTTTTCTTTTAGCATGGTTCTTGCCATTTTTTGTAATGTTCTGTTTTTCCTTTCAACTACCTCATTTTGTTGAGGAATTCTAAGAGTCGAAAAGTTATGCTCAATTCCATGTTGTTCACAAAAATCCACAAAAGATGAATTTATAAATTTCGTGCCTTGATCATTATGAATGCAAGTTATATAATAGCCTTGATCATTTTGCACTCTTTTACATAATTTTGCAAATTCATTGAAGGCTTCATTTTTTTGGGATAAAAACATAACCCAAGTATATTTAGTATAGTCATCTACAATAACATAGACATATCTTGATACTCCTAAGCTAGCCACATCCATTGGTCCAAAAAGGTCCATATGAAGTTTTTGTAATGCTTTGGATGTAGTGACTTTGTTTATGGGTTTAAAAGATGTCTTATGTCACTTTCCAAATTGACATGCATCACACAAGTGGTCTTTTTCAAACCTAGTTTTAGGAAGACCTTTTACAAGCTCTTTTCTGGAAAGTTTAGAGAGTAAGTCCATGCTTGCTTGTCCTAATCCTCTATGCCACAACCAAGAGTCTTCATTCATAGTCATTAAGCAATTGACATTTTGGCATGTAAGATCCTTAAAATCAATGGTATAGACATTATCACGTCTATTTGCAACAAACAACACTTTGTCCAAGTTATCATATACAATGCAATAAGAAACTTTAAATTCAACTCTATACCCATTATCACAAAATTGACACACTATAAACAAATTATCTTCTAATCTTTTCACAAGAAGCACATTATGGATAGATATTGAATGTTCATCACCAATACTACCTCTTCCAAAAATTTTACCTTTCCCATTGTTTCCATAGCTCATACTTCCTTTGATTTTCTTGTTAATCTCATAGAAGAGGGATGAGTCTTCGGTCATATGCCTTGAGCATCTACTATTGATGACCCAACTTCCTTCATATTTGATTCTTAGACACACCTAAAATCACAAAGTCATGCATATGTTGTTCTTTTTAAGTCCCCAAGTTTTATTGGGTCCTTGTGTGTTGGTGTCAAGCCCTAACACATCTAATAACCCATTTGGGCTTAAGCCAAGAAAGAATTCTAGCATCCCTACCAACCATGTTTCTATATATACAATGTGATGCAATATATCTATGTCTTTCACAATATGTGCATACTTTTTGAAATCCTCTTGATGTTGAGGCTTCATTTGAGGAAGTGGTTGCTTTTACAAAGTAGATTTTGAAAGATTTTTGTTTTATAAATGGTTCATAACCAATGCCACTTTTATCAAAAGCCAATTTTTGAGAACCAATCATTTTATCTAAAGTTTCTTTTCCTTTTGTAAATTTTACTAAACTTTCATTTAAACTATGAACTTCTTTCTCAAATCCTTTAACCTTCGCTTGAAATTCTTTTTTTTCATTGAAGTAATGAAGAGCCTTTTTATGTGCATAATCACATTCCTCTTCAAGTTTCATATTTTCAATTTTCAATTCATCTTTTTCCCTTTGAAGTTCTTTGATTTTTGGAAGAGCAATTGAAAAATTGTCATGTATTTTTAAAAGTTCATTTTGTAATTCTTCAAACGAGCATTCATCATGTAGTAATATGGAGCTAGAATAAGAGCAAGAACTGAACTAGAAGATGAGCATACCTCATCGTCCTCTTTTGGCATAAGACATATAATGTTGGCTACTTCTTCTTCTTTTTCACTTTCTCCATAGGTTGAAGCATCATCTTCAATGTAATTTGCCTTCATGGCTTTTCCTCCTTTGTTTTTTTATCAACTTTGGACAATTTGCTTTCAAATGTCCCAATTTGTCACAATTATAGCATCTTGATTCTTCATTTGGTTTATCTTTGCCTTTCCACCTTAAACTATTGTTTGTGAAGTTCCTCTTCTCATCTGCTTGTATTTCAAGAATCTCTTGAAATTCTTTGCAAGCAAGGCCATTTCATCATCATCTTCTTCATTTTCATAGTCATTTGATGGAGTATTTGAAGCTTGGAAGGCTAGTGCCTTTTTTTCTTTCCTATCATCTTCATCTCTTGATTTTTCTTGATTGAGAACTAACTCTTCTGTTTCTAAATCACAGATGAGCTCGTGAACCGTTATTTTGTCAAGGTCATGTGAAGATCGTAAGTTTGTTGCATTTTCTTTGTACTCTTTTGGTAATGAACTCAAAACCTTCCGATTGAGTTCCTTATTTGGATAGCTTTTTCCGAGACTACTGAGATTGTTGATGATAAATGTAAACATTTGATGCATCTCATCCAGAGTTTCTTCTATTTTCATCCGAAACATTTCGTACTCATGAACAAACAATCCTATCTTTGTTTTCTTAACCATGGTTGTTCCTTAATAAGAGAGCTAGAGTAGTTGCCAAATTTCATAAGCCAAATTACAGCTACTTACTGGACTGTACTCAGTGTCATTTAGAGCACAATAGAGTATGTTTTTGGCTTTTGAGTTCTTTGGTAGCATTGTCTTGTCTTGATCGGTGAATTCTTCTTTGTTTTTCTATACCATTTTTATAGTTGTTTGTTTCGTTGAGCTCAAGGTTGCCTTGACATCAACTTCCTTCATAGGCACAAATGGTCCTTCTTCAACTAATAGCCAAAGATCATAATCCACTAATTGAATGTATGTCTTCATTTTGTTCCTCCAATAGACATAATTTGTACCTGTGAAAAGATGAGGTCTATTAGTTGAGTGTCCTTCCATGTAAGGAGATATAGTATGATTTGCCGTAATCTTTTCTTTACTAGTGGTTAAGCTATTGGTAAAGTCCTAGCTCTGATACCACTTGTAGGCCCAAGATATCCTAAGAGGATGATGAATTAGGATAAGGAAACAATTGTTAAGGTAAAACTTTGACTGCCCCGAGCTGCTTCATGGGTTGGACCTTAACCTACAAAACAAAGAAACTGGGGGGGTGCCCACGGTGCCCACTCCGACGCTCAATTCAGTTAACGGTGGGAAGAAGCTCGTAGACAGTAAGTGAAGGATATTTTTTGCATATCTTTCATCGTGAGATTGCTTCATATTTATATTTGGGGCCTGTTAGCTTCCTAGATGAGGGAGAACTCCTCAAGACCTATCCCTCCAAGAGTCCCCCTTCGCTGAGTGATTCTCTTATGATTATCTTTCCCGCGAGTCCCTTCTTATCCGGACATCCTAAGTTTATCCTTATCACAACAACATTCCCACGCGCACGCCTCCCTGATATCTTGACAGGTCTGGGGTTCAAGGAATGACGGGGTTGTTTCTCATTGATGAAGCTAATTTCACAAGGCTGGAGCCCACCCTTAACAGTTGCCCCCCCAATCTTCCGAGCTGAGCCGTAGGTCGGGGGATTGTTAAACTAGTAGGGCTCTTCATCTTCCTCAACGGTTACTATCCGTTACAACCGTCACCTATATATGCTTCCACATCTTCGCTACTTTCCCGCAGGCACGTCTCTCGTAATTTGTGCCTCCATTTCCCATGATCCTACGTGGGTCGTCATAATAGCATGTGGGGCCCTGTGGGGTCCTTTATAAAGGGAGCCCCAAGACCAGTTGTGATGACCCAAACATAGCATATAGACATTTTATTAATTTGCATATATTCATTTTATTAAATTGCACCATTCTTGAAAAACATGCCACGATAACTGCTGCATTCACTTAAATTATATTCAATTGGCTTTCCCGAAATAATTATTTTATTACTTTATTTATTAGAATTTATTTAACTAAAAATTTAAAATGATTTAATTTCACTATTTAAATATGAAGCCTCGAACCCGAGAATAATTATTTTTATTATTATCACTATTTGTTTTATTTAAATTATATTTAATTGATTTACATAAAGTCATTAATTTATTACTTTCATTATTTGTATTTATTTAATTAATATTTAAATGATTTATCGGGACATTTATTCTATTATTTTAATTATTTAAAATTATTTTACATGTCTTTAAATTAATTTATCTTACTGTTTGAACGGGAAGCCTGGGCCCGGATCTGAACGAGCTAATTTATTATTTTAATAATTATATTTATTTATGTTTCTCAAACCCGAACGAGCTAGATTATTTTCAATATTAATTATAATTATTTAAATTAGATTTAAAAGGGTTATTAGAAATGATTATCTTATGTTTATTATTTATTTACATTTAATTAATTTAAACTGCCCGAGCCTAGAGAGACTTTTAATTTATTATATTTAATTATTCTGTGTGCATATTTGACTTATTTGCCCTTCGTTTGGCCTTATTTGCTTTTATATGATTTAATTTTCAAATTGAACTTGAGCCCGGGTAAGATTTTCAACTGCTTTATTTCTCGCATTTGATATTTTTCTCCTAAATATTACTGAATTTAATATATTCGTTCATTATTGGATTGTGCATTTTATGTCCCGAGCGTGAAGAAAATAATTGTTTGTAGTGTCCCCGAGTGAATAGTAATATTTTAATTACTTTGGGCCTATAGTATTTCTAGTAGTTTCTAGTTAGTTTTATAGCCCAATTATTTTTATCTAAAGCCCAAACATTTGTTAGGCCTTTCATTTACTTTTAATACATACTTATATATTATGGCCAAGGAAAACAAAACAAGGGAAAAATAAATAAATAAATATATATATATATATATATATATATATATATATATATATATATATTAAGTGGACCGCTGGTCCAGTAGAAAAAAAAAGAATGTGAATCAAGTTAGACATTTTTGTGTTAGCCAAGTTCATATATAATATAATATGTTAAACAAAAGCAAAGCAATACTCAAATTTAGCAAAAGAAAAAAGAATAGAACCCGCGAGAAACAACAGCAAAAAAAAAAAAAAAACATGAATGCTTTGAGCTTAGGGTTGACTTCTTTCTTCATTTTTCTTCCATTCTTGCTTGGATTAAAGGTGGTTCTAGCTATTTTCCTTCATTTCCTAGCTTTACCAAGGTGAAGGAATTTATATTATAGCATTTTAAAGTTTGTGTCAATTTTTGAGTTTTTGTGATTTATTGATTATAGCTATTCAAATGCTCTAATATGGTGTTATACATGCTTTACATGTTATGTGGACCTTGTTAGCTTAGTTTACAAGCTTAATCCATGGTTGAATGCTTGAGTGTATGAAAGAGGCAATGAATAGTGCTGAATTTTAGGGTTACATTTTTAATTGCTATTTAGAGTTAATTGATGCTTCCTTTAGATGCTATAGACATTATTGAAACTAGTTAGAAGTTCACATGTAGTTAATTTTCCAGGAATTGAGTTAAAATGCAAATTAGCTAACTTTTTAAAAAGGGATTTTTCATGAAATGTAATCCGGGCACATTTGGACTTTAGATTAAGTATCCATGGGGCATGGAATCACTATTGGTGCTTTCGTTGCGTTAAATTAGGGCCCAGTTATGGTAGTTGTGGTTAATATCCACTCGGGGCCTTTACGAGCTTTTGTTTCCAAAGCGGGTTTTCAGGGCTTGGATAGGTGTCTTTTGGTATCCTTAGGAATGTTGTAAGATTGGTTTATAGAATTGAGGCATTGAATTTCGTTTAGAAGAAGAATTGTCTAACGATTAAAGTGGAAAATGTGAGAATTTGATGCTTTTGTGTTTATATGAACTTGTAGATGCTTGTTAGGGGTTTATATGCATGCCAAAGATATGTTTAAACTATCTATAGAGTTTTGTGAAAAATATAATATTTGCCTCTTTTGTGATTATATAGCTATTTCGTGTATATTGGCTTATATTATGATTAATTGCGAGGGTGGCCTACTTTGTCGTCCCTCTAATGTGATATTTGAAAATCTTGGCTCTCGTGAACTTGTTTCGGGTTGCACAACCTATTCGGGTATGGTAATGTCGAGTAACACGGGCGGCATTGGGCTTGTCGTGCTCCTTCGACTACCATGGTTTCCCAGTCCCTTTCTCGCTAAGGCATACTCCCCTACCCCAAAGGCGTAGTTCACCTCGTTGGGACATATGGACCTACCTCGAGAGATATGGGTCGTAGGATCGGGGTACATCCGAAGTACCCCATTTAGAGGAATAAGGGGTTGTCGGCACTTGTTTCAAGATATTGGCTCGTGGTTTGTGATTGAAGACAAAAGTGGAACCGTATCCTTTTTATACGTGGCTAAGTACTTGTCTAATTAGCTTTGTTATTTTGTGTTGTATGTTATTATTTTTGTTGCATCTCATGAAAACATTCCCCGGTATGCTGCATCACATCCCTCACTGAATAACTTTGGTTACTCATTCCTCGTTTTAACATGTTACGGGTGCAGTTAGAACAACTACCTTGAGTGTTGTGTTGCTGGTTACTTATCTTGCTGAGGTTGAATGCCTTTGAAGATGTGTGTTATTGTATTATGTCTTATTTTGAGACCTTTGAGGTCCTATATGTATTAATGATAAATTTTGTGGGTTGTAATTAAAGTTGTAGTCTTGAATAGTTAGTGGCGTAGTTGGCATGTAATAACTAAAGATAAACTTTACTGTCTTTTTATTGCATGCTTGTGTGACAAGTAGGTGGACTTATCATATAAATAAAGCTTGATTGATAATGTAGAGTGGTATGATAAGCGGATTAAAAGATAGAATTTTAATGGTTTTAACTTTGCATGCTTGTATGTTATGTTGTTGGGTTCCAAGTCTCAAATGGCCTTGAGGAGTTTATAATGTGTGATGGCATTGGAGGATGGGATTATATCTTGGAGTTGGATTGTGGTTTTGAGGATAAGTTACTGCTTGCAGGTGAACTGATAACCCTATAAACAGGGGAGACTCCGTCCGTTTTTCCTCATTTTTTGTGACTTGGGTATTGGGTTCGGGAACTCCGGTCTCGAGAGGGATCAGAGTGTTACAGAAGTGGTATCAGAGCTTATATAGCTCTCAGCTGGGATAGGGTATTCGGCCTGTTGGGTAGTGCCCTCGAATTGTATGCTTGTAAAGCATGTTACGTGGATAGAGTAATATATATGATTTGTGTGCTAGGTATATAAATGTCTTGTGTGCTCGGAATGTGAGAAGCCGTATATTAATAATTAATTTATGTACTTGTGTCCAGGTTGTAGCTTAAGTGACTTTGTATGATTATATGATCATGTAATAGTTACTTGTCTAAGTATATGCTTGTCTAAGTGAATAGCATGCTAGCATGGAAGTAAAATGCGAAAGGTCTATTACATGAATATGTGTGTTTATGACATGTCTAGATTGTCTTGTAAACTTAGTGCATCATATGTGACTATGTGAGTAATATAATTTGAGTGTAAAGGTTTTGTCTATATGTATTATATGATTACTTATATTATATCACTGCTTCTACTAGTACGATAGTGAATGAAGTGTAACATTTGAACTAGATTTATATGCTAGAAATAGTTAATCTTGAATGTATTTGTATGTATGTGGGACTGGTAGGTTTTTGAATGAAAATGTGTACTTATGTGTCAAACTTGTATGAAACATGAAAGATGTGCACTATATGTAATTATGTGGCTATGTGTACATCTATGTGACTTAATTGTGCAATACGTGAAAAAGAAAGGGGTGATATATGCCAATATGAGATTATGTGTGCATTTAGCTGATTCTCGCAGAAATACTTATCTTGTTTATTAATAGTAACATGTGTGATTTAATTTCATGAAGTAAAAAAAAAAAAACTGTCACTTGTATTCAGATAACTTGTTAGGTAAAGATAGGTGACAATACATCTTAGTCTAACTAATGGATACATAATCGTTTCAGAAGCTAACTATGCCTATGTGATAAATACCTGTTACGTGAGCATTAAATTCAATAAGTTGATCATGTGTTAATACATGTATATTTTATATGATTTTGACTGCATGCATACATATTACCCCTTGAACTGGTAAGTGGTCTCTCCCATCTATTGCACGATGGCCGGTAGCAAACCTACTAGAGATGTAAACTAATCAAAAGAGGGGGCAGTTAGTCAGACATCAAAGCGAGATCTTATATACTATACAGTTGGACTTCTTGAAAGGTATTCACTTTGGCAATATTCTTGTCAGAGGTTAACTGTTGACAATGGATTTTAGTGGCATTTCTATCAGTAGTATTGCTTGGGAATCTCATATGGAATCTTTATTTGGTATCATATATGAACTTCTTATCGGGTGTTTCTATCTAAGAGAGTTTATATTCAAAGGTATCAGATAGCATCCCTGACATGGATTCTTATCAGGGTCCTTATTTGGGATTTCACATATGGCATCACTTCGGTATTCTTATTGGGCATTTCTCGGTATTATCTAGGTATTTCTTGGTATTATCTTATCTGTACACAAGAATTACTATTGGGGTTTCTATTCAACTCCATCTTCGGTATTTAAATATGGAATCCCTTTTGGTATTCTCTCGGTATTACTAAAAGATCTTCTCGTATGATATTCCTATTCGGGCTTCTATCTGATATTTTCATAAGAGCCTTTATTTGGCTACCTTGCTAGGACTTTAGCGGTGGAGATCATTAATATTTTAGCTGGATTTCTTGGTAGTAGTATGGTGCATATTCTTGCTAGTCTTCTTGGATGCTACACTTCTTAACTTCAAGTTCGACGAGAATTGCTGCAGTCATTGAGAGGTTCTTTTGAGTTTAAAAAATTGTGAGGACGCAATTTTTGTAAGGAGGTGAGAGTGTGATGACCCGAACCTAGCATATAGACATTTTATTAATTTGCATATATTCATTTTATTAAATTGCACCATTCTTAAAAAATGTGCCACGATAACTGTTACATTCACTTAAATTATATTAAATTGGCTTTTCCGAAATAATTATTTTATTTATTAGAATTTATTTTACTAACAATTTAAAATGATTTAATTTTACTATTTGAATATGAAGCCTCTAACCCGGGAATAATTATTTTTATTATTATCACCATTTGTATTTATTTAAATTATATTTAATTGATTTACATAATGTCACGCCCCAACTCGACCTCTCCTATAATCAATCAGGACGCAATGAAATTTCGGCAGTATAATGACAGTAAATAGGATACCGAGGTCCTAAACCAACCTCAATAGAACAACATACATTAACTCCACAACAATACAACAAATAACTCCTCAATAAATACAACATACATCATGACCATATCTTACAATAAACATTTCTCGTTATATGCCTCCGTTCCAACATAATACATGAACCTTTAATATACAATACAAAAACATATTGAGCCAATCTAGCAACCTAATCATAAACAAAAGAAAGGCTATTAAGACAACATCAACTAATTCATTAACTTATCAACATCTTATACATTATAAACTACAAAGCAGATAAAAGTCTACAAAGTTAATTTACAAGATAATAAACATGTACGACATCACAGATAAGACTCTAGGACATAGGACTCATCCACGTAAGGCACGTTTTCCACATTCTTCTCTTCAGGAGGCACGTACTTGTAATCTTGCGAAAGTACACCTGTAAGCATGCAATAATAGACAGTGAGCTTATATAAAATAAGCCCAGCGAGGATCCGATAGATCTCGAGCAAGGTCTACTAAACTCCTTGGAATAATCCTTTGAGTCAGTAAACACACAATAACATAAATAATACTATCATCACATAACTATATAACCATTCAATAAAGGATACTCTAGTTGGTGTAGCTCCAAACACCATCACGATCTTAACCATTCTTCTTGTAACTCCCAATTACTCACACACCCGAGGTACCTCACTAGCGCCTCCCTCCATGACACCTCCGTCATGCGAGCTGGGGGTAGTCTCTGGCAGTCATACTATTTTTAACCCGACAGCCCAATGCTGCCCGAGAGGTGGCACACACATACCAAGACTCCATAACAATCATCAATAATCAATCAATCATCAATCAATAATCATCTACTCATCAATACTAGCATCAATAATCAATTAGACAACAAATAACTAAGTTAGATGACAAAGTAGGTCATCTAACCGAACATGCATTAAACACACAATCAAACTCTAATTTACCCATTAACAACTCACAATTCAATCACTCAACCCACACCCAATCAACTAAGGCTCAATCTAACATTTTAAAGAAAAACAACCTAAACTTCAATTAACCATATCTTACATTCTACTAATCCAAACAACTCCAAATCAGTTTCAAACACCCATCCATTCAACCAACTACATTAGCCCCCTCAGAAAACCACCATAACACCTCCAAATCATGCCCGATAACCCTAAAACCCTAAGGTGTCAAGGCTGAATTTTTTAGATTTTTACCCAAACATCATAATCGAAAATTCAGCATTACAATAGCGCTACCACATAATTATCAAGTTTTTAGAAATCGACGGCAATCGATTCCAATCAACAGAACTCAATTTAATCAACATTGAACAATTTAATCAAATTTAAATACCCAAAAAATAAAAATTATGCTACAACCGATAAAAACTCGTAGTATTACAGCTAAATGATCCCTAGCATGCAAGGAGCAATAATCTATCATCAGATTAGAATTCTAACGGTTCGATTTTCAATTCTACGCAAAAACACAAAAATTGAGTTTTGAGATCCAGAATTTTTCTCTCACCTTTGATGCGATATATGCCTAGGAATGCGTGCAATGCGTGCCCAACAAGCGGAATCCAAGTCGGCACGAAGTTCTACGGACAAAAACTAGATTTTTCTTTGAATTTTTGCTTGGAAAACCTTGAAAACTCTTTCTCTTTTTCTCTCTTCTCCCTCTCGGCAATGTGTGTGTAATTGTGGGTGTTTTTGTGCTTTGTGAGTGTCTGTTGGTGATATAAGCTTATTTGGTCAACAATTAAATAAAGTCAAAGTTAGTTTAAATTAGTATTTTTGTATTTTCTTGACTTTAAATGCATTTTCTTGATCACCAAAGTTCAAAACATTTATTAAACACCCAAAATAGCTCAAGTAGATTATTTTTAGGTGACAAGAAGTTTTACAATCAAACAAGTTCACCCGAGTTGGCTTAAACCTCGATTTTCGCAAAAGTCAGTGTAAAAACCCTAATAAATTCTTAAGTCGATTTTAAAACCGTTTTCATCAAACACAGGTCTATTAAAATCCGTGGACTAGGTCTAGAAGGGTTAAAAAGACCAGTTTCAAAATTTTAGCGGTCGTGTTTCGAAAATACTATTCACTGAAAATTGACGATAAAATTTCTGACTCCGTTTTTTATGAAAATTTCAGGAATGCACATTTAGCAAGTATTAGGAGTATTGATATCAAAATTATAACATTCTAGGCCTTCTAGCACATAAACAGGTCATATGCACGCAAAACAAGACAAAGCACGTAAATCAAGTTAAAGCAGATAAGTGGGGTTTCACACATAAAGTCATTAATTTATTACTTTCATTATTTGTATTTATTTAATTTATATTTAAATAATTTGTTGGGACACTTATTCTATTATTTTAATTATTTAAAATTGTTTTACATGTCTTTAAATTAATTTATCTTACTGTTCAAATGGGAAGTTCGGGCCCAGATCTGAACGAGCTAGTTTATTATTTTAATAATTATATTTATTTATATTTCTCGAACCCGAACGAGCTAGATTATTTTTAATATTAATTATAATTATTTAAATTGGATTTAAAAGAGTTATTAGAAATGATTATCTTATGTTTATTATTTATTTACAATTAATTAATTTAAACTGCCCAAGCCCAGAGAGACTTTTAATTCATTATATTTAATTATTCTGTGTGCATATTTAACTTATTTGCCCTTCATTTGGCCTTATTTGCTTTTATATGATTTAATTTTCAAATTGAACTTGAGCCTGGGTAAAATTTTGAACTACTTTATTTTTTGAATTTGATATTTTTTTCTTGAATATTATTGCATTTATTATATTCGTTCATTATTTGATTGTGCATTTTATGTCCCGAGCGTGAAGAAAATAAATGTTCGTAGTGTCCCCGAGTAAATAGTAATATTTTAATTACTTTGGGCCTATAGTATTTCTAGTAGTTTCTAGTTAGTTTTATAGCCCAATTATATTTATCTAAAGCCCAAACATTTGCTAGGCCTTTCATTTCCTTTTAATACATACTTATATATTATGGCCAAGGAAAACAAAACAAGGGGAAAACTATATATATATATATATATATATATATATATATATATATATATTATAAGTGGACCGTCGGTCCAGTAGAGAAAAAAAAAAGAATGTGAATCAAATTAGGCTTTTTTGTTTTAGCCAAGTTCATATATAATATAATATGTTAAACAAAAGCAAAGCAATAGTCAAACTTAGCAAAAGAAAAAAGAATAGAACTTGTCAACAGCAGCAGCAAAAAAAAAACGTGAAGGCTTTGAGCTTAGGGTTGACTTCTTTCTTCATTTTTCTTCCATTCTTACTTGGATTAAAGGTGGCTCTAGCTATTTTCCTTACTTTCCTAGCTTTACCAAGGTGAGAGAGTTTACATTTATAGCATTTTAAAGTTTGTGTCAATTTTTGAGTTTTTGTGATTTGTTAATTATAGCTATTGAAATGCTCTAATATGGTGTTATACATACTTTACATGTTATGTGGACCTTGCTAGCTTAGTTTACAAGCTTAATCCATGGTTAAATGCTTGAGTGTATGAAAGAGGCAATGAATAGTGATGAATCTTAGGGTTTCATTTTTTATTGCTATTTAGAGTGAAGTGATGCTTCCTTTTGATGCTCTAGACGTTATTGAAACTAGTTAGAAGCTCACATGTAGTTAATATGCCCGGAATTGAGTTAAAATGCAAATTAGCTAACTTTTTAAAAAGGGGTTTTTCATGAGATTAATCCGTGAAGGATCTCATATATTTAGAGCTATGAACATTATCTAGCTAAGAATTGAGCTGAAGCGAAACATGACATTCAAAAATTTCTGGAATTCAAAGCATAATGTTCATATGGAACTCTAATCTTGATATCATGTGATTAACATATGCAAAACATATATATAGCAAGTATATATATATTGACAAGAGATAGTAGAAGAGTTACCTCTTGTACACAACTCACAGAAGCCATAGATCTAAATTTTTGCACACTTGATGGAAGACACCTCCTCTTGAAAACACAAGAGCTCTAGTCCGTCCACACGAGCAAAGAATGGCTTCTCCATTTCCGTGGTTGTTTTGTGCTAGATAACCATGGAAGATTTATAAGCTTGTTTGTGAGGAAGAAAGCAAAATCATTTCCTTCTTCTCCCTTTCTTTCGCTGCGTTTTTATAAACAAGAAGAGAAGACAAGTTCATCTAGTTCATCTTCATTTTTCAGCCATGGTTCTCTCAAGATGATGAAGAAGAAAATACTTTTTCTTCTCTTTCTTCTTGCTGCATTTTTCCTCTTGTTTTTCAGCCATAGAGGCTTAGCAAAAAGAAGAAGACAACTCTTCTTCTCTTTTGTTTTTCATCCGTGTAGGAGCAAGAGACAAAAAGACAAGTCTCCTCATTTTATTGTTCTTGTCTCTATTGGTTGAAGAGAAAGAAGACAAGTCTTCCTTATATTTTGTAGTCTTGTCTCTCTTTTGAAATAAAAGAGAAGACAGCCTTCCTTGAATTAAGGTTGTGTTGTTTTGTCTCTTTGTTAGAAAAGAAAATATGACAACTTTGTCATCTTTGGTTTCTTTTATTGTAGTATTTTTTCACTAATGTATTTAAATACTCAACGTAATCACAATTAGTTGAAATTATGAAAACAACCTTTTCACATTTTCACATTAGGCCCAATACTTAATAATAATTGCATATTGACCCCAATAACTTTTAAAAGGTCAATTACACCATTGTTAACTCCTTAACAATTACACAATTGTTAACTCCTTAACAATATAAGAGAAACAAAATATAATTGTTAACACTTTAACAATTCAAGAGAAACTAAACGCAATTATTAACACTTTAATAATTCAAGAGAAACTAAACGCAATTGTTAACACTTTAACAATTCAAGAGAAAATAAACGCAATTGTTAACACTTTAACAATATAAGAGAAACTAAATGCAATTGTTAACACTTTAACAATTCAAGAGAAAATAAACGCAATTGTTAACACTTTAACAATTTAAGAGAAACTAAATCAAGCTCAATAGAAAAACCATTCCTCATGCTCTATTTTGTGTGACTTTCTAGATTCACTTCTATATAGCACTGAAGAAACGTTGAACACTTTCAATGTTAATCGAGCTATTCGATTTGTTTAGAGAATGTCTCCCGTCATTCTCAAAACACCTTCAGAGTTCTTGAGTGACGTTCTAGCTACCAACGTATCAAGACAGTTTATAAAGCAATGAAGTCTTATTCAAGTGAATCTATTTATGGTCGCCGATTATCGTGCAATCCAATCCTTCCATTAATTGTCCCGTCAAGCAAAAACCATGATACGATTAAGTTCATAAACTCGATACTATGCATAGATCTAATTGGTGTAATGAGAGATGACAAATGAAAAACCCTTTCTCCATCATTCATACCTTGGCCAAGGATTTCCTCATTAAACAACCAATCTTAGATCGCATAGGATATCGCCTCACGCTGCAGGTTAACGGATCCTCTCTTGACCATTACTTGTCAATCACTATACCAGACGAATGAAACTGCGAGAGAACGTATCTTATCTCGTTTGTCGAAACAATCATTGTCCAATACATATGACAACCGTAATGTCTCAAGTCTAAGGATTACATACACAATCGCAACGATTAACAAATTATTAATCTAAAGTCATGTAATTTGTTATTCACGTCACATTCAATGATCTATTCAACTAATAGTCATCCACATGTTTATTAGTCGCATCGCTATGCTGTTATGGCACATGGCCCACCATCCTTTATCATTAACATCTCTATGTTAATCAAAGGTAACAACACATGTGAAAGTCCGTAATTGATTATTAAAGTCCTGATCAAATAATCTAAGGACTATGAACACTTTAAGTATTTATCATATTAAGGAAATATGCCAACATATTCTAAACGCTTTTAGAATATATTTCTCTAATGAAAATACTAGGGACTTATTCATACATGTAAACAAGGAGAATATGAATGTCCTAATTATGTCAATATGTAAACGAACATATAAACACTAATGTCATAAGTAAATGTCAAAATGCCCCAATATATGTCATCCAAATATGTAGCATTAGGGCATATCTCTAACAATCTCCCAAACATAGTATTAGTACAACAAACAATGATATTGTATTCTCATCTTCTCAAAACTAGGACCTAGCTGTGACTAATTCATAGCTACGGTAATAGGTCAGCTACATCAAGAGATGTGGCTGTTTTTTCTGGAAATACATATCTCAGTATGATTATTGGCTACAGATACAACACATGAAGATGGAAACACTTTTTCAAATGTTTGGACATACAGTGAGACCTTGGTTCCACAAGCTTGTACAGTAGCTCCGTATAGTCGTAACAATAAAGGCATCACAACTTAACGATAGGAACCATAACCAACTAGTATGATTTCCTCGATCCAAACAACTTCTTTCGTAATATTAGATATCACAAAAGACATAAGTTATGTAATGGAATCTACCGTTTTCTCATATCCTTTGTAACTTACTGAGCTCCCACTACAAATAAATGTGAACCCTAACATAGACATTCTATTATAAGATACAAATTAAGAATCTGAACTAGTAAATTCGTCACTACGGAATTTACCTCCTCCATGAACTAAAATATATCTTTAGTGTTTTCCAAGTACTTAAGAATATACTTCAATTCTATCAACCATTCCCAAACTTGGATTGGAGTGATATTTACTCGTAACACTTTACAGTTTACGCAATATCAAGTCTTGTACATAATATAACAAATATGAAGTTACTATAACTTAGTATACAAATTTGTTATGCAACTAGAGTTTCTTGAACACCTTCAAAACTACTCTTATGTACAATCTAAGGAATATGTCGAGTAATCTATTTGTACTATCATTATAGCTACAAATTTACAAGCTACAAAAAACATGTTCCATACGGAGAACATTAATATAACTAGACTTTAATTAATATCACAACACACATATCATCAATAATGATATTCAAGTCATCATTATTGCTGTCACAGAAAAGTATATGTGTTCCCACTATTCTTCTGCAATCATAAGGTTCATCCACATTCTAAATGAAATCTAACTCTTTAATCTTATTTGAATTTGACAAAATAATTCTAAGAAATTTACTTAAAAATCCACAAGTGGATTATCAAGTATGCACATATTACTCATATCAATAGATCAGAATCATCAATATTGTAATACAATGTGCTATAATGACTAGCATAATACAACGAGACTAAAGCACAATAATTGGTAAAAGGACTTCATCATAACTAACACTTTGGCTTTGATGATATCTTTTAGAAACCAATATAGCTAGAAAAGTTCATTACATTTTTCTATTAACTTCAACCTTTATCTCGGAGATTAATATCCAGATTAAGCTAAAGTATATGGAGTCTCATTATTATGCTTTGCATTATATAGTTTCTTGGAGTCGATGTCAAATATATCATTTTTTTGTAGGATCAGTTAATTGATCATTATCTCAAATACACAAACAACTTTTGTGCTTCCAAAAAGATATCCCTATATTCTTTTAAAGAATGAGATACACTACTAGACTTTCAAAGATCTTGTGTGATGACTCATCTCGGACCTTATTGAATAGATTCATTACTTTGGTCTAGGTGATTTTATAGCTTTAGAGGATACATCCTCAAATTCTTTTTAATTAGAAAGTAACATCTTCTTGAACAAAACCTTTCTTCAAGAAAGATTACAATATAATAGATCAATAGACATTGATCATTAAATAAAAATTATATCCTACAAAACTAGGATATACTATAAAATTACTTTTAACCGAAACTCCCATTAGTCCTTTAAAAAACTTTTCAATAAAAGTAGGACAAACCAAAATTAACACATTTAATACTTGGTTGCCATCCAACTTATATCAAATATAAAGTTCTAGCAATAATAGGTAGTTACTATTCAATATAATATTAAATTAAGGAAAGCATGACTCACAAATAAATAGAATGATTAGTTAAAATAATCAACATATGTACTATGTCCAACAAAGTACGGTTCTTCACTAAAAAACCCCCATTTAACTGCAGTACATCAGACATTGTTAATTTCGATACTATATCAAAAAAATTTGGGATACTTAAACAAAATAGTACTTAAATATTTTACCTTCATGATCCGATCATAATGCACTAATATTATTTTCCTATATGAGCCTATTATGAAATAGCTCCATATACATCAACATGTACTAATCCAAATAACCTAATAGTTTTAATCCTTTATCAAACAAAGGATGACTTAGTTATCATTCCAATAAATCAGATGTATACGTTGATCAAACCACAAACCAACCTAATCATCATCTTATTATTAGAAAAACCTAATCATGTAGAAACTACAATTAATTTGGATTATTTGAGTAATCTTAGAATTTGGTGGATGGTTATATGGTTGACAATATGTTTGCAATACATTCTTTCGTCCATATTAAGACAATAAAGACTACACCATAATGCGCTTATACAAGCTTTAGGAATATACATTTTATTCCTAATATCATTTAGGTATAATCTTTAAAATACAAAATATATCCAGAAGGCATCCAAACAAATTGTCTTTAGCTAACGCAACAACCTTTGTTTCATTTGCTAACATTGAAAATATTCCACGCTTCCAAAAGCACACTACTGAGATTAAGATTCTATCCTCGAACACATTCACTAATGTTTCACTAGAATCCATAAAGTAGTACCAATCACAATGAAAGAAGATTTATAATTCATAGTAGCTTTACAACCTTGACATTCAAGCTATAAAGATACTTTGGACTAAAACCTCTCTTAATGTCCGGTTTTAAGGGTATGAAAACATCATTTACACATGCCTATTTAATCCTTAATATTCTTCTTAGATATGCTCCGACTGGCTAATAGAAATCATCTCTATTTGCCTTTCTTCTTTGCATTATCACTAACCAAAGAGGAAATACGAATATGAGAATGAATTCTATTTATATCTAATATCATGCATTAAATATGCTTACCACAAAACCATTTGCTAGTTTAAAATTATATTCTTTACATCTTGCATACCCTTATGCAAACTATGAAAGAATACAAATCCTTAGCATATTTAATTTGTTTTACTTATCAACCATAAGTACTACAACCTTTTATTTTGATACTTTATCAAGATAAAAAATAACGGAGCATATAATTCTAAGACTTTATTAAGTTTCTAAGAACCATTCTTAGATGACAACGTTAATCAAAAAGTTTGGTCCAGTTGCGCGATATAAAGTCTAGTTAATTAAAAACGACGAGTTCATTGTTGTAGCCATAAACGTATGCAGAAAATAAGATCGCTAGTTGACATAAACTTGTTAAAATTTTTAATTTGGTCTTTAATTAAATGATACCTCTTACTAATTTTATCGATTCCCACACTTCTTAAATGATATCATGAATCTAATTAAAGATTCATTAGTAGGTGACCATAGTTCTCTGTAATATGAATAGCCCTCAGCTTTGGTGCATTATTGAAATATACATACAAAAAGTTAGCAACGATTACTATCTATATCACTATATAGGATATGGCCATTTTGCCCCTAAATCATCGTAACCTCAGCTTTGGTGCATTATTGGAAACGTGATCTAGTTAGATTACACCCACCGTCATAGTGTTACGACAATTTGAATCCCGGACCTTATCTTTGGTGCGTTATTGGCCTCGTGATATTGGAATAACACAACATCACTATGCTTGCTAGGTAAACATAATACTTTCATGAAATATGTCTTCCTACCTTTGGGTTAGCCAAGACATACCCAATCGAGCAAATATAACCTAGGATAGTAGAGGGCAACGATAAACATTTTTACCGCTTTACAATCTAATATATTTACACGTAGGAAGATTTTGAATTTAATTAGGCCTCACTTTGCACATTAGTTCATTTACAAGCATACATCACATATAAGCAAATAAATAAACATACATGCAAAATCAAATATCATGGTGGATCATGGACTTTGACGATGAATCAAATCAAGACAAAACTAAAACTTAAACAAGCACATCTTCATGTCTTCTTTGGTCTTGTCTTCTTGATTTTTCTCTCCAAAGCACCTTCAACTCCTTGAAATTCTCCAATGGTCTTCTTGCAAACTTCTTGTAGAAATTACATATATTATGTCTCACTACAAATTTATCTCAATTGCAAGAAAATAAAATGAGACTTATGTCTCAATTACATACTAATGAATGATATAATTAGTTACAACGTCATCTAATGAAATTATAACTAATTAACCATTCATTAACCAAGTCCATGATCAAATTCACCATTTATCATCCAACATCACTATGTAAGATAAAACTCATAAAGCATAGGATATGCATCATATACATAAATAATGATACTAAACAAGCAAGCTAACACAAACTAATGTATCCAATGCATTAAATAAATAAAAGACATGTTTGCAATAAGTTTCATATCTTGAGATTTTAGCATCTCATGTTAAACAACACAAAAGAACTAGATAAAACTAATCTTAAGTCCATACTTGTTCAATAAGGCCAAATGCAAATCCTTTATTAATTTTATGCCCAATTTGAGTTCCAAGGCTCATTTTAATCTTCACTAAGAAAAATAATCTCATCTAATCTTATTAGACTAAAGCCCCCTGGTTTTTAAGCCCGTTGGACTTAACCAAAATCAAACCAATTAGTCATTGCTTTCAATTTATGACCCATCATAAATCTGCTGCACATATACCAAATGTTTTGACTCGTTTAGCCTATCCACATTTCTCCAAAAATTCGGAAATTTTCCAGAGATGTAGCTCTTCAAGTGTAGATAGTTTTAGAATCAAACGGAACTCAATTTGGAGTTAAATTGACTAAGTTATGCCTCTTAGAACACAACTGCACAAACTGTCCAGCTTTACGCAAGAATCAGTGAACTTACTGATTTTGATTTTTTCGAAACCCTTAGCCACGAAATTAGGAGATGCATATTAGAGGATGAAATGTTATACTATCTCTATAGCATAACATATTCAAAAATCAGCCAAATCTAACAACATATACTATGCCAAAACAGTCACGCAAAAACAGTGGACATAAATATTTTCAGAAATGTTGAAACTCTTTCCTTGTTCTTTTGTGCTCAAGACTTTAGAAACTTTAAGCAAACACATATGTAATCACATGAACATCGAGTCCTTGCTCTGATACCACTTGAAGGATCTCATATATTTAGAGTTATGAATATTATCTAGCTAAGAATTGACCAGAAGCGAAACATGACATTCAAAAATTTATGGAATTCAAAGCATAATGTTCATATGAAACTCTAATCTTGATATCATGTGATTAACATATGCAAAACATATATATAGCAAGTATATATATTGACAAGAGATAGTAGAAGAGTATACCTCTTGCAGACATCTCATGGAAGCCATAGATCTGAATTTTTTGCACACTTGATGGAAGACACTTCCTCTTGAAAACACAAGAACTCTAGTCCGTCCACACGAGCAAAGAATGGCTTCTCCATTTCCGTGCTTGTTTTGTGCTAGATAACCATGGAAGATTCATGAGCTTGTTTGTGAGGAAGAAAGCAAAACCATTTCCTTCTTCTCCCTTTCTTTGGCTGCGTTTTTATGAACAAGAAGAGAAGACAAGTTCATCTAGTTCATCTTCATTTTTCTGCCATGGTTCTCTCAAAATGATGAAGAAGAAAATAATTTTTCTTCTCTTTCTTCTTGCTGCATTTTTCCTCTTGTTTTTCAGCCATGGAGGCTTAGCAAAAAGAAGAAGACAACTCTTCTTCTCTTTTGTTTTTCATCCGTGTAGGAGCAAGAGACAAGAAGACAAGTCTCCTCATTTTATTTTTCTTGTCTCTATTGGATGAAGAGAAAGAAGACAAGTCTTCCTTATATTTTGTAGGCTTGTCTCTCTTTTGAAATAAAAAAGAAGACAATCTTTCTTGAATTAAGGTTGTGTTGTTTTGTCTCTTTGTTAGAAAAGAAAAGATGACAACTTTGTCATCTTTTGTTGCTTTTATTGTAGTATTTTTTCACTAATGTATTTAAATATTCAACATAATCACAATTAGTTGAAATTATGAAAACAACATTTTCATATTTTCACATTAGCCCCAACACTTAATAATAATTGCATATTGACCCCCAATAACTTTTAAAATGTCATACACCATTGTTAACTCCTTAACAATTACACAATTGTTAACTCCTTAACAATATAAGAGAAACAAAATATAATTGTTAACACTTTAACAATTCAAGAGAAACTAAACGCAATTATTAACACTTTAATAATTCAAGAGAAACTAAATGCAATTGTTAACACTTTAACAATTCAAGAGAAAATAAACGCAATTATTAACACTTTAACAATTTAAGAGAAACTAAACGCAATTGTTAACACTTTAACGATTCAAGAAAAAATAAACGCAATTGTTAACACTTTAACAATTTAAGAGAAACTAAATCAAGCTCAGTAGAAAAACCATTCATCATGCTCTATTGTGTGTGACTTTCTAGATTCACTACTATATAGCACTGAAGATACGTTGAACACTTTCAATGTTAATCGAGCTATTCGATTTGTTTAGAGAATGTCTCCCGTCATTCTCAAAACACCTTCAGAGTTCTTGAGTGACGTTCTAGCTACCAACGTATCAAGACAGTTTATAAAGCAATGAAGTCTTATTCAAGTGAATCTATTTATGGTCGCCGATTATCGTGCAATCCAATCCTTCCATTAATTGTCCCGTCAAGCAAGAACCATAATACAATTAAGTTCATCAACTTGATACTATGCATAGATCTTATTGGTGTAATGAGAGATGACACATGG
The DNA here is from genome assembly GCA_037974665.1 of Ehretia macrophylla. Classification (NCBI taxonomy): domain Eukaryota; kingdom Viridiplantae; phylum Streptophyta; class Magnoliopsida; order Boraginales; family Ehretiaceae; genus Ehretia; species Ehretia macrophylla. Next base: position 67,766,742 of record CM075771.1, on the reverse strand, counting down.
AAAACCCTTTCTCCATCATTCATACCTTGGCCAAGGATTTCCTCATTAAACAATCAATTTTAGATCGCATAGGACATCGCCTCATGCCGCAGGTTAACGGATCCTCTCTTGACCGTTACTTGTCAATCACTATACCAGACGAATGAAATTGTGAGAGAACGTATCTTATCTCGTTTGTCGAAACAATCATTGTCCAATACATATGACAACCGTAATGTCTCAAGTCTAAGGATTACATGCACAATCGCAACGATTAACAAAGTATTAATCCAAAGTCATGTAATTTGTTATTCACGTCACATTCAATGATCTATTCAATTAAAAGTCATCCACATGTTTGTTAGTCGCATCGCTATGCTGTTATGGCACGTGGCTCACCATTCTTTATCATTAACATCTCTATGTTAATTAAAGGTAACAACACATGTGATAGTCCGTAATTGATTATTAAAGTCCCGATCAAATACTCTAAGGACTATGAACACTTTAAGTATTTATCATATTAAGGAAATACGCCAACATATTCTAAATATTTTTAGAATATATTTTTCTAATAAAAATACTAGGGACTCATTCATACACGTAAACAAGGAGAATATGAATGTCCTAATTATGTCAATATGTAAACGAACATATAAACACTAATGTCATAAATAAATGTTAAAATTCCCCAATATGTAGCATTAGGGCATATCTCTAACAATCCGGGCACATTTGGACTTTAGATTAGGTATCCATGGGGCATGGAAGCACTATTGGTGCTTTCGTTGCTTTAAATTGGGGCCCGGTTAGGGTAGTTGTAGTTAAAATCCACTCTGGGCCTTCACGATCTTTTGTTTCCAAAGCGGGTTTTCAAGGCTTGGATAGGTGTCTTTTGGTATCCTTAGGAATGTAGTAAGATTGGTTTATAGAATTGATGCCTTGATTTTCATTTAGAAGAAGAATTGTCTAACGATTAAAGGGAAAAAAGTGAGAATTTGATGCTTTTGTGTTTATATGAACTTGTAGATGCTTGTTAGGTGTTTATATGCATGCTAAAGATATGTTTAAGCTATCTATAGAGTTTTGTGGAAAATATGATATTTGCCTCTTTTGTGATTATGTAGCTATTTCATGTATATTGGCTTATATTGTGATTAATTGCGAGGGCGGCTTACTTTGTCGTCCCTCTAATGTGACATTTGAAACTCTTGGCTCTCGTGAACTTGTTTCGGGGTTGCGCAACCTATTCGGGCATGATAATGTCGAGTAATAGGGGCGGCATCGGGCTTGCTGTATGCCCTCAGTTACCATGGTTTCCCAATCCCTTTCTCGCTAAGACATACTCCCTACCCCAGAGGCATAGTTCACCTCGTTGGGGCATACGGACTTACCTCAGAAGATATGGGTTGTAAGATCGGGGTACATCCGGAGTACCCCATTTGGAGGAATAAGGGGTTGTCGGCACTTGTTTGAAGATATTGGCTCGTGGTTCGTGATTGAAGACAAAAGTGGAACCGTATCTTTTTTATACATGGCTAAGTACTTGTCTAATTAGCTTTGTTATTTTGTGTTGTATATGTTATTATTTTTTGTTGCATCTTATGAAAGCATTCCCCAGTATGCTGCATCACTTCTTCACTTAGTAACTTTGGTTACACATTCCTCGTTTTAACACGTTACAGGTGCAGTTAGAACAACTACCTTGAGTGTTGTGTTACTGGTTGCTTATCTTTCTGAGGTTGAATGTCTTTGAAGATGTGTATTATTTTGAGACCTTTGAGCCCCTGTATGTATTAATGATAAACTTTGTTGGTTGTAATTAAAGTTGTAGTCTTGAATAGTTAGTGGCATAGTTGGTATGTAATAACTAAAGATAGACTTTACTGTCTTTTGATTGCATGCTTGTGAGACAAGTTGGTGGACTTATCATATAAGTAAAGCTTGATTGATAATGTAGAGTGGTATGATAAGCGGATTAAAAAGATAGAATTTTAATGGTTTTAACTTTGCATGCTTCTGTGTTATGTTGTTGGGTTCCAAGGCTCATATGGCCTTGAGGAGTTCGTAGTGTGTGATGGCATTGGAGGATGGGATTGTATCTTGGAGTTGGATTGTGGTTTTGAGGATAAATTACTGCTTGTAGGTGAACTGATAGCCCTATAAACAGGAGAGACTCCGTCCGTTTTTCCTCATTTTTCGTGACTTGGGTATTGGGTTCGGGAACTTCGGTCTTGAGAGGGATCGGAGTGTTACACTAGCTTCATACCTCCGTTCTGTTTTCCACAATCCCTGCCTTTTTCTGCTTCTTTGCTCTTTCGGGCTCATCGCACCCTTCGCGAACTTCCACCCACTGCTTAGGTATGCTCATTTGTCCCTCTTTCCAACATGGTCAGGTCTCCCCAGTCAAGTGCCGCCGGTGAGTCCAACGACGGACCTAGGGGAGCCCCTAACACCCCCAAGAAATTCTAAACCCATCGCTGCCACCCCAATTTCTCAGACTCCTCCTCCCACTAGGGGTGTTAGAAAGAGCTCCAAGAAACCTGCCACTAGCATTAGGTCTTCTTTCCATAGCTTTGCCGCAACACCAACGGGTCTCGCTAGAATCGATGACCTTTTAGTTTTCGGAACTGAACGTAAAACCTGTACCTCTCTTGGGAAGTCCATTACCGACCTTTGGGGTATTGGAGCCATCCCCCATAACTTCGAGGTCTGTATTCCAAACGATGGTACATCGGCGTCCGCTTATAGTCCAGCAAAGGAGAAGTTACCTTTTACTATGTGCAGTTCCTTATAGGTCGCCTGCCTTTCCCCCCTTACCTAGTGGAAATTATCTCCAAATCAATCCTACCTAGGATACTCCCAACAGTTGGAGGTTGATGGTAGGTTTTTATGTTTTGTTGAAGGAGTTGGCTTACACACCCACCTCCAAGCTCTTTCTTTCCTATCACCAACTTAAAACCACTGATAAATCCTCAGGCTGGCACTATTTTCCTACCCGCCATCATCCCTTAATTGCTGATGTCCCTGATAATTCCAAGAACTGGAGCAACAAGTTTTTATTTGTGAAATCCCCCATGGGATGGGAGGTCCAGAGCATCTGGGCTATCCCTCCTGAAACAGTCAAGGACCCTCCTACCCTTGATGAGATTGAGAAATCGGTTATCGAGGAGCTCAAGAGAGTCATTCATGTTAGATGTGATATTCTTCTTACCTCTAAGAGGATAGCCACTAGTGACTTGTTTCCATGACCCACAGAGCTGAGGGTCATAGTTCCTCATTTACCCCTCACGAATCGTAACACTAGGGCTAAAGGGAGACCCTCACTTGCCTTTCCTCCAGCTGCCCAGAACCTTGAGAAATTCGGCCCTACATCCACCAACACGTCATCCGGTACCGAGGGTTAGGCTTTACTCCTGCGCCTATCTTTACTTTTTCCCTTGTTTATGCGACTCATGATATCTCTATTTGATTCTTCTTTGTGCAGATAACATGAAGATCTAGGAGATCATTACTTCTGCCATAGGCGAACGGGTGACCCGAAGGCGCTTGGTTAAAGCCTTTGGTCAACCTACTTCGAAGAAGCAGAAAGTGGCATCCCCTGCCAATGACGAGGAAGTACAAATCCTCGAGGAGCTACCCGCTCCTACCCTGAAGATCTCAGGTCCTGCCGAAGGGCCCCTGGCTTCCACTCCATGTAGCCCTGGCTTCTCCACTATCGAGCCCTCAAAAGCTGGGGAGACTGCCCCCACATCTCTTCTTGAAGCATCACCAATCAAGTCCCGTAGGCGCTTGCCATCTCTGCCTCCATTTCCTCCTAAAATCGGGGCCTCACTCAACTCTCTTCCCGTTGACGTGCTGCTAGAAGAGCAGCGTCGTCCCCTCGACAAAGCTTATCACGTTAACATCTCTCGTCTATGGAAGCACGGTAGGTCCGTCCTTCTTGGCCCCTCCCTTGGCTTTGACAACGAAATCGAGATTGACGACGGGCAAGGTGGTACTACCCGTGTTTCAACTCATCGCCTTACTGCGATCAGGGCTGACCAAGAAGTTAAGAAAGCCTTTTATGAGGTAATTTGTCTTATTTCTTTTCTTCCTTGTTGATTATTTCTTTTTGTTAATGCTCTGATTTCTTATTTCCAGAGTTGGCTAGACTTGAACTACTTCCACGAGATGTTCCACAAGGCCTTGGTGGCTTATGAGAGATTTGAGATCAGCTCTTCCTTAGCAGTGCTTAAAGCCGAGAAGAAGCCCGATGCTAATAAGCGGCTCCTCGAGGAGCATCATCTAGCCTGCGATAAGGCCTTTGACAACGACCTGGGTACCTTTGACAAAATGGAAGCCCTCATTGACAAGCATAGCACCGCCATCTAGAAGGCTAGACTTTACCAAACTCTTTCCGGGGACATCCTTACTGTGGTGCTCAGGTCACAGTTTTCGGAGGCTCAAGAGACTTGTCGCCGAATCCTTGCCAAAAGGGAGCAAGCCATCCAAGCTTGTGAGAAGCTTGAGAAGGACTTGAAGGGGACCTCTGCCCAAGCTACTGATGTTCAAGCCAAATATGATCAACTAGTGCATGTCGTCGGTCCACGAGAAGAAGCTGCCATTGCAGCCTATAAAAAGAGTGAAACTTTCAAGGTTCTGCTGGGGGAACTACTTTGCCCTGCTATTGCTAAAGCTGAGTACGAAGCAGGTTTCCCTTATTAAGGATGTGCAAGCTCGTTTGTAAGGCTAGGAATTCAAATAGACTTGTTAGACCTCCTTGGCGAAGCCCCTCCTGATCCAAAGATTAATCTTTAATTCAACAAGTATCGCAGACACAAGCAGCGGAGCTCAGGCCTGACTGGGCCTATTTGATGCATAATCCAGCTTTTCTTTTTTGCTTTTGAAGTTTGTAAGCCAGGGGATTTGATCTACTTTTGTACAGCTCCCTCCGTGTTTAATGAAATTTTCTCTTAAGAGCTCTTTTGTCTGTTACTATGCAAACTAATTTTCAAGTTTGTCTTGTTTTTTTGTTGGGTTATTTCCCCTTTGATGCCTCTTGCTTTTTTTTTTTTTTTTTGCATCTTACCCTTGTCCTGGCTCCGCTTTATACATGCTGCGTATTTGAAACCTTCAATTCCTTTAAGCATTGTTTCATTAGACCTCTTAGCCCCCTTAAGGGACAACCCTGTTGGGAGGATAATGACCACCTTCTTTAATGGGCGTAGTTTTTCTAGGTACGGAGCTTTAAGGTTGCTTCAACATTAGACTCTTCAGAATGAGCCCCTTAACCATAATACAAAGGCAAAGTCAAATTCTTAGGAGGAAAACAAAGCTTTTATTACCCAAAAAAACATTACATAGACTACTATCGAATGTTGTTGATTCACTAACATTATTCTTGGAATATTACATGAAATATTTCTTAAGGTGTTTGACATTCCATGCATTAGATAATTTCTTTCCACTAGGTTCTTCGAGCCTGAAGACTCCAGGTCTGACATCCTTCAATGCCAAGTAGGGGCTCTCCCAGTTTGGCCCCAACTTTCCTTGCCCAGGTTGGGGCTTGAAGATGGCCTTCCTGAGTACCTAATCACCTTCTCGGATGTTCTTGGGTCGAACCTTCTTGGCAAAAGACCTGGCCATGGCTTTTTTTTCCTCCAACATTTTTATCTGCAACTTCTATCTAAATTCATCCATCAAATCAAGGTCCTCTCGAAGCCCTTGATCATTTATTTCGTCTTCATAAAGCTAAATACGGCTACTTGGAGCAGCAATTTTTACTTGGAGTACTACCTCCGTACCAACGTTGGCGAAAACGGGGTCTCCCCTGTTACGGAGCTCGGAGTTGTCCTGTGAGCCCACAAGACTTCTGGTAGTATGTCCACCCATAGCCCTTTTGTATGCCCCAGCTTGGTTTTGATGCCCTGCAAAATAGCTCGGTTAGTTACCTCAACCTGCCCATTAGCTTGGGGATGAGATAAAGAAACAAATTTCAATTTAATTCCCAGCTCTTCGCATTTGCCACGAAAGTAGTTAGAATCAAATTGTCTGCCATGGTCCGTGACCAGGGCTCAGGGTGCCCCAAAACGACATACCACCGACTTCCATTCAAAGTTCCAGGCTGCTCCCTCAAAGATTCTAGGGACAGCCTTGACCTCCACCCACTTTGTGAAGTAATTAACCGCCACAAAGGCTCAGAGGTAGGGGTCCCAAGATGTCCAACCCACACTAGGCAAAGGGCCAAGGCTGATCATATAAGCCAGCTCTATTGCCGGCTGTCGAGGTATCCTGGAAAACCTCTGGTAGGTGTCGCATTTCTTTACCATCTCCAATGCATCCTTCTGCATGGTAGGCCAATAATATCCCTATCGGAGGGTCTTCTGGGCTAATGCCCTGCCCCCCGGGTGATTTCCACAAACCTCCTCATGTATCTCTCGGAGGACATAGCTGCCTTCATCTTGATTTATGCACTTCAACAGTGGCCAAGTATAGGCCCGCTTGTATAGCTGCCCTCTAAGCATGATGACCTTTGAGGCGCAGCGCTCCACACTCCAGGCTTTAGCCCAGTCACAAGAGAGATCACCCTGCTCTAGGTATGCTTTAATTGGTTGCATCCAACCTTCCCGCACAGTCACGGCTGCGACCTCCAGAGATGGGGATTGTATAAACAGGATCTTTACCTCGTTCACCTTTATAACTGCTGGCCCAGAAGAACTTATAGCCAATCTCGCGAGAAAATATGCTCTCTCATTTTCAGATCAATGAACCTGGAAAATATGGAAATGCTCCAGTCCCTGGACCAATCCCTTAACTTTGTTAAGGTAGGCCAACATCGTTACATCTTTTGCCTCATATTCATCCATCACCTGATTCACGACCAATTGCAAGTCTGTAACCACGTCTACTTTCCTTGCTCTAAGTGAGATAACCATTTTAAGACCTGCTATTAGTACTTCATAATCGGCTTCATTGTTAGAAGCTGGGAACAAGAACTTGAGTGAGTATTGACTCTCTACTCCCTCAGGGCTGGTGATTATAATTCCAGCTCCATTCCCTTGCCTCCCAGAGGCCCGTTGACTTACACCTTCCGCGGGGCACCATTTTCCTCCACCTGGTCCCCTGTGCACTCTACTACAAAGTCTGCCAGGGCTTGAGCCTTAATGGTTGTGCGAGGCCGATAAATAATATCATACTGACTAAACTCCATAACCCATTTTAGTAAGCACCTTGAAACCTCTGGTCTCTGCAACACTTGTCCTAGGGGCATATCCGTCATGACCCGAATCATATGAGCATCAAAGTAATGTCTAAGCTTTCGTGTCGCAGTTAAGAGAGCCAACGTCATCCTCTCCAATGTCGAGTACCTGAGTTTCGGCCCCCGTAGGATCTTACTCATATAGTATACGGGCTTTTGGAGCTGATCCTCCTCTCTTATCAAAGCCGCTACTACTGCTTTACTTGAACTAGCAAGGTATAAGGTCAGGACTTTTCCTTTTTTCGGTCTTGACAAGAGCGGGGGTGAGGTAAGGTACTTTTTCACTTTCTCAAAGGCCTCTTGGCATTGCTCGGTCCACTTAAATTTTTTCAGATTTCTTAACACCTTGAAAAATAAAGCACACTTATCTGGATTCACCTCTATACCACAGCTGGTGACCATGAAGCCCAAAAACTTGTCTGCCTTGACACCGAATGCACATTTCTCTGGGTTGAGTTTGATCCCAAATCATTCTAGGTTAGCAAAGGTTTTTGCTAGATTTGCCACGTGAGTTTTGAAAGCTTTTAAAAGAGTTTAACCCTCACCTTAGCTTATTGATGGATGAAAATGCACAAATGCTCTTGAAATCGTACAAAAGGTCTTATTTCCTTGCTTTGGCCGAGTGGTATCTTGATTTCCTTTAAATCCCAGCTTAGTTAGCTTATGTTTAGTGTGTGCATGTGATTAGAACAAAAAGAAATGGAAGAAAACTATCAAAACTTTACCTAGGCCGAAAATGAGAGGTTTGAGAGCTTGTGTGAGTTTTCTAGCTATGTTGCTTGCTTGTGCTTGCTATGGCAGAGCTTGGGAGAGTTTTAAAGAGTTGTTAGGAGTCTTGAATGCTCAAGAGGCAGCTAGAACCGAAATGGAGAGAGAATGGGAGAGTTGAGAGGCAAAATGAGAGTTTGAAGAGTTGTTTGAGTGTTTGCATGTGTGTATGTCGGTTTTGGTGCCTAGAGTCTGAATTTTTTTGTTGTTTTGAGTGTTATTTGAATTTTAGTAGTGTGTGGGGTGTATTGCACGAAAAATGGAGAGGCTTGGGTAGTGTGTAGGTGTATTTTTTAAAGCTTTGTGTCTTGTGTTGTGTCATAATTTGTCTAGATTGTTTTTGTTTTGTCTATCCTAGGTAGCATGGTGTCTTGTGTTGTCATAGAAATGTTGGGAAATTAGGGAATCTAGGTAGAATAAAATATAGGAATGTTTGTTGATGAGTTTGAATTATGAATAGAATAATAGATAGTGGGAAATGTAGGAATAGTTTAGTGTTATTTTATTGTTAGTGGAGTTTGTAGAGAATTTGAATTAGGAATATAATATTGGTTAGTGGATTGTGTAGGATTATTTAATAGTCTAGTGTTTTGTGTAGGATTCTTTGTTGATTAGCGTGCGGGCACGCTTTCTTAGGTCTACAGCACGCACTACAAAACACCATATATAAATCAATACGGGACACAAATCACGAGGTAGACACGAACTACGAGGTAAGGCACGTACTACAAGATAAATGCACGAATCCCAATACAAATGCATGCAACCCTAGATGAATGCACCTAAACCAATGCAAGGCACGTAATTCAATGCAATACACGTAAATCGATGTACGACTCTTAAACCTAGGTTAGGGCACGCAAGTCGAGGATTAGGGCACACAATTCTAGGTCAAGACATGAATGACGAGGCATGCACGAAAACCAAGACAGGACATATAATCCAAGGTCAGTCATATAATTCTGGATTTATGGCACGCAAATTGAGATAAGACACGTTATTCAGGGTCGGACCTCACAATGTATATCTCACAGTAAGATTGAATTAAAGATGAGTACAATAAACTCTCTCTAAGAGTGAATATATACAATTCAAAGCTCTTGAACGCTCAATTGATTTGCAAGATAAAGCTCAATGAAATGGTTTAGCAAATGTGTTTTGATGATATAAATGTTGTAGAGTAAATTCTTGTGCTTGGAAGAGGTGTTTTTAGCATTGGGGGTATTTGAAAATATCTAGAAAAATTTTGCAAATGATATAAAACAACTATATTTTCAAACAGATAGGCAAACAGGTCATGATGTCTGGACGTGATAACACAACCTAGTATCAATTCTGGATACTCGGCAAAGGGCTCATCGCGACCATCCATTCGTGTTAACACGACTGGGTATCAAGCCCGGACAAACCTTCACCCCACTGCCTTGTGGGGCGGACGTGGTATCCGGTCTTGATATCACAACCAGATATCAAGATCGGGTCACACAAAAAGCTTTTCAATGTTTGTTTGTCAATGTTGCGATAAAATCTTTGAAAACATCGAATGTGCCTCTCATGTATGACTAACTGAGATCGAATAAACTTTGTACAAGCCATGACTAGTCATCATAAATCATTTGATTTAGATTTAGTTATCATCAAAATATGAGATCAAAGCCTTTAGGCTAAGAATCTCCCCCTTTTTGATGATGACAAAATCTAACATATATAATCATATTTCATTTGAAGGTGAAGCATGAAAAGACACGTGAGCCCAAACAATTCAAAGATAAACTCATTAAGCTCATGTTTGCTTACATATGTAAGGATGCTACCCCTTATGTCGCCATTTCTCCACTTATGACTTCCTTTTCAATTTTCAAGATCTCGTCTTGAATCTTCACATAGGATATTTGGACTTTGTCATTTGAAAAGCTTGGACTTGATCGTATTCAAAGACTTGGAGCTTGATCATACTTTCTTGACTTTTGAAAACATCGAATGTGCCGATCATGTATGACAAATTGAGATCGAATAAACTTTGTACAAGTCATGATTAGTCATCATAAATCATTTGATTGAGATTTAGTTATCATCAAAATATGAGATCAACGCCTTTAGGCTAACACTGCGTTTATTACAGCCGAGGCACTTACTGTTACAAAGTAATATCATTCGAACTCAAGAACGCAGGGGCAACTTATCAGCAGATGGTGGATAAGGTGTTCGAGGATCAAATTGGTAGAAACATGGAGATATATGTAGACGACATGCTAGTAAAAAGCAAGAGGATTCAAACTCATGTGGAGGACTTGGTCGAGGCTTTCGCCACAATGGCCGAGGTCGTAATCAAGTTGAATCCAGAGTTATGTGCCTTCGGAGTACAAGCAGGAACATTTATTGACTTTATGGTTACCCGGCGGGGGATAAAGGCTAATCTAGAGAAGGCTCAAGCTATTCTCGAACTTAAGCCCCCGACTTGTGCGAAAGAGGTTCAAAAATTGGCTATGAAAGTGGTCGCCTTAAGCCGATTCATGTCTCTGTCGACCAATAGGTATGCACATTTCTTCAAAACATTGAGGAATCCAAAAGATTTCACATGGACGGACGATTGTCAGACCGCATTTGATGGATTGAAGCAGTATTTGAGCTCACCCCATTTGTTATCCCGACCTAAGGGGGGAGAAGCCCTATACCTGTACTTAGCCACCTCGGCAACATCAGTTGTGGCAACACTAATAAGAGAAGAGGGCAAAATGGAGAAACTAGTGTACCATATGAGCAAGATACTCCGTCGGGCAGAGCTGAGGCATCCAACAATTGAACGTATAGCTTTGACATTAATAACAGCATCGAGGAAACTCCGGCACAACCATACATGTGATAACGGACATGCCACTTCGGCAGGTCTAGCATAGGCCCAAAACCTCGGGTAGACTGTTGAAGTAGTCAGTAGAGCTTAGTCAGTTTGATATAGCATATTCGCTCAGAACAGCTATCAAAGCACAGGCCTTAGCAGATTTCATAGTAGAATGCATGGGTGAGTCAAGCCATGAGGATAAGCTAGTTTGGACGGTTTTTGTAAATAGAGCCTTAGGGAAGTAAGGCAGTGGAGCTGCGATAGTAATCCGAAGTCGAGAGGGTGACGAAATGCAATATTCTCTAAAGTTCCAATTCCCAGCATCCAACAATGAAGCAGAGTACAAGGCACTGGTTGCAGGATTTAGAACAACGCAGGCCCTAGGGGCACGGTCCATAAAGGTCAAGACCGATTCCCAGTTGATTACGAAACAGGTGACTAGGAGTTCGAGGCTTGAGATCGGGTCATAGCAGCATATTTGTCCAAAGTTAGAGATCTTGTTGCCTGATTTGAACAATTCACCATTTAGCAAATGCCTCGAGCAGAGAATGAGCAGGCAGATGCACTCTTCAAGTTGGGAGTGAGGACCTCAAAATCCTCGATTGTTCATGTAGAAGAGGTCGCAGGTCCAAGTGTGGCTCTCAAAGGAAAGGAGGTAGCCATAGTAGAGCAAAATATCTCTTGGACTCAGCCTATCATTGACTTTCTGGAGAAGGGAGAGCTACCCTCGGATAAGGAAGAGGCAAAAAAAATTGAGCATCGATCCTCGAGATTTGTCATCCTCAGGGGTAACTTTACAAGCGGTCTTTTACTTGGCCATTGTTGAAGTGTATTAGCCAGAAGGAAAGATAGTATGTGCTTCGGGAAATTCACAAGGGAATTTGTGGTAACTATATTGGAGCCCGGGCCCTGGCTCGAAAATTCTTGAGACAGGGGTATTATTGGCCAATATTGCACACTGATGCTTTGATTCTAGTCAGGAGGTGTGATACTTGTCAGAGGTTTTCTAGAATTCTGAAGAAGCCAGTCACGGATCTAACTGTCATCTTGAGCCCATTGTCGTTTGCGCAGTGGGGTCTAGATAGTTTAGGACCTCTACCCCCCAGTTCAGCACAGAGGAGATCAGTCTTCGTTGCAGTAGACTACTTCACCAAGTGGGTCGAGGCTGAGGCAGTAGCCAAGATAACAGATAAGGCAGCTTGGGGTTTTGTCTAGAAATCTATTATCTGTTGGTTCAGAATCCTAAGGTTTATCATTACAGACCACGAAAAATAGTTTGACTCCCATTATTTCAAGAAACAATGCGAAGAGCTCGGGATCTCTTTGCATTTTGCATATGTAGCCCATCCCCAAACAAATGGCCAAGTAGAGGTTACTAATAGAGCTATTTTACAAGGATTAAAGAAAAAGCTGACAGAAGCGAAGGGGCTATGGGCGGACGTTCTTCCCGAGGTCCTTTGGGCCCAGAGGATAACACCCAACATAGCCACGGGTGAGACCCCCTTTTGTCTAACTTTACGGCGAAGGTTGTTCCGCTTGTATAGATGGGCTCCCTAAGCCATAGAGTCAAAGAATATGAAGAAAAAGTGAATAACCAGGCTATTCGAGATGACCTAGACCTAGTTGAAGAATTCTGACAAAAAGCCCATATCAAAATATTGGCTGGAAAGAAGGCGATGGCTCACAACTTCTCTAAGCAAGTCAAGCCTCGAGCTATTAAAGAAGAAGACTTGGTGCTGAGAAAAGCCATTTTCAGCCTGATCCTACCCAGGAAAAACTTAGGCCAAACTTAGGCCTTATCAAGTCATCAAAGAAGTCATGCCAGAAACCTACAGGTTTGTCGAGGTCGGTGGGAAGGAGTTGAAGAATGCTTGGCACGCCGAGCATTTGAGAAAATACTATGTATGAACAATGTAATGTTTCTATATTCAATGTAAAAGGCTTCTTCCTCCTATGAACGTGTCTCACATATTGCTTTTGTCAAGAAATAAGAGGAAGGAGATGCCTCGGCATAAGCCTTCCTTAATACATTATAGGGATCAATATTTCCTAAAAGGCCTCAACAGGTATCCTACAGGAGCGTCTACCATGCCCCACAGGCTACAATAAAACTCCTACGGGAGCTTTACAACATTCTCGGGAGTCATTATCCTCCCAAAAAGGGCTGTGATGGGATTCCTACGAGGACTTACCATGCTCCACAAGCTACAACAAGACTCTTACAGGAGCTTAACAGCCACCTCGGGAGCCATTGTCCTCCTAAAAAGGGTCGTTATGGGATTCCTACGAGGACCTACCAAGCCCCACTATGGCTAAGGCGAGTACTCTATGAAAATTTACCAGCCCACCTCAAGGATCATAATCCCTCTAAAGGCCTCGATGGGTGTCCTACAGGAACCTACCATGCCCCCACCAACTTAAAATAAGTGCAACGAAATAGGCCTCAAGCCCACCTTAGCAACTACTATCTACCTTAATAAAAATATGGCTCTTACGGGAACTTGTTATACCACGCCATCCAAGTCAAAGGTATCCTTGAGGCTGAGGCTAGGCACTACCTTAACCCTCTAAAAAAACATGAATATGCAAAGAGGGTCGGGTCAGAAAGCAAAGGTAAATATACACAAAAGAATCAAACAATAAAAACATCTTCCATTAAAAAAGATAAGTTTTTTTACAAAGGCAAAGTAAGATAAACGGTACAAAGGCCTATGTCTATGCCATTGGAGCCTGCCCCTCTTCACCAGCCTCGGCAGACTCATAGGACTTGGGCTGGTTGACTTCAGTGTTGGCTTCATCCCCATGTTGCCTCTCGGCATTGTCACCATCTCCCTTACTCTCTTCTTTTTGCTCCGACTCGGAGTCTTCGGCAGTGAAGAGGCCGACACAAATGTAGAGCCTGTGCCTTGCTACATACCTATGAAGCCGGGATTGAGCTTCATTGGTGCTATTATCCCGAGCTAGCTCATAGCCCTCTTGAAGGTCTTCTTGTACTCCTCGCTGGCGCGGAACTCTGCAACAAATTGCTCGCAGGCCTTAGGGAACATGGCTTGAAGGTCTTTTAGTTTTTTCTTGGCTGCATCCTTCTCTTTCTCAACAGTGAGTTTGAATGTATTCTCCGCCGAGGCCTCGTCCATGGCCATCTTCGGTTTACCCTCGTATTCAGTCCAGAGATAGGCTAGGGCAGTGTTGTGGGCCTCAAGCATATGTTGATTTTGGACCTCAAGCTCACCATACCTGTAGTTGAGGGCATCGTAAAATTTTGAGAGCTTGTCTAGGCGTTCAATGGCTCCCTGAAGATACTTAGCACCCTGCAAATTGTAGAACTTAAAAAGTCAAATATCATAGCCGGAAGAAAAACAAAGCTAGAAAAGCAAGTGCTCAAAATATAAATAATACCTCTTGCACCTGATAGCTTGCACCCAGCTTCATTTGGGTACGATCCAGACCTCGGAGTTCCGCAGATTCCACTTCCTCATGATCTTGACCCCAAGGAGAGTGAGAAGGTAGAAAAGGTCTGGAGGATCTGGGGACTTATGGATGATGAACACAGGCTACCTGAGAAGCCACTTCATCTCCACGAACAGGTGACTCTGTCAAATCCACATGCTCAACAGGAGTCCTCTGAGTCTCCAGAAACTCATCCCCTGCAATGGCTACCACGTCGGCATCGCTCTGTGGTGGATCAGGCTCGTCAACCAACCTACGGCCTCGGATTTGACGAGTGCCACTTAAGAAAGCCCCTACCAACTTTCTTTTCTTTGGGCCTGAGGCCTCAGCCTTCTCAGCCTTGCGTTTAGCATGCTTGGCCTCCTTCTCCTCGCGGCGCTTGCGCTCGATTTCAAAGGCCATGTTCTCTGCGTCCATTTCTGCACAACAAAGAAAAATGATGTGTTAAATCAACAATACAATTATATGAGACATTTCAAGAAAATAAAGCGGTAGAAGAGCCCTACCCTCAGACTCTTCTAAGGCCTGTACGTGACCTGAGGTCTCCACTCCACCTCCCCGAGGATCTTCATCCCGGTCATACAGGCCCGAAAATAGAACGTTCTCAAAAACTAACAAACTCTTACCACTAACAGGACGAGGTTGGGATAAAAGAAAATCCCTAAGATTGACCTCGGTTGGAGTTAGAAGAGGATCTTTTTGGAGGAGTTTAAAGGTGAGCTTGGGAATGATGTGTCATTTTCTCCTAACAGGCCACCTATAAGGGTGTTTCAAAAAAAAGTATTTTGAATGCCAACCTTTGTTGCTCGAAGGCCAGTCGAAAAAAATGTTAAAACTAAACCTTAAGGAGAAGTGATACCACCCAAGCAGTTTCTTGGGGTCATGTTTTACCATATGAAAGTACAAGAAAAGGTTGACTGTGGGGTTTATTCCGAAAGACCTCACCCACATGTAAAAAGCTATACAATTTGTCTCCAACTATTTGGGGGAAGTTGGCCAGGGCTGATATCAAAAAATTGTAGGATACGCTCGATGAACAGAGGAATAGGGAGTGCTAGGAAGTTAAAAATAAAGTGGTAAATGGTTGTCTCGCCCTCCCGAGGTCAACAAGCCCATTCATTATGCCGAGGTACTCTCATTACATACCCCAAGGGAGAGACATCCTTATCTATTAAGGTTTCCTTCTCGACACGGGTGGAATTACAGTCACGGCCTAAGGCATCGAAGGGTTTGAGGTCATCAGAGCTACTAGATGAAGAATAAGTGTAAATAGGAGCTTGGATGAGGTAGAAGCTTCTAGATCTATGTTGGGTTCGGCAGACTTGGTAGCCGGAACCTCGGGATTTTGTGTAGGATCGAGGAGCTCGGGGCTAGACCCCTCATATCGAATAGCTCTAATGGGGGCTCTTCGCCCATCACCTCCACATGGTCGGAAGAAGAAGAAGGACAGGGAGCAGCCTCGACCTCTACTGTGGAGCTCGAATCTGAAGAGTTCCTATCGTCTCTACCATAGGAATGAAGAGATTGGTTTTGGGAGTCTTCCGGCTAAACATAGCGAAGAAGAAGAGAAAACACGTACCTATTGACTGAGGTTGGAATGGATTAGCTTTGCGGTACTCTCAAGTTGAGAAAAATAGAAGAAAGAGCTCTGCGGTCTTTTGAAAATGCAAGACAACCGAAGAAACTTGAGAGAGTTTGCAGAATAGAATTCAAGAACTACGACAAGGATTTCAAATGAAGCAATTATTTATAGAGAAAGTAAAGCTTTAGGCAGGAAAACCAAAAGCCTCTTCATAACAGCTACTACTTTCTACATTCAAGCAAGAGCTGTCACGTGGCCACGTCCCAAGCCACTAATTGCCTCCACTAAAGCATGACTTAAAAGAGCATTTATTATCAATAATTGTGCTCCCGCGGCGGTTAAACTCAATAGTGATTCCCTCGACCAATTGCATTGCTTAAAGAATCAAAGGGCAATTGATATGAGGTGAACTCCCGAGATCGAGCACAATTATCAAAATACCCTTGTGGTGGGATATACAGCTGGGGCCACTGGTGACCTCGGCCCGAGGTCTACCTTGCATGAGGCTCGAGCCAATGAGTATTACAAATATCTGAAACCCAAAGGCCTCGGGCCGTAAATATATCAGGAAGACCTCGAGATAAGTTGGTTTAACTAACTCTAACACAATCCGAGAAAATCAAGGAGGAGAAAGAAAAAAGAATCTCCCATAACAGGATAAATAGCACTCACACTCTCATACAAAAAGTAACAAACACAATTTACACACTTATTTTTCATACTTATCTACTTCATCCTAAAGAAGGTTACTAACTTGATCGTTGGAGTGCTAACATGAACTCAACACACAATGTTCCTCCTTGCAAGACCAGGCCCAAACTAGCTCTCCAAATTTTCTACCCTAACAAATTTAATGGCCAAAACAGAACTGAAAAAATAGTATAATGACCACACTTCATCTCCTTCCGGCCATCCATTCCATTTTCGTGTTTGAGATATGATGCATCTGTTACTTTTCCCATCTTTATATATTCTTTTCTTTGTTATGCAACAACAGTCCCCAATATCATCCATAGATCTATGTGCGCCATTAATACTAGTGTTCTTAGCTACTATGCCTCCACTTCTTTACCTCTCCCAAAAGGGCCATCAATTTTTCAAAATGGTTCAATACAAGTCATTCTTTCAGTTAGTATTAAAAGACTAACGAAAAAAGATTTACAAATAGTTAAGCTTTTCTATCCCCATTTACCCAAAAAAAATGCGTGAAGGACCTTTTAAATGAGGCTTTTTTAACATTTATGCAACTTTTAGAACGACTAACTTTAACGTCGGGAATTCCCATTCGAACCCCAGAATTTCCTTGAAATAATGCCCCACTAATATCATACAAAGGAGGGGAAAAGTCTGTTTTTTACAAGCCCTGTCAAGCTACAACAGAAAAAAAGGGGTTAAAAAGGAAAGAAGAAAAAGGAACAAAAAGACCCTTCACACACACACACACCCACACACACACACACCCACACACACCCCAGTCCTCACACCTAATACACAATCACTCACAAATTTCCCTTTATTGCTGTGTGGTTACCAACTTCACCTACTGAAATCCTTTGAGCCTCACTGGGTCATTCCAGATCTCATAAGAATCAATTCCTTGGCTCTCTGTTGCCGATTCAGAATTATCAGCTTCTGCGCCTTGCGACTTTTTAAGTTTAGCCACAAGAACCCACATGTTTGCGAGTTCATTTTCAAGATAAGCTTCTCTTTGCTTCGATTCTTCAACCTTCCTTTGTAACTCGGCCTCTCGCTGATCCTTCTCTGTCAGAGCAGCTTCATAAGAAAGTTCCCTCTCCCGGCTTAAAGCCAGTTCTCTCCTAATATCTGGAGTCAACAATCCATGGTCATGTCGTTTGACATGAACATCTTTCCGTCCGTTCCGGGTGGCACTACTGCTTCTGCGCTGTGCTGGAGAATTCTTTTGAGCTGCTAGCTCAGCAGCTAATCTTTCATTCTGATTCATAAGCTTCGCAACCTCTTCCGAGAGTGCCTTCAACTCAACAGCAGCTGCAGATGCTAAACCTTTTGCGTAGGAACTCTCATCGGCCAATTTTTGGTTCCTAAGGTCTAGCTGCTCTTTTAACTCGGTCAACTCAGCCACTTTCCTTCTGAGTTCGTTGATCTCACTAGCCTGGTGGCAAAAGAAAAAAGCTTTAGTAGGTATATTAGAAATGAATAGGAGACTGCTTTGATATTATTCCAAAAGACAAATCCACCCATCTTCTTGTTTTCAATATGAGAATGGAGAAAAACGTTAGTCCATATAAATTCGAAATAATAGCCACAAAAAGATGTCAAATACATAGCAAACAGCAAACTGGCAGACTTAATCTCATCAATTTAATTCAATCATTGCATACATATAGACATGTATATATATATGCACATATATATCCTAGTATAGCTTCAATTGTTGCATCTTAGTTTCTCTGTTGAAGACAGATGCGAACAATAAAAGCTTTGTTTCCTGCGGCACTGGTATTCACCTTTTATTGCTATTTGTTCACTAATAGTTAGTTCGCAAATTTTTTTTTTTTCTTTTTTCCAGTGAAAAGGCAAATCCTAAATTCTCTACCCCTTTATCTCAGGGATCCTATGCTTAGCATGGCGAAGCCACTAGGCCATAACCTGATTCCGCTAGTTGTTTACGTTGAGGAATATACGAAATCCACTTTAATATACGAAATTCACTTTCTTGAATTTCGTATAATGCTCGACGTCTTATATACAACAGATATTTTTGAATTTACAATACAACAGCATCCTATGCCTCTCTTAGAAGTATTGTCAAATAAACCAATCCCTTATATCAAGAACTTCATTTCATTTTGGTTTGATCAGCAAACAATTGGTTATTAACATAAAAGGTCAGACAGAAGAAAACTGTTAGATTGTCCAAATAACTTGTGTAATTTTATAGTTGCAATTTGCGTGCATGTTTCAGAATTTTTTCTTTCATTTATTGGACACATGAAATATTGTGCATATGCATCCCTTTTGAACTTACAGCCACATCCAATTAAGTGAATATAGTTTACAGTTTCCTAGAGGCAGGGCGAAAATTGAGTGGAGAAAGATAAGGCAAGAGTGATCACCCCTTCATATGCCTATTCCCGGGGCACGGTTTCTTTTTTTTCCCTCTTCTTCTCTCGCTAGGGGAAGGAGAGGAGGGAGGCTGATCTTCGGGGGTGGCTAGTAAGCAACAAAAGGAGGCACATTTTTTGCTCTCAAATGATAACGCAAATTCTTTTTCAAATAAGTACAGCATGCATAAAGCAATTCGACATCTCTAGAGCAGAAAAACCTGATTCAAATACGAAAACAAGTACAAGATAAATTTCATAATGTTCTGGTCAAATGTAGGAATTACTGTTCTCATAAGTAAAAAGAGTAACACGCCTCTTCCTACAATTAGGTGTTGAGAGACCCAAGACATTTGCCTTTGTTTGTCTGTTGTAATATATGAAATACTTCAAAGAAAATATATGTTCACATTTAAGCTACATCACAAGAAAAAACACATCAAATTTTATGAAAGGATCACGGACCAGTAATCAGTGAAACATAATCTGTACACATATATAAATGCATATTGTCCAATGCATCCGTGAGAGTCCCAAGTGGATAAATATAGACTATCACACAAATGCTCACAGCATCTTTTATCTCAAACATTCACCAAGACGTTATAGCTTATGATATAATTCCAATCTGTACCACCCTCGCATTTTACAAAGGGGTTTGTTCAACTGTACAATGATCTGTGAACTTCTAAATTGTAATAGGCACAGATCTCAACCAAAAAAAAAATGATAGGAAAGGACTCACGTTGGAGAATTACTACTAGCTTAAACTATTAGCATGAAAGAATTCTTGATGATTCTCCTAAACATAGTGTAAACATAAATGATTTGACTGTAACGCTTCACATTTGATGTAATGCAATGATAAGACGAGTAACCTAAATACAGTTCAGTTGAAACAGATGCGAAGGAATATTAGTACACATAAAAGAACCAAAGGAAGTCACAGTCCCATAAAGCTTAAAACACCAGAGAGAATCACTCAGTTAAACAAAGAAAAAACAGCAGAAGTCATTCATACATCATTCCATCCTTTTCTTTCCCAAGTTTTCCTAAGCTTTATCCTTGTCTCACAATTTCGTAAATAGTATACTCTCCCAGTATAACAGAGAATTTAATGCAATTAGCAAATGGAGATTTAGAAGCCAATAATTGGACAAGACGGGTGGAACCTGGGCTTGCCGAAGTAATGCTTCATTTGTATCTTTCCAGGAGGCAATTTGTTTGTCTGTCCTTACATCTACTTGCGAACTAGTTGTCTCAGAAAATTGTTCAGAATGACTGGTCGACGGGCTCAAATGCCTTTGCTCTAGAGCATCAGAAAGTTGTTGCTTCAAGGATGCAATTGTTTCTTGCAATTCCTCACATTCACTGATCTGTTTCAGAACAAGTGTAGTTTCCAAGTCACATTTTGTGGTGGAAGTTTCATAAGTATCTGCTGTTATAGGTTTCATACCTTCTGGTTCAGCTGCTCTTGAATTATACGATTGTCAGCAGCTTTGACCTGGAAATAGCAACGCTTCTCAGTTCTTTCCCAATCTCACTTTTCTTTCAACTTTCTTAGTTACAATTAAATATTTAAGTATATAACTGTCGCTGTGTAGATAGGAAAAAATATAACTGTAGTCGTGCAGATAGGAAAAAATTTCAGAAGTAAAGCCAAAATTTTAAACATGTTGCAGATGGTAAATGAAAGATTAAACAATTGACATTAAACTTGAATCCTTTAAAAGCAGAATATACAACTGCAAAGGGAACTCTATGGTCATTTTTGGTCGGATTTCATGCTAAAATTTCACCCTATATAAAATTCTGTATTCAAATGTACGGAAAGAATCATCAGATCTAAGGCTGATAGGGGATTATTTTAATTTCCGTTTGACATACTGATAGTCACTTACTCTTAGAAGGAGATATTGAGAACAAATCAATTTTGATCAGGTATACAAGTGCATTACCTCAAGTTCAAAAGACTTCTCATTAAACTGTGCCATCAGTTCTGCGACAGACTGCAACATAAAACGGCAACTGTTTAAAAGGATTTCTACATGGGAAGCAGTCAATACACTGCAGGATGCGTATCTTACTTGTGATTCTTCCAATTTATCCATTTTTCCATTTGGAATAATGATGGTATCGGCAACTTGCTTTTCCAATGAAGCTATTTCTTCACTCTTTCTTCTGATTTCATCTTTCAATTTTCTTATCTCCCCCTTTTAAGCAGAAACAGTAAAAAGTTGAAAATCGTGAACCATAACAAAATTATCAGAGATGCAATGGTATGGAAGCAAGAATATACTTGAACATGCTCCTTTGTAGGGTTTCGTGCAGCCTCGTCAGACAACCGTCTTAAAGCACTTCTATGAAGTGCCACTTCACCAAACAAAATCTTTTGCTGCTCTCTCAAAAGGTCGATTTGATCAATTGTCTTTATGCTAGTCTGGCATTACCCACATAAAAAAAATATAAATATAATATCTTATAGACCATGCGAACTACTGTAATTACAGAATATATATATATATATATATATATATATATATATATATATATATATATATATAACTTAGTAGCAAGATGTTCAGGAAACTGCACAAGCAGCACAAATTTGTGCAATACAGAATAGAAAATTAACATTTGAAAACTGCCGCCTTCATTTTGGAGTTCCCAGGATCTATATAGTGAGTGAAGTCATCAGTTATCAACTTCAAATTCAGAGAGAGAATGAGAGAGAGAGAGAGAGAGAGAGAGGGAGGGAAGAGTTAAAGATGCGAGGAATGGACTTGGAAGGGGGGAGGATGCGGGCTCCTGAACTTTTTTCCTAAATTTATTAGATTGGAAGATTAATATAAAGACATATAGTGTCCCCAAGTGCCCATAGTTTTGCAGGACCCAGACAAAGCTTAAGCTGGATAATGGTTCAACTTACCAAGAGCAGTGAAGAAATTAATATGCTCAAGGCTACAAACTCAACTTTTACATGAAAAACTTAGCCTCAATGGACAATCCAATCAGCTGATCTCAAGCTCCCGCTGAGATCATCTTACAGAAAAGCCAATGCTAATCACCGCCTAGGCTCAAGTTCAAATCATCTTCCCTGGGCTCAGTGGAAATCATTCCAACAGACCTTGTAGTTGTAGGTAGGGGCAGACTGAGGAAGTTATGGAGGGTGGAGGTGGGGGTGCCAAATAGATCATCATTGATAAACTTTTGAATAAGATTTTGGCTCAACTTCTTTTCATTTTACTGACACAAACATAATCTCCTTTCATTAAAGAAAATTCTAATCCCACAAAATTAGAAGTAGGCTAACATAAATTCTATATCTTGTTAAACCTAATCGTATGGTTCAAGAAATTGCATAAAATGATTAATCTTATAACTTTTGAGAGTCACTTGGCGGAATTGCATTGAAAGGTAGGAGCTAGTAAAGGACAAATCATACAAACTCTAATTATACTTATTTCTTGAATGACAAATGGTGAATAGCCCTCAAGTTTAGAAAATGACTATATTCTCTGGAAAACAACTCTTCAGCATGAGTTTTCACTCATAAATGGGAAAAGGTAGGTCTTCTGCCAGTCATGCGGGAACAGATCAGTTTTTGGAGGGGGAACTGCAATCATTAACATTGTGGAATGCACAGTGAATCTGAAGGCAGTGCAACGAATATTATCAGATTAAGGGGGACCATGGCCCCTATTCGACCTTTACCAGGGCCCTCCCTTGGTATTTGGGCACACATAGAAATTGGAGCAGAAGAATTCAGATGTGTTAATGGAGATCTTACAACCTACAACGAAGGGGGCAGAAAGAAAACAGAAAATAAACATTGGAGTATGCTTTAAACATTAAAAGGCTCTAGTCAAATGACCATTTAATAACTGGTCATTTGACAGTCAGAACAATCACCAGTACACAAAGGCATCAAGGTAGGTCTTGAACCTGACAAGCCATCAAGCTAACTTTATAATAATAATACAAGCTTGAGATGGGGTTGTACCAAGTGGAAAGGGTCTATAGCAAGTGCTCAAGGATTAAGTGACTCCTCTGATCATGTCAATTAGGTCTTCATTAGAGCAACTAAGAAGTCAAATAATGTAAAAACTGATAACCATATTACTGAAGACACAATCGATGCAATTACTCACTATCAGATAATTGAGATGCAATGCTAATCCATACCAGTGGACTCTCCTCCAAAAAGTTATCCTCAGGGGGTTCTGCATCTTGTCTGACCTCAGCTAAATGATCCGCAGAAGTAGTACTTTCGGTAAGCAAAGAATTTGAGTGTCTTGATTCAGAAAGTAGGTTTACACTTTCAGCTTGAGGTGTTGAAGGCGTACTGGCTGACTTGACTCCACTGGATTTATCACTAGTGCTTCCCAAAGTTCCGGTGCCACTTTCTCGTTTCTAGGAGAACATAAAAGGTTTGGTAACTTCAAAAAGTACAAACAGCATATATCTAGCAAGCATGAATAGCTCAAGATATATTTTCAGTATAATGCACCAGAAATCATTTATAACAACATATTGTAAAAATTAATAAGGATATCACATTGATATGAGCTATCTTAATTAGTAGAGGATGTAAAAGGACTTAATCATAAGACCAAATTGATGGACATAATTCTACCTAATTCGAGCTCATGGAAACACGGGATGAATGCAAGAAGAGGTATTAGGATTTAGGACCATTTCTGCCTACTATACAATTCTTTATTTTTCCTGTTTCTGTATTTCTCGTTTTCTTTTCTCAGATTTTGTCATTTTTCTTTTTCAGATGGATTTGAAGTTTAAGAGAATATTGTGATGGACCATAGACAGAGAAACTCAGAAAAATAGTCCTTTTTAGCCTCCCACCAAAGAATCACAAAGGAGAAAGTGAGCTGCTTTCCTATTAATCACGGTTGATAATAAGAGGTTAAGAAGTCAAGACTAGTATTCCAATTGACCTGATTAAAGCTTCACAAAATATATAATTTCCGAACTATGAGAATCCAGAGTCTCCATAGCACAAAATAGTCAAACAGTGCTATTATATCATCTGTGACAATTGATGAAATAGAAAGCAAGTTATTGCAGACTCAAATGTCCTAGGTTGTTATCAGGATAAAGCTGCAAGCTATCATAGAATCCTCTGCATATATTCAAGAGAATTGGATGCAATCAAAATCCAAAATATATATAATAAAATAACGAAGTTTAGAATTACAAAATCAATGTCCTGAAGAAAGAAGTAATGTTAGACCCACGTTATCTCGAGAGAAACAAGGAAAGAGTAATTAATCCAGTCATTTCTACTGAAATTTCGCAATGTCCTCCCTCCATTTAATAAATTATTTTTTAAAGTTATGCATTCCTAACCGACGCCGAATGTCCTCCCTCCATTTAATAAATTTTGTCACCCTTGTAGTGGGCATAAGAGTCTAAGAAAACTTTGGTTTTAGAATTTAAATGAGAAAAAAATGGCCTTTACAATCTTTCAATGCAAAAGTTGTGGTTGTAGTATTTTAGAACTTTAGAAGTATTTTATAAAAGGAATAATAGAAAGTGAAAGAAATGTTCATAAATTGGGAAAGGCGACATGAATTCAGGACTTCTTCAAGAAGAAAAGTGTGACAGAATAGTTACAGATTCAACTCTCTAATAAAATAAGTAGACATGACATACATAAATGACTCGGAGAAGACCAATTTGTAATTTCAAGTTTGTACTGCACAAAAATTCGCGAATTTATCTCTTCATGCATAAATTCAACATTCTTTCTTCTCTATTGGCACTTCCTTCTCTATCTGCCTAGAGAACCTCCCTTTCCCTACAAGGCACTAGAAGGTCAACCCCGCATTCCACACTATGTTGACTTGTCTCCTAAGCCCAATCATTTCCTGCCACTCATTTACATAGGAAGTGAAGCAAAACAAAAGTAAAACAACAGTCATCAACTGCTTGGTGACAGAGACAGAAGGAGCACCAATACGAGCCTTATCCCACTAGGGGATTAACAATGACACTCGTAATATCTCCTCTGTTAGTGCATGCATTGTAAATCTCGCCTGAGTGTTTCCATCCAACTCTTCTTTGATCTCCCTAGAGCCCTCGTGTTGGGTGACATTCATACTTTGACACCTTTTCATAGGTGTCTTCACATATTTCCTCCTAACACATTCAAACCATCTCAGATGAATCTCTTTCATTTTGTCCCTAGTTAGAACCATCCTCACTTTTCATCGGATCATATGATTTCTAATGATGTCCTTCCTGATATTTTTGCACATTCATCTCAACATTCTTGTCTCAAAGACTATCTCATGAAAATGTTAGTACTTCATTGTCCAACACTCCGATCCATACAACAAAACTTGTCTTATGCTAAAAGGTATTATTTGACCACACAAGACTCCTGGTTCGCTGCTTCACTTTGGCCATCCCACCTTGATTCCATGACTAATATTGACACCGATTCTCCATCCTATGGATATACATGCCCAAGGTATCTAAAGTTCTTCTTTTCTAATATTCTTTCCATGTCTGTCTTACTTTCACCTAACTTCTTGACCTACTCTTGCAGAACATGCAGTCCACGTATTGATTTTATTCCCTACTGTAACTCAACGCACTTTGCTTTTGAAGTCTCCGCCCATAATCTGACTTGTCATTCACATCTCCTCTAAACTGATCTATCAAAACAATATGGATTTGTGCCTAGAAAGATTGATTTATTGGCAAAGAGGATAGAGATCCGCTCAAGGACCTACTAGTTTAGGTAAGTCGAATGTGCGACCGAGACTACATTATGTAGGTATCTGTGCAGGCAAGGCATCGGTCAGTCCTAGAAATGGCAAGTGAATAGCAAGAATAACATGTGAGAAAAGCTTAGAGAGAGAGAGAGAGAGAGAAGATATTTTCCAGGAATTGATCATTTTATTGATTGATCTGAAATGTTACAGAGTTGCTAAATTTATAGCAGAGATACAAGCATGTGCTTCAAGTTAGTTACAGTGACAGCTGTCACCTATACAACACTTCAAACTAACACACACTAGAACCAACTCTGATATACAGAAGCTACTAACTGATAGCAGTCTAAGTCTATTTACTGAGTCTGAACTGCTCTAGTTGACTCCTTAACATAACATGCACCATTGTACCTCATCCAATCAAAACAATGTCACTTGCAAATAGCATGCACAATACTACCTCACCGTGAATGTGTCTATTGAGCTTTTCCATAACTAGACTCGAGGCTAATCCTTGATGTAGACCGATTATGAATGAAAAAGCACCGGTCTCCCCTCCCCCAAAATTCATCCTTATATACGTTATAATTTCACCATATGTTACTTTACACTTAAATATGTACCACACGAAGTTGCCAAACTGAAACCGTGGCAGAACAATTGACAAAAACAATTGTCTGCAATCAAGTTCTCTGTCATTCTTTATTTTATTTTTCAGTATGAGACAAGATAAAATTTTCTTATGTCTATATAAAATGCTTCACATTGATCCACTTGGCTACATCTGCCCAATCCTTCACATGTTTAGATCTCTATCAAATATTAGATCCTTCCAGAACTTCTCTAAGATCATTATCATAGATGAACTTTACCTACCCCTACAATTGCAAGTTTATTGTGGTGCTTCAGAACTAAACGAATAAAGCTTCAATAGGTAGAAACTTCCCTGCAAAGCTTCAAACAAAATGGTCAGTCTGTTCACTTCATTTAGTATATGGGAAGGAAAAGAACTGGGAAGACTGACTACTGTAAAACTCAGAACATGCAAAATCTCTTTCCTCATGAAAAGACAAAGGTACGTTGCTCTGCAACCATCACTATCACACTGTGAGTCATATACTATCTTCTTTTATACTATCCTCTTTTCAGCTCCTGACAAGTGTAACTCATCTGATCTTTTTATATCTCTAGATGAGTGGTTCACGGACACGTAAACCAATTACATGATGACACAAGGCACAATAGCTGCCATCATACGGCTTATCCAAAGCTTTCCACATGATAATGCACAAGAGAAACCTCCCAGATGTGGACCACAGTGGCCCTACCATGGGAGCATCCCAAGTCACCCACCTAGGGGATCCTTGAGGATGTGTTTACCTCCCCTGTATACATCCTAAAGCAAGTCTTTCATCAAGGCACCAAGGCAGGACACCCTCTTTGTCAGTTTGGGGATATCACAGCAATTATTCATATTCTTTCAAGAAACTTCAATGCTAAATCTATTGTTGTGTGTGTGTGTGTGTGTGTGTGGGTGTGCATATATATATTCCATCCTCAAAATCTGATGCTTTTGTCCAAGTGGATGTTTAATCTTAAACAGAAAATAACGAGGAGCTTAGGAGATAATAATCTAAAGTGATATATTCAATAAGACATCTAATTATATCTATATACAAACACGCACATATATTCATATATATTTTCACATACGTTAAATATTTATATCAAGGATAGATAGAAAAAACAACAGTTCAAAACTGTAGAAAACATCAATCAAAATAGTAAACTGATCACTATAACAAGATGAAGGTTTGCTGACAAAGCCAGCCACAAGGTGAACTTAAAGATTTTTTATTAATTGATCAAAGTTTAACGCAGCCACCTTACCCCAAACTTGGGCGGGGGGATCAGGAAGGATAAAGTTTTTTTTTTTCGAAAAATGAATAAATTTTATTAAGCACCAAGGGGGTGCATTCAAAAGCTATTTATATCAACATCGTAAAGTATCTATACGTTCTTGAATACTATCTACATCTATCTTACAAGATCCTTTAGTCCAAAAACATAAATCGTAAAAATAATGGCTTTTTAAGGACACTAGAGTCAATTCCTCCCCTTCAAAGGCTCTTCGATTTCGTTCCTTCCATAAATTCCAAATGATGGCAATAGGGAAGGATACAGTTTTCACTCACTCTCTCTCATTATAAATTTTTTTCCTCTATCCCCATCACATAACATATACACGTGTGTATATGCGTGTGCTTGTGTATGTGTTACCTTCTCTTTATATCTGAAGGATCACAAGGAAATTATCATGCTTGACCTCAACTGACCTGGTTTTTGTGCCATGATGGACTTATCAAGTTCAAGTCTAGAGAGACTGACCAAATTCTTGCACTTTATGCTTTGCTGGAACAGCAATATTTAATAGCAGTCTCAATTATTTAGACACCAATAACAAATTAACAATGCATGTAAATTAACATTTCAGGTTTTTCAGATACTTCACACAATGGCAGAGTTGAAAAAGAAAAACTAATAAATTCTTCAACAGGCATAGATGATAATTGTAACTAACACAACAGAGAACTTACAGGAAGTCACAAACACAGTTATGTTATAACCCACAAGCTGGAGAACATCATATAACATCATTCATTTCTCAACCTTCTTCAATTTTCTTCAAGATTGACATAATAAACTCATATATTTGGGTGGAATCATAACGGACGAAGGGATTTCATACCCGCAGCTTTAACCAGTTAAGCAATCCATTCTTCCTTGTCTTCTTTTCTTCCTTCAAAGTATCATCAGATGTTTCAGCATGGCCATCAACCGACACATGTATATCAACGTTTTCATCATCCAAGATCAGATCACGTCTTCTATGTGGAAGATATGCAAGCTGCAAATATAGAAAAATTGAAAAAGAAATGAAAAGAAGCTCACTCAGGACAAAGGAAAGATCTTGAGAGAAAGGGAGAGAGAGAGAATTTACTAGGTTGTCACTACCTCTTCTTCTCCAAAAGAATGTCTTCTTCTTAGACCTTGTCGATGAGGAATTCTTGATGACTGTGAAGGTTTCGTGGACACAAGAATTAATTTTGTCAGCCGCTGTATTCTGCCCAACAAAGCAGCTTTGGCTTCTTCTTCTTGTTCCAATCTTGACTGCAGCTTGACTTGACCATCTTCTAGCTTCACAAATATGCCAGAGAAGGATAACGTCAAGTCTATATTACATAGCAAAACAAAATTACACCCTATCTTTTCCAATAAAACATTCATGAGAGGCAATGAGGAATTAATAAACCTATAGCAAGAAGCCAGTATAACAAATTTAGAGAATAGACAAGATCTAGCAAGGGAACAGAACAACACTGCAATAAAAACGTTGGCTATCATCTCACTATCATAAATCATGATTTGTCTAAGATGTTCCCAGATGGAATAAAAGCATAGCATGGGATATAATACAGTTTATGGTAGCAGTAAATTATCGCCAGAGTAAGAACTAATTGGTCCCTCGCATCAGATTTTAGAATCCCGCAAGGAAACAGGCAAGGCAGAATGATACAGCTCCATAAAATTGCCGAGTACAAATCATAGGATTTCAAAGCCTAAAGGGAAGAGTACGGGTCCAACTGCAAGGGAAAACCTTTTGGGTCCACAGCGGAGTGTCTTGGTAAATTAAATGTTTACTGTGAATTATTTTTCAGCAATGCTGGTCCCCTCTAGGTTAAGTGATTGCAGATGTCCGGGCTATTATGGTAGATTGTGGTTTGCAGTATTTTGGTCAATGAGATAATTCATAATTCATCATTTTTTAATAATGCTTGAAAGAGTCCTAGATCAAGTAAGATCCTTGGAAGTCAAGTTGGCTAGATTTCCTATTTGAAATATTACTCTCGTAAATAAGAAATATAGATTACAATGTGATATTATGATAGTGCAAATCTATTTGTATGCTACAACTAGTTAAGAAAGCAAGAGAAGGGAAAAGCGTCTCACTTGGTAGTCTCTCTTTTACCACCAACTGATCAGTCTATTACACACAAAATTAACCCTTTTCCTTGATAAGCTACCTCCTTCCCGAATTAATCTTATATTACTTTACCTTCTTTTGAGGTGATCAAAGTTCGTTATACCATTTTAAATAATTTTTTGATTAATGAATATAAATATTGTCTAAAGAAGTTCTGGAATTTTCACAAAACAATGGGTGTGTCAAGATCACTAGTTATTAGAACTATGTAATGGTTATGAATATTTACCTAGCCTTGCAAGGGTTTGTCCTTTCTATCTTAATTCTCTTCTTCTTTCTCTAATTTTCTATTCTTGTTAATCTAAAAACAAAATTTGAATTAAATTTCCACCAGAAGAAGTAGCAAGGAGGACGAACTATGTGGAAACAAACTTGCTCTAAGTACCTAATAGGCTTTCCTGTATGTAACAAGACAATCAAAATGTCAATTATCCACA
Source organism: Ehretia macrophylla (assembly GCA_037974665.1). Lineage (NCBI taxonomy): Eukaryota > Viridiplantae > Streptophyta > Magnoliopsida > Boraginales > Ehretiaceae > Ehretia > Ehretia macrophylla. The sequence continues at coordinate 67,736,579 of CM075771.1, read as the reverse complement.
ATTTACTACCGGATCATCATATAAACTATATTTAACTAACAAATATACATATCTGTAAAATATGGCAATTGTTTGCATAAGGCTTCAACAACTCCTCTAATAGCCCATCACCGCTTTTTTTCGAGTTTAAGGTTGAGGGTCAAAACAACTACCAATATCACTTCATGAAAGCATGTGAAAAATCTGTGGACACTTAGCTGCAACACTCAATCAATTTCCCAAAGGAATGAAATGGCATCTTTTACTTTTGAATTAACAAGTCTCTTTTCACTTCCTAAGGTATTGAATATCGCAAAAGAAGAAGACCAAGAAGATCTTCAGAAACTTCTCTACATTATCATCGTATAGTGAGATGGAGCATGAGTACAATCAAGACACCTCTAACAGAATGATGCCACAAACAGTAGGGTGAGTCAGTTCTACACAAAAGTGAGAGATAACCCTTGAATTTATGCTTGTAAAAGCAACATCTCAATCGGACTCACTTGACTTTTTTGCTCGATCAGCTCTTCGAGGAAAGATTGTAATCGATGTTAAACAACACCAATTTAAGAGGAATTATTTGCTTCTGAGATCCTTACACAGCATTTAATAGGAATATACTATCAGCAGCACCTACGTCGAAAAAAATCTCAAGGTTCTCAATAAAGTTTGTATTAAATAGATGAGCAACTGGAATCAGAGGCACTTAATTTATAGGGTTTCACCTACTTGATTGAAAATGGGTATAGTGAAAACAAAAACTTGCTGTGACAGGAAAACTAAGCTCAAGGATGATGTTGACAGTAGAAAATTTTCAACACTAATTGATCATGAACCATGATGGCAATGTCATTCATTCAGTTGCATATTGAAACATAATTAGCTTTCTACATATTCAGATAGAATTTTATGGCCCAAAAGGAAAATCTACAAACATAACTTACTGAAAGAGTACCTTTTGCTTCAATAACATAATGTCATCTCCACCACCATCTTTGGCCTGTGGAACTGTGACAATTCCCCTCTTCAATTGTTCCAGCTCTTCCTTCAGACGGCGGATTTCATTTTGGTATTTCTTAATCAGGGATTTTTCATCAATTATCTGCACATGCACAGTGGTTACTTCCAGTACCGTCAACAAATGCTTTACTACAATGTCCATAGTCATGCTTTACAATGTCCACAGTCATAGTGATCATACCTTGTTTTGTGCTGCTTGAATTTCAATATGTTTTGCACGATGGGCAAATTTCAAGGTGTTATGTGTCTCTTCAGAATTGCTTGATGAAGGAGTGACGGTGCAGATTAGCTGCAATAACAAACAAAATTTAACAATTACACTTTCACAGTAATTTAGATCTTCAAAGAATCTGGTGTTACGCACAAGTCAGAGTTCTTTGGTCATCATCAACAGGCAATATATATTCACCTTATACTTTTATTTATATAGGCATGTATGTATACAATATTACATGTAAGAAAGTCTTACAGATACGCGTCCATGGCCACTTAAGGAGGACTGAAGCAGCCGGGTCAATTTAGAATCCCTATATGGTATATGAGTAGCTTTGCCATCCGTTAATTTTGATATAACCTGTGAGAACCACAAGTTATTTTTAGAATGGAGACCAAATGTCAGGAATAGAGAAAACCTTAAGGCCCCACATACTCAGCATAATAGATGTTCACCAACGGAGAGGCAAAGGACAATGATCACACATGACAAGATTCATAAGCAGGTGTTTCATAAAGATGAAAGTATGACAATTGTGCAACAGGTTGACCAATAAAAGCTTCTACATCTTGAACAGAGAGAGAAGGGGAGGCATGTTCTCTTTGAGTAAGTGACAGTTGCTAAGAACTCTGACCCTATTCATGGCAGTGACCTTGTCTATAATAGTTTTAAGAATCTTTTATATTTACTATTTTTGGAGAGAGAGAGAGGGAAGGAGGGATAGAAGACCTAAATGTCAAATCAGCTAGGGATAGAAGACCTAAATGTCAAATCAGCTAATGTACGTTAAATGACAAACTCAAAGAAGACTATGTTTGTCTCACAATTTATGTCCCACTTCTTCATTAAAATAGTCATCAGTCTCGGTTGTGAAATTTCAAAAGGCAGTACTAATCAAAAAGTGGTTTAAAAGTTGAGCCATTTCAGGGAGAAAACTGTTCCTTTCACAGATGATTATGTCATTTTGATTAAATTCCTTATGCTGCTTTAAATCGACTTGAACCACAACTAGTTTGGTGACGGTTTCTATTCTTTTCTTCTTCATATCTTTTCACAAGGACAATAAATGCGTTTGAAAATAAGTAAATGGCCTAGACTAAATTCTAAAAACTGTATTAAGCAAACATTTCAAAACAGTTACCAAGAATTGCAAGACTCGTATTCAGACTATATCATATATCCTGAGGACTATCTATAATTATGCCATTGCATACAAAATATCCCAATAAATACCTCTTGCTACTTACAAGTTCAGTGATAAAGCTTATGTTATTTTAAAGGCTTATTAACTGCATGAAATAATCCACAAAATGTTGTCAAAGAATTCTGGAATATCACAAAAACCTCAAGCTATATCATCGTCAATTATGATAGAAAATAGAAAAAAAGATGGTAACAAAAAGAAATTCAATTTCAAGATACACCTTTGCCGATATGTAGAAAAGAGCTGGTTAAACCATTGACCATTATTGCCTGACTGTTACCAAGCTGTGGTCTCTCATCTTTTCCTTGGGTAACATCAGTTAGGTTTCATGCCACGGACAATTAATGACTTTCTGTTAATCTGGGGATGTGACTGAAGAAGAAAGAGCAAGGGAATGATGTAGGAAATGACTCCATATGTCTGTTTTGGTTTATATGGAAGGAAAGCAATTTAAGGTTTTTTGAAGGGGTGGAACAATTTATACATACTCTGAGAAAGACACTTTATGTACACTCATTATTTGGACAAAGGAAAACGACCATACTTTTGATTCATCTTTTAGCATTTTTGAAAGAGATATCCCTTGTACAGCTGTACATATAACTTTTTGTATAGGAAAGGCAGCTCCCTGATGCCATTACTAACTAAATATGCATATTCCTTACAGTTGAAAAAATATTAGAATATTACTTACAGTTAAAAAATATTAAAACACAAACTTGAAGCTTTATCAATACTGAACCTTAACCTCTCTATCCTTATTACTGACCATATGGACTCCATATTCAAACTAGCAACAGAAGTTATTGAAGGCAAAAAGCAGCTCAAAGACTAGTTAATATGAACTTCATTAAAGAGCATTCATTCAACCTATATGACTGATGGAAGCAGGTGTATCCAGGACATTGCAGAATATTACGCGACACATAAAAATATACACAATTCATCAACTCAATCATAAAGATGTAATTAAAATTTTTAATAACATAGATTATAGATGCTGGATGATAGGGTTTTTAGTAAACTATAATAAGAAAAGAAGAGGCAAAAACATAAGCATAACTATTACACTGATAACACAATCACAATGATTGAGGCCTCACAGTTCCAAGAGTTAGCAGGCTTTTATTGATATAGGACCCCTCTTTCCTACGCACACCAGTAGTTTCAGCTTTAGAGCTTTCAGAACCTGCCAAGTCAATTAGGTTCTGCAGATTTGGATCAAAACACGAGTAAGTATCATCCCATCAGTCATACTCACCATAAATATAACACATACTAAGTATCATCCTTTCGGTCATACTGACCATAAATATAACACATAGTAGAATACATTATGAATTTTATAAGCACTAGTCATGCTAGTCTTTCTTTTGTTTCTCATTTCCCTTTATTTTGGGTGATGGGGTGTGTTGAAAGAAAAAGAAAAGAGAAAAATATGGAGAAAATATATATTGATTCAAGACAATAGGAGCCACCACCAACGATGGCTCTAGAACAGAGGAAAATATAATGACTACATGTTGAAATCTTGATGTTCTAAAATACAATATGAGAGTGCCTCTTTATAGGCCTCATAACTTGGTGACCAAGAATAAGAACTATACTAATTAGGAACATAGTTCAATAAGGAAACCTAAAATCTAGTATAATAAGGAAAACAATTTGAATAATGCCTAAATCTAGACTATTGCCTAAACTAGTGCCATAAAATAAGAAATAATAAACCTAAAATATATTTCAACGGGGTGATTGGGTGATGGAGTGATGAACATCAAAATTTATCCAATCAGTACCAACTAGAAGCATAAGTCAGCAAAGAAACAGAAAGAAAAGTGAAAATCTGACCCAAATTAAAATTTATACCAGCTGTGACAAGGTAACAGCCTCGCCTTCAGAATTTTCGCCACACGGACTACTCTCTATAGTCTGCAGAAGGGTAGTGGAGGTTAGACTATGTTATTCAGAGAAACAAGGAAATGGAGAAGGAAAATAATTAAAACAACTAGGAAATGCTACTCCCTCTTTTTAAATTTAATATCTTACTTCTTCAAATTAAGTAGTCACTTCAATATTTCAAAACAATGTTCACTATCCTAAAATAGAAAGTTTTATGTAATATTTAAACAATTAAACATGTATATAATATCCTTGGAACCCGTTTTCCAACCACTTATCTTTCAAGATGTTTGACAATTGATAATTTAACTCCACTTTATTCTTAGGCTATATTCATATTTCATTTTCAACTCTTTGCTCAAACTCAATGCCAAGTCGAAATAAGACATCCAATCAAAGATGGAGGGATTGAAAAGTGCAACATTAAACCCCACGAGTATAATGGATCATACCAGTGTAAATATTGTATGACTTCTGCTGCTCAGTAAATTGAAGTTTGTGGAGCCAACATGCCGGTGCTCTGTTGACAGCATCAACATCTTATTAATACAAAATATGACTCAAAAACAAACAAGAGTGATATATCAAATACACCTAACCCATAGTTAATAACCAAAAAGTTCAGAATTCCAATCAATCAAAGACAAGCAATTTTGAAACACATTCTAATTGAACGGAGTAAGCTACACATGTGACATCAGCGTCTGCTAATTAAGCTCAATTAGATTGGTGGACATATCTTTACTACTCCGTGAACAGGAAAATCTTACAAGCAGATGGGAAACGACGGGTACAAGGAGACATATCAATTGTGGTCAACATAAGTCCAGGGATATTCAGTCTGTCAAACTGTCAACCAAGCAAAAATCTAGGCTTTTAGAGAAGCGAAAGTGGAACAAATCCAAGAGAAAAAGCCTCCTCAGAAAATTACTTGTTCATTGAACCACTTTTTCACCAAACAACTTATTTTTGTTTTAAGTAATTCTTCCATAAGTCTTTGTGATGACAAACTGGTGATAGCAATCTGAGTCAAACATTCACTGTTTTTCTAAGAATAAATAAGCCAAAAGCAAAAGGACAGGGAAACAGAATTTCCATGAATTAGATTCAAAAAAATGTGGATTTTACTAAGCAATACCTATCAATGACAGCAGCTAATCATGCTTAAAATTAGTTGTTAAAGTGTGCTTCGAGCTAACATGTGAATCTGATTCCAAGCACCAGTTAAACTTATGTTAAGACATCAAAGAATTAAAACATCACCTTCTCCTGCAGCAATAAGGGAAAGGGCATGAGCTGGAGATAATACAACCTCCTCCTTAATTCCTTCAACAAAAGTTCCCTGAAAACCACCATCATCCCACTAAGAAAATGTGTGCTCATCCAGGAGCTTGTCAAAATAAAGTTATTCTAGAATTGCATGAAAAAGATCAAACCATCTAAACTTTTTAGATAAAAAGAATAAATCTCTCACTTCCCGTTTGTATGCAGTAATTTGCAGGCTACATCTTTAAAATAAAAATAAAAAATAAAAAGTAGAATTGCACAAAAAAGATATCAGAAATCTAGACTTCTTTGAAAATAAAAGAGACTCTATATATCAACAGGTTTATCATCTATATGTTTTTCCAACTTCTATAAACCTGGAAATAGTGAAATTTGCTAATTTGAATTGTTTTTAGTCGTCCATCATTTTTTTAATAGGGTTTTAGCATCCAAAGACTTTTAAATCTTTATTTCAGAGGAACATATATCCCATTTCTTTTTTTCTTTAGGGTAAATTATTTTAGGGGTCATTAAACTATTCCACAAGTTCTTTTTTCACCATCAAACTATTTTTGGTCCTAAAGGGACCATTGGTTTTTCAAAATAGTCTCATTCAAGTTAAGACCAACAGAAAAGGGTTAAAACACAAATAATTTAAATTATGGGACTCAAATAATTTTTTTCATGTTACTATTTTTTAATTTTTTTCCTTTCTCTTATTCTTGCCTAATATTTTTTTCTTTTTTTCTTTTTTTTTGGCTTCTTCTTCTCCTTCAACCTCTTTCTCTATCTCTATTTAGCTCATCCCTTCATATATACATATACATGGATATATACATATTTCCCTTCCTCTATATTATTTGTTCCTTTCATCCTCTGATGTTTTTCGTTATATCAATACCACGCATTCTTTGTGCTGCAGCAACTTCCAAAATTCTTCAACAGCAGCAGCTATAGACATCTACGTCAATTTAGATCTAGTAGTTACATCCAATCCACTAAGAAAAGATTCAAGGCGGAATGAGTAGTGTGTTACTTTGCAGGCTTTCCCATGGTAATAATATGCCAAAACGACCACTTTCTTTTAGGAAAAGGAGATGCATTTCTACAACAAGCTGCATTGGTGAAGCATCAGCATTGGCATAAATTTATTCGAATTTTTATCTACTCCTTAACCACTTAAACCCACATTCATACAATAAAAAATTCACACTTTAGGTGTTCCAGTTTTCCTCTATTCTTGGACAATATTTTGATTCTTCCAATTGGATTATAACTTTGAGGAATAAAAGAAAAGAATAGATAAAGATAGAAAGGAACAGATGCATCATATCCCAAAAACGAAAATAGAATGGACACCCTAAAGGAGATGAAGTGTGGCAATGTTGGCAAAGAGAAGAGATAGAGAAGGAGGTCGGGGAAGAAGAAGAAACAAAATGAAAAAGAATATAGGAAAAGGGAAAAAAATTAAATAAAAAGATCAAGGAAAAAAAATTAGTAGATCCCTTTTTCTTAACTATTTGTATTTTAACCCATTTCCATTAGTCTTTTCTAATGCGAACTAACGGAATAGCTTGAACGAGACCATTTTGAAAAACTAATGACCCTTTTAGGACCAAAAATAGTTCAATGGTTAAAAAAGAACTGGTAAAATAGTTTAGTGACTCCTAGAATAATTTACCCTTTTCTTTATGCTTTACTATTGTCTTTCATCATAGATGGAGGAGGGGTAATACACGATGTGCAAAAACTATATTAAAGATCAAAGAGCTTTTCATTCAAACAGTTGTAAACAAAATCCCTGATCAAGGAATCAATTTCTGTAGCTGGTTGTTAGAATTGGAAGACTCGTTGTAGAAATCAACTATGGAAGTATTTGTAAATAGAGTTGGAATGTGATAAGATATGTTCTCAAACTGTTAAATTCAGTTACAATGTATCTGCTATGTATTATTGAATAGCTAGATTAGTTGTAGAATCACCAGCTAGTGCTTAGCTGGCACAGTTGTTAGGATGCATATGTGCAGATTGATGCTCAAGTCAGATAACTAACTGACTTGATAAACACATCTATAAACACTTGATCTCTACTGTACAATCACAATTCAATCAATGAAATCATTTCTATTCTCTCTCTTCTCTCTCTTCTCTCATTTCTCGCAGAATGCCTACAAATATGTTTCTAGCTTTAACTTTTGCAAAGCCCTTAAATTCGAAAAAAATGAATTAAAATCTCAAATCTCATAGAAAGAGATGAATGATGGTGGTAAGGAAAACATAGAAAAATGTAAATCTTCTGAACTATCCTTCTAGGGTAAGATCACAGTAGGTCTTAGCCTTCCACAGAGTAGGATAGGCATAGGTTCTAAGGTCAGTTCATGATGTACCAACATAAGTGTCAGGTTGTGTGAAGTTATAGGCCTGAATTTTAGACCAGGGTTAAGACACTATGTTCACTGCATTAGCATTTATTGCTAGGCCTGAATTTTAGACCAAGGGTATGAAACTATGTTTAGTGCATTAACATATATTGCATTTTAATTAAGTAGTTCATCACAATACCAGTAGAACAGTTGAAACTGATTTTTGTTTGTAACTTATACTCCGCCATATGAACTTGGATCGTGAATTTCACCTGTAATGACCACGACAGTGGAAGTAGGAAAATGTGGCCATTCCCGTTTATATCTGGGTAGTGCCACTTTCCTATTACATTTGCATTATATTGGCACTTGTGAATTGGATAGTGAAAGCATGGCACTTGGAAATTGGATAGTTAAAGCATTAACAGGTACTATTTTAAACTTTGAGACTGATGAGAACTGCATGCTCAAACATATGAGATTCCCCTTCTTCAAAAGAGTTCTCCACTTATTGGAACAAATTAGAAAAGAACCTCTGAACATGTTGCTTAAAAAGGATTCCATGGTGGGCAAGATTATGAATAATGTGTATAGTTAGTAAACCAAAAAGTCAAGGTCGTGCACTTAAAGTTGTTAGCACATGGAAAATGAAAAGTAGTAGAATATAAAAATTTGAAGAACTTACAAGGAACATTATAGAAGTCAAAATATTACTCTCTGTCAGATAAGTCAGGGAATAGGTGAAAGGTGTATGAAATTGTGAAGGAGGCTGTGCATAGACTGCTAGGTCAAACACGGGGATAAAATGAAGCAATAGTTACCAAAATATCCCAAGAATTAAGTGAGTCAAAATATTACTCTCTGTCATGATAGAAAGGGAACAACAAGGTGGAAAGGTGTACGAAACTGTAAAGGCTGTCCATCAACTGGTAGATCGAGTTTAGCAATTAAAATGAAGCAATAGTTATCAAAGTAAAACTTTGCAATGGTCTTGAAGGCCATGACTCCTAAAATAGGAAGTCTGACCTTCAACTACTTGGATGAATTTGGAAAAGCCTTTAGATATAGGAAAAATGTGGGAGGCTCTCTTCACTAATAATGGCACCACAAGTTGTTCTCCAAAAGCAATGGATAAAGAATTTTTGAAGTAACGTAAATTAAGCTCACAAGGCTCAATTGTGAGAGGGAAATTTTGGGTTCTAACAGTTGTAGCTTGAAAATATATTGGTGATCAAAGAAATGACTTGTGCACTACTTAACAACCTCTTTCTAGAGTATTAGGGATAACATGTCCGCACTCTCTTGTGAAATTTGGTTCATATTCGAGAGGCAAAGACCAAACTAGAGGTCGAACAGAACAGAACATTTCAAGACTATACCTAGATTTTCTAAGTGTAGCTATGAACATAAGATTGCCTCGGCAAACAAAGAAATTAGGAAGATTTATAAATTCCCAATTTTTTTTACGCATTCAAAACTAGAAAGTCAGTCAACAAGTACCCGCAATCAATTGGCACCGGTATCCATGTGTCTTGGATCCCCCCGTCTAATGCTCTCCTATAGAAAAGTATGTTCTCTCTCTATAGTTTGTGACTATGGTTGAGAATAACATTGAGAAGTACTTGTGCTAGAGATGATTGAAGAAGAGTAACTGAAAAGTATTTAGACATGCCCAAATATTTATAATAGCCATCACAAACAAAATCTGAAAGTTCTGAAACACTCTTCACTCTAAAGTAAACAAAGAAGCATAATAGCTCAAGCAAAAATTAAGCAGTATATAATTTAGGACTAGTTAACCATATGTCAGATCAATCATGTCATCTCGCAGTTTAATGATATTAAATATCTACAAGGAAGGACACTTAATTCCCAGTAAACCCTGAAAGTCGACAAACTTCACCTGCATAGTTGACTCGAGCCCAATGTTAATTTTTCATTTGCATACACTTCTCAAATAAATAAGTCACAACCTTTTTGTCAATATAAGTTTTCTATTATTATAGGGCTCAAAGCATTTGTTTAGTCTTTTTGAAGCCTATCATAACAATGTTAGCAATTACAGATGATCTATGAAAGAGAGCTTCAAGAGGACTTCTACGCTGTGGCTGTCTGGTCATTTAGTAAGATTATAAACCTACTGAATCTAGTGAGGAGGGAGATGGATTTAAACATAAGCTGGTAATGGAAACGCTGATCCATGCAGCTGAGGTTGGCTCCAGAACAACTTTGAAGCAGCACTTTAATTACCTTGGATAAGTTCCAATCAACTATGCACTCTAGATAACTTGCCATATGTGAATCATTTACATATGTATGCCAGTGCCATGTTAACAACAAACAACCTTGCTTCTTGTAAATGTATATTTTGTTCACAATTCACATATAATAAGTTGGCAATCTTTTCATTAATGATGTAATATCAAGTGAGAAAATCCAATGGGCCATAACGTTGTAACACCTTTAGTTGTTTGATGCCCTCAAAATAAAAGATTAATGTAAATAATGTACCAGCTACAGAGACAAACATTCCGAAGAACAGTATTATATGATAGAAATGATATCAATAGATCAGGAAATGATAGAAATGATATCAATACATCAGGAAACAAGAAAGAGCACCTGAGAATCCTCTCTGATTCTTAGATTCTGTCCTGCTGGATTCAGTAAGTCATTAACAACCTAAAACAAAAGAAACTGTAAGGAATAGTAATCTTGTAGAAAGAGGAAAGCAGATTGGCCCTTAACCCTTTTTCTTTTCCTTCTTTTTTTTTCTTTTCAGTGGGAGAAAATCTCAGCCCGTGGTGCAACAAACAGCTAAATATGGATAAAGAAATATCTAGATGTAACATGTTTTTCAGAAGTTGAGCTTATCAACAACATTCAATTCAAGATTCCAATATGGAGATTTGGATAAATCTTTACAAATGATAAAAGCAACCAAATCAAAAGTAGAATACCGGATAAGTGAAATATAAAATTTATTTCCACTTTGACAGTATATATTTCGCAAATAAAGATGACTACAACTTCCTAGGTTCACTTTCAAGAATATAACGACTACAACTTCCTAGGTTCACTTTCAAGATCATAACCAAGTATCAAAAGCCACTCCCAGTAAAGTCGAAAGCAATCTACCCCATGTTTAAAATAAGATCTATGGATCAGAGTCTATCAACCATAAAAAGATAGATCAGTACAGTACCATCAGATGACCAGAAATGGAAAGCAGACACGTAAGTCAAATGGCTAGAATCTCACCTCATTATAGATTTCTAGATATGAAACTCGGAGCAGAAATTCTCGATTTGGAGTCTAACCATCAAACGAAAAATAGTAAGCCTAATGTCCTTAATAAGAAAACATAAGAGGTTGAAATGCAGCCTAAGTCAAACATTACCTCTTGAATTATACCGAAGGCATCCTTCACAGCCAGTGGTATTATCCCAGGGGACCTCTGATCACCCTGTCATGCATATACAAGGATATATGATCATTCTAATTCCTAAGATAACATCATGATTATCAGTATTAAACATACAGGTCATCATGGTAAAGTATTCAATAGTCAGTAGGTCATGCATCTAATGCGGAAACACCACCCCCACACCCAGACAGGAAAAAAAAGCAATTCGAAGGAATTTTGATCTTTTTCCCTTCTAAAAGAACATTAAAAAGAGCTTATTTACAAGTTAAGTCACTATTTAAAGGTTTCACTATTCAAGATAAGCTACAATTTGAATTATGTAAAGTGAACATATCATCAATCCCTTGAATTATCAGTATTAAACATACAGGTCTCCTGGTATGTTTCTTTAGTGCCTATTCTTAGCATCTTTACAACAAGGTCTGATAATATTATCAAGCTCTTAGTATTTCCTTCTCTATCTTTCATCTTTGTTCGCTAGATTTTGATATCCTTTGGAATACACATGCAACTTCTCTATCTAACAAATTAAAGGAACCCTAGGTTTGCCTTGCTAATTAAAGGAGCCATAATCTTAAGTATCCAGGGATGCAATGAGGTTCGCAGATATAGATATATATATATATATATATATATATATATATATATGTAAGTTTGTCACCTTCTACCACATAATGACTATCTATCAAATGCATATCAGGACTTGTATAGAATTATATTCTACAGGATGAGCTCAACCATTTTGGAACAATGATTTAAGCTCCAACATGTTCCCAAGCAAGAAGTTGGGCCCAAGTCAGTGAAAGCCATCTACATGACAACCAAAAAAGTAAAAGAAAAAACATAATTAAACATTTTGAAAATACTTACAAAGAGGGGTAATTGTTATAAATATGCTTCAATCTGTTAGAACCAAACTTCATAGAATGTAGGCCCAGATAAGCAGTTCCAGGGAGAACCACATCTATTCTTGTGCTTATTCACATATCTAATATTTAGTTAAGAACAGCACTCCACTTAACATACAGATGTATTAGTTCCCATTTCTTAACAAATCTTTCAGCTAACAGTCGGTGGCCAACAACTTGCCTTCGGCTTTCCAATTTCTTCCCCACCATGGCATCAAAAGCTACCATGTGATATTTTGTCATAACATAGAGTAACAATTGAACAACGGAAGAAAGAAAGAAAAAATAAGGGAAAAGACAGTGCACCACATTTTCTCTTCTTATACAGCCAATTAGTATAGCAAAGAAAATGCAAAGGACCTATTGTCCATGCGGTTAGAGAAAAAGGGAGCATCAGTCAAAGTATGATATTGCATTAGGTGCTTTACACGTGGTGAAGGAGAAGTGTCGTTTAATAAGTAATGCACTTCTGAAAATGTGAAGAATTACAAGAAGATTTAGAAATAAATTTGCTTACATGCATTGTGTGAGTCTTTCCACTGCTTGTAACACCATAAGCAAAGATTGTGCCTGCAGTTGGGTATAAACTAAATCAATTCATTACAATAACAGCAGATCAGCACTTCAGAGAAAGATTAATAGACCACAAGAAACTTTTAAGACCTATGCGACAATATTCCCCTCCTTATCTTTTTTCTATTTGGGGCGAGGGGCATAAAGAATGAAGGTTTGGCAAGACTATAACCCTAATTTCTGGAAAAACCATATAGTCAACTTAAGACACGTCCTTGAAGTGCTCAGGTGTTGCAGTATTCATTCTCATGATGCATACCTACAAAACAAGAATTAGAAACTTTGCAAAATAAACCAAACCAAGCCTTTATATCTCATTAAGTGGAGTTAACTATATGGATCTGAAAACGGTATTCATTCTTATTGAGAGACACCCTCTTTTTAAGCTTTATGCACGTGAAATCTCGTCTAAGTGTCTCCATCCAACTCTTCTTAGATCTTCCTCTACCTCTCCTACAGTATACAACCTCCATACCTTTACACATTCTAAAATGTGTCTCTACCGGTTTCCTCCTAACATACCAAACCATCTAAAACGGTTCTCTCTCATCTTATCCTGAATCGAAGCCACAACCTCGTTTTATCATAATTGTATCCTTTCTAATCCTACCATTCCTGGTATTGTCACGCATCTATCTCAACATTCTCATTTCAATTATGGGCCTAGATAAATTCTCGTATGCCTTTGGTTTAACCTCACTAACCGCCTTCATTGCTTCCTTCTTAGTTGTTTTATCACTCAAGGTTCTCTTCATTACACTCCCCTGAAACGCCTTATAGCATTCTTTCTTGTCCTTTACTTTGTCTTAGACACCAATTGCTCCACCACCATGCCTCTTTCTAGGTCAATGCACTCTCTTTAGATTCCAAACTAACTTCCTTTCCCACTCTTTTCATACATTCTGCTACTTGACCCCATATATCATTAGGACTCCTGTTAGCCTCCCAAACACTTTTTTGCATTGCATGCTCTTGAAACACCACATGTTTCTCACCCTTTTAAGTCTCTTTTTCCTTGCCCACTTGTGAAGGTGTAAGTTCGATACTAACGATTTATGTTAGGTAGCTAGGCTCTCTACTTGGACCACTTTGCAATCCTTGCAAACTAAAAGGTCTCTTTTTCCTTGTGAGAAAAAAACAATTAATATCCTTGACAATCCACTCTTACAAGTGCTCAAGTGTACTACTCGCTTATTAAATAAGGTGTTGAAAACAATAAGGTCATACGCCACTTAAAAGTCTACCATGGTCTTTCATTCTTTGTTTGTATCCCATGGCCATGTACCCCTTATACACTCATGTAGCCCTTATGTCTTGCCCAACATGACCATTCAAATCCTCTCCTATAAAGATCATTTCACCTTGTAGCAGCTCCCCTAGGTCCTCCCAAAATTTCTCTTTTGCTTGATCTCCTAGTTCAACCTAAGAAGCATAGATGCTGATAATGTGAAGTCTCCCCTTTTAATACTACATTAACTATAGTAATCCTATTACTACACCTCTTGACTTTTAGTACATCCTCCTTTAGATCCTTACTTATAACTATGCCAACCTCATTCCTCTATCTATCCTTCCCTGAGTACCACAGCTTAAACCATGTCCTTTCAATCTCTTTAGCTTTTTTTCCTACATTTTATCTCTTGCAAACAAACTATGTCAATTCTTCTCCTTTCCATCATATCCACCAACTCCATAAGCTTTCTAATTGAACTCCTAATACTTCAAGCCCCCAATATAAGTCTCCTATTTTGGACCGACTTCTTTACGCGCCCTCGTCCATTAAGGTGCAAGAACCCTTGCTTATTTTGGACTAACTTCTTTATTCTCTCTCGTCCATAGTGTGTTGGATGTTACATGCCTTAGGTTCAAGACTGCACCCTTATCATATAGTTTGTGCAACGTTAAGTGAGAAGCTTGGCCAAATACATAGCACAAAAAGAAAATATGAACGAAGATCTTTCCCGTCAATTGGTTCCTTTGAAAGCTGAGTAAACAACCAATCAGGGTTTATATGGAGTAGTTGAATAATAGTTATGAGTTTCTTAATGTTCTTTTTACTTTGTGTGTGTATGAGTCGTAAATCTGGATTATGAGGAGTCCCTTCCCATACTTCCTTAAACTCGCATAGAATACAAAGAAAATGGTGCATCATTCATTACCTATTGCTTGTCACAAACTTTCTTTCAGTGAGAAAATCCAAACACTTACTTTCAATAGAGAACACAAAGTTTTCACTTAGGCTTTACAAGGATTCAAGATCTTTGACGTTCAGAGTGCATAAACTCAGAGTGTAAAATGAAATCGTGTCCAATGCATAAGGCTCTCGCAAATAGCAGGTTCTGAGAAAGATATATGTACACAACTTTGCCCTGTGTCACAGAGTTGTTCTCAAAACTTGAATCCGAGACCAAGTAGTCAGTAAGTGTCACTAGATTATAGCACCAAGCTCAACCTTCAGAAAACATAAACTTTGATATTTCTATTTTTCCCTTCATAAGTAACTAGGAAAATCAAAAATCTTGTATTAGTTTTCTCTTCTTTTCAACTGTGAAACTCTTGGAGAAGAGACTTTCAGCTGAAGCAAAGCATGTCTATAGTCTACTTGTTATATACAATGCCAAGATATCAAAATTGTAGCAAAACATTTATCGTAAATGCTAAAAATAATAGAATCAATAGTAGAATTAAAAAAAACTTTACCATTGATCCCCTCCATGGTGCCACTAACTACATGTTGTGCAGCAACATCATAGACATGTCTTGTTGTGGTTGTGGGGCCAAAAACTCTATCTGCAAAAAATTAAGCATGTATATTTAAAGGAAAACGTAGACATTTCAACTATGCCAAGATTGATTCAGGAAAAGAAAAGAAAATGTAAAATAACATCAGAGAACAAAATGGAGGAAAGCATCTATAATAACTTGATTTCTAATTAATTAAAAGTTATCAAAATAGATCTTGGTCAAATTCCACATAAGTCAGAAGTTCGGCAAATCCTTGAGACAGGTAGACTATACATGATGTCTATTTTTTAGAGGAAAACATAGACATTTCTCTCTGATTATGCAGGCTATGCAGTAGATCATCAGCTCAATTATGGTTCAACTAAGGCAGACAAAAATCCTAAATACTTTTGGATGATAAATCTTCAATAACACTCAGGCCTCAGCCCCCATATTTCATTTCTTGATAAACCAAAGGAAAAAATATATCTGAAGCACAAAGTGAGTACCAACCCTGTCCGCAAGCTCAAAAGCCAACAAGCATCAAGCTATACAAGTTTATGAGCCAAAATGCCTGAATCCTGATGCTAAGTTCATTAGGTGAAAAAACATACACACATAGTGATTGTATCTCAAAATCTCATGAAATTTCTAAGACCTTTAGTATGACGCAAGAAAATAAAATCAAATAATTCTACAAAAAGGCATTGATATTTTTTTTTTCCTTGTGATATTTACCTTGGAGAAGAAGCCTAGAAAACTAAAAATTTGAAACTTCTTTTTTTTCTTTGCTAATTAAAATTTGCAACTTCAGAGAGCATATATTCAGACAGGAAAAGGCTCTACTCAGCAAGCACCTTATTTTATTATTCAGCATACACCATGCATCCATAACAATATCTAATGTGCTGGTAAAGCTATCTTTTCAATTAGGTGCATCATAAGTTCTGCGGAAAGGTTGAACAAGTCCAACAGAAAACAGCACTTTAGCTAGTTACCTAAAAAGAGAAGGTTGCATTCATGACTTGAGTATACATTTTTCATAATTCAGTTTCTAAATTCAATGTTACAGTAGCCTCAAAAATTATACATACATGATATGTTGGAAAGCCATATATCACTTACATCTACTAGGCTTATAATTGTGTCATGATGAATTGTCTCTTAATTAACTAACAGTTCTAAAATCTGGGCAATGATTTTTGGGAATTCTGAGGCTTCTAATCTTATATTCCATAACCGTATTGTGTTCCTAGTTCCAAACAACTACCCCACCCCCCAGACTCTTGAGGGAGGGTTTGTGCTCAGATTCTCCGAAGGCAAGTCTAATATCATGGTGGTAGTTGATCGTCTCTCCAAGTATGCACATTTCGTTGCTTTGTCGCATCCTATTACTAGTGCCAAGGTCGCATCCATTTTTGCAGCTGAGATCTTTCGTTTACATGGTTTACCCCGGACTATTGTAAGTGATAGAGATCCATTATTTCTTAGCTCGTTTTGGCAAGGATTCTTTCGTTTGCAAGGCACAACATAATCTATGACAAGGCTTACCATCCTCAAAGTGACGGACAAACCGAAATAGTAAATCGAAGTTTGGAACTTTATCTCCGTTGTTTCATCGCTGATACACCTTCTAAATTGGCTAAATTCTTGTCTTGGGCAGAGTATTGGTATAATTCAGCCTTTCATACATCAACTGGAATGTCTCCTTTATGCATCTCGAATCAAAGTACTAAGGTTTCCAATAAATATACACCAAAATAGCCACTAGGAGTGGAAAATGTTACTTATCCATGAGTTCTTATTCACTGAACTAGTCAAAATCATTTCCAAGAATATCATGAGCGCTAGCAAGACATGGTATATGACAAAAATCAGCACAACAACATTGCAAGTACACTTCATTATCAATCATATGATCAAATATCAACAATGTAATACATCATCAGAACATACCATAAGCATACGCTATTGATGGGTTATTCTCATTTCTCACTATATTATCACCATCAGCATACCATGCTATCTCCTCTCCTTGCCGAATTTCCCTCGGGCTGCTCAAACAAACAACCAAACTAACCTTCTTTAACAAAACCAAAATTAAACAAAATACCATTCATGCAAAATTTCTTTCAACGCTGAAGGTAACAATCATGTTACCAACACCCAACGACATTAGAATACGAGGATTAACGAGTCAGTAAAGAGCTGGCACATCTCATAAAAAAAGTCACACGTGTCTTAACTTGATTAGTGCATTA
Organism: Ehretia macrophylla; assembly: GCA_037974665.1. Taxonomy (NCBI): domain Eukaryota; kingdom Viridiplantae; phylum Streptophyta; class Magnoliopsida; order Boraginales; family Ehretiaceae; genus Ehretia; species Ehretia macrophylla. Next base: position 67,718,738 of record CM075771.1, on the reverse strand, counting down.
AATTTCAGTAATAAGCTTGTCATCCTATTATTATGTACTTTCTTAATGCACCTTAGAGGCCGAAACCGCACAGTAACTGTAACATTCTCTTTGGATCTCTCCGCCTCCAATCGCAAATTCTCCGAGTAATTATACTGCAGCTGTTTGCTTCTCGCCGATGACGAAGCCGGTGAGCTCAAGCCGTCTGCAGAAGTTTCTGGAAAGTGCTTAGATGATGATGTTGTTGATGACGCTGGCGAATTTGCAGCCCTCCCCCTTGATTGCTTGTATTTTGACCCTATCCTCGTCGCCATTATAGCTTCAAAAATGTAATGAAATAAAAAAAGTATATATATTATTAATAAAACCTAATAATCATATTCCAAATACAGAATTACTCAAAAAATGATTATTAATATTTCAATATTTAACTAAAAATTAAAAATTATGCAATTGGTAAAAAAATCGCATTATCTTAACAAACCTGCGGCTAGAAAAATATTCGAAAAAATGAAAAATTGCTAAACGACTTGCAGCTCACGAATTAATGACAATAACCTCTACAAAAAAATTCAGAATTTAAAAAATATATTATAAAACTAAAATATTTGCTTAAAAATCGATTAATTATATAGAGTTTAACATTTGTCATGTAAAAAGTTTTAATTAAACATGACAAATTCCTCATAACAAATGCATTTCAATTATTTTTTTTCCGAAATGTATAACCAATATCAGTTTTGAAGCTTTCAAAAAATAAATAAACATTAGGAATCAAAATATCTAAAACGTTATTTTAAAAATAAAGGAAAAATAACGAAAAATGTTGCTCAAGCTGTACATTATTTTCTCAATGCTAGTATCTAAATGATTTGTCAAAATAAAATTAAACTTCAAGAAATCAAAAAAAAAAAACCTAAAAAGTAATTTAAAAAATTTAATGAAAAATAACGAAAATGTTGCTCAAATATTCATATAATCTCTCGAGCATAAGTAATTAACAAATTCATTTTCAAAAAAAAGAAAAAAAAAATCGATTACTACCTGAATAAATCAGTGAATCACCAGCTCAGCATGCATATACATATTATATACATAATAGGTATATAATATTGAAGATCCTCCTCCGTTTTCGTTTGAAAAGGTATCGTAAGATAGAAAAAGAAAGATCTAAAAGTGGACGAAGAAGAAAAGCATCATCATTATCATTATCATTATCTTTTCTTCTCACACAGTGCGCGTGTTTCTGCGGGTGAGAGAGCGCGAATAAAAAAAAAAAGCTACTTTTTTCCACACAGTGAGCGTGTTCCTGCGTGAGAGAGAATAAGCGCTCATCAATCAATAAGAAGCCATAAGCAATAAGGAAATTAGTAGTAGCAGTAGTAGTAGAAGGTAGGCTTTATTATATTTATATTGATATATATATATATATATTATAGGTGGGAGAAAGGATTCTAAATTTACTTTTTGTTTATTGCTTGCCTTGGAAGCGATGTGATGAAGATTTTGTGTTGATGATGAATATGAACTATCTCCTACTCTTTTCTTTTTTGCTTTTTTTTTTCTATTTCTTGTATTTCTTTTTTTTTTCCGATTTGTCTACATTTCTTATTTTACATGTTTGTACGTAGAGGCACTTTTAGAGAATAGAGAGAGAAAAATGGGACAGAGAAAGGACAGATACAGCTACGTGTGTGACTGCGTGTAAATAGATGTCGAGAATAGAGTGGGATGCGGTGTGATTGTTACGCCATGTTTGGATACGGAAAGAGAAAAGAAGGAAACTAAATGAAAATTATACAAGAAATTAAAAGAGAGAAGATTTTTTTTTTTTTTTTGTTTTAAGATGACGAGAAACTCACTTTTGATAAGTCTACATTAAATCTATAGTAAAACTACAAATCTCATGGTGCACCCTGTGTTCCAACGTACTCTCTAAATTAGTTAAAGTTCTTGTCATATTGTGATTGGAAAAATATAGGTTTGTATTTAAAAATTTTAATTATAACAAGTCATTGTTTGACCATATCACCTAATTTTTTGACCCAAAAGAAGTTTCCTTTGTCTGACTAGCAAAAGAGAAAAAGGAAAAAAAAAAAGAAATGATAGAATTATATGATTTTTTTATTTAGATTTTAAAAAGAAACAAAAGAAAAAATAATTTTAGATGAAAAGTTATTTAAAATAATTTGTTCTTATTTTTTTCATGTTTAATAGTTAGGGTTATTTTAGTTTTTTTACACACTATTTTCACTTTCCTTCCATTATATCCCAATTTGAAGAGAAAACAAAATCATCTCTAATAAAAGAGATTGAAAGATTTCACAATCCTCCCATTTACTTTTCTCTCATCAAATGCTGAATCCAAAATTACCTCATTCCTTCCATGCGCAAATGCAGTATTCAACTACGTTTAGCCTAACTGTGAAATTTCACATTTTGAATTGTAAAACTTTTAGAGTATAATTTTTGTTAAAAGTATTATTAAACAAAAGTTGTGTAGGTGAGGTGGGGATGAAGTGGGTAAATTTCAAAAAATATTTTTTTCTCAAAAGACAATAAAATATTTTTTACTGTTTTGAATTAAAATTTTCCCTTGTTCAAAAAAAGTTTTTTGGTTTTTTAAATTTTTGGTATTACAAAATTTTGAAAAATTCAAAAAATATTTTACTGCAAACAAACGGAGCCCAAACAAGGTGCCAAAGAAGACTTGGAAAAGTCGGTGACACTATTGTGAATATGTGGTATTTGTGGGGTGGTTTTTGAATGGTGTGATGTAGGTTTGTTTTTCTTGTGTTTTTTAGAGTTTTTATAACTAGGCAAAGGCAACTAAAGACAAGTTCACAAGAGCCTTGTGCTATTTGCCTACAGATAAGACAACAGTGGGGACTGTGCTACGTGTCATCACATGAAAATTTCTATACATTTTAATTTAACAAAATTAATTTGTATTTGAGAAAAGAGAACCGAAAATTCATCTAAAAAGACAATAACATATTTACATGTGATTGGCTACAATGTAATTCCTATGATATCACTTCTGTGCCCCAAAAAAAAAGAAAGAAAATATTGTTGAAATTTGGACCAATCATGTCTCTTCTTCCCTTTAACCTTATTTGACTTTAATGAAAATACTTTTTTTTTAGGACAAGCTAAAAGCATTTTATTTACTTTTTTTTTTAGAAAGATTAAGAACCAAAAATCATCAATGACACAATTAGGTAAACAAAGGGGTTAAATTATGTAGATTCACAAAGAATGTACAAGCTTTCTTATACATGTTGAACAAGTTAGAGACATTACTAGAACTCTTTGAGATTCAATATCAGCCTTATTGGTCATTCAACATAGTTGTGCTGCACTTTAGTTATACTATTTCTATTTTTTATTGTTTGATAAAGCTAAATTTAATGTAAAGAGATCTTTATATGTTTCAATCACATACATAATTATTGAATAAGAGATTGTATAAGTTGTATATTTTCTCTTAAAAAATAAATATCTTTAGTCAATCATTCTCGTAATTAGGTGTTGCAAACATGATATAAGAGTATATATCATTCAAAATTCATTATGATAGTAATCTATATTGAAATATTTTTGTAGTGATCTATATTTATTTTAATCTCTTGAATTATTTAGCTCACCTTATGTCAAATTAAAGCTCTAAACCATGTTAATCCATAAGAGAACAAATGATCCAATTGAATGATGAAAAGAAAAAGAACTCGTATTTTATTTTTATTTTTAAATTATAACATAGTTGTACGTTATATGGCAGGTGTTAGTTTTTTTTTTTCCACATGTCAAACTTATTCCTGTATCTATTTTCACATTCCAATCTTTTTTTATTTTAGTTTTCACATTCCAATATTTGTCATTATAGGCTAATCGTAAGATGCTTCTTTCAAATACATATGGATTATATGAATTATTAATTATTTTTTATTTTACAATTTTTGTAACTACTAATGAAAGAAAACACTTTTTTCACATTATTGCATTAAAAAGAACGACCATTGTTTTTAGCATATATTGACCATAATCCATGATTTTGATTGCATTTTTCCCTCATTTAAAATTAACACAAGAAATCCATATACAAGGAATACTAACTCTAAATTGTTTTTCATTCTCAGACTTTACATATCCATAAACCTCCTCCAAAATCGAGTAACTAGAAATTTGAGAATATGAAAAGAAAAATATTAATGTTAATCATAAAAACTATTTACAATACTTTGATTACGTCTTTTTTTTTTCTCTCGCCTTCATGATCCAAAAACATATCAATTCAATAAAGATATATTAACCCATTTCTTAATTAATTTAAATCCTTTTTTCTCCTAATTTTCATCTTAAATATGAATGGAAAAAGTGTTGGGTTATATAAGTGAAAATTAAAATTTTTAATAACAGATAATTACACAGCGAAAATAATTCACATATTCGTTCATGGTTATTTATGTGATTATACATACAAACATAATTATCTAATAATTTAGCAGTTTGAGGATTATTTAAAACGAGAAGTCCGATGTAGACTCTAACGCAATTCAAGCTCCCCACATGTGAAGCCTCCGACAATATCAACACGGAATCCCTGAGAGAAATCAATAAATCCCCACTAGAGTTCTAGAAAAATTTTATATGTGAGAAAGAATGTAGGTAGCGATTGGTACATAGGAATGAATTTGGGCAGGAATGGAATGAGCCAATGGATGGAATGAACTTGGGAATAAGAATGACACGTTCGGTATACTCTATAAATTAAGAGTAGTAATGTAAATGACTTGTATAATATGGCAGGATTGTCCTTTTATTATTATAGTGTTAAAAATAAAAATAAATATAAATATAACCATAAACAATATAAACATAAATAATAATAATAATAACAAAATAAAAATAATAATAACAACAATAAATAATAGTAATAATTATTATTATTATTATAATAATAATAATTATTATTATTATTAATAACAAAATAAAAATAACAATAACAACAACAACAACAATTATTATTATTATTATTATTATCATTATTATATTGGTTTTTTTATTATTATTGTTTTTGTTTTTACTTTTTTACTTTATTATTATTAGTATTTTGTATTATTATTATTTCAATGACTATTATTATTATTATTATTATTATTATTTTATTAATTAATTATTTTTTATAATAATTATTATTATTTTCATAATAATATTATTATATTTTATTATTATTATTATTTAATCACTATTATTATTTTTTTATTTTTGTTTTTATTATTATTTTATTAATTTGTTTTTTATTTTCATAATAATAATTATTATTATTTTTATAATAATTATTATTACATTTTTTAATTATTATTATTATTATTATTATTATTATTATTATTGTAAAATAAATTATTTATAAAAGTTATGTTATATAAGGGTGTAATAGTCAAGTTTACTCTCAAACACATGAGAATGGATAATTTCCATGTATTTGGTATGGAATGGCTATTCCCGTGTATGTGGGAATTGAATTCTCTTGGGAATGAGATTCCCAATTTCATTTTCTCATACCAAACATGGGAATTAAAATAGAATTATGAATGTCATTCAATTCCCAACTTATTCTCACATATCAATCACTGTCGTAGTGCTAGCAAAACAATCTAGCATAGTTTTCTATTTATAGAAACCTTTAAATTCCAGGGCTAGCTTTGGGCGAGTTCTAGTTATTAGATTCAGACTGTAAAACTCATAGGACTAAAAATTCCTACGAGCCTAGTCTAGATTCTAATTAAATAATTATGGACAGTCCAAATTATTTAATTTAATTTATCTTATTGATTAATTATGGACTCCTTATTTGTGTGTGACATCTCGGGTTCATAATTAATTGGTAGCAGAATAATATAATCTAATTAATATATTAATTAGAATTATTCTAATTAATTCCACAAGTTGTGAGTGACACAGTATATCGCAACTACCCAATTAATGATGAAGTGGAATTGCATGAACTCTCCAAATATATAATTCCCGTACAATTAATTCATTTCATCTCATCTGTACTGATTAAGCTAGAGCCGTAGATAGGGATGTCGAACTCCTTTTCTTAATCATATGACATAATCCAATTAATTCAGTAATTCGTAAATAAGTAATAGAACTCTCATCTATTATTTAATCTCGGTCAATACTTAATTAATAGATCACATAGGACTCCTAAGTAATAGATTCCATATTGCACACTCACATATCCCTATGTTAGGAATGAGCCCCGACCATTGATCACATATACCAGTCCGTGATTAGAACTGGACTTTGCTAGTAGTAAATCGCAGTATCTCATACACGATATATCCGTGGTGTCTCAGGCCAAAAGAATATTTATACATTATATATGATATATCAAATTATTGACATCCCACATAATTCGATATATATTATTAGTCAAGTCCAGTGATATATTTTTAATAATCACTTATACATCTATCATGACAACATGAGACTTGTTGCCTTGTCTAATACCTCATATTAACTTGATGATAGATTGCATGCTAGCCTATCCAGATAAATCAATACCCAATTAATTTATCATCTAGTTAAGGACAATTTTAAAATATATTATTTATAGTAAATCTCATCACTCATATCCTTAATCTTTTAAGAATGAGATTCACAAATATATATCTAAGGATTTTATTTTATTTAATTAACACATTAATTAAAATAAATAATTTACCCATAAATAAAATATAATACAATATTTGTGTCCTAATAAATTACAATTAATTTGACTTTAGGGCATTAACTCTAACAAAAAGAACAATTTCTCTCCTCTAGCTTATATCACCACAAGATCTTTAATTGACATATTTTTGGGAGTGGTGTTGAGAAGAATATAATGGTGTTTCATACCCTTTTAACACACAAGTAGAAACATGAATTTCTCACACTGACACAAACCCTTCAACATATCTATATGGTTGTAATGCCAATAATAGATGCAATTTCCTCCTTGCACTGCCATTACATGCGTGCACTGATTGAGATATGTGTTTGAGTTATCATTATCAAAAACATAAAAAAACAAAGTTACTTGTACATCTATACCTAATTGTCCCGTAGAGTGACCTAGTGTGAGTGTGTTCGTGATAAAGCAAAGTACCACTTTCACTCTTTTAGAATATGAGCATAGAATTTTGGGCTCACTTCTCCGTCATGTGATGCCATATAACTGCAATAATCCTACAACTTATGATAAAAAGCCTAAAATGATGCATTTATATTATCATGCTCCAACTTATGATATAAGTCGTAGACTAGTTTATATACTTAAAAGTAATCGTTTTGGATCTCAAATTTAATGCTCAAAATAATTAATTTATGTTATTATTTAAATTTTAAACCTACAAAACTAATTTATAATCACACTTTTATCAAATTTTTCACTAATACAAGACATTACGTACATTATCTGGACCAACCCACTCCTCTCCAACCAATAAAGAAGACAAGAGTTAGAAAAACTTTATGTTGAATTGTAAATACTACATGAATTTACTCGAGTACTTGGATAAAAAAGTTAATAGGCTATACTCCTTTTGTAACTTTGATAAAGCATTGCACATGGAAAAGTTTCAAAAAGGTATTTGCTAATACTTAAATGTATGGAAACATAGAGTATGAGCGATTAGCTTCAGCAATTATTTTGTAACTCAAGTCAAAAAGGATTTTTTTTTCTTTTCTTATCATGAGGAAATCATCTCAAATAAATATAAATTAAATTTATTCTAAAATTATAAATTTCGTGGTATAGTATTTCAATGCGTGCTCTAATTGAAAAGGACTTTGCTAGTTTTTGCTTGAAAATGGTGTGTTATTGATTAGCTTCAGCAATTATTGCCTTGTGGAAATGGACCTGTAAATTAGGGAAGCTTACTTTTTACACTTGATCGTTTGTGGATTGTAAACTCAACTCTTCTCCTTTTTATTCTCTCTATATTTCCATCTAAATTTCTTGTTTTCAGATTTCAAATCAAAAGTACTAGTTTGCTAATATGACTGCTCTCTTTGAACAAGTCAAACTGCTAGCTTTTTTCTTTTTTTATGACAAGATTTTAAGACTATAAAGTTGGTGGTTCAACACACTTTAATATATAATTTAAAATAATTAAAAGTTAAAAAATATTTATAATAAGAGGACATATATTTAAATTTAAAATATTAATATAATAAATTACTATCTGACCATTCCGTGCAACTTTGGAGACAAGTCAATCTAATGGTTGTGTGTCTTAAGATAGACTTTAGATGTTGAAAAGAAAGCTGCTTTATGTAGCATTGTTTGCGATGTCAAATGATACCCTTCAATACTTCTTATCTACTCCCATAAATGGAGAAGAAAGCTGTCAACCAGCAGTGGAGGCCAACAAGAAGTATATGAACCTTTATTTTCTTACATAAAATTCTGCAGCTAAAAGAGTTTTTTTTTTTTTTTTTTTTTCTGTTCAAAAGCTAAAAGATTTTCCCTTTTTTTGTCAAAAAAGCTAAAAGAGTTGGGGCATAACAATTTATCACGTATAAGCCCCACAAGTAGGGCACATCTAAAATGTTTTATCAGCAAAAACTTGATAAGATTTATACATAAGATTTAATTCTAAAATTTATGGTACCAGAGTTGGTTTTTAATTTAATATTATTTATCTATATTTGATTCACTCTTTTATTTAATTTCGGTAATTGGAGAGGATATTGGAGAATCCTACAATTACTTTAGGAGAGTGACACATCACCTCTACTAATGGTCTAATTTACGTCACCTCACTATCCACTTATATTAAACAACAAAATTACGTAGCTTTGCGCCTCTTTATTGATAAATGATTTACTAAAAAAAAACAAAAATAATGACTTATTAAAAATAAATGATCATTTTTGTGCTAACACACTATTGACCTACATTTGATACTAAAATAACATATTTTTCATCATCGTAAAAAGCTAATTAAAGTAGATACTATTTATGCATAAAATACATTTATGTAAATCATTGATTAAGAAGCTTCATCATTAGTGTGAAATATTTAGGAATGAATAACGTTAAACATAGTTATGATATTTATATTTGTATTTATAAAATAAACACGTATAATTTCTTTTAAAATCAAATTTTATAGAAATGCGTGAAACTATGTCGTTTTAGTATTAATATGAGTCGGTAGTAAGATGGTGCAAATTTGACCATAGATTTTAAGATGGATCCATGCGACCTTGTCACCAAAAAGGTAATTCTTAACCAGAAAAAAAAAAAAGAAGAAGAAAAAAAGGTAAAGAAACTTGTGCAATGCATGCACATGTATTGCTTTAGCCATGCCTAAATGCATCCTAGATTCTCCTTTCCTTTTCTGTTATGATCGAATCCTTTTCTTCGTGAATCCAACAGTCTCTAACATTGTGGTTGGATTGCACAAGGAAAGGAAACTAAGGTAGTTGAAAAATAATAAAGGAAAAAAAAGGAAAGAGGTTTTCTCTTTGGATTGTAAAAAAACTTATAAGAGAAAGTGATAAAAAAAATAATTTTATAATTTTTGGTTTGAATTGGAGAAAGAAAAGAAATAATAATTTTAAATGAAAAGTTACTTATATATCCTTTTCATATTGTTACGTAATTGAAATTATGTAAAATTATTATTATACATTAACCTAACCTTTACTTTTTTTTTTTTGGGTTCAGGGAAGGCCTAAGTCATACGAAGTCATACGAAACATATATATAAAAGGATGTTACTTACGAAAATTAATTTTGCGATCTTTCGCACTCATAGCAAGAGTATACCATTAGTTCAAAGGCTTATTGGTAATCATTGCAAAATGCTCTCATTAAAAGATATTTTAGTCCCTCCATAACCTTTCTTCCATTTAAAGAATAATCCAATCAAGGAAAGAGATTCCTTAATCCTTCTCTTCCCTTTCATTCCTTTTAAAAAAATGCAACCCAAACACTATGTAAGTGACTTTTAACCTTTTTTTCTATATAAAGAAGTCGGAAATCGTAATTTAAATTCATACCATCTAATTCTAATATAAAACGATCCATCCAATTTACTTGAAAGTAAATTCTAACTAGCGAGCCAAATCTGACTCCCAATATTTAAGGAACCATAAACTAAATTTAGGGTCCGCGAAAATTTGGAAGTCCCTTTAGATGGGTTGCTGGCGTGCCAAAAAAGACATTTCACTCTCTAAAATGACTCAAATTGTTGGTGGTGGCATAACATATTAACATACACTCCATCAAACTTGAGCATTTAGTAGATCAATATCAATATTAAAAGCAGATCCATCAGAACTAAAATTGGCAACATTAAAAATGGAAGTGTAAACTGTATGAGGACCATCTTTTCTTGCTTCTTTCATTTTTTAAGGCGTTAATAAAAAGATACAACAAGATATGATCGTAAAATAAATTACCAGAGATTTTAATTTTTTGACAACCACAATTTAATATTCTTCCAATACCATTGCAGCTGGGAGAACGCTCTACACATTAAATATGAGAAAAATTGGCATAAAATATGCTTTGATTTTCTTACTTTACTAGTTAAGTAAGAATTTTGCTTATGATTGAAGTGGGGGCGTTCTCACCCAACTCTCCTTATCGATTGCGTAAGTCCATCTCCATCAATGATCTAGTATGCCAAAAGTGTCATTAGGTAGCCAGCATCATTCTGCTCCTTGCTAATGCAACAAAACCTTGGAGACAACTCACCTACTAGCACAGCTCCATGCAGGACTATTATTACATATATATTGAATATGACATTTCTTTGGTAGGAGAAAAAGCCAAAGTTGGCTTCTTTATAAAAATATCTAAAGAGATACAAGAGCAAATCGAATCGGATCAAACTTTATCCCACTAAGTAAGTTTGAGTATATAAATTTCACGGCAACACTTATTTCTATTGAGAATTTTTTTTTTCTTTTTGTTAATTCTATACACGTGTGATATCGTGTCTAAATGCCTCCAACTAATATATCTAAAAAAAACACTTTATTCCTAAAATTTCACTAAAGGAAAAGCCTTTTAATATTTAATTTGAAAGACAAGAAAAAGTAGTGACAAACGTCTATTTCATGAAGACTATGGGATTCATGTTGCAAAAAACCCTGAAGCTATTAAGAGTAATGTTAGACGTCACTCTTTTTTTATCATTCAATTGTCATCTCTTAGTTAACATGCCAACTAGGTAGATTTTTTTTTATTCTCTTTCCAATCTTATTAATTTTGTTGAATTTCTCTCTCCTGTTATTAATTTTTCTCTCTGTTTTTTTTCCTTTTTTCTCTTCTTAATCAATTATTCCTTTCTTCTCTTCTTTCTCTTTTTTTTAAATTTTTTTTTATTTGTCGTTGATATAGCTCATTGTAATACTTTATGCATAGCTGATTACAGGTTAGTTTTGTTCTCTACTGATTAATACTTAATTTGCTTGATTGAGATATTAGAAAGAAAGATGAAATTGAAACCCATCTTAATTATGCTCCAAATACTTGTTAAAATTGGTGATCTACTCAAATTTGATATGATTTGGCTACTGCGAGTGCATGGTCGTTAAAAGTACATAAAGCCAATAAAAGGATATCTAGTCATGAATAAATTATTTTGAGGATTACTAAATTATCTATGAAAAATTAAAAATTGACTACTGAATGGATCTTAAACGTGTATAGGGTTAACCAAAAGAGAGAAAAGAAGAAAGGAATCGTTGATTAATGAGAGAAAAAAGGAAAAACAAGAGAGATAAAAATTAATAAAAGGAGAAAGAAATTAAATAAAATTAATAAGATTGGAGAGAGAGAATAAATAAAAACATCTAGTTGGCATACTAACTAAGAATAACAATTAAGAGATGATAATTAGGTAATAAAAAAAGGGGATTACGTCTAGCATTACTCAGCTATATATTAGGCTCCGTTTGTTTGCCGTAAAATATTCTTCCGGAAAACATTTTCCTACTTTTACGGTGTTTGGTAACACCGGAAAATTGGTCAACCGGAAAACATTTTCCAGTCAAAAATGGTGGGCTACTTTTTGAAGATTTTCCGGTGTTTGGTAACACCGGAAAATTAGTCAACCGGAAAACATTTTCTGGTCAAAAATGGTAGGCTACTTTTTGGAGATTTTCCGCTGTTTGGTAACACCGGAAAATTGGTCAACTGGAAAATGTTTTCCGGTCAAAAATGACGGCTAGTTCAAAATTTGGGAAAATGTTTTCATTTCTTTGGGAGATGAAAACATTTTCCGGAACTTAACCACTCCTATTTTATGTGTATATTTTTTTTTTATATAAATCTCATGTCGGAAAATATTTTTTATTGTACATTCAAACACCAGAAAATATTTTCTAGTATTCTATTTTCCAGGAAAATATTTTCCTTTAACAAGTTATTTTACGCCAAACAAACGGAGCTTAGGAAAACATTTTTCACTAAAAACATTTTCCAAGAAAACATTTTCCACTGAAAACACTTTCCACAAACAAGTTATTTTACGGTAAACAAACGGAGGAAAATATTTTATTTTCCAAGAAAACATTTTCTACTGAAAACATTTTCCACAAGTAAGTTATTTTACGGCAAACAAACGGAGCCTTAATTGTTTGAAAACAAAGTATTGAAAGTTTATACGTATAAAATATAAATGTCGAAGTCCAAGCACTATGCTTAAAATAACACACCTAATTGTCCTAAGGGCATCCTCAATGGAGTCTTCAAATGTAAAACTTTTTTAATTTAGGTGTTTTTAGAGACTCCAGTCTCTAAAAACAACACTATTCATGATAAAAGTACGTGGGGGCCACCACTTTTGGTTTAGAAGGGGCCAAAATTGAGGCCCAGGCTCTATTTTCTTCTTGAAATTTGTTAAAAAAAATAGACTGGGTCTCGATATTGACATCTTTTAAGCTAAAAGTGGTGGACCCCACATACTTTTGTCATGAATAGTATTAATTTTAGAGACTGGGGTCTCTAAAAATACCCAAATTAGAAAAGTTTTGCATTTTAGAGACTCCATTGAGGATAGCCTAATGTTGATGTGAGTTTCTGTTAGTAAGACCGAATCTATTATAAAGTATTTGCAATCTTGTTTGAAATTTGAGGCGAAAATGTTCCGTTAAACGACGGATGTGTGAGAATTTTAGTTCTCATCGACTCTATAAAATACTATAAAATATTTTAATATTTAAAATAATTTTATTTGCGTTTAGCCTCTATTTTTTATTTTCTTTCTTTTTGATGACGAGTAACTCTTTTTAGAACTACATAAAATTCACTCTAAAGTTATAAATCCTGTAGTGCAGCAGTGCATCCCAATCACTGGCGGAGACACATGCTGGTCAGTGGGGGCTGCAGCCTCCATGACCCATAAAAATCGTTAAAATTTTTATGTATTTTTTTAAAAAAAAGTTAGATATCTATGTATTTTTAGTTAAAAAAAATTAATTACTCCCACTAAAAAATAAAAGTACTTGTATAGTTCAAAAATTATGGATTTTAGCCCCTACTGACCCATAAAAACGTTAAAATTTTTATATATTTTTTGAAAAAAAATTAAATATCTATGTATTTTTAGTTAAAAAAAATTAATTAGCCCCCACTAAAAAATAAAAGTACTCGTATAGTTTAAAAATTATGGATTTTAGCCCCCACCGACCCATAAAAACTTTAAAATTTCTATGAATTTTTTGAAAAAAAATTAAATATCTATGTATTTTTAGTTAAAAAAATTAATTAACTCTACTGAAAAAAAAAATACCCGTATAGTTCAAAAATTATAAATTTTAGCCACCACTGACAAGAAACTCTGGCTCCGCCCCTGATCCCAATACATGTTTCAGCTAGTCAAAAATTAAATAATACTAGTTATGGAAGGACATAATCACGTAATAGACGAAACTTAAAAATTTAGATCACATTCAACAGTAGCTTGATCAATCCACTCAGCTCTTAAGGAATTGCCTCTATTTCAGTAATTTTAATTTCTAAAAGTATTTATTCATTTTTGCCAAACATTCTAGATTCGGCGCTTATATAAGTGACAAAAAAATATTCAATACAATCATCTAAGATTCGTATATAATATCAAACAAGGGTTAGGAAGGAATTCTATTTACAAATACACCGATTCAGATACATACAAAAGCGTGCATGAATTGTGAGAAAAAAGAAATGGCTCGTGGACCCAATGGAAGGAATATGATCAATGTCACTGGTCATAACGTTTAATTCCAGCGTAGGTATAGAGTACTCTTAATTTTATAGAGTAAAATGGCCAACCACCAAACAGCTGACAATCGCTGTCTAAGTAGCTATATTATGACCTACAACATATAATTTTTTTCTATTCAAAATCATAGACATAGGAACTATATTATATTTGATAAAGCAAATATCATCATTTAATATCATGAGATGATGTTCGATGTACCACCTATATTATATTTGATAAAGCAAATTTTAGCATTCTTTTTTCCGTATTAAATAATGTTCATGGGCTTTTCAAGATTTTGTTTAATTATATCTTTTTGTCTGTATAATGTAATTTTTTGATACTTGAAATTTTAATAATCTCACATGCCATGATTAGCATACTAGAGCATGATTAGTCGGTAGAAAAGAAAAGTGTTGTTTTTGTTAATATGAAAAGACGGATGGGCCTATTTGTAATTCTTTCGGCGTGCAATAATTCAGAGTGTTTAGTGGAGGCTAATAAATTTTTTAGATATGTTAGACTGATTTTCATGTTAACACGAATAGTTTAACCCATCATTACCTCGTAAGTATAAGAATCAAAATTAAAAGGGCCATATCATATAAGTTCCACTCCATGCAAACATATTTTATTTTCTTGTTACAAGGAAAAAAATAAATACAACCATTACTAATCATAATCAATCCACAATAAATCATAAAGTTCCACACCATGCAATTTTTTACGTTTTATTTTCTTGTTACTAGGAAAAAGAAATCTCTAAGATTTCACTCTTTTATTTTTTTTAAAAAGTGGTCTTATAAAAACTCGACTACTTTCCAATATGGATATTCATTGATACCACATAAGTTCCTTTTCTTTTATAACAAGAAATTCACGGTAAATATTGAAGCACATAAATTCCTTTTGCCCTGATGAAGTTTCACCAGTAGGATTTTTAGAGAATTTTTAAAAAAAGGCTTTCGCAAAGAAAATTAAAAATATATACTTTTGTTTACAGAGATTTAAAAATAAATATAAATACTATATAAAGCACTAACTAGATAAAACTAGGCTCCTTGAGCAAGTAGTCCCTTGATCCGGTGGTGGGATTTGAAGGGGCATAGAACTCCTTTCTGAATTTCTTGCTTTTGTTTTTCTTGTTTTGAGAATTGAAACTGAACCAAAGAGATTTAAAAATTTCTACACATTAGAAAATATCAAACTTTAAAATTTATAATTTTTAAAAATCTTTTATTCTTTATTGCTTGAGAATAACTAATAGATGTTCTCCTCGAAAACACTACGAAAAGCTTGAAAAATAAAGATTTAGATCTCCTCATAACCTTTTTATTCTTTATAGCATGGGCCTTTGTTGTATTTGGCTTTTGGGATAGTTTGGGCCTTCAGTTTTTGTTGGTTTGTTTATTCTCTATTGGTTTGAGCCCACTAATTGTGGTCTTTCTTTCGGGCTATGTCCCAATGTGTTTCTTCTTTTCTTTGTTCAAGCCAATGTACATTGTTTGGGCCTTGTGTCTTGGATTTTATGGTTTTCTATTTGATGCAGATTTTCAGATTGACGTAAAATAAAAAATGAAAACAAAGTGAGTTGTGTTATAAAATAATTGCGAAAGACAATAACATAGGAAAGAATTAAGAGAAATCGGAGAGAATTCTATTGATTTTGTTATAAATTTTGAATTACAATGAAGCCTATTTATGTAAAAAAATATAATTTCTATTTAGTTATTATTCACATGTCACTATTTACACAATACTCGAAAATTAATACTATCTGTACCGTAACTATCAATGACACTATTTGCACAGTAATTATCGGTTGCACTATTCACACAGTACTATTCATGTGGTACTATTTACACAGTAGTGGTATCATTCACACAATACTATTCATCTGTCAATAACTTATTTGTATATAAATATTCATATTTTCTTTGAGTGGTGACTATCCACTATCTAATATTTCATAACAAGTTGTAGAGTTATGGCGTTGCTCCACTATCAGAAAGCTGGAATTTTGTAATTAACGGCAAGCTAGAGAAAGAAAAAAGCAATAAGCTTAAGACAAAATGAATGACTTGTAAAACTATTTAAGTGCATAGTAAGACGCATAACTACATCCCCAAGCAAATTTAGAATATTTTGCCGATGAAGGCTAAGTGGTTATATTAAATACGTAGTGACTAAGTGAGGCAAAATGATCTTGCAAACTAAAAATGGGTAAGACTCCTAGATATTAGTCATTTAAGGAGAACCATAGAGAATTACTAAAAATGGAGTTCTTGAACCACACAACACATATCTTAAGATATACTCCATTTAAGCTTTATTTTATCTATGCACAGTAGAAGACTAATCAAAGTATCTACAGGTCGAGCAAAGGCTCTATGCTGTGTCTGTGATGGAACGATACTAGAGAGAGAAGGGAATGCAAGCTACAACTGCCACAACATACGACTAGTGAATTAGGCTCCCCAGTTCAGGCGGTTGTCCGCTGCCTTTCTCTATCAGAAATTTCCGCCAAAGGCCCCCAGACTTGACAAAATAAGAAATGAAGAAAGAGATCAGGAACAATTTACGTGCTATAGCATTTTTGGCTGAGAACTCCTAACTGAGCTGTTATATTTTATCTAAGGCATCATAACCTGAGTGTTCTTTCAGCTACACTTTGATTTGCCACATTCAAAGTATTTGTTCAGGTACTAAACTGAATTTGACTAACAAACCTTAACTATATGAATTAATCCCAGCAACCAAAAACACTTCCTTTTTCTATAATCACAATATGCATATTCAATCGAGCACATGTAACTGTACCTGAGCTCAAGAAACATTCCTTATACTGACTGAGTCTCCTTCAGGAATTTTCATCTTATAGAGAGATCCTACCCGATTCAGACCCTCGAGCAACTCTTCAATGACTAGGAAAACTCATTTTTCAGCTTGAAAGCACATTACCGTCACCCCTAGATCCTATCTTCACCATCCAATGTTAACTATGGCTAAACTTAAGTAGAATCTTCTTCCGCGATTCAACTACTTCACTTCATTCATCAAAGAAGACAAATAAACTGCTTCAAGCCTTCATCGTTCTCAGATGCTAACAGTCTATATGATTCATATTCTGACTGCATCAAACTCAAACTCTGGGGTGCACCATATGGATGCTCAAGTCTTAATGTAGGATTACTACCACCAAATGTCATCTAACTAAAGGTGAAAGTCCATATATATATATATATATATATGTTAATATACTGCAGGTAGCAGAGCAACTCAATCAGGCTGGATATATTAGAGAGCAAGCCAAGTATAAGCCTCCATCAAACAAGTAGCGAACGAGAAGAATATGCAATGCAGGGTCTAGCAGTCTCAATCCAAAGCTCAAACCAAGAGCCAGTTGTTTAGTTGAGTCAGCACCATTCTCAAAAGAGGTTTGAGAGTTACATTACACTAGAGTTCAATGACATCAATCAAATCTGACATATTTGTACTAATAAGACAGTGGATTCTTTGCTCTTACTTTCAGAGCCAAGTTTCTAATCTTCTATACTTTTAAGCAATTTATATGAAAATGATCATAGCCTCTTCAACTTCTCAAGAAATGCAGATCCTTTGTCTTCCTCACCTTTCTCAAAAAGCAGAAGAAAACATATGCAAGCTAAACACGAGAAAAAGATAATACACTCGGCTATTCGCAGATGAATAACTAGCTTACAAATACAGTACCTTCAGCAAGTTTATTTTGAAAAAGTGGAATCGATTTCATCTAGTAAATATGAATCGGGCTCCTTGTAGTAAGGAAAAGAGGAAACGATTTCAAGTATGGGTTTGAAGAGTGAGAACCATATATATTGCTCTCAGCAACCACATACAAAGCTAGCAACTTACAAGAAAACAAAATCAATTTCAAAGGATTTAAGCTACATGACGAACATGGTATCAAAGATAACTTCTCAGATATAGAGCAGGATGAAACACCAACAATGCCAAGTTGAAAATTATAATCAGAAAGCTATGCGGCAGGACAAAAATCCATAGAATATATCAAGGGTCTGGAGAAAAAAAAAAACATAAAAAGGCGTCGATTAAACTAATTGAATGTACCAAATTCAACTGATTATCAAGTCAAACAGTAGGACAACATTCCAAAGCACATTACCAAGTGACAATCAATATTTATACCATCAGAAGTCAATGATTTAGTCATCCATCAACTGGATGCTGTAAAGAGATCCTCAGAGTTCTCAAGAAAAAGCATGTAACTAAAGTAAAAGAAATCTAAGTGTTAGAGGAAACTAATTAGACTTCACAGTGCACCCATAATGTTTGAAGCTTTGATTCAAACAAGACATAGTAATTGGACTTAGACTGCATTAACACATACATATCATTTACTAGATCAACCAAAAATCTATGCACTATAGTTTGAGGATGAGATTCATCTTAATGAACAATTATATATACGAAAAACGAGACAATATTAGCAAATCAAACTAGTCAGTTCAAATTGAGGGAACTCTTAATCTAATAACGACCTGTTATCTTTTCATGGATAAATATAGGCAAGTTAACTTCTCCTAAGTCAAAAAATGAACAAGAAAATCATTTCATCAGCAGGTAAAAAGAGCCAGAAGTAACTCTAAATGAACAGAATAAGCTATAGGCTACTCCATTAACTCCAACTTTTATCTATAATGCAGTAATCAAACCCATGCTGTACAAAGCCACCAGTTAGATACCATATCAGATCAACCACAGCTAGTACCGATTGTGAGACTTATTGCACGACACTGTATAACACGATTACCATATAATGTGATTCCTAATGACTTAGTTCCCAATCTTATCCCTATGCTATCAACTTTGTTGGAGAAAATAAATTTGCAACAACTACCTGCTTCATCATTAGATAAAAAAGCTTCAATAACTAATATAAGTTAACATAGCCTATAGTTTACTCAATTAATCTCATATTCTATCAAATCAATCCAAAAATCACATATCCACCAAGACCCTTCTAGAGAAGACGACAAATAATTCGAAAATAATTATCAATTAAATCACTGATCATATTGCTGTATGGAATTAAATGACAAGATGTCGTAGATAACTAATCTGAAAATTTAAAGAACAGCACTATTTCAAGGAAACATATGCATAATAAATTAGTTGTAATTACCAATGCAGCTTCTATTAAAACCTGAAAATTTCAAACCCCTTCAATTGAATTTTAGATTTAACGATAATATCCAGTATACAAGACTCTCGCTACTAGCATGGAAATGTAGTAGACATATATGTAGCCTCGCCGGAGTAGCTGTTTCCAAGACTTGAATATGAGACCAAACGTACAATAAGTGAACACTTGACCATTATGCCAAACACCAATAGTACCTATTAAGAAAATTGGTAATCAACATATTAAAATTATTCCAAATTCTGATCAGACTTTTACAGAAATTCTGAAAAGCACTATTCAAAGCGAAACACGTAACAAATAAGAGGTAATTTATAATTCAAACCCGTAAACTCGAAATCCAGATATAACAATAATAACTAGTACACAAGGCTGCCGCGACTAGTAGGGTCTGGGAAGGTAACAGTAGAATCACTGTTTTTTAAAACTTAACCACGAGACCAATCTAGTATTTACTATTTAATAAGTGAACATTTAACCATCGCGCCAAAGACAACCTCAATTTGTTTCCGGGATCAGGTACAAGACTTGAATACCAAGTATTTAACAAGCGAGTATTTGACCATCGCGTCAAACATGAACTCAATTGGTTTTGGGATCCGGCATAGGGAAAAGCCCAGCACCAGCGGCCCCACGAGACGGGGAGAACCCCAAAAACTTCTGCAAATTAGTCCTAATACTAATCGAACAAAGAAAATACAAAAACGCCATGGAACAATCAGTCATATCATCCCCAGACAACCCTCTGTGACTCATCTTCTGCACAATCCGTATCGGCACGAAAGGCAACTTCGCAACAGCTTTCCCTTCAAAGAGACTATTAAGCAGCGCAAACACAACGAAAAGCACCAACGCGACAACAGCACCAGACTTGAACTTGAAGAGAGACAAATCACGGTTCGATTCTTTCAAATACGTCTCGAAGCGGTCGATTTTCTTGGTTTTCGATTTCTTTGAGGATGATTCGATTTGGGTTGTTTTCATGGTTTCGAGTTTCTTGGAGGCTTTGTCGATGGTGGATTTGAGGGATTTGTAAGAGTTGGTTCGGTAGATTAAGAGCCACGAAATGGCTTCGCAGATGATGGCTGTGCAGATTGAGATACCGACCACTGTTAGGCTGTCGGAAAATTTGAGGTTTGGTAATAGTTGGGACGCCATGGCGGGCTGTAGAAAGAAGGAGGAGAGTAGTTGGGATGAATGGTTGGGGATCCTAGTTTAGTTAACACATCAAATTTTATGTACATGATAGAATGAAATGACGGAGACAGGTCGCTGCCGACTTGGCCTAATGGTGGTACCATTCTCGTTTCTCTCTACATGGATTCTCGAAATGTATAATATATATATATATATATATATATATATTTTTTTTTTTTAATATAATTTTGTTATATAAATTTAACCCTCCGCCTAAATCATAAATAAAAGGTAGTAAAAAAATGATATAAATAGTTGATAATTACTTAACTAACTCATAATATTATAAAAAAATACTCACTTAATATTTACAATGTTAGAAATTTAAAATTATAGACTACCACTGATTAAAATATTTTACTATTTTAAAAAATGAATTGAAGTTGACAAGTAAAACTCAGTAAATAATTTATGGTGATCTATCACAGTTGGACTTAAATCGGTTTCATTAATGTTGTTATAATCAAGTGGTGTGATATGAAAGTTGTACACCCCGTTTAAAATATTAGAATACCTTGATGGGTCCAATAAAGAATTTGAACCCTTTCTCCTATTCAAAATATTGATTGTCCTTAATAGATTCTACATCAATATTCCCTCGGACTCGGAAAGTAATAACAGAAATTGCTAACCCAACAACAGATTCCGCAGTTGTCACCGTTGGAACCAAGTTCTTTCTCTTCTTTCTTTTTTAGTTTTTAGTTTAGTGACAGTTCATCAAAATAATTATCCAAGATTGCTTGATCGAGCACGCGACGCGCATAGTCTTAAGTCCAAGAGGGGGTTGTATCCTATTTAAGATTTCTACTTCTTCTTTGCCTCCCTCATTTCAGAGATCAAGCGCAACTATATATGTAATATCCTAGCTGTCAGCAAGACAGGTCCACTATAAATATAAAACCTACTTGCCTCAAGAACGATAAAGACGACCAAAAGACTATTCTATTCCATAACTGAGGAGAGGATTGCTAGGCAGCCCCATCAACCCATCCGATATGATCTTTTGCACTAGTTCAATAGGACCCCAACTTCCCATGCCTTCAGTTATTCACCACCTATAAATATTAGGCTATCAAGATTGACTTGTCCCATTGAGAGTCATTATACAAAAGTTGGAGAGAAAAATGAAACATCTAGTTTAGATGTGTCTATAATATGATGAAAAGATTTTTGGTAGGATTATCACTTAGAGGCAGTTTCAATGGCATAGAGGCAGTCTAAGTGACATCAAATTCAATGGCATAGAGGCAGTTTCAATGGCATCAAAATCAAATCAAGGTATGCTTCATATTTATTAATTTGATATATAAATTAATGTAGTATTTTATTTTCTAGTATTATATACTTTAAATTTTAAAAACTGATATCAAAGCCATTAATATTAGAATAAGACTGCAAATATCTTGTACAATTTTTGAAGTTACTGTATTGAATCTAGATGCATGTGGGTGTGCATTCATATTTTTATCAAATTTCTATGTGCCAAGAACAGTTAGATTAAATGATTCCTAAGAAGGCTTCATGTGGTTGCCTTATTTCTGTCAGACTTAACTCATCTACAATTTTACGCAATAGTTATCTCGATTAATATCAAGTGTGACTAAATATCATCTACTGACTATATTAATCTTGCTAAACTAACTTTTCAACCATTGTTAGAAACCATTAAATACTAAAATCTTAACTACCATATTTAATTAACAAAATAAATATGGAAACATATGATTGAAAAAAAATCCATTCATACCCCAAGAATAACGATTCACTAAAATTTAAGATAATCAAAAATAAAGTTACTAACTCTATTATCAACACGAGTTAGCTCAAACAAAAATAAAAAGAAATAAACAAAAAGTTTGAAGCTTTATAAAGAATAAGGTAGAGAAGTAGGAAAAAATAATTGCTTTGTAGTGTTTAAATGTGATCTAAGTAAAAAAAGAAAAAAAAGAAAGAATGGGTATCTCTAAAATTGTGTAAATGAACTTTGTTTGAAGCTGTTTTGCTATAATTACTTCAACTGTAACAATAAGAAATGCTACATACTCTTTTATATATATATATATATATATATATATATATATATATATATATATATATATATATATATATATCGTCTTTATTACTTTCTCTCTAAATGATGAGCCGGAATCGTAAAACTTTTTAAGCTTCACTAGACAAGTTGGAGCAAATATTATATGACTTCTTTTATTTTTATTTTTATTTAAAAAAATAAATCGTATGACTTCTAGGAGCAAAAATCTAATGACTTAATTTTTTTTTGTCCAACTTCTATAGATTTTTCTCAAAATTTTAAAGACCATTTATTTTTCACCGGAGAGACTTTGTGCATTTTTGTTGAGCCTATAATTAAAGCTATAATATCTTTTTTTTTTTTTTTTTTTTTTTCCTTTTTCTGAAGACTTAAAAGACCATAACACATTAGACAAAAAAAATGCCCAGGTAATATTTTTTGGAGCAAAAAAAAAGTATGGCTTTTTTTTTTTGGTAAAAAAAAAAAGTATGGCTTCAAAAGCTAAATATGGCTTCCATATTTATTTTACTAATTAAAAATGGTAGTTTTGATTTAATATTTAATATTTTCTAATCATAGTTAGAAAGGTAGTTTAGCCAGATTAATATAGTCCGTTGATGATATTTAATGACACGTGCCATTAATCGGAATGATAATTGCATGAAATTGTAGAGAATATAATTGTAGAGGATGCAAGTCCATTTCTGTCTTTGTCTGAATAGTATGAAACTCCTTTTACTAAATCAATTAAAACTGACAAGCTTGGAAATATGTTTTCGAAAAATATTAGAGGTAGCTTCAACTCATGATGCGTTTTATGAAGATAAGAAAGAAACAAGAAGCGAGTGTAGTAAATCTTTGTTTGAATGACGGGAAATTATATGGGGAAGTGCTTCTTGAAAAACCCGAGTCAAAGTGATGCAAAGGGAAGAAGCCTTAATTTTTTCAGCTCTTTTTCTGAGTTTTGAAAAAGATCATTTATCATAAGAAAGTGGGAGGTATTTTCACAATTTCAAAGTTCTTCACATGACACTATATATTGAATTGTAGTGAAGTTTTTCCTTTGATAAAGTTACTGCCCAACGTATTTTACTGATTGAACTCGTGGAAAATATTTAGACTTTTATGCGTTCTCCTT
This sequence comes from Ehretia macrophylla, assembly GCA_037974665.1. Lineage (NCBI taxonomy): Eukaryota > Viridiplantae > Streptophyta > Magnoliopsida > Boraginales > Ehretiaceae > Ehretia > Ehretia macrophylla. Next base: position 67,694,931 of record CM075771.1, on the reverse strand, counting down.
TTCTTTTCTTGTAAAAAACTAGGCCTAGTGAAATTCAATCAAGACGTGAGCTTGACAGACAAATTAAGAGTGGGGAATTAGTTTAATATTATAATGGATATCCTTGTGTTGGTGTTGGGTTAACTAACCCAATACAAGAGTGAATGATAAATTGATATATGAAGCTGTTGATTTGGAAAAACTGAACCGCAGCCGTTGGAAACGGTTGAGAAGAATCAGTTGGTCGAATAAGTCGACCAGTTAGATCGACCAGCTAAGTAAGAGAAGGTTGGATGAGCCAGCCGGTTGAGCAGATCAATTGGAAAAGTTGTCCGACTCTTATACAAGGCCATGAACGAACAAGTCGGACGAACTGGTCATCCGGCTTGCTCGTCCGACTCTTGCAGACAGTACACTAAGGGGAAGTTTTCCTTTAAGCTTCATGTCCTTTTGTGAATGTAGAGCTGGCATATGGACTAGCCCAGTACGGCTCGACATGGCCTGACCGAAATATGGGTTGAGAAAATTGAGCCCGGCTCGACATAAATGTTTTAATGGGTTGAGCTGGGTTGGACTTATTTCTTAGAATATAGGACCCAACTCAGCCCACGAGCTTGTTACCACGAGTCGCAAGTTGGGTTGGGTTGGGCTAGGTTAACCCATTTTTCTGTGATTAGTGTAATCAGAATATATAATTATACTAATATACAAACACACACACACACACACACACATATATATATATACAAACACCAACATATATATATATATATATATATATATATATATATATATATATATATATATATATATATATATATATAACCAGCCCAGGAAGATATAGTAAAAACAAACAGCCATGGTGCAATTGAATAAGCAGGATAATGAACAGAAATAGAAATCTAAAACAATGAAAGATATAAATAAAGAAGTAAACAGAAAGATATGGAGATAAAATTTCTTACTGGTATATTATCGATAGACGATGGTTGTACAGTGATGAAATGGTAGTACAGTGATATAGTGATACAAAAATGAAAGATCTGAGAGTGATGATACAATGGTGAAATTCTAACTTAAAATTTTCGACCCCTAAAACTGAATTGGAATTGTCTTCTTAAAGGCCGCGGACTTCAAAATTCTGGTTGGAGTTTGAAGTCTCGTCCTTCTTTTCTGTATCTGGTGGATTTTGTCTTTCTTTTCTCTTTTTGTGATTGTTTTCTAGTGGCATTAATCAAAAGCAAGAAATGATTTCTGCTTTTACTATTCTTGTCATTTCTTCTTTCCTGAAAAGCAGGAGATGCTTTATACTGTTCTTGTCATGTTGTGTTTGATGGTGTCGGCTGATGATGAAAAACAAAATTTTCTTTTGTAATCTTGTCATGATGCTGGTTTATAGTACACAATTCATTGTACTCACACACACATTCAACTCACACATGCATATACATACACGCATTGTACACAACTCACACATACATATACACTGACGCATTGTACACAACTTACACATGCATATTGTACACATGTACACACACACTCAAATGAAACACTGGTGATAGATGGGGGTAAGACTTTTTTTTTTAAAGGCTGAGTGGAGATGCCATAGCAATCATTCTCATTGTCATCTGGTTCATTAGGCTCAGCATGTTCTTGGGACTCAGAACTTTTGTCTGAGGCAAGATGATGAAGCTGGGTAGTTATGGCAAGAATCTCGTCACTTGTCTGGGCAGCAGCGAGTTTGGCAAGGAACTGTGCCTTGATGGTGAGAAACTCCTGTTGTGATGGTAGAATTGTCTTTGACTGGGATGCATTTTTTGAAACCATCGTTGAACTGCAACAATAGAACAAATATTGTTGTCCATCTTGTCCTACCACTTGACTTTGCATGTTCTTCCGAACGCTGGTATCACCTGGTGATCTTCACTTCTATAGGAAGTATGATTGTATGCATACCCAGACATAAAAATCCAAGTAATGAAAAAATATCTATAAAAGGCATAAAATGGAGGAATTGTGGCAATCTCTTGAGATGGTTGCCACTTATCCTAGAACATCTGGTAGCCTTTTAGAACTGGGTCTGGTAAAATATTTGGGATCGGTCCATATGTACTCCACCATTGGTAGAACCAATTTGGGACCTTGAATGGGAAATATAGTTTGAACATAAAAAACCGTGACAAAGAAAGTGTTTTATTCTGATGATAGAAACACCTATACCATGCCATAATGTAATCGTAATATGTGAATTCCTTGTAAGGACGTTCAATTGGTAATTGTTTGGAGTAATGTAGGGGCTGTCCCTATTTATCAAGGGAAATTACATGTGGTAATTTGGCCTTAATGAAACTATATTTGGATGGTTCTTTCTGGTCGTTGTCTGGTTAGAACTCAATGGATTTTGTTGCTATGAGGATTGCCTCATAGTAACTCTAGGTCTTAAATGTATTATTTGGGATATAATTGCATTGTGGATAGAGATAGAGTTTTGCAAACTCAATTGGTGTCATATTTGGATTATGTTTGAGATGTGCTGGTTCAATAATAGTAGTCTGGTCAAAAACATTCTTGTAAATGTATGTTGATTTCTGAGTGTTTCTGGATTATGGGAGTTTTGTTTCTGGTTTAGTAACAAGGGGCTGAAACTTGTTACTAGTATTAATGGTAGAAGATGATGAACCTGCAAAACCTGCAAGAGCACTGGTTAGTGATTTTGGTGGGGTGAGAGACCTCAATATTGTAAGGTTTCTTCCTAGGGGTGATTGTTTGTTTTCTGGTGTTTGGGTTTTATCTTCTTTCTTAACTGGTGTAGATGGTGATGGTGGTATTGGTGCTGTCACTTTAACAACACCTAGATAGGCTATTGAGACTGTCTCTGATAACCCTGACTTTGAGACTGATATTGCCGCTTACTCAGTTGACTAGACTCGGCTAACAAATCCGCCTTCCGTTTCTCAAATCTCAATGCGGCCCTAACTGCTGCAGCATAATTAATATAGTCCCGTGAAGATAAATTACTCACCTCTTAGACCCCAGATGAATCTCTGAATCTTCATATCCTCAGGCTGTATCAAAGTTGGCACGTAGCGAAATAGTCTAGTAAATGTAGCCTCATACTGATCCACAGTCATATTCCCTTGCCTCAGATTTATGAATTCTTCTTGATGCCTCTCACGAGCTACCACCGATACATACTTGTCCCTGAACTCCTGAACAAAGTTAGCCCACGGAATGCTGTACCCTCTCGGCATCTCATTTTTCTCTAACAGTACGCCATCATTCCTTGGTGTCACCCTCGAGTAAGAATGCAACATAGGTGATCTTTCTCTCATCGTTGTACTCAAGTGCCATAGCTACTTTCTCAAACTTTCTCAGCCACATTTCTGCGTTCATGTCATCCGGCTCTCCATAAAAACTGTACGCCCCATGATGTATAAACTTATCAAGCAGACTACTCCCTGCAGTTCCGCTACTCTCGACTCTAGCGGCCGGATTACCCTTACCAGCTCCTACCTGACCCTGCTGGGTCATAAACTGAGCAATAGTGTTCATAGCAGTGGCCATTGTAGCCATAATCTGTGCATTAGTCGGTTTCTGCCCTTGTGGTACATTCCCCGCCTGTGGCATATTTTCAGCTACTCCTACATCCTGCCTAGGTATATCTTGCCTAGGAGTTTCCTCTGGTTCCCTTCTCGGCCTTCCCCTTCTCTTCATCTCGATGCTAGAAGAATCCAGTGTTATAATAGACAAATAGATGACACAAAAGATAACACATTCATGTTTCAAAACACCTTATGCACATAAGACAACATATAAACACTTAACATGCATCAAGCACAAATTTTTTTTCATATCCACAATATATCATACAATAGACACTTTTTTTTTACTTACTTCCATGTTAGTATGTTCTCACATAGCCAATCATTCACTTAGACAATTCAATAATCATATAGTCACGCAATTCAACCTTCACATATGGACCTCTACCCACATACCGAGGAATTTAACCCGGCTTCATGCATTCAAATAGCTCTGATACCACCTAAATGTAACGCCCTAAACCCAACCCCACGCTACAGGCCAAGTCTGGACTCGTTACACGGACAGAGTCTCCCCTGTACCGTGGACTATCTAGAACTTGAAAATAGCCATATACAACTCCTGAACTACAATCAAACAACTCATACAACCATCTTTCAATATTACGATAGCCAACCAACTCCTCAAGGCCATCCGAGCCTTGGAATTCAACAAAAGCATCATACAAGCATGCAAGATTTGTTTAAAACAAATTTAAAGCATAATTAATTTGTCTTACCACTCTAATAATAACTACAAGTTGTACTTATATAATAATTCGCGTTTAACCTACCACAACACACAAGCATGCAACAAAAGAAGAAAAGTCTAGTATCAATTATTACATACCAACTACTTTGCTATCCAACCATACAAGATTACAACTTGTTACAACTACCAAATACATACAAGACCACAAGGGTCTCAAAATGAACATCAACCAACATCTTCACACAAGCCACACATAATAGCCAACCTTAGGACACAAGAAAATCACGAAAGTTGATCTATGTGACTTCTTCTTCTTCCTCTACCACTACTAGTTGGGGGTTCACCTCAGTTTCTCCTGAAACATGTTAAATGAGGAGTGAGCAATAATGTTTCCCAGTAAGGGAGGTGATGTAGCATTCCAAGGCGTGCAATCATGAGATGCAACAAAGACAACAACATATACAACACAAAATAACAAAACTAATTAGACAAGTATTTAACCACATATAAAAAGGATATGGTTCCACTTCTTGTCTTCAGTCTCGAACCATGAGCCACGATCTTCAAACAAGTGCCGGCAAACCCCTTATTCCTCCAAATGGGATACTCCAGATGTACCTCAATCCTACGACCCATATCTCCCGAGGTAGGTCCGTATGCCCTAACGAGGTGAACCACGCCTTTGGGGTAGGGGAGTATGCCTCAGCGAGATAGGGATTGGGAAACCATGGTAGCCAAGGGAGCACGGTAAGCCTGATGCCACCCGTGTTACTCGATACTACCATTCCCGAATAGGTTGCTCAACCCCGAAACAAGTCCACGAGAGCCAAGAATTTCAAGTAGCACATTAGAGGGACGACAAAGTAAGCTGCCCTCACAATTAGTCACAAAATAAGCCATTATACACAAAATAACGATATAAACATAAAAAGAGACAAACGGCATATTATTCCACAAACTCTTCCATTCGCTTGATTATACCTTAGACAAGCATATAAACATATATCAAACATCTACAAGTCCATACAAGCACAAAAGTATCCATTTATCACTTTTTCCCCTTTGTTAACTACGCAATTCTTCTTCTGCACAAAATTCAAGGTCCCAAATCTATAATCCAATCATTCTACATTCCTAAGGAAGCCAAAAGACACCTACCAAGGCCCTAAAAACCCACCTTGGAGACGAAAGCTAGGGAAGGCCCCGAGCGAGTTTTAACTACACCTACCACATTCGGACCCCAATTTAACGCAACAAAAGTACTAAAAATGCTTTCGTGCCCCAAGGATACCTAATCTAAAGTCCAAATGTGCCCGGATTACGTTTCGTGAAAACCCCCTTTTTAAATTTAGCTAATTTTACAATTTAACTCAACTTTGAACAAATTAACTACACATGAGCTTTCAACTAGTTCCTATAATGCCTAGAGCACCTAAAGGAAGCATTAATTCATTCCAAATATCAACCTATAGCCAAACCCTAATTTCTATCACTATTCATCATCTTTTTCATTCAATCCAAATATTCAACCATAGAATTTGATATCAAGCTACAAAAGAGAGTTCTATAGGCTCTAGAGATCATATATCAAGCATCCATAACAATTATTATAGCTATAATTAACAATACAAGAATTTTAAATATTTGACATAAACTTTAAACTCAAATAAATGCAAACTCCCTCACTATTTAAAGGTTGTAGGCAAGTGGTTGAAGCCCTTAAGTGCCCCAAAGACCTTCCAAAGTAAGCCAAAAGATCAAATTTGCAAAGCTTGGAGTTGAAATCTTCTCATTTCTTTCCTAGGAGGCCATCGGGTTTGGGGATGAGGGGTATTTTGGGGATTTCTTGAATTGTTTTTGAGCTAATTGCATGCGTATGTGGTATATTAGATATATATGTATGTGTAGGTGTTATTTTAGAAGTCAATTGCTAGATAAAACTTAGTCAAACCAAGTAAAAACTCAAATGAAAAGACTAGTTAGTTAAACTAATGTTTATACTAATGTTACACTATTCAACGAAGCACGAATCATTTTTCAAATGCATGTTCCCGGCCTTCAAAGTCCAAAACTACAAGTTCCCGATTCCTTTTTTATAAGTTGTACTATCTAGGAAAATTATTAAATCGAGCAATTTAGACAGTTAATTTTTTTATGAATAGTGCCCACTAATAAAACAATTAAACAACAAAAGAAATACACATAAAAATGCTCAAGTAAATATGCAACAGTTACGTATGAATCTAGTGAAAAAAAAATCTCGGGCGTCACACCCTCTCTCTCTTAAAGTAATTGTGTCCACGCAATTCTTACATGATTCGGCAAACAGCTCAGGGTATTTATCTCTAATCTGGTCCTCCCGCTCCCAAGTGGCATCATGCACTCCGTGATGATCCCAAAAAACTTTCACCATGGGAATGCTTTTCGTTTTGAGTTCTTGAATCTTCTTATCCACAATTTGAAGAGGTCTCTCTACATACGTCAATGACTCATTGATCTTCAATGGTTCCGACTCTAAAATGTGTGAAGGATCTGGCAGATACTTTCTCAACAACGACACATGGAACACATCATGTATTTTGTCCAAACTCAGCGGTAATGCTAATCTATAGCCACCGACAGTGGTGGCTGTAGCTTCCCGGGGCTTTTTCCCTTTGTTGTTTGTGCTTTCTAAATGCAATCTGGCTATTATAATGTTGTATTGGTTGAGTGAGTGTGAATTGAATTGTGTTTATTTAGAATTGAACTTCTAAGTGTTTAGCTAACTCATGAACTAGTGTAATTCAATCATCAATGCATGAATTCAAAGTATAAAAGCTAAGGAACGCCTTCTACTTCATAATGTACAAGCTTAGGTAGAAGTAATGTATGAACTTGTGATGTTATGTACTTAGTAGATTATGATTGCTAATTAGTACATCAAGGTTAAGTTGGTTGACTTGTTGAACAAGTGAAGTTATCTTGTGAATAAAGTATGAATATCTACCTAGTTAACTAAATATAGATGGAGTAACATTCATGTCAATGTATAAATTACAAGGAATGTCTTTTAGTAATATGGTTGAACTTGAATAGAAATTAACTTGGAAATGTGATTAACTTGTTGAGCTTTCTTATGTATTAATAAGTTCGAGCTAGAATAAATGTTTATCTTAGAAAGTTATGTATAATATCTTGATAATCTAATGATTGAGTAAGTGGAACCACGTGCTAGCTAAAGTTTAATTGTTAAGGTGAGTTTTAAAGTCATGTGAATTAAAGAATCTTTCTAAATTATGTTCCTGAACTTGGCTTAAGTAATGCACGATTTGATGATCGAGTTGCATGATATTGAATATATTCATGAAAATGATCCACATTGGCATTCCTTGTTTATATGCATGGCTATTTGAACTATTGTTTGACTTAATGAATATTTAATTGTTTATCTTGCTTAATACTTGGTTCATGGTCGATGGTAACTTACTTTGTTGACCGTCATTTATGTGTATTGATTTGTGTGATTGTTATTTGTTATGTGCTATCATGATTATCGAATCATTGGTTGCACAACCATATCGGAGGAACGGATGTGTTGGGCCACCACTGGGCGACAGCGTACTTGCCAGTGGTTGTCCATCCTCCGTGTCCCTAGTCCATCACTTGCCTGATCTGGAGAATGCCAGGGGATGTTGGGTCGTAGGATATCAGGGTACATCTGGAGTACCCCACTGGAGTGTATGGGGATTTACCGGCATATATCATGATTGTGGATCGTGGTTCATGGTTTGTGGATCAAGATTGTAATTTGGAATTGACGTGATAAGGGGTTAATCGAATCATATCCTTTTCATATGTGTGATTTCCACCTTGAATTTAAATAATTGTTCCATATTAATATTGAATGCTCATATTGCTTTAGTGGTCTTGTTCCTTGGTTTCTAACTGTGGATTTCGTGATTACTTGCTAGTTCTTATACTTGAATATAAATGTGTTATTTAATTCAATGTAATGTGTGATTAACTAGTATATTTATCATTTGCATAGATTAATTCTTTGCATTGCATGAAATATTCTCGAAAACTCCCTGATTATTTCCCCCTCACTAGGCTAGTTATATTATACTTTCTTGTCTAAAGGAAAAGAAAGCTAGAATCATAATATGGACCAAGAATGAAACTCTATATATATGTTGTGGATGTGTTTTGGGTTGATTCTTCTGCTTGTAGGTTTTGAAATGTCCTAAAAATAGGAAAAACTCTGTCCGTTCTCCCTCATTTTTTGTGCCTTTGGGAATGGGATTGAGGACTTGATTCCGTGAGGGATTCACGGGATCAGGTCTTTACAATTATCTAGGGGAGGATATTGTAAATGATGGTCTTTTAATGTACAGTCTTAGATTCAGATAATTTGATTAAATGCAATATATGACTTGTACTATTCAATTTGTTATTGTCTTTCATATACACTATACTTGTAGTTAATGTTATGATTGCTTTACATTCGTACCATACATCTGTGCTAAATAGTGTATCTATAGGTTGTACCATAGATTTCATGAGACTATAGGTTGTACCATAGTTTCTACTCTAGGAGTTGTTAATTACTTAGTTTAGTTTGCCCAGTTACTCTAGGTTACAAGGACATATCTATACTTCGGCTATATAACGAACTCGAAGATAGAACGACACCTATAACAAATGTAGTAACTAGGACTTAATTGAACTTTGTAAATTAACTAGGTTAACGCTTGTAGCTTAACCCTGAGTATTGAATCAAAGCATCCTGAATACCGAGCCTAGATTAACTGCCTCATTACATATCCTATCCCTAGATCCTTTCCCTATTATTTGACAAAACCAATCTTTATTTTTAGTTTATATTACTTGCACAATCATTCAAAACCATTCATACCCTGTCACGTTTTCACTTCAACACTTTTTCACACTAGTTCACTTATTAACTCACGAACTTCCCTGTGGATTTGACTCTACACTCAAAGCACACTACACTACATTGATCCGTGCACTTGTGGATTTTAAAACTTGGTTATTTTACGCATATTTTATAAGCCAACTGAGTAGCGATCATGTATCCTTATTCAATGTTACTTATCTTGCATTATTTAAGCGTTATACACTTGTTGCATATTAATATGACATTGCATGATTTCAAAAATATTTTCAAAAGATAAAATGAGTTTCAAAACCTCCTTTATTTCCCCTCGCTGAGCTAGATAATGGTTAGCTCACCCCTATTTTCAACACTTCAGGTGAGCCAAACTTAGTGTACGTGGAATATGTGGCTCTTGATAATGTGGACAAGCCTGAGGCTTGATTACTTGTTGATGATGATTATATATGCGACTTTGGATTGTGTTATTTATTTCAATGCTTAAAGTCTCCTTGTATATATGTAAATATGTTTAGTAGTTTACTTTAAAGTTTAGAGGACTTGATTGTAAATTTATTAGCCTCCTTTTGTTATGTATATATAGTTGGACTTATGAAGTTTACTTTAGTGCACTTTTGAGATCATGTATCTTGTATTGATGTTGAAGTAGTTGTGATGGACATCAGTCCTTGAATGTATGATTGGAGGCCCATGGATGCAGATGTGGCGTATTTGTGGTTGTGGGATTGCTTGTTAGTATATGAAATATTTTGTACAGGTTTAAATTCTTATTTTGGTCCATTTTACAGCCGTTATCATGCGAAAATTCCATCGCATCGTGACTTGATCCTAGAAGAGGTCAGGTCGGAGCGTTACACTTCCAATGTAAAGATGTATCCACATGTAGATTTTGAGTAATTAGTATCAGAAATTCAGTTAGCATCACTGTATTTTTCTAATATATCTGGATATCAAATATAATGTAGTCCATATTTCAAAGTATATTTAAGTTATCTTAAAAATCTCACTTCAGCTATCTAATGGTCTCACAGAAGATTGCTAGTGAACCTGCTTAGTTTGCTGACCGCATATGCAATATCGGGTCTTGTTTAATTCAAAACGTACATTAGACTTCCAATAATTCATGAATACTCTAATTGAGATATTCTTTCACCAGTATTTTTTATTAGATGCACACTTGCATCTAAAGGTATCTTTACTTGACTTTTGTCATCTTTGCAAAATTTATCCAGTATTTTCTCAATGTAATTAGATTAACACAATACAAGTCTTTCAGATATTTTGGTAATTTTAATCCCCAATATCAAATCTGCCACACCTAAATCTTTCATGTGGAACTTTCTGGTCAATATTCTCTTGGTAGTCTTAATAACATTATTATTGCTTCCCATGATAAAAATATCGTCCACATAAAGGCAACAATGACATACTCATTTTTCAGTGCCTTTTACATAGACACATTTATTACATTCATTGATTTTAAAGCTATTTGTTATCATGACTATCAAATTTCTCATGCCATTGTTTTGGAGCTTGCTTTAAATCATATGGTGATTTAACAAGCTCGTACACCTTTTTTACATTTCTTGGAACCATAAACCCATCTGGTTGTTCCATGTAGATTTCTTCATTTAAATCTTCATTTAAAAATGTTGTCTTCACATCTATTTGATGTATTTCTAAATTGTTTATAGCTACAATAGCTATTAATATTCGTATGGATGTTATCTTGGTGACTGGTAAATATGTATCAAAATAATCAAGGCCTTCCTTTTGCTTTTACCCTTTGACTACAAGCCTTGCCTTGTATTTGTCAATTGATCGATCTGTTTTCATCTTTCTCTTGAAAATCCATTTATACTCTAAAAGTTTATTTCCAGGAGGAAGATCCATCAGTTCCCAAGTATGATTCTGCATGGTGGACTCAATTGCACTATTAACAGCCTCTTTCCAATTAGAAGATTCAGAAGTTGACATTGTTTCTTTGAAGGTCTGAGGCTCATTTTCTAACATATATATTAGAAAATTAGGACCAAATGACTTAGACGTTTTAGCTATCTTTCCATGTCTTGGTTCATCTTTATTTATAGACTTTTTGTCCATTTTATCCTTTTGATTAATGTCAATAGTATCATAAGTTCTTTTCAAAGGACTTTGTTGTACACTCTTACAAGGAGATATCTCTTCAAAGAAATAAGCATTCCTTGACTCTATGATTGTATTGACATGAATGTCATCAATCTCAAATTTGTGTACAAGAAACTGGTATACTAAACTATTGTTAGCATACCCAATAAAGATGCAGTCAACAGTTTTAGGTCTTATCTTAACTATCTTAGGAGTAGGAACTCTTATGTTTGCTAGACATCCCCACACTTTTAAGTATTGGAATGAATATGGTCGAGCTTTTCATAACTCAGACAGTGTCTTGTTTAACTTCTTGTGGGGTAGCCTGTTAAGGAGTGATTCGCAGTTAAAATAGCCCTCCCACAAGTTATAAGGTAGACCAAAGTTTATCAATAAAAGCATTCATCATTTCCTTCAAAGTATAGTTTTCGCATTCAACAATTTTGTTTTGTTAAGGTGAATAAGGAGTTGTTGTTTGATGAACAATTCTATGTTCTGCATAGTATTTCTAAAAAGGAAATACATATGCTTCTCCTCTACCACTTCTTAACACTTTGATCTTCTTGTTTGGTTGATTTTCAACCTCATTTTTGTATTGTTTAAATACTTCCAAAGCTCATCTTTGCTTCTTAGTAAATAAACATAGCAATATCTTGTGCAATTATCAATAAAGGTAATAAAATACTTTTTTCACATCTAGTTTGCACAAACTTTAAGTCACAAATATCACTGTGAATTAACTCTAGAGGTTCTGAATTCCTTTCTATAGATTTGAACGGAGTTCTAGTCAATCTGGATTTCACACATTTTTCGCATGTATTATGTGATTTAAAATTTATATTAGGTAATAAACCTAATCTCTCAAGTTTATACAATGGCTTAAAATTTGCATGTCCTAATCTATCATGTCATAAATTAGGAGACACTAACAAGTAAGTAGAAGACTTATTATTATTAGCCTTAACAATTACAATAGTTGGTACAACGTTGGGTACAATGATCATTACAATCACTTTAAATAGACTGTCACATAGGTACCATTTCCCTACCTACATTCCATTCTTAGTTAATATATACTTGTCAAACTCAAAAACTAACTTAAACCTATTATTGCTCAATAGTGACCCAGATACTAAATTCTTTTGTATATCTGGAACAGGCAGTACATTGTTGAGACTGAGTTCTTTTCCTGGAGTCATTTTGAGGACCACTTTCCCTATTCCTTGCACCTTTGAAGTAGAAGAGTTTCCCATAAACAATGTTTCATTGGCAGTTGCCACTTCGTATGTCGAAAATATTTTTCTTTTAGAATATACATGTCGAGTAGCCCCAGTGTCTACCCACCATTGTTTTGGATTACCAACCAGGTTGACCTCAGATATCACAGTGGATAGGTTTATGTTAGATACGTCTTCAACCAAATTTTCCACTTCAGTTATATTGACTTGAGCATTCTTCCCCTAATTTTTGTGACTTTGACAATCCTTAACCAGATGTCTAGGTTTCCTATACACATAACAGTTCCCATTGAACTTCTTTTTCTTATTGCCGCCACTAGTTTGACTTTGGGTAAAATGTTTCCTCTTCTTATTGTTGGACTTGCCTTTTTCTACAACATTTTCCTTGGACTCCATAAATTGATTTTCATCCATCTTCTTGGTGAGTCAATTATTCTCTTCAATCCTCAGCCTTACTATCAAGTCTTCCAACTTCATTTCCTTGCGTTTGTGTTTTAGATAATTCTTGAATTCTTTCCATGCAAGAGGTAGTTTCTTTACAAGAGCAGCCACCTGGAAAGATTCACCTTGTTTCATGCCTTTTGCATGAATCTCATGCAAGATAAGTTAAAAATCTTGGACTTGGCTTATCACATATTTGGAATCTATTATCTTGAAATCGAGAAATTTGCCCACCATAAAATTCTTTGTATCGGCATCTTCGGTCTTTTATTTCTTATAAAGAGATTCCTATAAGGCCTTAGCAGTTTTGATTGGACTATAAACATTATATAAGGAACTGTCTGATCTAGTGAGGATATAATTCCTGCAAAGAAAATTTGCATGTTTCCATTCATCCACAAAAGTGACAGTTTGCCTGTCCGGATTATCACCATCTCATGTGCATCCTTTTGTAAGAATCTAGCCAAAATCAAGGTGGTCAAATAAAATAATAATTTTTTGTTGCCATTTTTTAAAGTAATTGCCATTGAACTTCTCTAGTTTTTCACCATGTCCCAGAATTTTGACCTGTTTCAGTTACAGAGGTGTTAGTGTTTCCAGTTGACATATTTCTAATAAAGAACTAGAAATGATAGAATAAATTAGAATAGGTTTACACATTTTCTAAACTATTAAACTTACACTGTCTTTTAAAGATAGGCTCAAATTCCAACCCATAAACAAATTAAAATTCTAAATAGAATTTTAGACACAAAGACAATATAAATTTTCTTAAAAATCTATAGTCTTGAAAGATAGTGTTATTAATATTTGAATAGTAGATAACAACTTTAATTTCTAAAATAAACAGAATATATAGAAATTAAACTTAGGTAAAAGAGAAGATAAAACAGAATATAAGTTTTGGATACTAACATATATTAATAACAGAAATAAAAATAAACATAAAACACAATTTATATTTTCTAGATCCTAATTTAGATGGAATCTAGAAATAAAACAAAAAGGAAAAACTTCTAGATAACATAAAGACTCCTAACAGAATAATATATCTTCATATTCTGATAAAGAGAATATAAAATCCCTCAAATAATATAACTTTAGATTCTGAAAGATAACATTCACAAAAGGATTTTGATCAAATCTAGAAAGTTAAAAAATATTTTATAAACTATCTTTACAAAAAACTAAAATACAAACTATCGTTTTGAAAGCAAACTAAATTAACAACATACTGATAGATAAAAAAGAAAATATATATGACACACATAAATTATACAAAGGCTAATATTAAAACCTTAAGATTGTTAGAAAAATAATTATTGCGAAAGTATATTTATGTTTTTTCGTTTGAAAATTTTAAAATTAGTTTTATGGAATATAAATCAATTATAGAACTTACTTGACAAGAACAAAATGCAGAAATTAGATCGAGTCTTAGGTTGGATCCAATCTCCTTAAGTTTTTATTGTCCCGCACTGGTGCTAACATCTCAATGACGCAAACCTCCTAGGATAAAACGATCTCTATTACGTTAGCAGTACTACCAAATGCAGACAGTGAACCAGAATGATGCAGAAGCTCTCTCTCTTAAAATGCTCTAATAGATTATGAAAAATGAATGAATATTATGATATGGGTTTTCTGGCTATTTCTAGAAAGTTGGTACCTGTTCAGACATGTACATGCAAGTTCTGACCTGCTGTAGGAGGTGCCTTTTGGACAAAAACTGTCCAAAACTGACAGAAGACAATTGAAACCAAATTGTTTGACAATTTTCAGTCATAATTGTATAAGCTTCCTGAATTAACTGTCTGAGGAAGCTTCTTAAATTAATAAAATTATAATTAATATAATTTTATTATTCTTTTGTCCATAAAGATAAAGCCACTAGACCTAGGACCCATACCCACACCCACACCCACGTGCTGAGCCGAGCCGAGCCGAGCAGAGCCGTGCCGGGCCGAGTAGTATTGGGTTGGGCCGAGACAAGCGTTTGCACACGTGTGTGGTGGTTCAGACCAAACCCAACTTGGCTAGATTCTCTCTCGTCTAAAGCCTATTGGTGCCCTTTAGGGCCCAACCCCAAGTGTCAAACTTAGGATATATAAACTGAAATAAATGGCTTTATTTTTCTGATATAGGATTCTTCGAATTCCACAATGTTTTAACTTCTAAGTTGACTTTATATATTCTTCCATTTTAATTCTCTAACTCTGAGTTTCAATTTCTTATTCATTTCTTATTGGTTTTAACCAAGTGAATATATTACGTGTATCTTCTTGACGAGACGAATGCGTATGAACTTGGTCCTTCTCTCCATGTGATGTAAAAACCACTTAATAATTGAGTCAAAATGGGTCAAAATCATTTGGGATAAAAACCAAATAACAACAAAATCTACTTTAGAGAGGGTAACCCTCAGTTAAGAGGATCCATTAGGGATATTTTGGGTTTTAAGGAAAGTTCACTCCTTGTTCGTTACCTTGGTATTCCTCTTATCACGGGTAGGCTTAGAAAGTTTGACTGTCAGGCTCTTATTGATAAGATTACTTAGAGGATTAGTCATTGGACACATAATTGGCTCTCCTTTGTAGGCAGGCTTCAGTTGATTAAATCTATTCTCAACCACTTACGCCTTTATTTGGGCATGTTCGTTATTTATCCCAAAAGGAATTCTTGGGGAAATCGAAAGATAGTTTATGCCTTTCTTTGGAAAGATACAAGTTCGAAAGTTTCTTGGAATAATATTTGTAAGCCTTTCGAGGAGGGCAACCTAGGCCTAAAAAAACAGACTGATATCAATAAAGTTGCCTTTCTTAAGCTCTTATGGAGATTATACTCTAAAAGAAATACCATGTGGAGCACTTGGGCTTAGACAAACTATATTAGAGGGAAATATATTTAGAACATAAAGATTCCAAGCAACGCTTGCTGGTCCGGGATTAAGTTGTAGAAGCTTAGGCCCATTGCTAAAGAACTCATCTCATATAATATTGGTAATGACAGAGACACTTGGCATGATAACTGGCATCCAAAAGGCATATTGCTCCCCAAACGTAGCATAAGGGTCCTTTATTCTTATTTAGACAGTAAAATCTCAAATATTATCCTTGATGGTTAGTGGGTCGAGCTAACTTATCCTACCTCCATATTTGTGCTTGACCCCGCCTATCTCAATTTTCTTGGAAGGATGGATCAATATAATAAATTCACTTGGAAGTTCTCCTTCAATGGCAATTTCACTTTCAGGAAAACTTGGGAGTACATTTGAGAAAGTAACAGCACTGTTGATTAGTACCTTTTTGTCTGGTTCCCTAACAATATCCCCAAACATAACTTCATCGCTTGGCTTCATTGTCTTGACAGTTTGGCTACAAGATACTGTTTTCTCACTTAGGGAATAATTGACCATTCCTATTGTATATTCAATTAACTTGGTTGTGAGACAAGAGAACATCTTTTTTTCAAATGCAGTTTCACATGACGCATTTGGAAGGAATGTTTACACCTCTTGATTATTCATAATTCTTTTATTTTCTTTGATTATGTTCTTACACTTGCATTTTCTCTTGCAGGAATCAGGAACCTCAAGACTCACATGTTTTGGCTTTTCTTCTGTGCTACTATCTACCTCATTTGGACGGAAAGAAACACTTGTATTTTCAAGAACAAGTTTACATCCAAAGAGCACACTTTGATAAAGATTAGAGATAATGTTCTTGTAAAGATTAGTGTCAGAAGAGCCTTCCCTAGCACAAACATCAATAGATATTTTGTCAATAGAGCATCTTTAAATATTGACTTGTCATAATTTGTTGTGACTCTTACTCGTTTAAATCCTCAGGTTTTAACTTGTTTTTTATTTTGACCATTTGGTCCCTTTTGTATTTTTTTCTTGCTGGACGTATGTAAATCTTTTCTTTATGAAATACACACATTTTGCTTGCTTAGCAAAATAAAAATGATATATGCATATGAGAAGTCATTTTTGGTCAAAATTCAAATGAGGGCCTCTTCATTAACAGGTCATGAATTTATTAACGAACTACTAAATGAGTTACCTAAAGTTTGTTATGAGTTATTTCGTATGGAAAAAACATGTTTTCTCACTTTTTGTGATGATTTAAGAAGACATAATTATTTAGGTAATTCAAGAGATGTATTATTAGAAGAAAAGGTTGCTATGACTTTTTATATTTTAGGACATAATACTTGACAAAAAATTGTGGCAGATCGTTTTCAACATTTAACTCAAACAGTCTCTCAACATTGCAAGGAAACCATAAGAGCAATATGTAAGCTTGGAAAGGAGATCATAAGGTAAGAATCATACAACCCGATTTATTATCCATGGTTTAAGGTAACAATTATGTTTTGCAATTAATATATTCTACATCGTTTGTTGTTGTTGTGTCAGTTTCTAAAAAAAAGTAAAATCGTTTTCAATTTTGCACATATTAGAATTGTCTTGGGGCTATTAATGGACACATATAAGTGAATGGGCTCCAACAGTGAAACAAACAACTTGTAAAGGGTGAAGGAGTGTTGTGACATAGAATGTTATGTGTGATTGTGATTTTAATTTACTTATGTCTACTAGGGATAGGAAACTAGTGCTAATGATTCAAGTTTTTTTATGGATGCACTTTTATGGAAAAATGCAAACTTTTTGTGGCCAATTGAAGGTACTTTAACGTTTCCATTAGAGATTTCATTTGAATTAGTTGTATTTATATGACAACTAGTTAATTAATTTGATTATCACCTCATTTATTGTTGGTAAAATTACCTTGTTGATTACAGATATCCTTGCATAGGAGGATTTCTTCCACCTTTTAGAGAAGAGAGATATCATACTCAAGAATATAATGGTCATGGTCGCCAACTTCAGAATGCTAAAGAGTTATTTAATTATAGATATTATTATTAAGAATAGTGATTGAACGTTGTTTTGGAGTGTTGAATTCACATTTTCAATATTAAAATTGATGCCAACTTATAGAACTACTAGACAATGTCTTATAGTCTCTTCATGTTGTGTCATTCATAATTATATTCGTAAATGGGGAGCACGTGACACATTATTTAGAGAATGTGGGAGACCATGAGCCTTTTGCATAGTCTTCAACAAATCAATATGATAAAGGACCGTCAAGTAACAATAATCATGCTAAAGAATTGTCTGACCAAGTTGAAGCTGCAATGTCAGCATATTGGTTGTAACCATATCGCTAATTAGATGTTAGAGAATATAAGTGTTTCATAGCTAGGATTTGTACAATAACTTTAATGTATAATATTTGTTTTACTTCTAAATCTAGGAATATTATTTTAATTTTAATTATTATTTTATATGAGTAAAAAATATGTGTTTTCATTCTTGACATCCAAATGAATTTTTTGTTTTCTTATTCTTAAAACTATTTTGTAGAGCCCTTTTGCCAAACTAATTTTCTGCTTTTTGTAAAAGCAAACACACACCCCCCATACACACCCTCACACACACTCACATACTCACAAACATATATATATAATAATAATAATAAAAGATAAAAATAAAAATAAAAAAATAAATAAAATATAGGGTGAAGTGCATAGTAGCACCCTGTGATTTGTCGAAATTGCCCAGGACTCCTTGTGGTTCAAAAACTACATAGGACCCCGCTATGGTTTAAAAAACTTTGCACCACAACCCCATCCATAAAAAAAATCATTACTTTTAATGAAAAGTGTGATGCACGTGCTTACATTGCAGCTTTGTTTGTTTTTCATAAGTTTTACCAATAAAATAAGTTTATACATTTACTAAAATACCCTTTTTACCAAAACAAAGTATAAATAGAACAACCAAACTATCTTATTCTCCAACCTTCACCCACCTTCACCCTACTCATCCCGTCATCCTTCTTTCTTCCCCTAGCCTCGTCAGCCAATTCAATGCAAGATTCTACAACCTCTGGCTTGATTTAATTTGTTGAATCTTCCATTAGAGATTAAAACTCCTCGTACCATATTTTCATCTACTTTACTGATCCAACAAAATTGAGAAATTGATGCTACATTATTTGATAGATCTTGGACATAAATCAAGACA
This sequence comes from Ehretia macrophylla, assembly GCA_037974665.1. Taxonomy (NCBI): domain Eukaryota; kingdom Viridiplantae; phylum Streptophyta; class Magnoliopsida; order Boraginales; family Ehretiaceae; genus Ehretia; species Ehretia macrophylla. The sequence goes on along the minus strand of CM075771.1, from coordinate 67,675,862 downwards.
TCTTTCATGTTATCAGGCCGAACAGTCTCTTTTCCGACAAAATCAAGAATTTTTTAAAAAAGCGTAGCATTTTTCCAAGAATGCCAATGTTTCTCTTTACAAGAACCATCAGCTCAACCTTATAGTTTATTGGATCCTTTAGATTTATTAAAAGATAATCGAAGAATTGTCTTATAATATCACCACTTGATGTATCCTTAAAGTATGATAGCTTGGAAGCAACCATGTAAACCTAATAAGCTTAATCTTCTCCACCACATTCGACAGCCTTTTGTCCAAGTCTACCACCAAGCTGCCCTTTGACACTTCAACATAAAGCGAATAAAGTTCTCTTTTGGCTTCATAGAGCACAGCTTCAAAGGGGCTAAAAAGATAATACATATCTATATCCTCTCTGTAATAGTTATACATATATATTATATTTCATTTTTTTTATCTAATGTGTATATATATATATGTATTTTTATTTATTTATAGATAAATAAGCAAAAGAAAAAAAGGAAAAAATAGAGAAAAGAAAAAGAATTGAGGGCATTTACATCTTTTAACAATTTTCGTTATAACATTTGACAAAAAAAGAGAAGGGGATACGTGTGCTACATTTATTAAACCATAGGGGGTCCTGTATAGTTTTTGAACCACAGGAGAGTCCTGTGCAGTTTCGACAAAACCATAGGGGGTTACTATGCATTTTACCCTAAAATAAAAAAAATGAATATACTAATAAAATAAAGAATAAAAATAAAAAACCCTAGTAAATTAAAAAATTAAAAAATAAATAAAATAGAAAATAAAATATTAAAGAATATAATAGTAACAATAAAAAAATATAAAATAAACATAGTAAATAAACACTGAAAATAAAAAATAATTAAAAATAAATAAATAAAACAATAGAACATAAAATAAATAAAGAAAATAATAAAATAAATATATACAATATTTATATTATGATATAATATAATATTTTTGGTGGGGAGGGTTTGGGTGGGTAGGTGTAAATGAGTGGTTTTGGGTGGAGTGAATGCAAAATTCTTTTATCTTTGGAAATAAAAAATAATAATAAAAATAAATAAAAAAAATATAAATAAAATATTTTTCTGGGAGTGGGATGGGTGAAGGGGATGAAGGTAGGGATAAGGGGATGGGATTGAGTGGAATGAGTGAAAAATATTTTCATCTCCCAAATAAGATGAAAATATTTTCTATTGCTTTTAATTAAGATTTTCCTTTGACTAGAAAATATTTTTCAGTTGACTAATTTTTTTATGTTACCAAACACTGTAATTTAGAAAAATATTTTACGACAAACAAATGGAGCCCAAGACTCTTAGTCAATGTTAAAATGGTCTTAATGCTGCTGAAGTCGTACTAAGGGCATTTTCATCATTTTAGGAAATAGGATAAATATGTCTTTTGGTCCCTCCACTAGCCAATTGCGTGTCTAACATATTGCTTGAGTTTTGAGTCTTTTAATTGGGCTCTAGGTTATGAAATTAGAGCAGAGAGAACGAAGCTATGCACTTGGTGTTGGGATTAGTATGCCCTAAAGACCACTAGCACGTGACATTTCAAATATTTGGATACATATTGTGGTTATTAGTATTAATGAAAGCATTCATCTTTATTCTCTCTATTATATTTATGTGTATTTGCTTGTATAGAGGTCTTTGATTGAAGTAAGTGACTTAGGTGCACGATGGCTAGGCATAGAAGGTCTAAGTCCTAGATGTTTGTTTCTAGATTTTGTTCATAATCGAATGATGGAATTGGGCACTTCATCAGGACAAGTTTATAGTGACATAGTCTTTTGTGTAGGGTAACTTGCGTTGGTCATTGGTAGGAATTCGAAATAGCCTCACTAGTATGTGTGTCTCACATTAAACGACCACTTAGGTATAATCTCTCAATAGGTATTATCAAAGATAGAGATCATGTAACGCCCCAAACCCAACCCCATGCTATAGATCAAGTCCGGGCCGTCACTCGGACATAGTCTCCTCTGTATCGTGGACTAAACTGGTACCTGCATATAGCCACATATAATTCCTGAACTACAACCAAACATCTCAAACAACCCAACTTCCAAGATTAATATAGTCAACCAGTTTCACAAGGCCATCAGAGCCTTGAAGCAACAAAATAGACAACATGTAAGCATGCAAGTTATATCTCTAACTTTAATTTCAAGTAGTACGTCATTGCTATAAGTCAAGCTTAACAAACTAACAACTTAACATCCAAGCACGCAACAAAAGAAATAAGTCTACTATCGATTATTACATGCCATCTACCTTTCCTATCCAACATACAAGATTACAAGTTAGTTACTGTCACGCCCCGACCCGACCTCGAAAAGCCAAGCCCGGACCCGACACACGGACGGAGTCTTCCCTGTACCGTGGACGTTCCGAAACCCTACATTCAATATAATATTCGAGAAACCACAACGTTCATTTGAGACAAGCCAACATTCTTTTAGAAAACATACATCTTTTCATTAACAACTTTGCAACCCAAAAATGATATGCATACTACACAATTATTTATGCCACTAAACAATTAACCATTAGCATGCATTTCCTTACTAGTCACATGAGTATATATTTACAACATTACCACCTTTAATCCTTTACAACATAAGACCATCTAGGCCTCAAAATAGATACTACATACAAGGCTACAAGCCTCAAGATAAAGCGACAACCAAGCATTAAACACATCAAGCATGGCTCGCACAAAAGTCTGGCAACCAACCACCAGCAAAGCAAAGAAGTGCTATCACGGAAACACCTCCACCTGCTCCTCCTCCTCTATTACCTCAATAGGGTCTGCTTCAACTACTCTTGTAAAAATATAGTATAGAAAGGAACGATCAAAAACTATTGCTCAGCGAGGGCAATTGGTCTCAAGGACGGAGATGAGAGGAGTATGCAATGCAATTAGTCAAGCAATTCATACAAATATCATATAGATAAACATTTAAAGCCACCAACAAACAAAACGAACATTTAAGCTATAAACATTCAATCAAAGGATACGGTACTCTTTTCACGAGCAACTTTCAATCACGAATTCGATGACGACGCGCCAGCCCAAACCACCTTATAACACCAGTTTGGAATACCCCGGAAGTATCCATCAATCTACGACCCAAAACTCCCTGGGAGGCAACCCAAGCGAGAAGAAGGAATAGCTACGGAGCTAGAGCAACCAACACTGGCAACCCAAGGCTACCCAGAGAGGCCCATCACTCACGCGCAGGATACTATGCAATGCAAGACTCGATACAAGGCGATAAACGAGCAATAAAGCCACACGTGGGAGAATAACAAAGTAGGTTACTCTCGCACGCAATAACAACAGTTGATAAGCATTTCAATCAAATTCAATTCAAACAAGTATATCAAGCCACCATAAGCATTCTATAGGCATAAAATCAAGAAAACAAGCAAAATCACAAATCGGCCCCAACTATCAAAACACTACCATTTCCAAACGAGCCACGAGTTCTGGAAACCGACTTTGCCAATCCTCCTAGGTCACCATAAAACACTACTCAACAACCAATTTAAATTGCAATCTCAATATTTAACCGCAGAAAATGTTAAAAAGCTATAAATACACATTCTACAATTGCCAAGGAACATTCTAGAAGTATCAAAATGATTTAAACAACAATCTACGGATAAATCTCAAAAATCACAAAGTTGACATACATAACATTTAAATGCACAAATAACGTGATTCCCTCACCTTAGGCACTCCTAGTCGCTAGGAAAACAATGCTGGTTGGCTCGGTAACAACCCCGCACGGGCTCACGCGAAGATTGGAAGTTTTGAAAGTTGAAAATGGTTTTCTTTTTCCTCCTCAAAGCAACGGCCTGCTCTGCCTGTTTTCAGCTTGTTTTTTTTTATTTTGCTTTGTTTTAAGCTTATAAGGTGACTACTTGGTCAAAGGGTCAAAGCCCTTGGTCAAACAACTTAAAATTGGGTCAAATGACTTATTTTTGTGCATTTTAAAGCCATATTAACTAAGGAAAAATTAATTATAACTAACAACGATTAAAATATAAAATTTAAGTCATCTAAATACTAGTTTCACTATTTACTGAGGACTAGAAACCGTTCTCTACCTATCGCTCTCGATATGCAATGCACGTTGCGACAACAAAGAAGTAACAATTAAATCTCAAAGAATCTAAGAAAATATAATTTTCAAAATAATAAACAAGAAATTTTCACATTCCGGGCTCGGGTATTACAGTTACAACCACCAAATATATACAAGACCCCAAGGTCTCAAGAAGAACAACAATCGACACCTTCACACAAGCTTAACATATAGTCAACCTTATCACACAAGAAAGTCACGGAAGTTGTTCAACTTGCTTTTCTTCCTCTTCAACTACGGCTACTAGCTGGGGATTCACCTCAGCTTCTCCTGAAACATGTTAAATGAGGAGTGAGCATCAATGTTACCCAGCGAAGGAGGTGATGCAACATACCAGGGCTTGCAACATGACATGCAACAAGATAATAACACATTCAACACCAAATAACACAACTAATTAAACAAGTAATTAACCACATATAAAAAGGATACGGTTCACTTGTCTTCAATCATGAACCACGAGCCACGATCTTCAAGTAGGTGCTAGCCAAACCCTTATTCCTCCAAAAATGGGGTACTCCAGATGTGCCCCAATCCTATGACCCTTTCTCTTGAGGTAGGTCTATATGCCTTAACGAGGTGAACCACGCTTCTAGGGTAGTGGAGTATACTCAGCGAGAGAAAGGGAATAGGCACCATGGTAGTCGAGGGAGCACGGCAAGCCCGATGCCGCCCGTGTTTCTCGACGCTACCGTGTCCGAAAAGGTTGCACAACCCCGAGACAAGTCCACGAGAATCAAGATTAACAAATAACACATAAGAGGGATGACAAAGTAGGCCGCCCTCGCAAATAGTCACAATATGCATCAAGTCACGATATAAACATAAAGGAGACAATAACATAATTTCTTCTACAACCTCTTCAAATAGCTCAATTATATTTTAAACAAGCACAAAAATACATTATAACACATCTAAAAGCACTTATAAACATCAACGTAGTCAATTACTACTTTTCCCCTTTCTTTAGCCAAATAATTCTTCTCCTATACGCATATCAAAGTTCTAAAACTACAATCTAATTATTCTACATTCCTAATTAAGTTAAAAGACACCTATTAAGGCCATGAAAGCCTGCTTTGGAGGCAAAAACTCGGGAAGGCCTCGAGCGGGTTTTAACTACAACTACCCTATCCGGACTCCAATTTCATGCAATGAAAGCACCAAAAGTGCTTCCATGCCCCAAGGATACCTAAACTAAAGCCCAAACATGCCTGGATTACATTATGTGAAAAACCCCTTTTTAAAAGTTGGCAAATTTCGCATTTTAACTCATTTTCGAGCAATCTAACCACATGTAAGTATTTAACTAGTTCTAACAATCTCTAAAGCACCTAGAGAAGGTATCAATTCACTCTAATTAGCCAATTATATCAAAACCCTAAAATCTCGTCGCTATTCATCATCTTCTTTGAGATTTCAAACTTCAACCATGAAACAAGCCAACAAGTTCTACATTCTAAGTCTTGATAGCATAAATAAGCAACATACAACAATATATGAACATTATATAAGCTAATAACATCAATTCAAGAAAAGTTATAATGTGAGCATAAACTTTAAACAACAATATATGCAACTTCTTCACAATTTTGTAGGTGTAGGCAAGGTAGTGATGCTAATAGGTGCTCCAAAAATCTCCAAGATCAAGCCAAAAAGTCAATTGCAAGATTGGATGATGAAAATTCTTCTCCTTTTTTGCTCTATAGGGTTGACGGGTTTGGGGGGCTTTTTTGGGTTTATTTTTGCTTTTGTTTAATGTATTATGCTTATATGTATGTTATATTATATATTTAGTATATGTATGTTATATAATATTAGATCAATTACTAGTATTTCTTAGTCAACTAAGTAAGAACTCAAGTTAAATGTTAACTAGTTCAAAACTAATGTTTACTTACGTAACACTATTCATACGAAGCAGAAAAAATATTTTTCAAATGCATACTCCTGGCCTCCTGAGTCTAAAACTACAAGTTCCTAGTTCTTTTTATAAGTCATGTTGTTTAGAAAAAATATTAAATTGAGTATTTAAAACAATCAAATTTTTTTATGAATAGTGCCCAATAGTAAAGTAACTAGGCAAGAAAAGAAATGCACATAAAATGCTCAAGTAATTTATGCAACAGTTATTTAAAAGATGTGATGAAATTCCCGGGCATCACACCCTTTCCCCCTTAAACTAATTGCGTCCACGCAATTCTTACATGATTCGACAAACAGCTCCAGGTATTGCTCTCTTATCTGATCTTCCCGCTCCCATGTAGCATCCTCAACTCTGTGATGATCCCAAAGAACTTTTACCATAGGAATACTCTTGGTTCGAAGTTCCTGAATCTTTCTGTCAACCACTCAAATAGGTTTCTCAACATTTGACAACGACTCATCGATCTCCAACGGTTCCAACTCTATAACTTGGGAAGGATCGGGATTATACTTTCTTAACAACGACACATGGAATACATCATGAATCCTGCCCAAACTCGGAGGTAATGCCAATTTGTAAGCCAAATCACCAACTTTCTCAATAATCTCAAACGACCCCACATATCTAGGACTGAGTTTACCTCATTTTCCGTGTCGAATCAAACCTTTACGCGAAGAGACTTTCAAGAACACATGATCACCCACTAAAAACACAAAGTCACATTGGCGTCAATCAGCATAATTCTTCTGTCGACTCTATGCTGTAAGCATTCTCTTCTTTATAAGTTTCACATTATCAACCATCTTGATCATCTCAGGTAATATAGCTGGGTCAACAGTTTTTATTTCACCTACTTTATCCCAATACAATGGAGATCTACATTTCCTCCCATAAAGTGTCACGCCCTAACCCGACCTATAGAGTTTAGACTAGGGTGTGATCTAAATGTTCATGTTCTTTCACGACTATAACCGGTTGACTAAGGTTAAGCTTATCTGTTAAACTAGAACTCCAAAATTTTCCAAAAAATCGGCAGCATAACGGCTGTAATTAGACTCTTTAGTTTAACTTAATTTTCTAAACGCTTCAAAACCTTCAATCTCAAATTCGATTCCAACTAAGATTACTATTCATCACCAATTGATATGCCTACTATTTATCTCAAAGTCTCGTTGGATTAACACCTAGCATGGTAACTATGTCTTGTTTAGTTGTTAATTCCTGTTATACAAATGTCTGTTATCCCTTAGCCTACAAATGAGTACCTGCTTAAGATTGGATAAATTCATTTTACTTGGCTTTTTGCCTAATACTTCATAAGCCTGTAGTAGCTACTAATCAAAGTGGTGATAGCAAAACGACCAAAAGAGTGTTTGTCTAGTTATAATTAGTACAAACCAAAATTAGACCCCAAATTACAACGGGGGTCATTTACAATAACAACGACAAACAACATAAGAGATAGTCTTCAAAACAAACATATCGTTCACAAAATAGCCACAGTCAAGTAAAGCACGTAGGGCAGGCAATCACTCCAAGGAGTCATCAATAGGCACGTTATCCTTGGGTACGCACTACGAGGTAAGACATGAACTACGAGACGAATGCACGTATTCTAAATAAATGCACGCAACTCTAAATGAATGCACATAATTCAATGCAAGACACGTAAATCGAGACACGACTCTTAAACCTAGGTCAAGGCACGCAATTCAAGGTTAAGGCACATGAAACGAGGTACCACACGCAAATCGAGGTCAGGCCTCACATAAAGTGCCTCGTAGGGTGCCATACCAATGGTAGCGTAATAACTGTTATTGTAAGCAAACTTTGCAAGAGGCAAATAGCTTTGCCAACTTTCCCGAAGTCTAGAATGCAAGCTCGTAGCATGTCCTCTAATATCCTGATAGTCCTTTCAGGCTGACTATCTGTTTGCGGGTGATATGTAGTACTAAAACTCAAATTAGTCCCCAGAGCCTTTTGTAGTTTCTGCTAGAACTGTGCTGTAAACCTAGGATCCCTGTCCGACACTATTCTAGATGGAACTCCATGCAACCTCACAATGTTTTCAACATAAAGCTCAACTAATTTATCAAGAAAGTCAGTTTTCTTTGTAGCAATAAAATGTGAGGTTTTCGTCAATCTATCAACCATAACCCATACAGAATCATTACCTCGTGATGACCTCGGCAAATCGAATACAAATTCCATAGTAACCTGGTCCTATTTCCATACCGGAATCTCCAAAGGCTGCAACAATCCCACAAGTCTCTGATACTCAGCCTTAACCTTTTGGCAAGTCAAACACTTAGCCACATAATCAGTTATCTCTCTCTTCATATTATTCCACCAGAAGCTTTGTTTTAAGTCCCTATACATCTTGGTACTACCAGGGTGAATAATATATTTGGTGCTATAGGCCTTAGTAAGAATCTCATATTTTACAGCTAAACCATTAGGAATACAAATTCTATTATTGTACCTGAGTAATCCATCATCATGAAGCTTGAAGTCGGACTCTCCCCCTTTTGACTTCTCTAGAATCTTTAACAACTGAGGATCTGACTGTTGCGCTAACCTAATTCTAGACAGTAATAAAGACTAGATTTGTAAACTAGCAATTTAGATACATGTTCTAGAAGCCTTCGGTTTCCACAAACACAATTCCTCCACAGTTTCCCAGTCCTTGATTATCAAACTAGCCACAGTAGCTTTTCGGCTCAATGCATCTGCAACAGTGTTAGCTTTTCCTAGCAAATAGCTAATGGTAAAATTATAATCATTTAACAATTCTAAACAACACCTTTGCCTCATATTCAAATCCTTTTGAGAAAATAGATATTTCAAATTTTTATGATCAGTAAATATTTCAAATTGATTACCCTACAAGTAATGTCGCCATTTCTTCAAAGCAAAGACAACAACAGTAAGCTCAAGATCGTGTGTAGGATAATTAAGTTCATATGGTTTCAATTTCCTCGAGACATAAGCTATCACTTTGCCATTTTGCATAAGTACACAGCCCAAACCTTCTTTCGAAGCACCACTGTAAATCACCAGATTATCTGTTCCTTTAAGCAATGCAAGGATAGGTGCAGTGGTAAGTCTCTTCTTCAATTCTTGAAAACTGGCTTCGCATTTATCATCCTAGTTAAACACAATTTTCTTTTGAGTTAAGGAAGTTAATGGTCCTGCAATTTTAAAAAAAGTCCTTAACAAATCGCCTATAATAACCACCCAACCCCAAGAAACTACGAACCTCCGTGACAGTCTCGGGTCTCTTCCAGGACATTACTACCTCAATTTTCGCAGGATCAACAGTTGTTCCCTCCTGTGAAATGATATGACCTAGAAAGGCTACCTGTTTCAACCAAAATTCACATTTGCTAAATTTGGCAAATAACTTATGTTCCTACAATGTTCGCAATACAATTCTCAAGTGCTCTTTATGCTTTGCCTCTCATTTAGAATACACCAGTATGTCATCAATAAAGATCACCACGAATTGGTCAAGATAGGGTCTAAACACCTTTTGCATCAAATCCATAAATGCGGCTGGAGCATTTGTCAACCCAAATGGTAGTACAATAAACTCATAGTGGCCATACCTGGTTTTAAAAGCAGTCTTGGGCACATCCTCCTTCCGGATTCTCAGTTGATAATATCCCTGTCTCAAATCAAATTTAGAATATACAACAGCAACCTGCAGCTGATCAAACAATTCCTCAATCAAAGGCAAATGATATTTATTTTTCACAGTCACCTGATTAAGACCCCGATAATCAATGCACAACCGCAAAGTACCGTCTTCCTTCTTTACGGATAACACAGGAGCACCCCAAAGCGATGAGCTAGACTGAATAAAACCTTTTTCAAGTAGACCCTGTAGCTGAATTTTCAACTCCTGCAACTCAAGGGGAGCCCTTCTATATGGGGTTCTAGAAATAGGATTAGTTCTTGGCAACAAGTTAATTATAAACTCTATTTCTCGGTCAGGTGGTAACCCCGGCAACTCCTCAGGAAATACCCTCAGAAAATCTTTTACAACAGGTACCTCATTCAGTTTCAATTTATCCCCAGGCTGATTAATTAAATAAACTAAATATGCATCACAACCTTTACTCAACATTTTAGTAGCTTTAATAGAAGAAATGATACGAGTCCTAGTAGATTTTCGACTCTCAACAATTTTAATGACAGGTTGTTCAGGTACTTCTAAAGTTACAATTTTCTTCCTACAATCCAAACATGCATAATACCGCCCCAACCAGTCCATCCCCAAAATAACTTCAAAGTCCTGAAATGACATGATTATCAAATCAATAGGATACATATGCCCCTCAATGCAAATATTACAATCTTTACACACAGACCCTATAACAAATTTGGTACCCATAGGATTACCTACTTCAATTACATACGACAATTTATTAACTTTTAAAGCAGTGGATTGTGCACACATAGGAGTGATAAATGAATATGTAGCCCCGGTGTCAATCAAAACTACTACTGGCTGACTATTAATAAGAAAAGTACCTTCCACCACTACCGTCGTGTCTGGGAGCTCCTCATGAGCTAGTGCAAATACCCATGCCTGGCCTCGTTGTATAAAAGCTGCTCCTGAAGCTCTAGTCTGAGCACTCTGGCAGGAAGTCTGTCCCTGACCCTGTTTAAATCTATGGCAATCTCTAGCTCTATGCTGGTCACTACCACAACCAACGCATCGACCCAATTTTTTCCAACACTCCACCTCCATGTGGCCCTTGCGATTGCAATGACTGCACTGTTGGTTTTTTTTGGCAGCATCACGTCCCGTAGGAGCCTTGTAGGTAGATGTAGCAGAACTACCCTGTTGAGATCTAGTGGTCACTGGTTGGGTCTGTGACTGTCCCTGTGGCTGGCTCTAAGCTGGCCTCGGCTGAGACTGTGCCTGAACTAGTCCTGGGTAGCTTGGGGTTTGTCTCGGCTATTGAGTCTGAACAGATTGCTGATACTGTCTTTGATAGCCTTAACTCTGGGACTGATACTGACATTTACCTGATTGACTAGACTCTGCCAACACATCTACCTTGCGTTTGTCATATCTTGAGGCGGCTCTAACCACTGCAGCATAATTCGGGTAATCTTGCGAAGACAAATTAAGCATAATATCACCACTCAACCCTTTGATGAATCTCTGAATCTTCATGTCCTCTGGCTGCACTAAGGCTGGTACATATCGAGAAAGTCTAGTGAAAGTAGCCTCATACTGATCCACAATTATATTTCCTTGCCTCAAAGCTATGAACTCCTCTTGATGTCTCTCGCAAGCTACCACAAACACATACTTGTCTCGGAACTCCCGAATAAAGTCGGCCCACGAATGCTGTACTCTCTCGGCCTCCCATTTTTCTCTAATGGTACACCACTATTCCTCGGTGTCCCTCTCTAGTAAAAATGCAGCATAAGTGATCTTCCTCTCGTCATTACACTCTAGTATCGCTGCAACTTTCTCAAACTTACTCAACCACATTTCTGCTTTCATGTCATCTGGCTCTCCATAGAAACTGTACGCCCCGTGGTGCAAGAATTTGTCATACAAATTTCCCCTAACAGTACCACTACCCTATGCTCTAACAGCCTGATTACCTCTACCGATTCCTGGCTGACCCTGTTGTGTCACAAACTGAGCCATAGTATTCATAGCTGTAGCCATTGTAGCCATAATCTGTGCATTGCTCGGTTCTTGACCCTGTGGTACATTCCCTGCTACCCCGATCTCTTGCCTAGGTATATCCTGCCTAGGATCCTCCTCCGGTTCCCTTCTCGGCCTTCCCCTTTTCCTCATCTCGATGCTAGAAGAATGCTGTGTTATAATAGGCAAATAGATAACACAAAGATAACATGTACATTTTTCAAAATACCTTATGCACAAATGACAACACAGGAACACTTAACAAGCATTAAACACTAAACTTTTCATATTCATATCATATCATGCATTTGACATTCCTTTTTCATGCTAGCATGTCCTTTGCTCAAGCAGTTGCTCACTTAGACAATTAGACAATCACATAGTCACATAGTTCAACTTCTACATATGGACCTCTACCTACATGCCGAGGAAATTAACCCTGCTTCATGTATTCAAATAGCTCTGATACCACCTAAATGTAACGCCCCAAATCCAACCCCACGTTATAGATCAAGTCTGGGTCCGTCACTCAGACAGAGTCACCTCTGTACTGTGGACTAAACTGATACCTGCATATAGCCACATATAATTTCTGAACTACAACCAAACATCTGAAATGACCCAACTTCCAAGATTAATATAGTCAACCAGTTTCACAAGGCCATCCGAGCCTTGGAGCAACAAAATAGACAACATGCAAGCATGCAAGTTATATTTCTAACTTTAATTTCAAGTAGTACGTCATTGCTATAAGTCAAGCTTAATAAACTAAGTACTTAACACCCAAGCACGCAACAAAAGAAATAAGTCTACTATCGATTATTACATGCCATCTACCTTTGCTATCCAACATACATGATTACAAGTTAGTTACAACCACTAAATACATACAAGACCCCAAGGTCTCAAAAAGAACAACAATCGACACCTTCACACAAGCTTCACACATAGTCAACCTTATCACACAAGAAAGTCACGAAAGTTGTTCAACTTGATCTTCTTTCTCTTCAACTAAGGCTACTAGTTGGGGATTCATATCAGCTTAACCTGAAACATGTTAAATGAGGAGTGAGCAACAATGTTGCCCAGCGAGGGAGATGATACAGTATACCGGGGTGTGCAACATAACATGTAACAAGATAATAACACATTCAACACCAAATAACACAACTAATTAAACAAGTAATTAACCACATATAAAAATGATACGGTTCACTTGTCTTCAATCACGAGCCACGATCTAAGATTTTCAAGCAGGTGCCGGCCAAACCCTTATTCCTCCAAAAATGGCGTACTCTGGATGTACCACAATCCTACGACCCTTTCTCATGAGGTAGGTCCATATGCCCCAACGAGGTGAACCACACCTCTGGGGTAGTGGAGTATACTCAGCGAGAGAAAGAGAATAGGCACCATGGTAGTCAAGGGAGCACGGTAAGCTCGATGCCGCCCGTGTTTCTTGACGCTACCATGTCCCAAAAGGTTGCACAACCCCGAGACAAGTCCACAAGAATCAAGATTAACAAATAACACATAAGAGGGATGACAAAGTAGGCCGCCCTCGCAAATAGTCACAATATGCATCAAGTCACGATATAAACATAAAGGAGACAATAACATAATTTCTTCTACAACCTCCTCAAATAGCTCAATTATACTTTAGACAAGCACAAAAATACATTATAACACATCTACAAGCAGTTATAAGCATCAAGGTAGTCAATTACTACTTTTTCCCTTTCTTTAGCCAAGTAATTCTTCTCCTATACGCATATCGAAGTTCCAAAACTACAATCTAATTATTCTACATTCCTAATTAAGTTAAAAGACACCTATTAAGGCCATGAAGCCCGCTTTGGAGGCAAAAACTCAGGAAGGCCCTGAGCGGGTTTTAACTACAACTACCCTATCCGGACCCCAATTTCACGCAACCAAAGCACCAAAAGTGCTTCCTTGTCCTGAGGATACCTAAACTAAAGCCTAAACGTGCCCAGATTATATTATGTGAAAAACCCCCTTTTAAAAGTTGGCAAATTTCGCATTTTAATTCATTTTCGAGCAATCTAACCACATGTGAGTATTTAACTAGTTCCAACAACGTCTAAAGCACCTAGAGAAGATATCAATTCACTCTAAATAGCCAATTACATCAAAATCCTCAAATCTCATCACTATTCATCATCTTCTTTGAGATTTCAAACTTCAACCATGAAACAAGCCAACAAGTTCTACATTCTAAGTGTTGATTGCATAAATAAGCAATATACAACAATATATGAACATTATCTAAGCTAATAACATCAATTCAAGAAAAGTTATAATGTGAGCATAAACTTTAAACAACAATATATGCAACTTCTTCACAATTTTGTAGGTGTAGGCAAGGTAGTGATGCTTCTAGGTGCTTCAAAAATCTCCAAGATCAAGCCAAGAAATCAATTGCAAGATTGGATGATGAAAATTCTTCTCCTTTTTTGCTCTATAGGGTTGATGGGTTAATTTTTGCTTTTGTTTAATGTATTATGCTTATATGTATGTTATATTATATATTTAGTATATGTATGTTATATAATATTAGGTCAATTACTTGTATTTCTTAGTCAACTAAGTAAGAACTCAAGCTAAATGCTAACTAGTTCAAAACTAATGTTTACTTACGTAATACTATTCATCCAAAGCAGAAAAAAACATTTTTCAAACGCATACTCCTGGCCTCCTGAGTCCAAAACTACAAGTTCTCGGTTTTTTTTATAAGTCATGTTGTTTAGGAAAAATATTAAATCGAGTATTTAAAACAGTCAATTTTTTTTATGAATAGTGCCCAATAATGAAGTAACTAGACAAGAAAAGAAATGCACATAAAATGCTCAAGTAATTTGTGCAACTGTTATTTAAAAGATGTGATGAAATTCCTGGGCATCACAAATCAAATATACGTTATGCTACTAAATGGCCAGTGCTCTTAATCTTGAGCATATATAGATGAATCGACGAAAACAGATTCATGTACTTTGATGCATTATGGGTGAGATCTCAGTTGTGGGTCAATAACTATGTGTGTTGGGCATATAAGTATCAATAGTTGGAACGTGCGTATACAATATAAATCTATACCATCGTGAGATGGAGTAATTGCTCCCTTGAGATTGTCTGGTAGATCCAAATCTAAGCTTAGTGGTATATCGGATATTTGGATTGAAAGTCACTCCCTAGATCAACTGTTCTATGTCCGGAGGATGGTTACCTAAAGGATTAGATGTCTCAAAGAGAAGGTACAGTCAAGAAAGAGATAATACAAGTGAAAGTATTTCTTGATTGTGAGTGCTACATAGATGGGCATTTTGGTCATTTTACCTAGCATGTCAACGACAAAAGTCGTACTTTGTGAGTGCTACATAGATGGGCATTTTGGTCATTTTACTTAGCACGTCAAAGATAAAAGTCGTACTTAGTATGACAAGCTATTGTGAACAATATTATTCATCTTGGAGTGCACCTTTGACTTTTTAGTGAAATAAGTTGAGATTGAAAAGTCAAAATGTGTTATAGGGTTAGCAGGAACATTTTGGTCTTTTCAGTAGCCAAGATGCTTATGCCTTTTGGTTCTCTCTTCTAGCCTACTTCCTAATTAGTGCTACTTTAGTGTTTTGGTATTTTTCCATGTGTCTAGGAGTTGCTAAATTAAGATTCCTAATGCAACTAGAAGTCTTAGTCAGGTAGAACTTTCCATTTTGGTAACAGGATTTTCTAATTTGGCTATTGAACACATTCTAGAATCTTATTGGATTTAATTTAGCAACATGATGCGAGTTTGTAGGGGTTGACATGTAGATAGGTATGTAAGAGAGGATGAGGTGTATGGAGCTAGCTTTTAGGTGAAGAGATTAAAGTGTGTTAGACTACATAAGTCCTAGTTACATTAAAGCATATAGATACAATTTTGACAGGCTTGTGACACATTTTCTAAGGCTTTTCAGATTTGGATTTCAGTCCAATCTATGCCTATATAAAAGAGACTCTCTTAACAAGTTCCGACATATATCACACATCTAGCTAGAGCAAGAACTCTCTCTTCCTCTCACTTTTCTATTCTACACGCAGAAGATTGGCCAAGCAGCTAGAGTTGATTCTCACCAATCAGCTAAGCATAGCTCTTGAAGGAAGTAGGTCATAGAGGATAAAACCACTAGTGTTCTTCATTTAGGCCTGTAGAAGCTTAGGAAACAAGGAGTTTCGTTTCTTGTTAAGATCAAAGCTAACCAGTTCAGGTAACAAATTCATCCAAAGCTGAATTTTTTATCTTCGCATGACTACAATTAATGTACATTACTTGTTCGTACAATTATTCTTGTATTATTCTATGGTTTGATCCTAAATGAGCATGCTATTATGTTTTCTCTATGTTAATAAAGTTTTTGAATTTAGTATTACCTAGGTCACATGCACCTTCAATGGTATCAGAGCTACACCACAACAATACATGATAATTGCGATTAATGTATATGTTAATCATATAGTAAAAACTCTTTGGTGGGGAGTTTTAGGATTAATTTCTTGCTGGAAGTTTTCGTTTCATATGATGAAATATGTGTATGAGCATATTATTTCGGAAATAAATTCTCTTGCATCAAGTATAAGCCATATTTGATGGTTTGCATGCATGTTATGTATGTTTTTATTCAATCTAGTTAAATATTGTAATATTTTAATTTATTAGATTGAATTATGTAGTTTCCTAGAGAAACATAGGAAAAATAGATGTAATTGCGTTAGGCTAGAATTATGTTTTTCCTTGTAGAATTGCAAAATTGCTCAACAAACAGGGAGACTATACATCACATGCCACCCTAGGCACATGGTGGATGTGTTTCACGCAGGGTCAAGGGTCTTGGTCCAAGGTGTTGACCTTTTGGAGCTATGTTGCAAGCCTGTACAGATTTGGGTCAAGTTTGAAGTTTGACAAATTACATGGAACCATAAAAACAAAGGGCAAAAGTAATTATTCAATTTACTTTATCGTTTCTATGCAGGAAAGCATTTAATTGTTCATATTAAATGTTCTACATGGTTTTTGACACCTAGAAACATGCCCACCATTGGGATTTAAAATTGGCTAATCCTATTTGTCATAGGTTATGGTTTTATATAGGATTAATTAATTAGGTCTTAGATTAATATTATCTAAGGATTAATTAAATAGTTTAAAAATTGGCTAAGGCAAAATTTTAACCTTAGAGGCCCAATTATTAAATAGATAACCTAAGTAGGCCTTACCTATAGTTTTATTAAAGCTCGGACTAGGTAATATGTGTTAAAGAATACTTAAAAGGCTTTAAACATAGGATTATAATATTCAAAGGAGTATAGGCTATGCCCATATACCCGAGAAAGTTATTGACCTAGGATTGTTTAAATAGAAGCTAGTTTTTAAGTATTGAGGTAAAACATATTTAAAAACCCTTTTAGATAAATAATCAAGTGGGAGTAGGGAATGGAAAATCCCAAGGCTTTTCATTTCTGGTTTGTATTGATTAATTAATATTACATCGTCTTACCATGCGGTATGCTCCCTACGGAGAGTGATATTTAATTTAGATATCAGTGAACAGACTAAATGTTGATAATCATAAAACAAAATGATTAGTGGGCTCGGCTATTCTAAAGATGGGGTTCTTTACTAAAGATCACTTTATAGGATGTAGACAAGAGTCACATCCTATAAAATGGGTTGGTATTCTTACTGGGAATAAGTTATATGCACAAACTTCATGGATTGAAAGAGAACTTTGGACATAATACTTTAAGAAAATGGGTACATATTTGTCCTAATGTAAGCTTGTCCAGGTATTCTAGAGCACTCTGATGGTCATCAGTGTGAGGCTAAAAAGAGATAGGGATGGGCCAACGACAAGATCATCGAATCTATATTAGATTCCATGTCAAACACTTTACGATCTCAGCATGAAAGGATTAGATTAGCGTCACACATGTTTACCTCATTAAAGGTGGTATGTGAAGTAATGACGTCTATTATGGAAGAGGAAAAGTCCATCAGGGACCATGCCTTGAAGATGATGAACCTTCTTTACATAGTTGCTACTATAGGGGCAAGAATTAATCTTGATGAACATGTAAATCTGGATTTGGATACCCTTCCAGATATTTATCAGATCAAACTCATTCAGCGAATAGGTCCATTAAATCTGTCACCCATGGTAATCCTAAAAAAAATGGAAAAGTTGATGAACAAATAGGTAAAAATTAGAACATGATCTTACAGGAAGTGTGTAGGTGATAAGCCCAAGGGCAGGTGTTCCAAGTGCAATCAAAGTGGGCACTGGAGATGGAACTGTCCTGATTACCTCGCTAAAAGCAAGACAGGTACCTCCTTAACTTTTAACATTAAAATATTTTCAGTGCTTGATTCTATAGATTCTTAGATAGTAGACTCAAGAGCCATTAATCATATTTGTAATTCATTGCAGGTATTTTGGACAATAAGAATACTTAAGAAATGAGAGTTTACTCTAAGAGTTGGTACCAAGGCAAATGTTTGGGCAGCTTCAGTAGGAGATGTTTTACTTTTTTTTAAAGTAGTGATAGGGTATTAGTTTTGAACAATTGTTATTATGTTCTAGATTTTTTCAAGAATTTAATTTTATTTTCACAACTTTTAAATTACAATCATGCAGTTTCTTTCCATTTTGGTGTGGACATCAATAGAGATAGTAGCATAATTTATTCTGGTAGTTTACATAATAACTTGTTTTATTTATATCTTGAAACATATTCACTACACAATGTAGAGCATAGTAATAAGAGAAATTTTACTTCAACCAATGATGCTTATTTGTGGCACTTAGGTTTAGGCCATATCAGTCTAAACATGATTCAGAGATTGATCAAGCATAGACATCTAAATACATTAGATCTTGATTAACTACCTCGGTGCGAATCACGTCTTAAGGAGAAGATCACCAAAAGGTCATTTTTCTTTAAGGGACAAAGGGACAACGAAGTATTAGAATTGGTACGCACAGATGTGTGTGGTCCTATGAGCACACAAACTCATGGAGATTATAAGTACTTCATCACTTTCACAAATGATTACTCAAGATATGAATATGTATTCCTAATACAACACAAATCATAATCCTTTGACAAGTTCAAAGAATTTAAAGTTGAAGCGGAATGGAAATTAGGAAAATATGTCAAAGCCATTCGGTTTGATCGAGGGGCGAATACCTCTCAGGTGAATTCAGGGAGTACCTCACATAACATGGTATTCTGTCTCAGTTAACTGCACTTTGGACCCCCTAGCAAAATGGTGTAGCTGAAAGAAAAAACCAAATACTCTTAGATATAGTAAGATCCATGATGAGTCTACGACGTTACCCATATCATTTTGGAGATACGCGTTAGAAATAGTGGCATACGTTATGAACTTGGTACCCTCCAAGTCAGTACCTAGAACACCACTAGAGATGTGGAAAGGCTACAAACCTAGTTTAATACACCTCCACATTTAGGGATGTTTGGCTTACGTACTGAGTAGCAATGCTACAAAGTTAAAACCAATATATAAAATGTGTTATTTCATAGGTTATCCTAAAAGAACTAGATGTGAGATTTTTTATCCTCCTAAGTAGCGGAAAGTGCTAATCAGCACCCATGCTAGATGCTTGGAGGATGATACAGTGATCCAGTCATCACTAGATTCTGAAATTACTTTAGAAGAGATACCTTATAGATCTCCTCATGTACCTACACCTACTAATGAAGAAGTGAATGAACAACTTGTCAATTCAAGTACCCCCGGAGTTTCATCGTAGTGGGAGGATAGTCAGGCAACTTGATGGATACTATGAAGAGTCTTTTTAGGAAGACTCCGAAGATCTGATTGCTGACCTCACTAGTAACGATTAAGCAGTCATGGATGTAGATGCTGACCATTGGTATCAAACAATGAAATTAGAATTAGAGTCCATGTACGCTAATCAAGTCTAGGATCTTGTAGTCATGCGTGAAGGGGTAAAACTTATAGGGTACAAATAGGTCTACAAGAGAAAGAGAAATATGGAAGAGAAAGTAGAAACTTTCAAAGCAAGACTGGTTACAAAAGGTTACACTTAGAAAGAAGGGATTGATTATGAGGAGACTTTTTCACCAATAGTCGTGCTCAAGTCCATTACGATTTTCTAGGCCATAGCGTGTCATTATGACTATGAGATATTGCCAATGGCCGTCAAGATTACATCCTTAACGAGAATCTTGATGAAAGCGTCTATATGATGCATCCAGATGGTTTTGTTGCAAAAGGGCAAGAAAATATAGTTTGTATGCTTAACAAGTCTATTTACGGACTTAAGAAGACGTCACATGCATGGAACGTCAAGTTTGATAAAGCAGTCAAATCTTTTGGCTTTGATAAGAACATTGATGAATTATGCATGTACAAAAAAGGTAATAGAAATGTTGTTGCATTCTTAATCCTCTATGTGGATGACATCCTATTAATCGAGAATGATGTAGGGATGTTGTCATCCACAAAGGTTTAGCTATCTGCTCAATTCCAAATGAAAGATTCAGGAGAAACTAGTTATATTCTTGGGATCAAGCTCTTGCGAGATCGTAGAAATAAGACAATAGCATTATCCTAATTTTCATACATTATGAAGATTGTTGTCAAGTTTAGTATGCAAGACTCCAAGAAAGGTTTGCTACCTTTTAGGCATGGAGTACTTCTATCTCGAGATCAGTGTCCAAAGACATCTTAGGACCTAGAAAGCATGAAAAAGATTCCATATGCTTCAGTTGTTTGTAGTCTGATGTATGCAATGCTATGTACAAGACCAAACATCTTCTTTGTTGTAGGGATGGTTAGTAGATATCAGTCAAACCTTGGATTGGCTCATCGGGTCACGGTTAAGCACAAATTCAAGTATCTCCGAAGAATGAAAACTATGTGGTATAATACCGCGCAGATGATCTGATGTTGTTAGTGGCAAATAATCTTAAGAGGATGGGGGGTGAATTAAGATTATAGCAAAGTATTGCTATTTTAAAAATTACTACAACCCACAAAAACCTCTTTGAGACAATTTATCAAACACCTTGTATGAATAACTAGATAAGAGTTAATATGATGAATAATTATCACACACAAGAGCAAGATAACTACTCTAAACAATATATATGACAATGAATGTAAATAGAGTAGGGAGAGAGAAATAACACTCGGTATTTTCACATGGTTCGCACTCCCGAAGGTCTAGTCTACCACCTAAGGTCTTCCTCCCCTTAGGATTTCAACTAGCTCTACTAGTAGTGCTTCTTCACAAGTTGGTGAAGTACAAATCAACTTACAAGTCCACTCTTGAATCCACAAGAACAAATACAAGCTTTTTAAAAGGTAGGTAAAGCTCCAACCTACTATCCCTCTTCCTTTGAGTCCACAAAAGGATTTTCCCACACTCTTCTCTTTACAAGGATTCTCTCAATTCTAATCTAGAGCCCAAGAGTGTATACAATACAAAGATTTGAGTATTTGAATGATAGTACAATGACGAACAATAAAAACTCCTCAATGAGTAGGTAATACAATTGAAATCTTTGAATGCTCAATAGATTTGCAAGTTATAGCTCAACCTTAATGTATATTGATTGAAATATATGAAATTTGAAGCTTATAATCAATATATGATGTTTTGGAGTTGTTGGAAGAGTTATTTTATGATTTGGGTTGGTTTAGTATATATAGAAAATGTTTGCAACGACTTTATAACGGCTAGATTTCAAAATCTACACGATCCGGGTGAGTGAACAGTACCCAGTCGACCGGATGAGTCTTCCGGATGTTACTGCCAGGCTAGTGGATCCGCCCGGATGAACAGTACCCGGTCGACCGGATAAATAGTATCAAATAGTGCCAATTTTTCAATTTTGTGAAATTGAGCCCAAAATTCAATTTTTTGAAGGGGAAACATTTAGGCACTTCAAAAACACTTCTTCTAAAGTGTTTCAAACCTTTTTGACACTTCAAAACTTTTTCTATAACTCTTGTGGAAAGATTAAAGCCGATTTTTGTAATCAAGAGTTTAAAACATGTGTTTCATCCGAAAATTCAATCTTTTGAAGATAAGTCATTTGGACCTTTTAAGAGCACTTCTTCAAAAGATGTTCCAACTCAATTAATCTTTTAAAATCTTTTCAAAACTATTGAGAAAATATTTAAAGACATTTTTTTAAAGATTACCAAGAGCTTGAACCATAAAAATGCATACCTAGGGCAAACGATATTTTGAAGCCGCTACCCCTTATGTCATCACATTTTCATCCTTATAACACCACTTCGTCTTCAAGTCTTGATTCTTGAAATATAATCTTCATGTCTTCAACTTTTCAAGACTTTAATTCTTCGTGCTTGTGGTGATGTTGATCGTGTATTCAATTATGGCCAACATAATTTGCATCTTCTTAATCTTGTATCTATTCTTTAATCAAAGCCATTTACCTCTTTTGTGCAAGATACTCTTCCTCTTTCAACACCAAGCATCCATAATATATTTTGGCTCAAAATATTATTACTACAATATATCCATATAAGTCAAAATATTAAAGTACAATTTGGCTTATAATCATATATACATTTAATGCACATAAGCCAACAAGTGTGTATTTTAAACATATAAACACATTAGCACAAACACACTTACAAATCCAATTATACTTGATTTGTTATCATCAAAATCATATCTTTTGGCACAGGGCCAACAGATGTTGCTAGCCTATACAAACTCAAATTATCTGACAAAGACTCCAAGAAGTCCACTTTTGGATATATTTTTACTTTGTCAGGAGGAACTGTCTCATGGAGAAGTATGAAGCAGAATTGTATTGTTGATTCAAACATAGAAGCAGTGTGAAGCTCCGCATGCATTCATACATATATATTTATATAAATTTATATGTATTTAATGTGTACTTGCATCGTTTTACGTGCATTCACGCGTACTCATGAACATTTACATCATGTAACGTCCATTTATAGTTATTTACGTGCATTTGTGTGTTTAAAATATCGTAGGCATTAATTAAATTTTACCAATCTTCATTAGCAAACTAAAGCTTATAATAATACTACCAAATTATCATTAAAAACAAAAACAAATCACACAAACACACACACACAATCGGTTTCTACACACATATACACACACAGAGCACAGTTACAAGAAGAAGAAAAAAGAGAAGAAAAAAGGGAAAAATAAGGAAGAAGAAATGGAATTTAAGTCTTGCAAAGCCATTTTTCGTGCCATCTCCATGTCTTAGGAGAGGGCATCATTCTAATGTGCATGTAGATTGATATATTGCTTGTTGTAGGATTGTGTTGATGTAGTTAAATGTTAGATATAGCTTTATATGCATGCAAAGTTAGTTACTTTGAGTGAAGAATAATGTATTAGCCTTGTTATACTTGTGTCGTTAAAGTTTGTATATGTTATAGTTAATTGCTTAAAGACTTGAACTATTGCTTGAAAGTATAGTTAGAGTGTTTGATCAATGGTCTTAATGAAGTACTTGAACTAGATACAAAGCAAGAAATGATCAAAGCTAACTATGCATAACAAAAGTATAATAAACAAGTTTACAAGTTTTGGATAGATTGTGCACTTGATTTGCAGAGCTTATTTGACATAGTAAACGATGTTAGAATTGGCTGAATTTTTAGTATGCTGTGTCCAAGACCTTGAAAAACAAATTCTCTTTTAGGTGTAAGTTCTAATTCTATCGTTAAGAGGTAGTTTTAGAGCTATTTCTTTAGGCGTCTAATTCTCGCGTAGGTGCATGGCAGATTGCGCAATTAACTTCTAGAGGTCATAACTTGATGAATATAGCTCCAAATTGGGATCCATTTGATGCTAAACCTATCTACACTTAATGAACTATATCTATGTTCAGGTTTAGAGGTTTTAGAGAACATTAAGGTTGATAACCGAATCAATAAAATGATGCATGTGCAGTCTAGAATTTCAGCTTATATCACTAAGTGATTATGTTGTCTTAGTGGTTAAATTCTAGATGATTAGTGGTTACATGATGGAATTAAGGAACATATAGGTGTAACAAAGACATGTCATGTAAAATAAGAGTATGCTTTGACAAAGGATATACAAGAATGCATGCATATTCACTTGTCTTTAAAGTTATTCACGAGTTAACGTGTTGCTATCTTGTTTGATTGTGAAGTTAATTGCTATCCATGATAGTTTGGTGCTACTTATATACAAGTGTTTGATTAACAAAGAATGATTCTAAAGCATGTATACTTGAGTTATAAACTGAAATAGTGCATGTTTTAATGATTATAGTGTATGTTAATACTTATGTACTCAAAGGTGACCTACTTTGTCGTTCCTCACTTTACGTGCTATCAAGTGTTTACATAAAAGACCAACAATCTAACTAGCGTATCAAGCATTTTCAATGGTTGCAACCATAATGTTTGCCACGGATGTGTTGGGCCTTCCTGGGCAACATTGGGCTTGTCAGTGCTTGGTTGCTCAACCTCCGCGACTTATTCCCTTACTCGCTTGGTCATTGAAGGCCTTGGGGTATTAGATCGTAGGATTATTGGGGTATATCTGAAGTATACCCATTGGAGTGAAAGGGGATTTGCCAACAAGAGTTCAAGCGTTCAAGTTTTCGTTAAAGCAGAATGAAAAGCAGGTACAACAAGCAGAAAAAGTATCCTTTTTATAAATGTTTACATGGTTCTTTAGTGGCTGAAGGATTGTCTTGCATTCTTAGCATACTTTCATGCTTGTCTATCGTATGTCTGTTATTTCGTTATAATGTTTTGCGTATGTGCATTCATGAAAGGGTTTTCTAAAACTCCCCCTATTTGTTCCCCCTCACTAAGCATTGGGAATGCTCACTTCTTTATTCACCATTTTCAGGAAAAGCAAGGATAATTCCTAGGAAGATTCTTGAAGTTGTTTGATCTTGCTTGCTTGAGGTTGGATGGCTTATTTTGTGTTGATCAGAATGTGTTGAATATAAAGTTGTATTTGATGTAATGAACATGTAATCTATTTTTAGGCTTAGCTAGACTTGTATAATCGTTTGTGGTCAGTGGTTAGCTAGAATAATAATGTATGGTTTGTATATTGACTAAGTTAGGAAAGCTAAACTGCCATGTGAACTTAAATAGAACTTAATTAATGTTATGGTATTATTGTTGTTGTTGAGTGTTTTGCATAGTGACAAGTTTGGTTTGACCTAAGTACAGGGGAAACTCCGTCCGTTTTTCCTTATTTTTCTTGCCTTGGGGTTTGGATCGGGTTGATATTAGGTTATCAGCCAGGACAGGGTCCTCGGTCTGTCGGGTAGTAACCCTTGAGTGAATGTGTGCGGAATGTGTGACGCCCGGGTTTTAGCCATGCATTTAATTACTGTTGCATCCCTTGTTTGCGCATTTACTTCTATGCCTTATTAACTGATTTTGTGACTACTATTCACTCCGTTTTTAAACTACTTTCTATTAGTTAATTAGCATTTTATTAAATCATATTAATTGTGAAAGTAGTGGGAAAAATGTGCATTTGAGCTTAAGGCGTTAGGAGGCTCGTTTAGAAAATGACTTTAGTAGTTGAATGAATAGTATTACGTAACTAACTTAGGTAATTAATTAGCTAGCATATATTTTACTATCTAAGCTCGTTTTAAAGCTTACTACGCACATTTTATTAGATCAATTAAGCACCCAATTGACCCCACCATAACTTAACCCTTTTATATATCACCTAAACTCATAAAATGCAAAAGAAAAAAAAAAATAGAAAGCTGAAAACAGCAGCCCAAACCCGACAGCCCCTCTTTGCACTTGGGAGAATTTTTTCATCTTCAACTCTTCAATTCAAGCCAAGCCAAGCCTTGAGCAACTAGTGTAGGGTGTTTGCAAGGTTCCTAGGTGCCCCTACGCATAGTGGTGAGGGATTTCACGACTTATTTTTGCATTTTTAAATAGTTGCTCATTTATTGATTTGTTGATAATATGATTATATGCCATTGTAATTGTTATCTATGCTAATATACTATCTATATGAATGCTAGAGAACACTTTTGAACCGTCGTTTCGCAATTTAAACGGTTAGAATCGTTAGTTTGATTTTTAGGGTGAATAGTGACGTTTTTTCTAGGGTTTTGTGTAATTGCTCGAATTGGCTTGAATTAATGCTTCTAATTGATGCCTTAGGTACTAGTGAAGATAATCAAATAGCCCCGTACACTTGCATTGCCCTTAAATCGCCTAAAAATGGAAAATAGCCGACTTTAACTTGGGGCTTTTGGGGTTAATGCGAATCCGGGTGGATTCGGGCTTCAATTCTAGTATCCTTAGGCTACCTAGGTGCTATAGATGCCTTGATATCCCTTGTTTGAAGCCCGGACAATGTACGCGTAGTTTAAAGCCATAAGAGGAAATTTGGGGCTTTCGGAGTAAACGCGGGCATTTGAACGAGTTAGAGGGTTGAGAGGGTACCTTGATGGTTAGTTAGAAGGTTGGGAGAGTTTCCTTTGAAAATGAAATCATTAACTTTGGTTTGGAAGAAAAATAGTATGTAAAATAAAGGGGTTTAAGTGCAATTTCGTTTGTCTCACATTTCTAAACCCACGGCATGACTTCTTGAGTGTTTATATGTGATATTAAGTTGGTTTGGAGCTTTTGGTATAATACAATGCTTATTTTGTATATGTTCATTTGTAAACTGCTTATTAGCTTCTATATTTGCTTCTATCCTAATTGCATCGAGGTCAACCTACTTTGTTGATCCTCATATGCGTTAATGCTTACATTATTGCTATTAACTTGCCATCGTTAAGTGCATTGCATAGTGGTTGCGCAACCATAGTGTCAGGGGCGGATGTGTCGAAGAACGGCTGGGCGGGAGCGGGCTTGCCGGTGGATATTCAAACTCCGTGCCCTATTCCCTCATTCGCCTGGTCCGGAGATTGCCAGGGGATGTTGGGTCGTAGGATTTGGGGTACATCCGGAGTACACCCACTGGAGTGATTGGGGTTATGCCGACTTATCGTGATCGTGCTCGTGGTTCGTGGATCGTGATTGAAGACCAGTGGAGATTGGTGGATAGGGGATTGTTGAAACGTATCCTTTTAAATGTGTGGTTATTTAAGTTATCGTTGTTTCTTTAATTATCTAAGTGTTACTGTTGCATGATTGTATTATATGTTGCATTGCACGCCCCGGGACTATATCCCTCACTGGGCAACAGTGGTTGCTCATACCTCGATATCTGTTTCAGGAGACGCTGAGGGTGATCCCCAGCTTGTTGTTTTAGTTGAGGAAGAAGAAGTTCAGATCGAGCCTTTACCTTAGTTGCTGTGTCTGATAACTTGAGGTGGTTATTGAATTTGCTACTATGTGGAAAGTTCAACTAATTGCTTTATGTACTATTTTGTAGCCCAAGGGCTATGTATATACTTGTTGTATAAGTCGAAGATTAGTTAGTTGGGTTGTAGCTTTGAAAGGCTACGAACTGTAATAACTTTTATTCTTGCCTTATTTCCTTGCATGCTTGGGAGTGGATGGTTGATGTAGAATGCTTTATCCCTTAAGTTGTTTTATTGATTTCCTAGAATGTTATGATTATAAGACTATGCTGACAACAAGTTCTCGCATGCTTGTGTGTTTTGGAGATATTGTGTACTATAAGGCTCGGATGGCCTTATAGCTTTATTGTTTAATTAAGAAAAGCTTGTATGTATTGTTGGGACCTTGTTTAAGCGTTTACAGGTTTTTAGAATGTCCACGGTACAGGGGAGACTCTGTCCGTGTGTCGGGTCCGGACTTAACCTTTAGCTTGAGGGTTGGGTCGGGGCGTGACAATTAAATGGTATCAGAGCTATAGATTGTATGAAGACGGGTTAAATTTCTCGGTCTGTGGGTAGAGAATTGTTATGTGACTTTGTGAATACATGAGTCTTTGATTTTGATTTGCCTAAGTAAAATTTGAATAAGGAATGAACATGCTAGCATGGAAATAGAATATCAAGAGTTCAGAATGTCAAGTATGATCTAGTGATTTATGTTTACTTCAAGAATGTGGAATATTTATTTGACCCTCTCTGTACTTGACTTTATGTGAATCTAATTGGACTCTTCTTTATGTGTTTACTTATAAATTGCATATATACATATATATATACCTGTCATAGCACTTTGCATTCTAGCTATCTGATATGGGGCCTCGCCGTCGTGCTGATAATCCGAATGTTGGTGGTGAACCCGAGGGGGTTCAGAGGCAAGAAGCTGAGGTGGCCGAAAATGCACCGCAGGTTCAAGAACCGAGCACTGCACAGATCTTGGCCATGATGGCCACAGCTATGAACACTATCGCCCAGTTTGTTACACAACAGGGTCAGCCAGGGGTCGTTGGAGGTAATTAGGCTGCGAGAGCCGGAGGTAGTGGCCCTACCAGAGGTAATCTGTATGATCGGTTTATACATCATGGGGCCTATACTTTCGTTGAGGAGCCGGACGATATGAAAGCTGAGATGTGGCTAAGAAAGTTCGAGAGAGTGGTAGCGATACTGGAGTGCCATGATGACAGGAAGATTACTTATGCTACTTTCCTTCTCGAGGGTGATGCTGAAGATTGGTGGAACACCATCAGTGAGAAATGGGGAGCTGAGGGAGGTCATCATTCGTGGGCCGATTTTGTCCGAGAGTTTCGAGACAAGTATATATCGGTAATTGCCCGCGAGAGGCGACAAACTGAGTTCATAAACTTGAAGCAGGCAAAAAGGAACAAAGATCAAGACCAGGCTACTTTTACCCGTCTTTCCCATTATGCACCAGCTTTAATTCAGCCGGAGGACATGAAGATTCAGAGGTTCATCATGGGTTTGAGGAGAGATATTATGCTGAACTTGTCTTCAAATGATTTTCCTAACTATGCTGCAGTAGTCCGAGCCGCCTCGAGATATGAGAAACGAAAAGCCGATGTGTTAGCCGAGACCAGTCAATCGAGTAAACGGTTTCAGTCTCAGAGTCAAGGGTACCAGGGGCAGGCTGTATCAGTTGGGCAGAGTTCGCAGCCGAGACAGACTCAGAGTTACACAGGGCCTACTCAGACTCAGGCACGACCAGTTCAGAGTCAGACTCAGAGTCAGTTCCGTCCAGCAGTTTCCCGTTCGCAGCAGGGTAGTTCAGCTACCTCTACTTACAGAGCTCCTTCGGGAGGCACTGTTGCAAGACGTCACCAGCAGTGCAGCTTCTGTCAGCGTCAGGGTCACACTGAGGATGTTTGTTGGAAGAAACATAACAAGTGTACAGGTTGCGGCAGTGATCAGCACAGGGTTAAAGACTGTCAGAAATTTAAGAACCCTAGAGGTCAGACATCAGCTCAGAACTCTCAGACCAGGGCCCCAGCTGCAGCACCACCACCACGAGGCCAGGCCCGTGTATTTGCTTTGGATGCTGAGGAGCTTCCGGATACTACCGCTGTGGTAGAAGGTATTTTTCTTCTTAATGATCAGTCAGTTAAGGTTTTAATTGATTCCGGGGCTTCGCATTCTTTTATTACTCCTACTTGTGCACAAAATGCTAAATTGAAACATGATAAATTGTTGCATGAGATTGTGGTTTATACTCCTATGGGTCCGAAGTTTGCTACTAGATCTATTTGCAAAGCATGTAGCATATTTATTGAGGGTCGTGTTTTTCCTGCTGATTTGATTATCCTACCCTTCAATGACTTTGAAATTATATTGGGGATGGACTGGTTAAGTAAATATTATGCCCAGCTTGATTGTAGAAAGAAGATTGTGTATCTAGAAATGCCTGACCAGCCTGTACTTAAAATAGTTGGTAGTAGAAAATCTACGGGAACTCCTATTATTTCTTCTATTAGGGCATCTAAATTATTAAGCAAGGGTTGTGAGGCTTATCTTGCATATTTGATTAATCAACCTGGGGATCAATTGAAATTGAATGATGTACCTATTGTGAGGGAGTTTCCGGGGGTCTTTTCTGAGGAATTACCTGGATTACCGCCTGATAGAGAGATAGAGTTCATGATTGATTTGTTGCCGGGGACTTCACCTATCTCTAGGACTCCGTACAGAATGGCTCCACCTGAGTTGCAGGAATTGAAAGTTCAATTACAGGGCTTGCTTGAGAAGGGATTCATTCAGCCGAGTTCTTCGCCTTGGGGTGCGCCAGTCCTATTTGTTAAAAAGAAAGACGGGTCTCTTCGCCTGTGCATTGACTATCGGGGTCTTAATCAGGTAACCATCAAAAATAAATATCCTTTGCCTTTAATCGAAGAGTTGTTTGATCAGTTGCAAGGCGCCAGGGTATTCTCTAAATTTGATCTGAGGCAGGGTTATTATCAGCTGAGGATTAAGAAAGATGATGTTCCTAAAACTGCCTTCAGAACTCGATATAGCCATTATGAGTTTGTTGTCTTGCCGTTTGGTCTTACTAATGCTCCCGCCGCATTCATGGATTTAATGCAGAGGGTATTCCGTCCTTATCTGGATCAATTTGTAGTCATATTTATTGATGATATCCTTGTCTATTCTAAATCTGAGGCGGAACATGAACAGCATCTCAGAATTGTGTTGCAGACTCTTCAGGAGCATCGGTTATTTGCAAAGTTTAGCAAATGTGAATTCTGGCTTAAGCAAGTTGCTTTTCTTGGCCATATTATCTCGCAGGATGGTATTTCTATTGATCCAGCAAAGATTGAAGTTGTGTTATCTTGGAAACAACCTGAAACTGTCACAGAAATTCGTAGCTTCCATGGTTTAGCTGGTTATTATCGGAGGTTTGTCAAGGATTTCTCTAAGATTGCAGGGCCTTTAACTCAACTTACTCAGAAGAAAACCGTATTTGACTGGAATGATAAATGTGAGGCCAGCTTCCAGGAATTGAAGAAGAGATTGACTACAGCTCCTATTCTTGCTTTACCTGAGGGTTATGATAATCTGGTGATCTATAGTGATGCTTCGAAGGAAGGTCTGGGTTGTGTATTGATGCAGAATGGCAGGGTTATTGCTTATGCTTCCAGGAAACTAAAGCCTTATGAACTCAACTATCCGACTCATGATCTTGAGCTTGCAGCTATCATTCTTGCATTAAAGAAATGGCGTCATTATCTCTGGGGCAACAAATTTGAA
This sequence comes from Ehretia macrophylla, assembly GCA_037974665.1. NCBI lineage: Eukaryota > Viridiplantae > Streptophyta > Magnoliopsida > Boraginales > Ehretiaceae > Ehretia > Ehretia macrophylla. The sequence goes on along the minus strand of CM075771.1, from coordinate 67,644,884 downwards.
ATCTTTACAGATCATAAGAGCTTGAAATATCTGTTTTCACAGAAAGAGTTGAACATGAGGCAGAGGCGATGGCTGGAATTACTTGAGGACTATAACTGCACTACTAACTATCATCCAGGGAAGGCCAATATTGTTGCTGATCCTTTGAGCTGAAAGGCTACTGTTGCTAGCTTGATTATCAAGAATTGGGAATTCATGGAAGAATTGTGCTTATGGAAGCCTAGTACTTCAAATTCTGGTATTCAATTTGCAAGTTTGCAGATTCAATCTCTGTTGTTATCCAGGATTCGAGAAGCTCAACAGGCTGATCTTCAATTGTTGAAAGTCTTAGAGAATTCTAAAGGGGGAGAGTCGGATTTCAAACTGCACGACGATGGTATTCTTAAATTCAAGGGTAGAATCTGTATTCCGAATGATCCAACTCTGAAGAAGGATATTCTTGCTGAGGCACACAGTTCTCGATATACTATCCATCCAGGCAGTACGAAAATGTATAAAGATTTAAAGCAGAATTTCTGGTGGAATAATATGAAGAGAGAAATCGCTGACTATGTTGCCCGATGTCTTACTTGTCAGAAAGTTAAAGCAGAACATCAGAGACCTGCAGGGTTGTTGCAGCCTTTGGCTATTCCTGTTTGGAAATGGGATCATATTACTATGGATTTCGTCTCTGATTTACCGAGGTCTTCGAGGGGTAATGACTCAGTCTGGGTTATTGTGGATAGACTGACCAAGACTTCTCATTTTATTGCTAAAAAGAAGTCTGATTCTCTTGATAAACTGGTAGAGTTGTATATTGAGAATGTTGTCCGACTACATGGAATTCCAAAGAGTATCGTATCAGATAGAGATCCCAGATTTACATCTCAGTTCTGGCAGAAGATTCAGAAAGCTTTGGGCACGACTTTGAATTTCAGTACAGCTTATCATCCCCAGACAGATGGTCAATCCGAGAGAACTATCTTGATCCTTGAGGATATGTTACGGGCTTGCATTCTGGACTTCGGTAAGAGTTGGGAGAAGTATTTGCCACTAGCAGAGTTCGCCTACAACAATAGTTATCAAGCTACTATTGGTATGGCACCTTATGAGGCACTTTATGGGCGTAAATGCCGTTCTCCTCTCTACTGGGATGATGTTGGCGAGATGAAGACTATCGACCCTACTCTCTTACCTGAAATGAACCAAATGATTGATCAGGTGCAGCTTATCAGAAAAAGAATGCTTACAGCACAGAGCCGGCAAAAGAGTTATGCAGATAGACGACGTCGTGATCTGAAATTTGCTGTGGGGGACCGGGTATTTCTGAAAATTTCTCCTCACAAGGGTTTGATTCGGCATGGTAAAGGAGGTAAACTCAGTCCTCGATATGTGGGACCATTTGAGATAACTGAAACTGTTGGTGATTTGGCTTACCGTCTAGCTTTACCTCCCAGTCTGGGCAGAATTCATGACGTATTCCATGTTTCCATGCTTCGGAAGTATCAGCCAGATCCCTCTCACATACTTGAGCCGGAACTGCTAGAGATCAGTGAAACTTTGACCTACACAGAGAAACCTCTTCGAATTGTTGATCAGAAAGTTCAGGAGCTGAGGACTAAAAGCATTCCGATGGTTAAAGTTCTGTGGGATCATCACGGAGTAGAGGATGCGACATGGGAAAGAGAGGATCAGATGCGGGATCGGTATCCGGAGTTATTCGCCGAATCATGTAAGAATTGCGTGGACGCAATTAGTTTAAGGGGGAGAGGATGTGACGCCCGGGTTTTAGCCATGCATTTAATTACTGTTGCATCCCTTGTTTGCGCATTTACTTCTATGCCTTATTAACTGACTTTGTGACTACTATTCACTCCATTTTTAAACTACTTTATATTAGTTAATTAGCATTTTTATTAAATCATATTAATTGTGAAAGTAGTGGGAAAAATGTGCATTTGAGCTTAAGGCGTTAGGAAGGCTCGTTTAGAAAATGACTTTAGTAGTTGAATGAATAGTGTTATGTAACTAACTTAGGTAATTAATTAGCTAGCATATATTTTACTATCTAAGCTCGTTTTAAAGCTTACTACGCACATTTTATTAGATCAATTAAGCACCCAATTGACCCCACCATAACTTAACCCTTTTATATATCACCTAAACTCATAAAATGCAAAAGAAAAAAAAAAATAGAAAGCTGAAAACAGCAGCCCAAACCCGACAGCCCCTCTTTGCACTTGGGAGAATTTTTTCATCTTCAACTCTTCAATTCAAGCCAAGCCAAGCCTTGAGCAACTAGTGTAGGGTGTTTGCAAGGTTCCTAGGTGCTCCTACGCGTAGTGGTGAGGGATTTCACGACTTGTTTTTGCATTTTTAAATAGTTGCTCATTTATTGATTTGTTGAAAATATGATTATATGCCATTGTAATTGTTATCTATGCTAATATACTATCTATATGAATGCTAGAGAACACTTTTGAACCGTCGTTTCGCAATTTAAACGGTTAGAATCGTTAGTTTGATTTTTAGGGTGAATAGTGACGTTTTTTCTAGGGTTTTGTGTAATTGCTTGAATTGGCTTGAATTAATGCTTCTAATTGATGCCTTAGGTACTAGTGAAGATAATCAAATAGCCCCGTACACTTGCATTGCCCTTAAATCGCCTAAAAATGGAAAATAGCCGACTTTAACTTGGGGCTTTTGGGGTTAATGCGAATCCGGGTGGATTCGGGCTTCAATTCTAGTATCCTTAGGCTACCTAGGTGCTATAGATGCCTTGATATCCCTTGTTTGAAGCCCGGACAATGTATGCGTAGTTTAAAGCCATAAGAGGAAATTTGGGGCTTTCGGAGTAAACGCGGGCATTTGAACGAGTTAGAGGGTTGAGAGGGTACCTTGATGGTTAGTTAGAAGGTTGGGAGAGTTTCCTTTGAAAATGAAATCATTAACTTTGGTTTGGAAGAAAAATAGTATGTAAAATAAAGGGGTTTAAGTGCAATTTTGTTTGTCTCACATTTCTAAACCCACGGCATGACTTCTTGAGTGTTTATATGTGATATTAAGTTGGTTTGGAGCTTTTGGTATAATCCAATGCTTATTTTGTATATGTTCATTTGTAAACTGCTTATTAGCTTCTATATTTGCTTCTATCCTAATTGCATCGAGGTCAACCTACTTTGTTGATCCTCATATGTGTTAATGCTTATATTATTGCTATTAACTTGCCATCGTTAAGTGCATTGCATAGTGGTTGCGCACCCATAGGGTCAGGGGCGGATGTGTCGAATATCGGCTGGGCGGCAGAGGGCTTGCCGGTGGATATTCAAACTCCGTGCCCTATTCCCTCATTCGCCTGGTCCGGAGATTGCCAGGGGATGTTGGGTCGTAGGATTCGGGGTACATCCGGAGTACACCCACTGGAGTGATTGGGGTTATGCCGGCTTATCGTGATCGTGCTCGGGGTTCGTGGATCGTGATTGAAGACCAGTGAAGATTGGTGTATAGGGGATTGTTGAAACGTATCCTTTTAAATGTGTGGTTAATTAAGTTATTGTTGTTTCTTTAATTGTCTAAGTGTTACTGTTGCATGATTGTATTATATGTTGCATTGCACGCCCCGGGACTATATCCCTCACTGGGCAACAGTGGTTGCTCATACCTCGATATCTGTTTCAGGAGACGCTGAGGGTGATCCCCAGCTTGTTGATTTAGTTGAGGAAGAAGAAGTTCAGATCGAGCCTTTACCTCAGTTGCTGTATCTGATAACTTGAGGTGGTTATTGAATTTGCTGCTATGTGGAAAGTTCAACTAATTGCTTTATGTACTATTTTGTAGCCCAAGGGCTTTGTAAATGCTTGTTGTATAAGTCGAAGATTAGATGGTTGGGTTGTAGCTTTGAAAGTCTATGAACTGTAATAACTTTTATTCTTGCCTTATTTCCTTGCATGCTTGGGAGTGGATGGTTAATGTAGAATGCTTTATCCCTTAAGTTGTTTTATTGATTTCCTAGAATGTTATGATTATAAGACTATGCTGACAACAAGTTCTCGCATGCTTGTGTGTTTTGGAGATATTGTGTACTATAAGGCTCGGATGGCCTTATAGCTTTATTGTTTAATTAAGAAAAGCTTGTATGTATTGTTGGGACCTTGTTTAAGCGTTTACAGGTTTTTAGAATGTCCACGGTACAGGGGAGACTCTGTCCGTGTGTCGGGTCCGGACTTAACCTTTAGCTTGGGGGTTGGGTCGGGGCGTGACAGGATGTGCTAAGTGAATAATGTGATATATGTATATTAAGCGCTAAGTATATATTATGTGGTCAAAACATGTAACAAGTGTTCGTAATGTGATAGTTGATCTTGAATATGTGGAATGTACATTACATGATATAATAATGTTGCATTACATGATAATTGTGCACTACGTGGTCCATCCCCTTCTTTGGTGATTGACAATCGGAGATCGATGATCGGTGGACAGTGTTCAGTGTTCGATCGTTGGTGTTCATATTTGGTATTTCTATTGTGTATTCTCGCTCAAATTTCTTATTCGGTATTTTCTTCAGTATTCATACTTGGGATTCTTATTTGGACTTCTTATTGGAATTCTCATACGGTATTCATATTTGAAGTTTATATGGTCCACTTATTCAAGGGGTTCTTATTTGGAATTCTTAATTGGTATTCTTAACTGGAGCCTTTATTTGGCATCCTTATTTGGGAATTCTCACTTGGTATTTCTCTGGGTGTTCTTGTTGGGTATTTCTCATTGCTATTCTTGTGCGGTGCTCTTATTTGGTCTTTGACATTGGCCTTTGGCATTCGATGGTAGTATTCAAAATGTGGCATTGGGTATTCAAAAATTGGTGTTCAACAATTAATATTTGGTACTCGGTATTCAACATCTGGTAATCAGAATTAGTATTCGGTACTCCATCTTATATGCTTAAGCTAGAGTTGTTGCAGCCAATGCAAAGTTGCCTAATTAAGAAGAATTGTGAGGACGCAATTGTTTTAATGGGGGGAAGATGTGAAACCCCACATACATTCATACATATATATTTATATGAATTTATATGTATTTAACATACACTTGCATCATTTTATGAGTATTCACGCGTACTATTTACATCGTTTAATGTACATTTATGTTTATTTACGTGCATTTGTGTATTTTAAATATCATTTTAATTAAATTTTACTTATCTTAATTAGCAAACTAAATGAGTTAGATTTGAACTGGATGACAAACTAGATAATAACACAAAGTTAGAAGGGCTAGTTGGTCATTTGGTGTATAATAAAAATCTTACCTACCAAATTATCATCAAAAACAAAAACAAATCACACATACACAATCAGTTTCTACACACACACATACACACAAAGCACGGTTCTAAGAAGAAGAAGAAACATAAGAAAAAGGAAAAAATAAGGAAGAAGAAGTGGAATTTAAGCCTTGCAAAGCCATTTTTCATCTCATTCTCCATGTTTTAGGTAAGGGGATCATGCTAATGTGCATTTAGATTGACATATTGCTTGTTGTAAGATTGTGTTGATGTAGTTAAATGTTAGATAAAGCTTTATATGCATGCAAAGTTAATTACTTTGAGTGAAGAATGATGTATTAGCCTTGTTATACTTGTGTAGTTAAAGTTTGTATGTGATATAGTTAATTGCTCAAAGACTTGAATTATTGCTTGAAAGTGTAGTTAAAGTGTTTGATCAATGGTCTTAATGAAGTTCTTGAACTAGCTACAAAGCAAGAAATGATCAAAGTTAACTATGCATAACAAAAGTATAACATACAAGTTTACAAGTTTTGGACAGATTGCGCACCTGATTTACAGAGCTATTTGACATAGTAGATGGTGTTAGAATTGGCTGAACTTTTTTAGTATATTGTGCCCAAGACCTTGAGGAACAAATTATCTTTTAGATGCAAGTTCTAATTCTATCGTTAAGAGGTATTTGTAGAGCCATTTCAGTAGGATTCTGATTCTCGCGTAGGTGCAGGGCAGATTGCGCAGTTAACTTCTAGAGGTCATAACTTGATGAATATAGCTCCGAATTGGAATCCGTTTGATTCTAAACCCATCTAAACTTAATGAACATTAAGGTTGATAACTGAATCATTAAATTGATGCATATGCAATCTAGAATTTCAGCTTATATCACTAAGTGATTATGTTGTCTTAGTTGTTAAATTCTAGATGATTAATGGTTGCGTGATGGAATTAAGGAACATGTAGGTGTAACAAAGACATGTCATGTAAAATGAGAGTATGCTTTAACCAAGGATATACAAGAATGCATGCATATTCACTTGCCTTTAAAGTTATTCACGAGTTTACGTGTTGCTATCTTGTTGGATTGTGAAGTTAATTGTTATCCATAAGAGTTTGGTGCTACTTATATACAAGTGTTTGATTAGCAAAGAATGATTCCAAAGCATGTATACTTGAGTTATAAACTGAAATAATGCATGTTTTAATGATTGTAGTGTATATTAATACTCTTGTGCTCAAGGGCGACCTACTTTGTCATTCCTCACTTTACGTGCTATCAAGTGTTTCCATGAAAGACCAACAATCTAACTAGCGTATGAAGTGTTTTCAATGGTTGCAACCATAGCGTTCGACACGGATGTGTTGGGCCTCCCTAAGCGGCATCAAGCTTGCCAGTGTTTGGTTGGTCAACCTCTGCGGCCTATTCCTTCATTCACTTGGTCATTGAAGGCCTTGGGGTGTTGGGTCGTAAGATTATTGAGGTACATCCAGAGTACATCCACTGGAATGAAAGAGGATTCGCCAGCAAGAGTTCAAGTGTTCATGAAAGTAGAATGAAGAACGGCTATAACAAGCGGAAAATGTATCCTTTTTATAAATGTTTACATGGTTCGTTAGTGCCTGAAGGATTGACTTGCATTCTTAGCATACTATCATACTTGTCTATCATATGTTTGTTATTTGTTTATAATGCTTTGCTTATATGCATTCATGAAAGGGTTTTCGAAAACTCCCCCTATTTGTTCCCCCCTCACTAAGCATTGTGAATGCTTACCCCTTTATTCACCATTTTCAAGAAAAATAGGGATAATTCCCAGGAAGGGATGCCTTATCTTGTGTTGATCAGAATATGTTGAATATAAAGTTGTACTTGATGTAATGAACATGTAATCTATTTTGAGGCTTAGGTAGACTTGTATAATCGCTTGTGGTTAGTGGTTAGCTAGAATAGTAATGTACGGTTTGTATATTGACTAAGTGAGAAAAACTAAACTGCCATATGAACTTGAATAGAACTTAATTAATGTTGTGGTATTGTTGTTGTTGTTGAGTGTTGTGCATAGTGACAGGTTCGGATTTGACCTAAGTACAAGGAAAACTCCGTCCATTTTCCCTCGTTTTTCTTTCCATGGGGTTTAGATCGGGTTGATATTATTGGACTTGATTCCGCAAGGGATCGGGTTGTTACAATCAGAGTATTATAATTGCATCTGAAGTTGCGAAAGAAGCTATATGGCTCAGAAAATTCCTTAAAGAATTAGACATAGTGCCTACAATCAATAGACTTATTGTTATGTATTGTGACAATAGTAGTGTTGTAGCACAATGCAAGGAATCCATGAATCACAGAAAAGGCAAACATATAGAGAGGAAGTATAACTTAATCCGGGAGTTTATCCAGTGATGAGATATAATAGTAGAGCAGATTGCCTTAGCTAATAACCTAGCAGATCTGTTTACTAAAACTCTTATAGAAAATGTATTTTCTACACATGTAGAGTCTATGGGGCTTAGGATAGGTAATAGTGATCTTTAGTGCAAGTGGGAGTCTGTTGGGATAAGTAAGCCCTAAAGACTACTAGCACATGACATTTCAAATATGTTGGATACATATTGTGGTTATTAGTATTAATGAAAGCATTCATCTTTATTCTCTCTATTATATTTTGGTGTATTTTCTTGTATAATGGTCTTTGATTCAAATAAGTGACTTGTATGCACGGTGGATGGGAATAGAAGGTCTAAGTATAGATGCTTGTTTCTAAATTTTACTCATGACCGAATGATGGAGCTGGGCACTTCATTAGGACAAGGTTATAGTGAGATAGTCTCTTGTGTAGAGTGACTTGTCTTGGTCATTGGTAGGTATCTGGACTAGCCTCATTGGTATGTATGTCACACATTGAATGGACTACTTAAGTATGATATCTCAATAGGCACTATTAAAGATAGAGATCAAATATACCTTGTGCTACTAAGTGGTTAGTGTTCTTAATCTTGAGTATACATGGATGAACTAACAAAATCAGATTCATGTGCTTTAATGCACTATGGGTGAGATCTCAATTGTAGTATCTTGAATTAATCTCATGGAGAGACATATGGAGAGAAGGACACAGACTTGGGTAGATAAAATAAATTAGGAGTTATCCGATCTTAACATTCAAGTGGGCAACATGCAAAACTGGATGGATAGATACACTGGCTGACTTGTTGAGAATGGAGCAACACTACCTATACCACCGGCCAATGGTGGAGATGCATGATCCTTTGTCCTCGATTTTTACCATTTTTCCACTAACTACCTCTCTTTTACAATGTTTCTTTTTACTCATAGCACTTTTCTTTTGGTTTTGAACACTTTGGTTTTTTGGCACTTGTTTGGCAAATTTTGTTTTTTAGCTCCTTTAAATGTTGTATAACTACCTTTGGTTTTATAATATTTTGATGATTATTGCTTACTTATTTTTTATAATGCCAAAGGGGCAAAGATGAGTTATATTTGTCAAAGATCATCATATTTGGCTATATTTGTGCAATCTATGCTAATTATGCTATAATGGTAATGCTAATTATGCTATAATGGTACAACTTGATGAAGTGCTTGATGTGAGAGGGAGATGATGTGTTTGATGTGCTTATAATAATTATTGATATATGTTTGGTATAAGAGGGAGTCATGTATGAAAATTGCTTATTTATGCCTACATTGTATTACATTTTGTTATCATAAACAAGGAGGAGATTATTGGCTTTATGTCTATAATCTCATATTTCAATGATAAAAAAACTCCATTTAAATTATGTCTCATCCTTCACTTTGAGAATTGTTTAGATCTTTTAAGTGTGGATAATAATGCTTGGTGAAGAGTTGTTGAGTCTTTGGCAGTTTTTCTTCTTTGAAGTCATCACCAACAAATAATCTTGGAGTATTGAAATGATTGGTATAAAGTCATAGGAGTAGTAGAGATGATATAAGGGAGCAACTTTTTAATGTTGTTTACCTTGGAATTGCTCGTAATGCTCTTGGTATATGTTAGCCTAAAAGGCTTCTAATTTTGGTTTTGATGATAACAAACCACGAATATGTCTAATGAGTTTGTTTAAGTGTGCATGAATGAGATTAATCAAGGGTGTCTCCGGATTCCAAGTCCATCAAGCTATAGAAGAAAAAAGATCATCCATCAACTCAAGAAAAGATAAAAGAATCGAAGAAATGAAGATGAAGCTATAAGGATGGAGACGTAAGTCAAAAGGGGTACCGGTTGGGACTTAACAGGGATTTGGGTATTGCAAATGGTACATGCTCAATGATGATTCTCAAAAGTTATTTTGAAACATTTGAAAAAAAGGCTTTATAAAAGACGCTTAAAAGAAACATTTCAAAAATTGAAAACCCAATTCTTGGCAGCCTTGAGTAAATCGGACGACCCTATAGCAACTGGTCGATCGGTGCTCAAGGGGTCGTCCGCCCGAGACCTCTCTACCAGACGAGGGTCTCTCCACCGGTCGACCGATAAAGGAAGGGTTGACCGGTCGGGCCAAAAACACTGTTTTAAAATATAGTCATTTTATGAACGTTGGAGAGCATTAATTCCACACATTTCAACCTCTCTCAACTAAAAACTTTCAATGCATTGATTCAAAGTAATTACTCTTGTTTTCTAACACTATATTCATCTTTGAATCATCATTGTGCAATACTTGAGCAAGAATTTGTGAGCAATATTGAGGGAAGTATTCATTGTATTCATCTGCCCTAAAAGAGGGCTTTTATTGTTGATCTCAAACACTTATAAAAAAGAGAGAGTTAAACACTTTGAAAGGAATGAATTTCTTGTCAAAGGTGTTAGGGTTGAACCTTTGTATTGAGAAGAAAATTTTCTATTGTAAAAGCTTGAACTACCATTGTAGTTAGTTTGTGGACTCACCAACATTTGAAGAGTCATCATAGTGAAAATTGTTGAAATCCTAAGCGGGGAGCTTAAGTCATGGACTTAAACAGGGGCCAAACCACGCTAATCGCCATTTGCAATCTATTTCTCTCAACTCTCTCTTTGCATTATTTTCTGCACATTAAGTGTTTGATAAATTGCCTTACTTACAATTTATCGTTAGAGTGCATATTTGCTTAAGATTGTTTTTGATTAATCATTGCTAGTATATTGCCTAATCGAAAAAGTAGTAGTATTGCCTACATAACCTAATTCACCCCTTTTTTAGGTTCAATTAAGGGACAACAAGTGGTATCAGAGCTAGGGCTTTACATATAGCTTAATATCTAGTAAAGTCAAGATCATGGCATATACTACTTCATCACCTCACATTGAAGGATATTCAATTGATAGACCTCCTGTGTTTACAAGAACTGATTTCATGAGGTGGAGGAATCATATGGCAACATATATTCAATCTGTGGACTACACATTGTGACATATTGTTGAGCAACGGCCATACGAAGTTGAAAATGAGTCAACTGAGCAAAACATTGCCAAATTGACCAAAAATGCCCAAGCTATGCATATTCTCTATCGTGCTTTCAATGATCAAGAGTTTGAACTAATTTGAGAATGCACATCCACTCATGAAATATGGAATCTTCTTGAAAAGCTTTATCAAAAGGAAGAAGAAGATGTTAAAGAAGAAAATGAAGCATACATTAGTACATTTAATGAAAAGGTATGTCTATCTCATGAATCCAATTGCTCCTCATTTATGAATAATGATCTTGCAATTGATGAACTAGAAGAAGCCATCTTGGATATTCAAAATGAATTGATATTTGCAATTTTTAAAAATAAAAACTTGATTAAAGAAGTTGGATGTGTCTTAATTGAGATAAATGAGATTAACAAGAAAAATACTAAATTGAAATAGATGATATTTCCTTGATTGATAAAGTATTTGAAAATGAGATCTCATGGCCAAGAAAGATGTGCAATGAATTGAACGAAGAAATAGAAAAAGAAAAATGGGATATTATGCGTAATCCACAATACATGGTATGCAAATTAAATGTGTTAGGATATAAACCATGTCTCATTCAAAAGATATTAAATAATTGCTTTCTCAATGTATCACCTTGTACTTGTACATATTGTGATAAAATAGAACAACTTGTTTCACTATTTCATGATATGAAACAAATTGATGATGGAACAAAAGTTCCATGGTGGCTAAAACACAAATGGATTGTTAAAGTCACAACAAATGAAACTTACCCTCGAGAACCCAATTAAAAATGAGTACCTAGATCTTGCTTTATTGTAGGAATATCTAGCAACACCAAAGAAGATGGTGATGCAACTTGTGAGACCCCGTACAGAGCCCACATGCATTTTATAGCATTTCATATATTTTTGCATTATTTAATATGCATTTATTTCGTTTAACGTGCATTCATCCCGTTTTACGTGCAATATATTTCTTTTTACGTGCATTTACGTGTTTTCAATCGTAGGCATTAATTAAACTCTGACATATTGCAATAGCTAACTAGAATAATTAAACTAGAACCAAAACACTTGAACTACAACTAAATGGCATGCTAATAAATATGTATTAAGTTATAGGGGCAACTTGGTCTTTTGGAGCTTTAGATTTTTCCTACCTAACAAAAGAAGACCAAAACACACACAACACACACAAATACACGTTCAGTACACACAAATACACACATCACACGCAAAGCTCAGGAGAAGAGAAAGAAATAGAGAAAGAAAGAGAGAAGAAGAGAGGAAGAAGAAGAGGCATTAAGTTAGTATCTTGCATCTTTTAGCTCTTGCTTGCATCTTCAACATTAATCTTAGCATTTAATCACTCAAGAACAAGATGCGGGATACTTTCAAAAGGTTTTCTAATCTCATTCAAGGTGTTTTGATATATGTTGGAGTTCATCTTGCTTGTATATGTATATATATGTTGGAGTTTGATGAAAGATTGGAGCATTATTGTGTGTTTGAGCTAGGGTTTGGGTTTGATGAACTATTGATGGCTCTTGATGGGTTGAGGAGTTGCTATGTAAGTTGGGTGATATTGTACTTGTGTGTTTATAGTTAGAATTGGTAGAATGAAGTTGAACTTGGGGTGACATGAGCATAGAGCTTTCAAATGACTTTGATGATTCTTGACTTGTAGCTTGATTCAATTGTGTTGTATATATGGTATTGAGTTTATTAAGTTGTTTAGCTATGCCATGGAGTGTATTAGGTGGAAAATTAGGGTTATAATCAAAAGTAGCAAGCTAACAAGCAAGAAAAAACAAGAAAACGTGTGTTTTGTGTTGTCGGATCCGGTCGACCGGATCTGTCGTCCGGATATCATTGGTCAAGATCCGGTCGAGTTGATCTGGTCGACTCCAGTCGACCGGATTAGTCGGCTGGATGATTTTCAGCTTTGCACAATATTTTTCTAAATGCCATATCTTACTCAATTCAACTCCGAATTGCATTCTGTTTGATTCTAGAACTATCTACATTTGATAAGTTTCAATTCTAGACCCAAATCATAGTATTTGGAGTATAGGAAGGTAGGAAAAATAACTATTTAAGTCAGGATAATGTAGAAGTCCTTTTAAGTCTTGCCCGTTTCACATTTTCTTGTCATTTTGAGTAGTCTATTGATGCCTTTTCACTATCTCATGATACTTGGCAATACTTGAAGCACCAAAAATTCTATATATGCATGACATTATATGTTTGCTTTATGTGCCATTTATTAATCATTTATTAACGCAAGACGTTTACGTGCTTTCTTGCCATATCATTAATAATTTCAAATGCATTCAATTTGTATATGCACGGTGCTTATAACTATTATTAGTGGAGGAAGTGACGGGACCTTCGGATTTACCAGTATATCTCGACCCTCCTATTATTGATTGAGGTAGTGACGGGACCTCCGGGTTTACCAGTATATCTCGACCATCAAAGAATTGACTCATTCTCTTGCTAGGACCTATTGATCCTCCTACGGGACTGGGACTGATCCTCCTACGGGATAGGGACTGATCCTCCTATGGGACAGGGATCCAATGATATCTTGGAAGAGTTTGGTTATTTAATTGTTATTGAACCTTGATTGTATATCTTGTATTCTCGTTTGTAAATTTTTGTGTGCATGACACGTTTTATCAAATTGATTACGAAAAGATAAAACCTTTGCGAAAACCCTTCCTATTCAATCCTCACTGAGCTATATGCGAGGATCTAGCTTATCCCTCTTTTGATCAATTACAGGTGAAGATTAGCCCGAGCAAGCTCCCATTTGGTTGCAAGCTTTGTTGAGTTGGACACCTGTACTATGTGAACTTTGTGCTTGCTTAAGGAAATTTATTTCTTGTTATGTAGATCATGATTTTGTAAATTGAGCTATTTGTTCTGTTGTATATCCTTTTAGTTAACTAGATACCTGGCTAAGATTGATTTCTTTACTTATGAGACCTAGGTTGAAATGTTGAACGAGTGGATTCAGGTCTTGTAATTATGTAACAGGATGTTGTAATCTTTAAGGCCGGTAGTTTGGAAGAATTTTGAAAGTCTTTGGAAACTCCTTGTGGTGTTTTAATAGATGTGTAGGTTATATAATTATCACTCACAGGTTTTAAAGCTTTTAAGTTGTTAATATTAGGAATAAGTGTTACGAACGTCATGTTTCGGCCTTAGCCTAGTGATGGGTCAAGGTCGGGGTCGGGGTCAGGGTCGGGGTCGGGGTGTGACACCTATTTAGGTGGTATCAAAACTTAGCTAGTTAGCTAGGCACAAGCTGGGTATAGAACCCTTGGTCTGTGGGTAGGAGACCTAAGATGGGATCATGCTTGGGTGTCTGTGTCTATATGTGCTTACATGAACTTACATGTACAACATGTTATACTTGCTTCTTGCTTATGTGAACTTATGTGTTTGACGTGCTTGTGTGAATTGTACGTGCTTAACATGTTGTAATTACTTCCTACTTATGCGAAAGTTATATGCTAGCTACGGTCATACCAGTTGCATGTGTGATTTGACTCATGAAGAGCCTTCTAAAGTCATAACCAGCTAGGACAATAAGCTTAATGATCAATGAGATTAAGTAGATGTGATGCTTAAGATGAATACTTAGTTTTGCGAAGGAATAAGTTTTTCATAGAGGTTGAGTGTGAGCTTAATGTTTGGATATTAGGTAGACCTTGTAAGTTGATTTCTTTCGAACTAAGTTGATTTAATGGCTTGAGCAATATTGGAGATGACTTATGCATGTATATAGGTGAATTTGAGTAGTTCGACTTAGTAGAAGTAAATGGTGATATTAGGACCAACTAAAAGAACAAATAAAGTGGCATTCTCATGTGACGTAGAAAGTAGATAATTTGATACGCCGAGTTATTTATTCTGGTTAATGAAAAAGATTACGAGGATGAATCTAATATTATGTAGATTGTAAGTCATGATCTTAGAGTACTTATAATAACTATTAATGTTGATATACATTTGGAGTTATTCTATCTTTAATGGTCACTTATGGATATACCTATGGATTATAAGGTCTAGATTAGACTAAGATATTTTAGACGTTGTGGGTCCTTGGGAATTAATGAAATACCGATACGACTAAGTTCTTACTCGCTAGGAGCTAGGTGTTAATTTAACTAAGTAGATATATGAACCCTAGAACTCAGATTTATAAATCTTGATGACTACTAATATACTTGAGGCATTAGTTACGAACATCATGTTTCGGTCTTAGCCTAGCAATGGGTCGGGGTCGGGGCGTGACACAACTTATGAAAAAGGCAAGATCATTGAGATAAAGAAGCACGGGTAACATTGAAATTATTTATTTTTATATGTGCTTCTTGAAAATGGTTTAAAATTCAACTTGATTAGTCAACTATGTGTTATTTTTACATATGTGACTGAAAATGATGATGCATTATTTAATTGAGTGAAAAGGCTTATGCTAAATATAGTAATCTTGGTTAGAATATTCATTTTCTCAGAATTCCTTCAATTGGTCAAATTAAGTCATTGGTAAGGGTAGCATAGGAGATATAAACTCTCTTTCCATTCATGATGTCTTGTATGTTAAAGGACTTAGACATAATTTGCTAAGTGTGAGCCAAGTCTGTGATAATGGATTTAGAGTTAAATTTCTATCTACTTGTTGCAAGGTGTATGATAAAGATGATAAAGTGTTGTTTGTTGGCAATAGATGCTATAATGTGTATGTGATTAATTTCCATAAATTAAAATGTCAAAATGTGACATGCTTAGTTACCATTAATGAAGACTCATGGTTATGGCATGGGAGACTTGGTCATGCTAACATGGATTTACTAGCTAAACTTTCTAGAAAAGAACTTGTCATAGGTCTTCCTAAGACTATATTTCAAAAAGACCATTTATGTGATGCATGCCAATTTGGAAAACAACACAAAATATCTTTCAAAACAATTGGCAAGGTAACCACATCAAGAGTTTTACAAAAATTACATATGGATCTCTTTGGTCCAATGGATGTGGCAAGCCTAGGTGGATCTAGATATGTCTATGTTATCATAGATGATTACACTAGATTCATATGGGTGAGAACCTTTGCACATAAAAATGATGCCTTCAATGAATTTGCTAAACTTTGTAATAAGGTACAAAATGAGAAAGACTATTATATAAATTGAATTCATAGTGACCAAGGCACCAAATTTATAAATACATCTTTTATGGACTATTGTGAAGTACGTGGCATTGAACATAATTTTTCAGCTCTTAAAACTCCTAAACAAAATGGGGTAGTGGAAAGGAAAATCGGACTTTACAAGAAATGGCAAGAACAATGTTGAAAGAAAACAACTTGATAACATATTTTTGGGGTGAAGCCATAAATATCGCAAGTTATGTGCTAAACCGTGTGCTAATTAGACCTTTTCTAAAGAAAACACCTTATTAATTATGGAAAGGTAGAGCACCAAATGTGTCTCATTTTAAAGTATTTGGTTGTAAGTGTTTCATCCTAAATACAAAATAACATCTTGGCAAATTTGATTATAAATTGGATGAAGGACATTTCATGGGTTACTCTTCAAGAAGAAAAGCTTATAGCGTCTTTAACAAAAGAAATATGCTTATTGAAGAGTCTATGCATGTGGATTTTGATAAAACTAATCCTTTTGCCCCGAGAAAGAATGATGATAATGTAGGAGTTTCCAAAGTAGACATTCAAATCTTACCTACAACCATTGATAATGAGAGAACCCCAAGTGATCCAAAGGAGACACATCTTGAAAATGGTCAAACCTCAAAAGATGGTGAAGCTCTAACAAATCCACAAGACAATGAACAACCAATGCAAAATGTCCAAGAAGCTACAACAAATGATGATCTATCAAGGTGTTGGAAGTTTGCGAGAGATCATCCAAATGATCAAATTCTTGGTGATCCTTCCAAGGGAGTAAGAACTCGTTCCAATCTAAATGCTTATTGTGAACATGTTGCTTTTCTTTCTCAAGTAGAGCCTAAAAATGTTAAAGAAGCTTTAGATCATGAAGATTGGATAATTGTCATGCAAGAAGAACTAAATCCATTTAAAAGAAGTGAAGTATGACATCTAGTTGAAAAACCTAAGGATTGTCCTATAATTGGTACAAAATGGGTTTTTAGGAATAAACTAGATGAATCTGGGATTCTAATTAGAAATAAAGCTAGGCTAGTGGCTCAAGGGTATAATCAAGAAGAAGGTATAGATTACGATGAGACTATTGCTCCCGTAGCTAGACTTCAATCTATTTGTATGCTTCTCGCCTTTGCATGTCATATGGACTTTAAATTATATCAAATAGATGTAAAAAGTGTCTTTTTAAATGGCTATTTCAAGGAAGAAATTTATGTGAAACAACCACCCAGATTTGAGGATTCTAACTTGCCAAATCATGTATATAAACTAGATAAGGCATTATATGGCTTCAAACATGCACCTAGAGCATGGTATGATAGGCTTAGTAATTACTTGCTTGAGACAGGGTTCACTAGAGGGAAATTAGATTCCACTCTCTTTGTTAAAACAAATGGCAAATATATATTGCTTGTACAAATCTATGTTGATGATATAATCTTTGGTACTACTAATGAATCTCTTTGTGAGTATTTCTCTAAGTGCATGCACAAGGAATTCGAAATGAGTATGATGGGAGAATTAAATTTCTTTCTCGGACTTCAAATCAAGCAAACATAAGAGGGTACTTTTATCAATCAAGCCAAGTACACTAGAGAACTTATCAAAAAGTTTGGGTTTGAGTCAGTAAAAGAAATGAGTACACCAATGTCAACGTCAATCAAACTTGACAAAGATGAAGAAGGTAACAAGGTAGATGAAAAATAATATCGAGGTATGATCGGAAGCCTTCTTTATTTAACTGCCTCTAGACTCGATATTGTATTTGTTGTGTGCTTATGTGCTTGTTTTCAATCTTGTCCAAAAGTGTCTCACTTAAATGCTGTAAACAGAATCATTAGATATCTTAAGGGGACTATAGATTTAAGATTGTGGTATCCGAAAGTCACATCATTTGAACTTATAGGCTATTCGGATGCGGATTATACTGGAGATCGAGTAGATAAAAAGAGTACTAGTGGATGCTGTCGATTTCTAGGATATTTATTAATCTCGTGGTCTAGTAAAAAAATAAAATAGTGTTGCTCTCTCTACGGCCGAAGCTGAATACGTATCTGCCGGAAATTGTGTTGTCCAAATTCTTTGGATGAAACAAAACTTGCTTGATTATGGTCTTGTGTACGATAATGTGCCTATTAAATGCGACAATACAAGTGTCATTAATCTCACTAAGAATCCCATCCAATATTCTATAATTAAACATATTGAAATTAGACATCATTTCATTAGAGATCATGTTCAAAAGAAGGATGCTGTGCTTGAATTTGTTGATTCGTTGCATCAATTAGCGGATATTTTTACTAAACCTCTGCATGAGAATCAATTTTGCATGATTAGAAGGGAATTGGGCATGCTTAAAATGAGTTAAAATTGCAAAAACTTGAAGTTTTTTAAGTGAGTTGCACTTCCTGACAGAAAGTACACCACCAGAAGAGGGGGTTGGCACCGGTCGACCGGTGCGCATACCCTCGTTTGGTGGCAATGCCTCGGGCAGAAGAGGGTACTGGTACCGATCGGCCGATGCGCTTCCCTCGTTTGACCGCTGCACTACCGGGCACAATGTTTAAAACCCTCATTAAACACTCATAATTCACTTTATTTCTTCAACACAACCCTTCATCTTCTCCATTAAACCTCATAAATCACCATTAACACTACAAACCTTTCAACTTCTTCATTCAACTATATAAAGGAAGCTAATAAAACAAATCTTCATAAGCGAACTCCAGCTTCTCTTTCTCTTCAAATCTTTGTCACAAACCTTACATATTCTCTTTTGCCCACCTAGTGTTCGACAAAATTCCTCAACCAAGATTTCTTCCTTTCTCTTGCAATTCTTCTTTCCTACTCATGGCTTCTTTATCAAGGCAAGCATCCAAGAAACGAAAGACCAATTTTAGGTCTCATACCATTGATCCATGGGATCCCACATATGTCATTGCACTGGGTGATTTCTCTAAGAAGTAGATTCTTTGAGGTAAGCTTCTTGATCCTCCAAACTTTTTGGACCAAACTTGACCATATAAATTGCTTAGACATCAAAGGTGGCTTCCTCTGCTTGGACTCGAGGACATCAATTGTGATCAATAGGTTCGTGAATTCTATGCCTATGCGGTAGAAGGAGACAATGATGGTGTGTGTGGGATAAAAAGTAGAGTCAATGACGTTAATATATTTGTGAGTGAACAGGACTTGGCTAACATGCTTGGTATTCCAAATAGTGATCTCAAGATTTATTCTTCTGCTAACCTACCAAAAGGGCTACACGATAACGCCCCAACAGAGATGATTGCTACACTGTGGGAAGGCTCGGGAAGGTCGGAAACTTTTATGCCTAAAAGAGATCACATTTGTGCTGAAAAACGACTGCTTCTCTATATCTTGAATCAAGTCATCATGCCTCAAAGTGTGAAAAATGGGTATATTCTATTCTTCACAGGCTATGTGATGCATCTCATTTACAAGAAGGTAAAAATCAACCTCTTACACATTATGCTTAGTCATATGTTGGCTTTCAAGAAAAAATTCATGCCCTATGGGATGATCTTGTGTCATTTTTTCGTTTAAAAAATATTGCTCGTGTTGGTCCGTGTGAACCTCTGAATGTTTTCACCTACCCTCTTGATAAATATTGCCTTGATAGACAATATATGGCTCGTGTCAATAACAAGATAGTCTATATTGAGCAATGTCAATTCCTTAAGAGTCAAACAGCAGCAGTTGATGATCTTGAAAACTATGACCTTGAGGAGGAGGGAGATGAAGGTGACGCAGCAAGTGAGAATGATGAAGGAGGTGACGAAGGACAAGATGCCGACATTGGGGCTTCCTGGGTTAATATTGGAGGTGGAAGTTCTTCTAAAAGAAGAAGATATTGCCAAGCTACTCTTGAAGAAGTCAATACCAAGTTTGACCATTTGACTTCACGAGTTAATCAATTATCGTTGGATGTTGGAACTGGATTTACTCAAGTAAATACCGAGATGAAAGGTATGAAGACCATGCTTGAAAAGCTTTATGAGAAGTTTATGAAAGACTAAGCCCGATACCTAGGATGATCCCATTTCCCCTATTTCCTAGCTTTTGCCTTTTTCCTTTCAAAAACATATTTTCATGCATTTTTAGTATCTTTTCAACTTTCTATGTTCTTCCAATATATGCTTCTACTTTCTTGTTTGTTCTACTTTGCTTTACATTATTGGCTTTCCTCTTATTTTACCTTGTTAGCTAATGACAAAAAGGGGGAGAAAAAATGTGTGTAAATGTAATACAAAAGCTAGCATGACAAATGAGTAAATGAGTAGGACTTGAGTTAAAAAGAAGACTCATACATTAAGGGGGAGAATGAATTCAACTTTAGTTAAAGTATACACAAGTTGAGGGGGAGTTTGTACAAATTTATATCTTAAAATTTCAGGTTCAAGCAAACTTAAAGTGAACAAATTGCTCTCTTAAGCTCATTATGCTTACATTGTTATTACTATTTGAGAAAGGTTTTGTCATCATAAAAAAGGGGGAGATTGTTAGCCTAAAAGGCTTCTAATCTTGGTTTTGATGATAACAAACCAGGTTATGTCTAATGAGTTTGTTTAAGTATGCATGAATAAGATGAATCAAGGGTGTCTCCGGACTCTAAGTCCATCAAGCTATAGAAGAAAAAAGATCATCCATCAACTCAAGAAAAGATAAAAGAATTGAAGAAATGAAGATAGAGCTATAAGGATAGAGACGAGAGTCATAAGGGGTATCGGTTGGGACTTGACCGGGATTTGGGTCTTGCAAATGGTACATGTTCAATGATGATTCTCAAAAGTTGTTTTTGAAACATTTGAAAAAAAGGCTTTACAAAAGACGCTTAAAAGAAACATTTCAAAAATTGAAAACCCAATTCCTAGCAGCCTTGAGCAAACCGGACGACCCCATGACAACCGGTTGACCGGTTCTCAAGGGGTCGTCCGCCCGAGACCTTTCCACCAGACGAGGGTCTCTCCACCGGTCAACCGGTGGAGCAGGGGTCCACCAGTCGGGCCAAAAATATTATTTTAAAATATAGCCGTTTTATGAACGTTGGAGAGTATTAATTGCATACATTTCAGCCTCTATTAATCTCTCTTAACTGAAAACTTTCAATGCATTGATTCAAAGCAATTACTCTTGTTTTCTAACACTATATTCATCTTTGAATCATCATTGTGCAATACTTGAGCAAGAATTTGTAAGTAATATTGAGAGAAGCATTCATTGAATTCATCTACCCTAAAAGAGAGCTTTTATTGTTGATCTCAAACACTTATAAAAACGAGAGAGTTAAACACTTTGAAAGGAAGGAATTCCTTGTCAAAGGTATTGGGGTTGAAGCTTTGCATTGAGAATGAATTTTTCTATTGTAAAAGCTTGAACTACCATTGTAGTTAGTTTGTGGACTCACCAACATTTAAAGAGTCACCATAGTGAAGATTGTTGAAATTCTAAGCGGAGAGCTTAGGTCGTGGACTTAGGCAGGGGCCGAACCACGCCAAATTGCAATTTGCAATCTCTTTCTCTCAACTCTCTCTTTGCATTATTTTTTGCACACTAAGTGTTTGATAAATTGCCTTACTTACAATTTCTATTGTTAGAGTGCATATTTGCTTAAGATTGTTTTTGATTAATCATTGCTAGTATATTGCTTAATCGAAAAAGTAGTAGTATTGCCTATATAACCTAATTCACCCCCCTCTTAGGTTCAATTAAGAAACAACAACATAAAATCCCTTCAAATCATTTTTCAAGTGATCTTAAAAGCATTTTAATTTCCATGTGATTTTAAAATAGCGACGGAATAGCTACGTAATTTAGTAATTAATTTTAGAATGTAGTTCTAGGTGTTAAAAACATGTTCTTAAAATGTGTCTTTTATTCAAAATAGTTTTTTGACTTAAAAAGTCTTATTCGCTTGTGTTTTTTGCAGGCCCTAGAGCTTATTGAAAATGCCAGAAAATGAAGTCGATTGAAGCCTCAACTATTCTCCATTGATTGACATTTATAATGGTCTTGGGCATTGTTGGTAGAGCATGTCAGACGACCAACATGCTCAGCTGACAACAATAGAGAGTTGTTGTCATTGCCGGCTGAACCGCAGGTTGACTGACTTGCTCGACCTACAGTTCCTACATTTTAAAAAACTAGTTGTTTTATATCCATTGCAAAATGCCTTTATATCTACAACCACCCCAAGCTTGCAAAAACACCTCTACTAGTAACAAACATTATACCTTCTAAAGTCTTTACTACTTATTTATTATACCAATCATAAGTTGTACTTGCAAATCTTTGAGCGTTCAAGTGTATTAATTTGTGTTATCCACTCATAGAAGTGATACTTATTTGTACTTATTTTATACACACTTTGCTGCTATATACTCTTGTACTTAGATTGTGAGAATTATTCTGTTGAGAAGAGTATTGTAAATCTTTTATGGACTAAAAGGGTCGGAGTGAGGTAGCAGGTTTTAGCTTCACCTACACTAGAAGAGGCTGTACATCTCTTATGAACTCCTAAGTGTTTTGCCTAATTGGTTTGTGCTTCACTACATTTGAATAAGCATGATAGTAGAGCTTGTGTGAAATCGTAAGGGGAGAATTCTTTAGGTGGTGGATGTAAGCTTACTGAACCACTTGAAAATCCTTGTGTATCTTTCTAACTCTAATCTCTTTACCTCCCTATCTTTGCATACATAATGTTTGTTAAATTGTCTAGAAGAGTTTAATTGTATCATTATAATTTTCAAAAGTAGTGTATTGCTTCCTTAATCCTAATTCAGTCTCTCTTTTAGAATTATTTGGACTAACACTAATAATATTTGAAAGCCCTGTGGAAGACTATATGGAAAATCATAATTCTTATTAAACTGAAAATTTCTTCTGGAGAGCTTGTAGAGATATTCTTGCTACTGAGGTCAATCTATTTAGAAGAAAATGTGTAACTTCCCTAATTTGTCAGCTTTGCCACCAAGAAGAAGAAGCTGGAAAACATTTGTTATTGTTGATCCCTTGGAGTAGATGTTAGAATATGCACTTGTCCCACATAGAAAAATCACTAACTCCAAGTCCGCCATTTAAGATCCTGGGTTACTCCACTTGGAACCAGTTGGTTTTAAGATGGAACTTCAGGATTCTTAACATGGTATCAGAACAGGGCCTTTGGTCTAGTCTTATTCATCTTCCGCCTGTGACTCATTTCAAATTAGGTCCACTTGTCTTCAATCTTTCGCGTGTGCATAGTCCACACACTTTCAATCTTCCACATGTATTATCTATCACATGTGTGTTCAATCTTCCATGTGTGACCCATCTCAAAAAATTCGGTCTACATGTATTCAATCTTCCAAGTGTGACCATCTTAAAATAAGGTCCATGCGTGTTCAATATTTCTCGCGTGACCTCTCTCAAATCAGGTCACACGAGAGAAAGAGTGTTAGAATATGCATTTGTCCCACATAGAAAAATCAGAAACTCTAAGACCACCTTATAAGATCCTAGGCCACTCTACTTGACACCAATTAGTTTTAAGATGGAAACTCAGTTATTTTAACATGGTATCAGAGCTAGGCCCATGGTCTAGTTTCATTCATCTTCCACGTGTGACCCATCTGTTCTCTTGTCTCATCTCACTGACTTGTGCGCCCCCATGTCAGCACTTAACTCTCCCTGACTCGTGCGCCCCCATGTCAGTTCTTGATTCTCACTCTCGCTGACTCGTACATCCCAACGTCAGCTCTTGGTTCTCAATTCTTACCGGGTCTACGCGTGTTCAATCTTCCACGTGTGATCCTTCTCTAGGTCACACGTGAGGGGGAGTGTTAGAATATAACACTTGTCCCATATCGGAAAATCAGAAACTCTAAGACCACTTTATAAGATCCTGGATTACTCCACTTGGAACCAATTGGTTTTAAGATGGAACTTCAGGATTCTTAACAGTAGACATATAAGGTCCAACTTTATTTCTAATTTTATATTAGCAAGTACAATATCTCAGGCTCGAGACTTGATTTCTAAACAGCCTGAAATCTTTTTCTGAAAGAGGATTGGCATGCTAGAGTTTTTGAAGCAACAATTGTTCAAGGTTGTTAGAATTTTTGGTCAGCTAAAAACAAGTTCAAATATGAAAGCACTCTTCCCTATTGGAATAACATTTGGGATAGGATATTTGTCACGTTCCAAGTTCAAAATCCTAGGCCCACAGCGAGACTAGTGTTGTAGGCATAAAAAATAACTACTTGGACCTCTAATCAACTAGCCCAAAATGGTTAACTCAAGTTATTACTTATACCCGTAACACTCACTTATAAACTACATATATACATTATCTTCCACCGATGTGAGATGTCACATATACCCTGTTAAGGACTTGATGTCCTCATCAGGGGCACACATACACTTAGGACCAACCAAGCGGTGTAGGATTCTGGTGGCTCTTACAGGTTTAAGAGATGGCTCCCACTGTCTTATTGGTGTAGTACTTTGTCCTGCATAACACCAACCAAGCGGTGTAGGATTTTGGTGGCTCCTACAGATTTAAGAGGTGGTGGCTCCCACTGTCTTCTTGGTGTAGTACTTTGTCCTATATAACATTTAACTCCTGTACCAGCTAGTGACTGGCTTTGAATACCATTCTATCACGCCCTAAATCTAGAACCCCAGACCCGTTAGTGATACTAGTATTGTAGGCATAAGAAATAACTACTTGGCCTTCTAATCAATTGACCCAAAATAGTTAACCCAAATTATCCTTTATACCCACAACACTCACTTATAAACTACACATATACAGTATCTCCTACCAATATGGGATGTTACAATATCTAAAGCTTTGGAAGAATTTGCTTTGGTGAACCAAAATTCTAAATTGAGTAAGATGCCTCCGAGGTCATTTATGTTGTAACAACTGAACCTCCCTTTAACTGGAAGATTGACTCCATTATAGCACCAAGGATTGCTTACTTGGAGATCATCTTGTACTATCTTTAAACGTATTGGTAAGAATGCTAATAGGGTTGTCGATTAGCTAATTAGGAAAACTAGGTGTAATGAGCTCCGTATGAATTGGATAGCCAATATCCCAAAGAGTTAGAAGCTCTTTGCTCTTTCGATATTCCATTTGTTGGTATTGATTAATGTACCTGCTTCTTTTCAATGAAATTATCTTTTGATTAAAAAAAAAAGTTCAACTAATCATTCATTTATTATTTTCTATTCTTTTTATTTTTTAATTATTTATTTTCTTCAATGTATAATAAACTGAATTTATATACATATACACACACGAGAGTAATATAATAAAGTAACTTTTTACCAATACTGTTTTCTTCTATTATATTTTGTATTCTTAACCAATCTAAGTTACTAGCCTTTGTTTTGTAAATGCCACAAAGCCACACCAAAAACAGAAGATTCTAGTGGGAGGGGGCAAGCAATTGCCTGGTTGGCTCTGGATTGTTGGCCAAGTAACTTATTATTCATGGAGAGTTGGCAAATGCAACTTCTATGTATAGAGCTCAAAGCCCACTTTTGTTGCATGTCATATGTCGCCTTTTCCTTTCCAATGAAAAAAAAGAAAAAAAAAAAAACTTAGTTACTAATTTTTCTTTTCTTTTTCTCTTTTTCATGAGATACATTAACCGATGACTGTCACCGCTTGTCGTTAACTCCATCGTTGAAACATTGACTTTAAATGCAATTCACTTTAAACCTCAAAAAGTAAAAGAGGAAAACAATTTACTTTTTTATGCAATAAATTTTTTTTGAGCTAAGTAAGTAAGTGTATTTCATTTCATATCAACAATTCCTAGAAACATACAAACAAAAGTTTTTGTTAAATTGTTCAACTCAATTTCGTCCTTACCAATCTCAAGACACGTTATATATACATCAATATTAGAAGAAAAAAAAAATAAAAAATATTAAATGTTGAATATGGTGCATATGGAATATATGTTTATCGTATAGTTTATTATCTAGAAAATTGCACAATTGATTTTCTCTAAAATTTTAAATTCATTTCTATTATTCAAAATTAATTAATTTAGTCCATATTATTTTTTAAAATTTTCAAATTCGTTTCTCTTATTCAAAATTAACCAATTTACTCCCTATTATTTTTCAAAGTATTTCAATTTAGTCACAATTTTTTTTTAAATATTGAGAACTAATTTCAATTTTATATGAAAATAATGGAGATTAAATTGACTAATTTTAAATAATAATGACAAATTTAAATTTTTAAGAAAATAATAGAGACTATTTGCGCTATTTTCCCTTAATTATCAATTGACACATGATACCAAAAAGTAAAAACAAATATGGTCTCCAAGGTTTGGGTAAAACAGTCAGGTAATAACTTGTAGTTACAAATCCAAAATTTTAACCTATATTCTCTATTCATAAATATATTCGAACACTTAATTAACTTGGAGCATGTATTGAAATACTATTACACCACGAACTTATAACTTTAGGGTGAATTCAATACAATCTTAGATAAAGTAAGTTTCTTGAGTAAGAATACTCTTATAATATTATATTATTATGAGCGAGATCCAAATGTTCATATTATTTTATTATAATTGTATCAATAATTAATAAGGTTAGACTTGATTTATATTTCAGAGTTCGTTGTTAAAAAAAACAAAAAAAAACAAAAAACTACTACTAGCAACGAGATGTAACAGTTCTCATTTAGCCCTCTTCCATTTTTAACCCCTGCCCAAACGCCACACTTTTGGCCTTTTTTTTTTTTGTTTTTCTTCTCTCTCTCTCTTCCTCTGCACATTACGTACACATATATATACAAAACGTAACACAGCATCACCAATATCTCATCAGCGAAAACCCCTATCTCTCAACCCAGCCCCCCGCCCCCCCCCCCCCCCCCCCCTCTCTCTCTCTCTCTCTAAATTCTCGATTATTCCCGATCTTTCTTAGACCCATCCAATCCAGATACATACATATATATAATATATATCTATATATGTGTGTGTGATATTTATCGATTTTAATTAATTTAATTTCGGATCCGGATATTTTATTTTTGAAAAATCGATGCGTAAATTTGATTAAATTTACGCGTTTTTTTATTTGAATTTGGGCGGTCGAGATTGAATTTAAAGGCGATGAAGATTGAATCGGAAAATAGAGATTGAAAAAAGTAAGTAAAATTGAGAAAATAAAAAATTAAGAAATGCTGGAGCTATTGGAGCAGAGAAATGGTAGTAATCAATCAGGGAATGCGACGGTGTCGTTTTCTTGCTCGAATGGATCAGTTTCCCGCGCCGGAAATGGGTTCTGGTCAAAGCACCCGGATGACATCAGCTACAATCAGCTCCAGAAGGTATTTCGATTTAATATTTTGGTACTTTTTTTTTTTTAATGAATTTTCCGAATTTTTGGATTTGTTTTAATTATTGTTTTGCTGAATTTTGATTGAATTGTTTAGGTTTAATTTTGATCTTTCTAATATTTTGATTTAAGTTTTGGTTAAGTCTTTTTTGGATTGAATTACGAGTATATGCTTAATTCGATCCAATTTTTTAATTTATCAATTGTTGAAAATATAAATGTATATATGAGTCTCTGTCTGTGTGTGTATTTTAGTGTTTGATAGGATGTGGAGAGGTTTAATTTTTTGTGATAAAAATTGTTCGTAAAATTAGTGGGATGAAGCAGTGGACTGAATTCTCGGCATTGTCTAGTTGTTGAAATCTCTTCTGTTCATTATTTCTGTGATAATAGCGTCGTGTCTTTTGGAAATGAGTGGTTGGTGTCTTAAGAGTGCTTATTCACTTCCCAGCTAAGCAGTGTTTGAAAGAAACCATGTGTTACATAGGCTTAAGGACTGGTTCTTTAGTGTTTCTGAATCGCTTATTTTTTCTGATTTCGTTTTGTCACGATGCAGTTATTCTTATTCAATATTACTATAAATGTGGTCAATAATTAAGTGTAAGGTCGATCGAGTTATGCTGGTTGTATGTGGATTTAACAGAGCGTGGATTTGTTTGGAGTTCTTAGTTGTTATTTAAAACGAAGTATTAGCTAATCCGGGTAATGCTGATTTTGTTTAAGGGTTTAATATTCTAGTGATTTATATGGGATTTTAAAATGGTAGATTATTGAAGAGAAGTAACTTTCGAGTAACATGGAGCTTTTACTTGGCTTACTGTTTGTAGTTTTGGAGTGAGCTGTCTCCACAAGAACGTCAAGAGCTTCTAAGGATTGAGAAGCAAATGCTGTTTGAACAAGCTCGTAAGAACATGTATTGCTCTAGATGCAATGGGTTACTGCTTGAAGGATTTCTGCAGATTGTCATGTATGGGAAGTCTTTGCAGCAGGAGGTAGCAGGTGGCCATCATGCTTGCAATGGTTTTGGAGCCTTAAAAAATCATAAAGAAAGTGATTCATGTACTACGACTGGGTGCCAAGATGATGTTCAAGATCCCTCTGTCCACCCTTGGGGAGGTTTAACTACAACTCGAGATGGAATCCTTACCCTTATGGATTGTTACTTATATTCAGAATCTTTGAAGGGGCTCCAAAATGTAAAGTCCCTTTTAGTTGTATTGACCTCTCCATTGCTCTTCTTCTACTTTCACAGGGAATCTTATTCTGAGTTCCTTGCATTTGAATTAGGTCTTTGACAGTGCCCGTGCTAGGGAAAGGGAACGTGAGTTGCTTTATCCTGATGCCTGTGGTGGAGGAGGTCGAGGATGGATTAGCCAAGGCATGGCAGGATATGGTAGAGGGCATGGAACAAGAGAAACTTGTGCTCTTCATACTGCAAGACTTTCTGTTGACACATTGGTCGACTTTTGGTCAGCACTTGGAGAAGAGACTCGGCAATCTCTTTTAAGGATGAAAGAAGAGGATTTTATTGAAAGGCTCATGTACAGGTTTGTCTCCATGCCCTTCTCTTCTCTTTAATGTTTTATTCAGAATGCTGTTATGAAGGTGGAAATTTTTTTATTTGTAATGGTTTCTAGGGATGTAACACATTTGTTGTCAATCCTATAAGTTGAAATTCTTCTCGTGATTCAAGAAAATGAATAATTAATTCTATTGTTGTAAAGGAAAATATTTGCCATCAGTGTTTCAGTGATCTGAATGATATTTGTCTATTGCTGTGTTTTTGAGAATGATGTTCTCTATTAGTCTATTATATGATTTTTCAAGTCAAACATCAGTTAAAATTGCTGGTACTCTTAGTCTCAGCATGCTGTTTAGTTAAGTGCGATATGAAGTTATATTGGGGATGGCATCAATTGTCTGACTGGTGTCAGATCATACATTGGTCGGGCAATCAATTACGCAAAGTAAATTTTTCTATAAAAAGGAACAATTGCTAAGAATTTGAAAGAAATCAACAGTTGTGAGGGATGTATCCATGAGTTATGGATAAGAAGCATGGCTCCTCATATGAGTCAAAAGAAGGCTCTCATTTAATGGTGATACAATTGCCATGACAGAATGAACTGGATACAAATTTGAGTTAGGCCATTACTTTTGTTATCTTTTTAAAATAGATCCAGGGATAAGAGGTCACAAGTGGTGATGTATGTTCATGATCAATTTCTAGATAGAGATTGATCTGATACTTACTCATTTGAATAGTCAATGGACTGAGCTCTAGACTCTCATGAAGTAATATGTAGACCTGTTATAATCCCCTTAGAAATCTATGTTCAGTATATCTAGACTGTGAGATCTGTTTACTTATAAACCACTGGACCGGATTGAATTTTTAACCATGCATGTGTCAGACTGTCGGTTCATGCTGAATAGTATTGCAGCAGAACAATTTTTCTGCTATAGCTCTTTTATGCTTACTCCCTAGTTCTATAGTTCAGCATGGATGATGACAATAGCAGGGGTCATTCTCATTCAGAAGTTGGGCACCATGCTTTTAATCATTCATTAGTAATTTACATTTCAGGGGCAAGACTTGCATTTAACAAGAGAAATTCTTAGATTGATAGTCACAAGAGAAACTGAAGTTTTGTGCTCTTTTGTGATTGATAAGTGAGTTTGTGAACACATATGAATGTAATGTGCAAGGTGATTATATAGTCGCAGTATATTAGTTATTTAAAAAATGTATATATTATTGGACTTTTGGAAATTAAAGGGGCTGGTTTTTTTCGTAGAACTGCTTTTTCTCACATTTATTTTGTCACTTTTTCTTTTTTTTGTTATTCTTTCTTCTGATAACTTTCCGTTATGTGATCGACTTGTTTTGTTCCTCATTTTATGATTATATGTCAAGCAAAAACAACTTGGCAAAAGAGATTGAGTGAACTGAATAATAAAATCAACTAGTTTTGTCCTTGTTACATTTCTCCTCCTTCTGGCATACGTGTGCTTCCTGACTTGCTGTGGCTTAAGCTCTGATGAGAAGGTCTATTGTTAAGCTTTTAGCTTTGCAAATATCTAGACTACTGGTGAAATTATTGAGTTAACTATTTTCCCTTTCATTTTCTTTTCGAAATCAAACCTAAATTGAAGCATATATCACTTTGATGTAGAACGCTTCATGTAGGTTGGTATAACAACTCTGGCAATTTTGTAAATAGTTGATTTTGGTATTGATCAAGTGGACATTCGGTTTTAACTGCGATTAAGGTTCATTAGGCCTTTAGGGAAGGAGATTTTGAGGGCAGGATCAGACCTGTGAACGTCCAATAAAGTTAATCTGACCCGTGGAGGGCCTGAGGTTTAACTGGAAAATAGGATTTTGTATTGGAGGTCCTTCAATGTTTTCAATTTATGAGCTTAAAATAAATTTCAATGGCCGTGTATTAGAGTTTAAGAATCAAAAGAAGTTAGAGCTAGTGATAAAGTATAAACTGATACATGCTATGTAACTCTGCAGACTTACTAAAAGAACTCTGCAGAGAGAGTTTCTAGACTGAGAAGATGCAGGACTTAGTTCAAGTTAGTTAGTTGAGAAGGATACAGCTGTCATAACTGCCTTGTGTAAACACTAGCTAAGTCACCTTGTATTGCTTATAAATAGTGAACAGTGTACTGTAATCAGATCAAGCAATGAATACAATTTTCTGAAATCTCTCCATTCTTTCGCTCTCTCTCTCTCTCTCTCTCTCTCTCTCTCTCTCTCTCTACCTTCTTCTTTAGCTAGCAGCAGGGTTTAGTTGAAGAAATTTAGAGAAGATGAAGAGGGAGAATGAGAGAGAAGAAAAAGATTGTCAAGAACACTAGCAAAGTTGCAAAGCATCACAAAGGTCCTGTTTGGTCTAGAGTTTGTGAAACTTGGTCCTTGCTGAGTGATTTTTGAGAAATAAATTTTAGGAAAGTGAATTTCTTGTAGGCTTATCATTGTAATTGCCAACCACAATGTAAAAGTGATTTTGAAGGTGTTGTGGCCAAATAAACAATTAGCATATTAAAATTTATTTTATTTTCTTTTTGTTGTTAAGAATTGTGGTGGGCCTATTTTGTGGAATAGAAATGCTCAGAATTTTGTTTGGGCAAAAGCTAGTGTATCACAGCTTTGGCAGCAGTCACAGCCACAATTTGTGTTGCAAAACACAATCTAAAACCACATCTAGCTCGCAAGTTTTTATGGAGATTCAAAATGCTAGGGCCAAACAGGACCCCAATCACTCACAAATGCTTGTAGAAAACAGCATTGTTGAAATAAAGTTGTTGCCTAAGCATCATGGTGTTACCAACCCTTGCAGGGCTTTGCTTCTATACTTCAGAAACCCATGCTGCTGCCTGTTTGCATATAGCAGCATCGGACCTTGTTTAAGAATCAGTTTTACAATACATGAAAGTGGAATGTAAGTGTATGACAAGATATACATTCTGAAATGGCAATAGAGTATATTGAATAATGTGTAGTTTGATGGAATAAGGGGCACAATTGTAATAGAAAATTCAAGACTTGCAGTGCTAGCTTTTAGTATATTGAATAATGTGTAGTTTGGTGTCTAGGCTTTCTTGAAGGTATAAGTGTGTGTATATTATTCTTTCTTCCAAGAGGGATTCCCTGGTCAACTTTGATGTTGAAATGAGTAGAATCATAGGGTACATAGTGATCTAAGCATGTCTATTGTTCCCTTGAAGCTGTTTCAGCATCTTTTTCTGGAATTGCTCTTCCTCATAACTAGCTTGGTGTTCGATATGTAGTGGACTTATGCATCAGCTAAAATGTACTGTGTGCGTGCTGAGACTTATGTTTGTAACTGAACTTTTAAGATCCAATTACTTCCATATGTTGATATAGAGAAGGCTCGAGTCAAAACAGACGGACACTCCTATTGTTTTCTCTGTCGTAGCAAAAATGTTGTCATTCTTTTTCAATAATCATTTGCACACCTCTTACCTTGTTGAAATAGGTTCTTATCAGATTGTTTCTCAACTTATTGCTTTGCTTTGTGACAGATTTGATAGCAAAAGGTTCTGTAGAGATTGCAGAAGAAATGTCATCCGTGAGTTCAAGGAGTTGAAGGAACTGAAGCGTTTGCGAAAAGAACCACGCTGCACTAATTGGTTTTGTGTAGCTGATACAGCCTTCCAATATGAGGTGTGGTTGGCCTCTTGGCTTGTCTTATTGTAATGGAACCTTCACTTTCCGTAATCTTTCAGGTGTAAATGGTTAGATTTGTAAGATTAGATTAAGATTAGTATTTTAATCACTATTTACTGAGCTCAAATTTAATTAATTGTTATAACTAGCTTGATGCCATTTCATTTTCTTCTTTCTCAGGTTTCTCATGACACAGTGCAAGCTGATTGGCATGATACATTTATAGATACTTTTGGATCATATCATCACTTTGAGTGGGCGATTGGTACTGGAGAAGGAAAATCTGATATTTTGGAATACGAAAATGTTGGCTTGAGTGGAAGGATCCAAGTGACTGGTCTTGATCTTAATGGCTTGAATGCATGTTATATCACCCTGAGGGCATGGAAAAAGGATGGCCATTGCACTGAACTTTCTGTAAAAGCTCATGCCCTGAAAGGGCAACAATGTGTGCATTGCAGGCTTGTTGTTGGTGATGGTTTTATTACAATTACAAGAGGTGAAAGCATCAGAAGGTTTTTCGAACATGCTGAGGAGGCCGAGGAAGAAGAGGTAGTTGAATTTGATGGCGTGACTTAAGTATTCTGGTTTCAATTCAGTGCCCCCAACCTTCTGTCAATATTGTTCTTCACATTCCATGTTCATTTTCAGGATGACGATTCTATGGACAAAGATGGAAATGAGCTGGATGGTGAATGCTCCCGTCCACAGAAACATGCAAAGAGTCCTGAACTTGCTCGAGAATTTCTTCTAGATGCTGCAACAGTAATTTTCAAGGAACAGGCATGTTTTACTAGTTCACGGGTTTCTCTTTTGTATAATTTCATCAGCATATCCATCCAGTGGCAATTACATTTTCTTCTGCTGGTTTTCAACTCGTGTCTGACCTTTCAGTTTTTTTGTTCGGTTGCTATTGTTGGCATCTTTTCTTTGCTTTGCTTTGAGTTGACATGGAACATTTGTATTTGTATTATTACCGTGCAAATGGAATTATGATGACTAAACTTAAGCGGGGACACATGAGTATCCTCTTTTTTTTATCCACTAATGCAACTTTCTGTTTATAAGCAGTTAACATGATTGCATGTTCTTCAGTAAAAAGAATTAACTGATTGAATTGCGTTGCCAACCTTGCTTTCTTTTTGGACTTCCAAAATGTTTATAGTTTGTCTACTTTGTAACTAATATTTGCTCTTGATATCCTTCTGAGAGTGTGAAGAGGGATATTTTTTGACATTTTCTGACACAAGTGGACATTCTCTTCAGGTTGAAAAAGCTTTTAGAGAAGGAACAGCTCGCCAGAATGCGCACAGCATTTTTGTGTGTCTTGCACTAAAATTGCTAGAAGAACGTGTGCATGTTGCTTGCAAAGAAATTATTACTTTAGAGAAGCAGGTATGTGCAATGTACAATTCTTGCAAAATCCTTGCCTTGGCTTTTGGATATTAGGATCTTAACTTCAGTTCCATGGGTAAGTTTTGACTCCCTTATTTCTCTGCAGATGAAACTTCTTGAAGAAGAAGAGAAGGAAAAGCGCGAAGAAGAAGAGCGCAAGGAGCGAAAAAGAAATAAAGAAAGAGAAAAGAAACTTCGAAGGAAGGAGAGATTAAAAGAAAAGGAAAAAGATAAGGACAAGAAAGGTTGTGAAGTAAATCAACGTTCCATGGTTTCTGATGTTTCAAAGGAAGACATAACACCTGGCATTGACGAGGATTCAAATGTTGTAAGTAGGGATTCAGTCAATGAATTAGGTGAAGCTATCCCATCCAGCCCAGATATTGAAGATGACCAGCTGTTGGACGTGTTTGTCGACTCAAATATGCAAGACCACTCTGATGACATTCCTGGTATGGATTTTTCTGATATGAAAGATGGGGATAATTTGGTCCCAATAAATAATCTAAAATTTTCTCATCAAAAGCTGAAGTTTCGAAAAGAATTCCATCAAGATCCAAACTTGAAATGGCCTGATAGGCGGAGATTTGCTTTTGTTTCCGAGAGTGGGAGTAAGATTAGCAAACATGAAACAAGACATCCTGCTGATAATTTTGAAACCTCTAGGAACATCAATGGCTTAAATAAGCAACTAAGAAGTAATGGTGCAAATTCCAACATGAGGAATGGTGGCCCTAAGTTTTGTGAAAAGTTCTATTGCTCCAACATTAGGACGAGTGACAGATTTTACTCCCATCCTTGCAGCTGCAACCAACAGAATGAGTACAGAGCTAAGCTAGTGCCTTATATGACGAAAGTTGTGCCGGAAAGAAAATCTGAGAGTACGGCAGAATCTAAAGCAGATATGTCTATACCATACTGTCGTCGGAACAATTGTAATCAGGTTGAATATATACGTGAGAATAGTGGAAGACCAAAAAGCAAAAATATTACTTCAAACAATTCTTTCAGCCGAGATACAACTAATGCTCGGAAAGTTTGGGAACCAATGGAATCACAGAAGAAGTATCCACGCAGCAACTCAGATTCTGATGTTACTTTGAGATCTTCTACTTTCAAGGTTGATGTTAATGAATTTGATCAGCATCGTCACTCATCTGATGTCAGTAGATCTGAGAAAGTCATTGGGAATGTGGAATTCAATCATGAAGCTAAGGAAACACAAGAGGTAAGAGTCTCTAGCCCCGGAACAGATGGAAACAGACAAAATGGATTCCATTTAAGTGCAAAAACCCACCAATGCACCAAAGAAGTGGCAGATGAGGAGAGTGAGTTATCATCTTCCACAACAAGATCTTTGCATGGGACTTCAGATTCATCATTTAGCAGTTCTTCCAACTTTGATAACTGCTCATCCTGCCTTAGTGAGGGAGACAGTAATGCTTCCTCGTCCAATCCCCAAAATACAGAATCATCATCCATATCAGATTCAGAAGATTCCAGTCAAAATTCAGAAGTAAGAGAAAACTCACCCCTCCTTCAAAATGGTTTCTCCTCCTGTCATGAAACTGTGGAGGAGAAGAGGCAAAGTGCTGACAAAGAGGAGCAATTTGGAGATCACCTACCAGACTCTTCCGGAAGTAACAATCTGGGTAACGTGCTTACAAAAACTGCACCAAATCTTGATAATGGAAGGGTAAATGTAGGTGGTACTCAACCTCAAATTGTACTTCCACCATTGCATAACCAGAATTTACACTTTCCAATGTTCCAAGCGCCTGCTGTTGGTTACTATCACCAGACTCCTGTCACTTGGCCTGCAGCTCCTGCAAATGGGTTGATGCCTTTTCCACATGCAAACCACTATGTACTTCCCAGCCCGTTAGGATATGATCTAAATGGGAATACACTTTTCATGCAGTATGGTGGTCTACAGCATCTGACCCCTCCACTGCTTAACAATGGTCATTTGCCTGTTTTCCAGCCAGTTCCTCAAACGAATGGAATTAATCTAAGGGAGCATGCCAAGATTCCTAATCAAGGTCTGTTGAAAGAACCCCATCATGAAGCTAACCTTCAGAAGGTCGTTCCAAGTGTAGAGCATCCGAGGGAAGCACCAAAGACCATGGAAACTAGCCCAAATGGGAAGTCTAACAACTCTGGTGTGGAAAACACAGGCTTCTCTCTCTTCCATTTTGGTGTTCCTGCAGCTCTTTCGACAGGGTTAATGTCTGATCCTGTTTCTTTGAAAGAAGGAATTGCTGATGAAATTTGTTCAAATTTGTCAGCCGATCTCACTGAGGTCGATCATGCATGCAATAAGAAAAATTGCATTGAAGAATACAACTTGTTTGCAGCTAGTAATGGGATAAAGTTCTCTTTTTTCTGATATTGCTAGAAAAAGTTGTGAGGCGACTGTTTGAGAGTTCAGTCCCTTGAGTCATGGAAGTTGAGTGCTCTTGTAATTTGGTAGACAATAATCCTCCTCCATAAAATTTTAGCATTTTTTTACTGGATAGTTGATTGGTTTGTTTACTTTGATTCACGATCGCTTTTCTTTATATACACAGAGAGGAAAAAGAGAGAAAAAAAAAAAAAGTGTTGAGGAAATTCCTGTGTGAAAGTCTTCTGTATGAGATGAGCTTTTAAAAATTAATGAAGCATTTGGAAGAATTACTTCTTATTAATGAAATTCTAGTTAGTTTCATTGCTTTGTTTCTAAGTGTAGAACAGGAATTGTAGGCATTAAGGTGTTCTGCATCATGTCAGCTTATCGTTGTGATCTACACAGCAGCAGAACAAATATTCAGCTGCTTCATACTGAGGTGTTGTAAACTATGTTTACTTGCATTTGGTGGGCTTGATCCATCTGCTCCCTATTTTAGGAACGCTATTGGTTTTACGCAAAAAAAATAATTGTCGAGCCGCTACAAGTAAATACAACACAAATAACAGTGTAGAAAAAGCTTAAATATGCTATCAGGGCACATGGAGTAAAAAGGTGTAGGGGGTGTAACATTTGTGAAAAATGACAAAGATGGAATTAGGGTCATGTGAGTGGTCCATAAATACAACACATGTGAAGGAGAATGATACCTTTCAAATAAGAAGCTTCAAGACTAATCACAACTGTTGTGTTTATTTCAATCACAAGCATTTAACTTATAAACCATTGTGTAGGCTATATGGATGACTTGATGATGAATATGTATTGGAAAGTTAGTGATTTTCGAGCTAAGATTCATAAGGATTACAAATTAATGTATCAAAGAGGATAGTGTATAGAGCATTTAAATTGGCTAGATCAATTATTGAGGGCCAGTATACAGATCAATGCGAGAAATTTTGAGAGTATTGTGATGAGATCAATGGCCAAGAAAACTATAGAGGATGAAGAGATCGGGGATGTCACACCTCGAAATCTCACCTAACTAAACAGGCATAAGACGTGACATGCCACATATCTTAGAGAACAAAAGTCTCCTTAACACACAAGGCATTTAGACTAGAATCATAATAACAATCAAAGCACTAAATCCTCAAATAAATTACGGGGTCTCCAAACTTAAAATCATACTAGATCAACAACATTGCAATTCGTACATATCTAAGTGTTATACTTAGCAATTATACCATCAGAATCTCTATTCAGTCATTACAAGGTCCAAGGAAAATGCTACGCATTGGTAACCCGAACACTTACTCGTTATCATCTAAAAAGAGAAATAAACAAACAGGCGAGAGAAATAAATGCTCATTAAGTAGAGGTTTTCCCCAAAGATGACACGAATGAATAATAAAAGCCTGGAGCAAGAATAAGAGACAAGAACAAGAGATCAAAGAAAAACTTGACATGGATATTTTATACGTATTTTAAATAGAATAAACATGAGTGAGGTGACGAGTGATAATAATAATAATAATAATAATAATAATAATAATAATAATAATAATAAATAAAATAAAATAAAATACCACGCACGATAAGCTGTGGCTAGATAGTAGCATTATAATCACAATCACGACATGTTATAGATATAAGGTCCCCATAGGCATGCACATTTAAGGGATCCCAACACAATAATGTTGAAAATTGTATGCCTTTATACATACATATATATATACATATATGTAGATATATATACATATATGTAGATATATATACATATATATGTATATATATATATATATATATATATATATATATATATATATGTATAGAAAGCAGAATAAACAAAGAAATAGACAAAGATAAACAAAGAAACACAAATATGATGAAGATAAAAGGAGACGAAAGTCTCTTACTTGTTATTAGATGGAAGAAGATAACTGTGGACAATAGGAGAGTTAAGCAATTGGAAACCTCCTAAGATGAACATAAATGAGATTTACCAGAAAGGTCTTATCGACCTAAAATCTCTACTTACTATTAGATGTAAGGAAGAAATAGTGCCATTAACCAGTGATCAACAGAGTATAAGACTCTTTTCTCAGAAATCACTAGACAGAGCCAAGAGAAACGGCTATAGGTTTCTTCATATTGGCCATGTGCAAGTCGCACTTAAGCCTCTTATCAGAGAAGGTCTAGATACCAGTGTATATCTAGATCTTAGAGATTGTAGATTACTCAGATATAATGTCTCATTACTAGGATTAGTTGAGACTAGTCTATGTAATGGTCCAGTTTTCTTTAATTGCTTTCCACATTATACCATCTCACTTACATGTCCTTATGTAATGAAAGCCCTTCAATTAGACATTAAGACTTATAATTATTATGTCGATTGTGGTACACATGCATATGAAGTTATTTATCGTCTTAATTATAAATTGATGACTACGGGATTAAATCCCAGATCTGTCACCAGAAAACGTCCAAAAGGATAAACCCTCCTATGGAACATGGACAGAAACAGATCAATAGTTAATATACCCAGAACCATAAAGTGGAACGAAGTTTCACTTCCAGAACGGTGGAACATTGAAAATGCCACCAAACCAGTTGTTCAGGACTAGAATGTCCAGAACTCCAGAATTGAACAGATCGTCCAATATGAGGATGGCACTGTTTCAATTAAAATAGATAGAGGAAATAGGGAATCAGTCTTATCCCGTTCAGTTTCCAGTATCTCTAGGATCAGTATTTCTGACCCTACTCCAGGCTTTGTTGATTTACCATCAACAAGCAGAACTCAGACCCAATCTGTTCCTATGGGAATTAGAATTGAAGAACAGACTGCTCGTCCAGTTTACCCAGAATTTGAATCAACAGATACATCATCTGTTGACTTCAACCCTTTAGCCTCTGACTTTGGCATCAATATGCTATCAGAAGTTTTTGAAAGGGATGTTCAACTTTTGAAAGAAGAATTTCTTTCAGAAGATAACCAGAAAATCAGAAATTGGTATATGACCTCACATACCAGTCAACAATTAGCAGATTTTAAGGACCAATGGCTTCAATATTTGCAAATTGTCAGAATTAATGTGCCATTTTTTCTTTGGTTTAAACACAAAAATAAACCAATGAACATCATTGTTTTTACCGCAAGAACAAGGAAATGGAATTTACCCAACTCCACAACTATCATTGATGCAGAGCATCCTCCATTTCAACATACACAGATCCCTACCAAAGAGGGAACCATAGATCTTAAACCAGTAATCCTCTCAGAGGAACCAAAACTAAAAGATTTAGCTCAACAAAATAATTGGACTAATCTTTCAGTTGTTACTTTACAGAAACAAGTTCAGAATATCGAAGATATTCTTGAAAAAAACACTTCAGGCTCCATAACTCCAGTTAAACCTTTTGAATCAATCCAAAAGTCAAAACAACAGACTCCTATCTCTTTGACAAAACCATTTGATTCTCTTAAGTTAACCAGTTCAAAGGTTAAACCAGAATCTCCGATCAAGGTTTTACCTTTTAAGATATCAAGTTTCATTCCAAAATTGGAATCCACAGAAGAGAAGAATACCAAACTTCTCCAAGAACTGATTTCCAGATCAAAGAAATCAGAACCTTCATCGAGCCAACCGGCCCTTCAGACGTTAAAACAGTCAGACAGTAATTCTGATTGTGAATCCTCATCTTCACAGAATTCCGAGAGGGATAATAATATCCACATTAATAGAATTTCTTTTCCAGATACAAAGAATTTCTATCCCAGACCTTCACCACCAGATCTTCAAATTGAAGAATCCCATTCCCAGAGAGCCTTTTCAGGCGCTCAAATCTATGAATGGAACATTGATGGAATGACAGAATACCAGATTCTCAATGTTACCAAACAGATGATCATCATCGGTAACATATATAAACAAGTTGTTTCGGAAAGAGCAGCAACCATAAATATCATACTTGGCTTCAATGGCCAACTCACAGGATGGTGGGATGGCCACCTCAATGAGGCCACCAAGGAAGGTATCCTTAACATGGTAAAAACCAATGAGAATGGTGAACCCATTCTTAATAATCAAGGTCAGACAAAGTCAAGTGCTCTATCAGCTTTTGTCTATGACATCACCTACCATTTCATAGGTGATCCCACAGTTTATCAGGAACGAACATCTAAAATCCTTCATAACCTTAGATGCCGTACACTCCAAGACTTCCGATGGTATAAGGATGTCTTTCTCAGTAAACTTTACCAAAGATCTGATAACAACGCCAGTTATTGGAAAGAAAGATTTTTATCTGGACTTCCAAAGTTGTTTGCTCAACAAGTGAAGGAAACCCTTTCACTTGAATTTCCATGATTAGATTACGATCTAATGACATATGGTGATATCATATCCCATATCAACAAGACTACTTTGAAGATTTACAATGATCTTCGTTTTAAAAGCACATTTAAAGAAACAGTCTAACAAAAAAGAATTAAGAAATTGGTGTGAACAGTATGGTATGGAAAGTATCCGACCACCTCATACTCAGAAGACACATAAATCCAAAATTTCCTCCAGAAAGTATAAGAATCACTTCAAGTCCATTGGACAGAAGTATAACCAGAAGTATGACAACAAACCATACGGTAAAAAGAAGTATTACCAGAAGTTTCCACAAAGGAATTGGAAACCCAGACATCATAAAAAAGAATAGAAAACCACAGGTTGTTTCAAATGTGGTAAACCAGGACACTTTGCAAAAGAATGCAGAGTCAAATCACTAATTCAATCATTAGAATTAGATGAAGCTACAAAGAGCAGAATACTGCTGTCCATTGATGATCTTGAATCATCATCCAATTATTCTTCAGAATATTCTGACGAAGATAACGTCAATCAGATTGGAATAGACTACTATTCCAGTAGTTCTTCCAACTCCATGCAAGAATGTGAATGTCCTTCACAAGGAGCATGTTTCTGCCAGAAATGACTTAATGTCCTTACAGATTCTCATGGTCTTATGATCGATATAATTTATAAGATTTATGACCCAGAAGAAAAGCAAGCTTATCTTCTCAGACTTAAAGAAATTATGGATCAGAAAGAGGAAAAGAAACCTCTATCTATAACACAGCATACTGATATCAAGAATACAAATTATTCTGATATTCTCAGTCATTTCCAAAAGAGGAAATCCCAGCCAGTCGGGATCTTTGATCTCCATAGGGAGATAAATCAGCTGAAAATTGAGATTCAGCAACTCAAAAGAGAACATGGTCAAGAGATTGATAATCTCATAATCAACCATGAACATCTCCAGCAAGATGTTCAGCTCTTACAAATCGAGAGTCTTGAACGACAAGAGCATCCTGTCCAGAATGATCAACTTAATGATCAGACTCAGATTGCCCTTAGCAAATCAACAGAAGGAGCTAGTACCTCCAAACCTACAGAAGATTATCTTAATCTTCTAAATCATATCACGTACCACAAATGGTATGTTCAATTGACCATCAAGGTTAATGATTTCAAATTCGAAACCATTGCTTTATTAGACTCAGGAGCAGACATGAACTGCATCCAAGAAGGATTAATTCCTTCCAGATATTTCGAGAAAACCAAAGAGAAGCTTTCTATAGCTGACTCTACCAGACTCCAGATTCGATATAAATTACCAAATGCACATGTGTGCAATCAAGGTGTTTGTTTTCCGACCAGCTTTGTGCTGATAAAACAGTTAAATTCCCAAGTTATTCTCGGGAATCCATTCTTTCAACAGTAATTTCCCATGGCTGTTATAGAACTTGGTATTTCCACTAATGTGTTAGGTAAATCAATCTTATTTGAGTTTTACTATCATTCACAACGAAGAGATATTAACTCAATCCAAAGAAAAGAAAACCAGATTAGTTTTCTTAAACAGGACATCCAGAGTCTCATAATTGATGAGCAGATTGCTAAGCAACAAAAGCCCATCAAAGAATTCCAGACCAAACTTGAAAAAGAAGTTTGTTCAGATCTTCCTATGGCCTTTTGGGTTCGTAAGAAACATTCTGTCTCTCTCCCATATGAGAAAGACTTTTTAGAAAAGAATATTCCTACTAGGGCTCGGCCCATCCAGATGAACCAGGAATATCTTACTCTTTGTAACAAAAAGATCCAGAGTTTATTAGACAAAAAGCTCATCCGACCCAGGAAAAGCCTATGGTCGTGTGCAGCCTTTTATGTTAATAAACATGCTGAACAGGAACGAGGAGTCCCTCGTTTAGTCATCAACTATAAGCCCTTAAATAAGGTCTTACAATGGATCAGATATCCAATACCTAACAAGAATGATCTCCTAAAGAGATTACACCAGGCCCATATCTTCAGTAAATTTGACATGAAATCGGGATTTTGGCAAATCCAAGATTTTCTAACCAGAGAATTTCTAACAGGCCATGTGCCTATCATATAGGATTCCTTCGGGAATACCTTTTCCATTTTGTCATGTTGCAGGTCATTAGATGCGGAACCCAAAGGTTTATTAAAAACCCAGTTGGATAGTTTCAAGTCCACCGTATCAAGTAGATTGAAAAAAGTTTTTAGATCCAGAAGCAGAATTGATAACATTTCAATTCCGTATTGCTTTATATATTGCTTCTAACCATTTGCAGGATCGATCATCTCTCTTTCCTGACTTAGCAAGCAATGGCACCAAAGAAAGATAAATGCAAGGTTAATGCATTCGATATCAGCTCATATGCCTAGAAAGCCATCACTCCAGCACAGTCATCAACCCCAGTTACGGTTGAAGATAAACAGATAACCCATACACATATATCTACCCAGTCACCCCTAGGTAGAAACCTAACAGTTTTAGGGTCTTTGACCCCATACCACAGAAGCAATTAACCATTGTTCATACAGGTTTTGCAAGTTCTTCGTCTTCCCAGACAACAATCAGTAACAAGTTTCAGCCCCTTGTTACCAAACCGAAAATAGTAACCCCAGAACCTACACAGTTATCTCTATACATCTATAATAACGTCTTTGACCAGATCCTTGTAACAAAACCAGAACATTTCAAACAAAATCCAAATATCACGACAGATGAGTTTGCTAGGGCATTTCTTTTTCCCCAGTCAAACTATATTCCAGACAACACATTCAAAACTCAAAATTACTATGAGGCCATCCTCGTAGCAACCAAATCCATTGAGTTTAGCCCAAACAGAAGTGACTTTGGACCAGGTGAATATAGCCATATTAAGGCTAAGCTAGAGAAAATTATCACCTTGGAACAATGGGGTCAACCCCCACACAGAACCAAACAGCTTTCAGTTGACAGACTATACAGAGACTATAACTATTATGATTACATTTTGGCATGGTTCAGATGTTTCTATCGCCAAAATGATAAACATGATATGTCATGGTTTTTCCTTTTCAAACGCAGTTTTCCAGTTGAGGTCCCAAATTGGTTTATCCAATGGTGGGCGTCCTATGGTCCTATCACAAACATACTCCCAGAACCAGTCCTCAAAGGATTCCAGTACTTCACATAAAATTGGCAGGCACCAGATCATTTAGCCTACCTCCCCCCATTTTTTGTGTTTTACAGAATTTTATTTGTAACATGGATTTTCAAATCAGAATTTGCTTTCAAGCATACTTCTTTCGGAAACCAACAGGTCATACCTGCTTTCAGAAGAACCCAAGAGTAAAGTGGTAGGATAAGATGGACAACAATTCTTGTTCAACTCCCAAAGTACAAGCTTGGCTTGAAACAAATAAGTCACAGAAGAAGGAGATTCAGACAGAACAGCAGGAGTTTCTCTCCTTCAAGAATCACCTTCATAC
Organism: Ehretia macrophylla; assembly: GCA_037974665.1. Classification (NCBI taxonomy): domain Eukaryota; kingdom Viridiplantae; phylum Streptophyta; class Magnoliopsida; order Boraginales; family Ehretiaceae; genus Ehretia; species Ehretia macrophylla. Next base: position 67,600,758 of record CM075771.1, on the reverse strand, counting down.
CCAGCTTGCAGCAGCAACCAGTTATGATGAGATAAAGGCCATTTTGCTTCAACTCAAAGAGCTTGGCTCTGACCAGGCATCCATTTCAACAGATTATGTTGATGACAACGAAGATGACTATCACGGCATATTTACCCTATTGTAATTCAGACAATGGAGTTTAATTGTGCTCTCCACCAAAAACACAATACAGAGGAGTTTTCCAATGTTCTCCCAACAAAATAGGACAAACAGGGTTTAGTTCTTCTAAGTTCCCTTCAAAAATTAAGATGCAACAGTTAGACTTCCCCCCTTTGAAGTCATATGGTTACTGAAGAATTCCATAAAACTTTAGCTAGTCCAGGTCAAACGGCAACTGGTAAAGACATCTCAAGTCCGTTGATGGGTGTGGCTTTCCCAAAAAGCCAAAGAAAGTTTTAAACTTGTTTATCCTCTAGCCTGTATTTTATTTGTATTTTGCTTAGTCAACTTACCTTTAGCCAACTTACCTTTAGTCAAACCTATCTTAACAATCTTGTAAGGTCACGGGATTGAGGAGCAGAAGGCGTAAGACTCCGTTGTTACCCATGTGGCAATTAGATGAGAGATGGTAAGACTCCGAAGATAGTAAGGCTTCGAAGATAGTAAGACTAAGTTAGGTACATAAAAGAGTATAGGGAAAATAGACTTGTTTTATTTTCTTTGTATTTGAGGGAAATATACACCACTCAATTTACTTGTATGTATTTAGTATTAGCCAACTGATCCAGACATGAAGAAGTTTTCATACGTCTTCGGTATAGAACCAGACTCAGACTCAGAGATGAAGCAAAGGTGAATCCAGTCAAGATTCAACCAGAGACATCATCATCATAAGACAATAAAATTACTTTCGGTCACAGTGAAAGTAATTCAGTCAGAAACATTATCATCATATCAAGACAAAAGATCTTTCGGCTACAGTAAAAGCCAGACAAGATCAACATGTCACGAAAAAACAAGATTCGGCCATAGTAAAAGTTGACACACTATTCATGAATAGTAAAAATCACTTTTTACTGTTCACTTTATGAAAAGTTACTTTTGACTTTTCTTTTTACTTTTCACTATTGTATTTACATTTTAGAATCCTATTTAAGGCAGAGTCTGCCTCAGACAAAGGGATTCGATCCGGATATTCTTTCCTTTTATATTTTCCTTTTATCCAGATCATCAATTTTTACATTGTACTCTTGTACAACCAATAGTGTAACACAATTTTCTTTTTCCATCTAATAACAAGTAAGAGACTTTCATCTCCTTTTATCTTCATCATATTTGTGTTTCTTTGATTATCATTGTCTATTTCTTTGTTTATTCCGCTTTCTGTTATGGCTTTTATTATCTTATCTTTTCTGGGTTGTTTCTGGTATAAGAGCCAGAGCAACTGTTAGGTCAGTCTTAAGCAACATACCTGTGTCTACAACTTACCTTTATCTACTTAGCTAGGGTTGGGAGTTAGTAAGACCCGTGGAAGGGCAATAGACTCCTGGCATCCCTTGGGCCGAGGTAGATTCGAAGATAGTAAGTAGGCTCGTAGATTGTAAGGTTAAGACTTATCTAGTAGTTGTCATGGCTTCTAGTAGCAGTAATGCTTCAGTTAATACAGATAATAATACTATAGCAAAAACAGAGCAAACAACTTTGGAAGTCCAGATAAAAATCTTTCTTTCCAATAACTGGCATTGTTATTAGATCTTTGGTAAAGTTTACTGAGAAAGACATCCTTATACCATCGGAAGTCTTGGAGTGTATGCCTGGAGTCTACTGCCCTTCCACCGGTCTTACTAACTCCCAACCCTAGCTAAGTAGATAAAGGTAAGTTGTAGACACAAGTATGTTGCTTAAGACTGACCTAACAATTGCTCTGGCTCTGATACCAGAAACAACCCAGAAAAGATAAGATAATAAAAGCCGAAATATAATCATAATAGTTATAGTCTCTATATGGTCTGTCAACTGAAAGCTGTTTGGTTCTAGTGGGGGTTGACCCCATTGTTCCAAGGTGATAATTTTCTCTAGCTTAACCTTAATATGGCTATATTCACCTGGTCCAATGTCACTTTTGTTTGGGCTAAACTCAATGGATTTGGTTGCTACGAGGGTGGCCTCATAGTAATTTTGAGTTTTGAATGTGTTGTCTGGAATATAGTTTGACTGGGGAAAAAGAAATGCCCTAGCAAACTCATCTGCCGTGATATTTGGATTCTGTTTGAAATGTTCTGGTTCTGTTACAAGGATCTGGTCAAAGACGTCCTTGTAGATATATGGAGATGTCTGTGTAGGTTCTGGGGTTACTGTTTTAGGTTTGGTAACAAGGGGCTAGAACTTGTTACTGATTGTTGTCTGGGAAGATGAAGAACCTGCAAAACCTGTATGAACACTAGTTAATTGCTTCTGTGGGGTCAAAGACCCTAAAACTGTTAGGTTTCTACCTAGGGGTGACTGGGTAGATATATATGTATGGATTATATGTTTATCTTCAACCGTAACTGGGGTTGATGACTGTACTGGAGTGATGGCTTTCTGGGCATATGAGCTGATGTTGAATGCCTTAGCCTTGCCTTTATCTTTCTTTGGTTCCATTGCTTGCTAAGTCAGGAAAGAGAGATGATCGATCCTGCAAATGGTTAGAAGCAATATATAAAGCAATACGGAATTGAAATGTTATCAATTCTGCTTCTGGATCTGAAAACTTGTTTCAATCTACTTGATACGGTGGACTTGAAACTGTCCAATTGGGTTTTTAAGAAACCTTTGGGTTCTGCATCTAGTTACCTGTAATATGACAAAATGGAAAAGGTATTCTCGAAGAAATCCTATATGATAGGCACATGGCCTGTTAGAAATTCTCTGGTTAGAAAATCAGGGATGAAATTATCCTCTCCCTTGATATATTCTATATCAAAATCAAAAATAGACAAAATGGATTGCCATATGGCAAAGATCTGTTTGGATGCAATGTTCTTAACATCCTTGGTCAGTACATCTTTGGCTGATTTGCAATCAACACGTACAATGAATTTCTGATTCAACAAATCCTCTTGAAATTTTGAAATACATTTAACAATAGACAAATTTTCTTTTTTAACTGTTGAATAGTTCTGTTGGGCTTTATCTCATGTTCCTGAATGGAAATGAACAATGTGTTCTTTTCCTTCGAGAATCTGTTTTAAAATACCACTAAATCCTAATTCAGAAGCATTTGTCTGAACTATCCTTGGAGTGCTAGTTGACATAAAGTCAAAACTGGTAAAACCTTAACTTGACGCTTAATTTCCTGAACCGATGTAGTATGAATGTCAGACCATGCTGGAGGGTTCTTTTTAAGACGTTCAAAAAGAGGTTTACAAAAATGGCGAATGCCAGGGTAAAAATCTGCAACATATTTTAAAGATCCTAAGAATCTTTGCAACTGTGTTTTCTCACGCAAAATATATGGGAATTTTTTTGCAAAATCAAGGTTCTTTGGATAGGAGTAATTTTTCCAAAGGAAATCATATTTCCAAGAAATCTGATTTTGGTATGAAAAAGTCTAATCTTGGGTGCAGAAACCACAAGACCGTTTTCTTTAATGACTTTAAAGAAAATATGTAAATGTTTCCAATGCTGATGAATGTCATAACTAAAGGCTAAAACATCATCAATGTAAACAATCGTGAAATCTGTGAACTGATTGAAAATCTGGTTCATAATATTTTAGAATTCTGAAGGTGCATTCTTGAGCCTAAAAAGCATAACATTCAACTCATATAGTCCAAATGGAACGGTGAATGTTGTTTTGTACTTTTCTGGTTCTAAAACTTGGATTTGCCAAAATCCCAATTTCATGTCAAATTTACTGAAGACATGGGCCTGGTGTAATCTCTTTAGGAGATCATTCTTGTTAGGTATTGGATATCCGATCCATTGTAAGACCTTATTCAAGGGCTTATAGTTGATGACTAAACGAGGGACTCCTCGTTCCTGTTCAACATGTTTATTAACATAAAAGGCTGCACATGACCATGGGTTTTTGCTGGGTCGGATGAGCTTTTTGTTTAATAAACTCTGGATCTCTTTTTTATAAAGAGTAAGATATTTCTGGTTCATTTGGATGGGTCGAGCCTTGGTAGGAATATTCTTTTCTGAAAAGTCTTTCTCATATGGGAGAGAGACAGAATGTTTCTTACGAACCCAAAAGGTCGTAGGAAGATCTGAACAAACTTCTTTTTCAAGTTTGGTCTAGAATTCTTTGATGGGCTTTTGCTGCTTAGCAATCTGCTCATCAATTCTGAGACTCTGGATGTCCTGTTTAAGAAAACTAATCTGGTTTTCTTTTCTTTGGATTGAGTTAATATCTCTTCGTTGTGAAGGATAGTAAAACTCAAATAAGATTGGTTTACCTAACAAATTGGTGGAAATAATAAGTTCTATAACAGTTATGGGAAATAACTGTTGAAGGAATGAATTCTTGAGAATAACTTGGGAATTTAACTATTTGATCAGCACAAAGCTGGTCGGAAAACAAACACCTTGATTGCACACATGTGCATTTGGAAATTTGTACCGTATCTGGAGTCTGGTAGAGTCAGCTGTAGAAAGCTTCTCTTTAGTTTTCTCAAAATATCTGGAAGGAATTAATCCTTCTTGGATACAGTTCATGTCTACTCCTGAGTCTAATAAGGCAATGGTTTCGAATTTGAAATCATTAACCTTGATGGTTAATTGAACATACCATTTCTGGTACGTGATATGATTTAGAAGATTTAGATAATCTTCTGTAGGTTTGGAGGTATTAGCTCCTTCTGTTGATTTGCCAAGGGCAATCTGAGTCTGATCATTAAGTTGATCATTCTGGAGAGGATGCTCTTGTCGTTCAAGACTCTCAATTTGTAAGAGCTGAACATTTTGCTGGAGATGTTCATGGTCGATTCTGAGATTATCAATCTCTTGACCATGTTCTCTTCTGAGTTGCTGAATCTCAATTTTCAGCTGATTTATCTCCCTCTGGAGATCAGAGATCCCGACTGGCTGAGATTTTCTCTTCTGGAAATGACTGAGAATATCAGAATAATTTGTATTCTTGATATCAGTATGATGTGTTATGGATAGAGGTTTCTTTTCCTCTTTTTGATCCACATGTATATATACATATATGTATATATATATGTATGCATGTAAAAGGTTTCATAATACAAGTGAATGGCATAGGTGCTTGGTGATAATGCACAGAAAGTCTATGCCATGAGGCTTACATCTAAACCTTAGGTTCATAACCAAATAGTGAACCTGGTGACTTCACTATGGTAAGGTTATAACGAGAAAGTCTTCTGATTGAAGCATGACATACCTTGGTCATTGGAGGGCTTTCCAGACTCTTCTTATTAGTGCATGAGAATGCATTGAACAAGACTACAGTAGATACAATCTCACTAAATAGTATTGTCACATTATGAGATCAAGTGCATCTTAAGCTATTAAATGGATAATGTTCTATATTTTGAGCATATGTGAATGAATAAATAAATTCAAGGATATATGTTTTGATCCACTATGGATGCAATTTATATAGATCAATAGCTTGGTGTTTTGGATACAAGGACTTAATTAATTGGGACATGAATATGCATCATAGATTCTATGCTATCACATTGATATGTCATTACCCCCTTGAGATTGTTTTATTGATCGTCTGAACCTAAACACTTAGTAATATGGCCAGTTAGGGCTATAATAGATATTAACCTTGTGAGTCGCTCCTTGGATCAAGAAAATAATATCCGGATGATAATTATATGTGGATTATAGGTCCAAGATATAGATGTAATCAAGAAAGGTTGATAGTACAAGTAAAAGTCCTATTATTGATTACAGGTATTACATAGAGGGACATCTCAGTCTTTTTGCTTAGTAGGTCAAAGATAAGGGTCAAACTATTGTTTGATGAACTTCTATTAGATGTAGTAATTGTCCTAGAGTGCAGCCCTAACTCTTTAGTGGACTATGTTAAGGTTAAAATGGTTAAAATGCAGCTAAAGACTAACAAGGGCATTTTGGTCATTTTGAGAGCTAGGGCAATGATGTCTTTCAATCCCTCTTCTAGTCACTTTTCTTATTTTGTGTACTTTTCATGCTTAGCCTTGATATTTTTGGAAGTATGATGTGCATAATGTATATGGCATTTTAGAAAGAGTCCTAATGAGACAATGACAATAACATTTGGATAAGAAACATTCATTGGACAAAAATGTTTATCCTAAATCGTGAGAAGTCTTCAGTATCTCAGGATAGTGGCTTTTGGCTAGCATCAGGTGTGTGAGACAGTTAGCCAAATAATAGGAGTTCGAAATTTGATATTAGAGTTTTTATCTGAAAGATAATTGTATACTCTAAAGACCATTAGCACTAAGATATCTTGGTGTATTAGATGTTATTCAGTTAATAATCAATGCATTAATTCATGAGCATCTTTATTCTCTCTTTATATTTAATATTATATATATATATATGTATACAAAAAGCTCCATGATACAAATGAATGACATAAGTGCGTGATGGTAACTCTCAGAAAGTATATGCCATAAGACTTGCATCTAAACCCTAGGTTCATAATTGAATAGTAAAGTTGGACACTTCACTTTGGTAATGTTATAATAAGAGAGTCTCTGATTGAAGGGTGACTTACCTTGATCATTGGATGACTTTCTAGACTCTTCTCATTAGAACATGAGAATACATTGAATTGAATCACAATAGATGCAGTCTCAGTAAATAGTACTATCACATTATGAGATCAAGTTCGTCTTTTTTTTTTTTTGCTGGGTCAGCAAGAATGGATTTTATAAAAGAAGAAAAGAGATTACAGGGAATATACAAGCCCGTAGGCAATCAAACATGCGTGAACAAAATCACCACATGAAAAGATACTAACAACAAATTGCACACATGCAATAATAAAATAAAAGAAACGAAAAGAAAAACTAAGTAAAAATAAATCAAAGTTGCACGCAGGCAACACTTTAGGTAAGTAGGATATCAATTGATGCACGCGCCACAAAGTGACGATTGAATGATGAGTCCTTGAAACCGCTTCCAACCTTAGTCTTAGTCAGCACTTCATCTTTGATATTGGAAATGATTTCTTCCTCTGTGGATGCAGCATTCTTGAACAACCTTTTGTTCCTTTCTGCCTAGATGTGGTAAATAGAAGCACAGAAGAGCAAGCGAAACATGTATTCCCGAATGTTTCCTTTACTTGCAAAAGATTGGTGAAATATAAGAATATCAGCAAAGGAAAACATATGTGCATCCATAAAAAGAAATTGCAAACTTCCCTTCCAAATTCTTTTAGTGAAGCAAGAGATCAAGTCCATCTTAAGCTACCAAGTGCCCAGTGCTCTATCTTCTGAGCATATGCGGATGAACCAATGAATTCAAATATATATATATTTTGATACACTATGGGTAAAATATTATATGGGTTAATAGCTCAGTGTTTTAGATATATGAACTTAATTAATTGGGACATGTATATGTGTCATAGATTCTATGTTATCACATTGATAGGTCATTACTCCCTTGAGATTGTCCTATTCATCATCTGAACCTAAGAGCTTAGTAATATGGCCAATTGGGGATATATTGGATATTGATCTTGTAGGTCACTCCCTTTAAGAGAATAATATCAGGATGATGATCATATGTGGATTAGAGGTTGAAGGTATAGATGTAATCAAAAAAAGTTCATAGTACAAGTAAAAGACCTATTATTGATTACGGGTATTACATAGAGGGGCATCTTGGTCGTTTTGCTTAGTAGATCAAGGACAAAGGTCAAACTATTGTTTGATGAACTTCTATAGGATGTAGTAATTGTCCTAGAGTACAGTCCTAATACTTTGGTAGAATGAGTTAAATACTAGTAAGGGCATTTTGGTTATTTTGCGAGCGGGAGTAATTATATCTATCGGTCCCTCTTCTCGCCACTTGCCTTATTTAGTGTACTTTCCATTCTTCGCCTTGATATTTGTGGAAGTGTTGTATGGATAATGTATATCATATTTTTGGAAAGAGTCCTAGTGAGTCAAGGACTAAGACATTTGGACATGAAACATTCTTTGTCCTAAATCGTGAGAAATCCTAAGCGTCTCAGGATAAAGGCTCTTGGCTTGCATCAGGCATGTGAAATAGTTAGCCAGATAATAAGAGTTTGAAATTTGACTTTAGAGTTTTTATCTGGAAGATAATTGTATGATTAGAAAAGAAACTCTACATAAATTTCTATCAAAAACTTCTATTGGCGTAAGGCTTCTTCCTCTCTCTTCTTTTCACACGTTAATAGCATCAGATAAAATACCAAGAGGAACAGAACGTCAAATACAGAGAAAACACACATATACCACACGGCTTAGGCTAAAAGAAAATAAAAGTATGATTTTTTCCACAAACAATCACTCACTAAAAGCGAGGAATGTAGAATAGAAGAGAAGGCTTTGGCCAATCCTTGGACGAGGTTCTTCAACATTTTTTGACAAATTCTAGTCGCCCGTATTTTTCAATTTTCATTGTGTACCAAGCCAATGAGTTAGGTTTAATTCATTCCAATGGTTTCTTCTTACAAAACCATGAGATATATGCTTTATGTATTTGCTGAATTTCATTTTTATGCCATGTTCTATGTATGAGGATGATTCTAAATTGCATGCTAGTTATATTTCTGCTACCATAACTTAATTTTAATCACATATTAAGTGTTATAGCATGTTATTTTAGGCAGGCGAGTATTCCCCAAACACGTCATGTAAAATTCATGAATTGAGAAAAATAATATATCACACTTCATGATAAATATATAGTAATAGTTCAGGACCAAGTATGAGGATCACCACACGAAACAAGAATAGGAGCATCTAAAATCAAGTCAAGGTTGAGCAATAAACACGAGATAAGATGTTAACAAGGAAGAAGATTATTGTTTCTTTAGAGAAGTAATAGGGTGACAGAAATTAAGGACATCGCTCACAAGTAATATAGGTAAAGAAAGTTCCATCTATACAAAGAATATACTTGAATATAGAGTTAAATAAATTAATCATCTTGATTTAGTGATAATACAAGAAGATGAAGAATATTATATTATTATGGGCATGGTAAGATGGAACCTAGAATTAAAGATCTAATAGGAACTTAAGAAAAATGAGATATAGTAACAGAATTAGTCTAACGAAGAAATTGGTAGAATTAAATAATAAAAGAATGACCAACTCGTAAACGATTTCAAAATATAACAATAGGGTATGACAAATAGGAAGTTTCTATTAAGGAAGCCATGCTTAATAATTTTAGAAATAATTATGCACAGTATGAAAGGTACAAAAACTGATAGGGTTAATGTAACAAATTGTTTAGAATAAATGAATTCCATAAAATTTTGTGGTTTTCATTTGTAAATTCATTTTTTTGTGTGTTTGGAATCACCTTTTTAAAAAATTAAAAATATTGGATTTCCACAAGCCTTACCCAAATCCTTTCCCAAGATGTGAAATTATAAATTCACATTTTTTCAAATCTATTGCAAATCTTTTGAGGACGAAACTGCCCTCAAGTTTAAGTGATTGATTTTGCAAGGATACATAGATAAAAAAAAAAAAATCAATGTCTTCCTCTCACTTCTCTTTCGATGGCACAAAAAAAATCAAATTCTTCCACTCGCTTCTCTTTCAACGGCACAAAGATAGTATACCTTTTAGCAAAACACGAAGTATACGCTTCACTCTTCCTCTTTCAAGTATTCGTTTGATTTTCCTTGCAAATTTGTTTACAATTTCTCTTTTATTGTCAAATATGGATAACTTTATTGGGCAATATGTTTTTCTTCTTGGATAATTTACTGGGAATGTGACAAATCTGAGCCACTATGTGGAGAATTAAAAAGATATATCGATACTTTGTTAGAAAATTATGTAGGAAAAGAGCTGAATCATTTACATTTACTGCATGGATCTCCTCTACAAGATTTTCAAAATGGTCATCCTTCAAGAAGCGTGATTCTGAAAAGGCAATATTAGTCCTTTCTAAATCATGCCCGCAAATGTCTGATAATTCTGAGATCAACGAATTTTCAATTGGCTCCTCATCTGATGTAGATACGTAGGGGAAGGCTAATGAGAAGTTGGACTTCTCAAAAGATGCTTGAACCAAAAGAAGAAAAAAAGGAATCACCAAATGACCATGCTCAGAGTTCATCTTCGTAGTAAAGAAGGGTGAATAGTTTTAGACCCTCTTGTGGTCAAGCGAAACTGATTATAACCTTCATGTGATCTAACAAATATAGCCGGACCCCCCTATGGTCCACCCGTTGATGCACACCGCCCCCCTTCGTCAAATTTTTCGTCAAAACTGACGGAATATGTACCATATGCGAATAAAATACGATTTTTATTGATTTTTAACGTATTCAGCTAGATGATTTTTTTAATTTTTTTTAATTTAGTGATAAATAAAAAAATAGGTGAAAATGAAAAGAAAAAAATAATTTTTTTTAATTACTAATATTATTTTATTATTAAATATATTAAAAATCAATAAAAATTGCATTTTAAGCGCATTTGTCACACTTTTCGTAAAAAATGACAGAAAATTTGACGGAGGGGGGTGGTGTGCATCAACAGGTAGACCACAGGAGGGTCCGGTTATATTTTTTAAATCACAGGGGGTTATAACTAGTTTTGCTTGACCACAGAGAGATCCAGGGCTATTCACCCAGTAAAGAATGATTACCTTAAGCAAGTCGAGAAGCGCACGCTCTGCCTTTTTGGAGTCTAGAAATTTTTGAAGATTTTAACTACATACACAAATTTTACACCATCAGTAAGGAAAAGGAACATCAAGTACCTTTTCAATGTGGTAACTTATAAAAAAAAAAACACATAACACCTCACCAATTAAATAAGGTATTCATGGATTTCTTGTAGTAGTACTTGTGTTCTAATCAAGAAATATAAGTTTGTATTTTCAAGTCCAGTAAACTACATACTAAGGCATATCAACGTTCAATGATTTTTTTTTAATGGATCTGATTGATTTAATTTTAATTTATTTCTATTTTTCTTGTATTGAAATTTAAGAAGTATGAGGGACTTTGAAAAAAATACACTAACAACTTTAGTTGCATATCTAGGGTACATAGTACTCCTACTTCGTCTATACAAACATATTGAGTGGCCGTTAGGAGAGACTAATCATGATGATATCATATTAGACAACAATTAATGAGGCAAATAGAAATAAATAGAAATTCTCATCATGTATTAAGCATGAGAACTAATGCATTTAGAACCTTAGTGGATATTTTTAGACAAAGAAAGTTGTTATATGATACACAATATATGTTGAGGAACAAGTTGCTATATTTTTACACATTTTGTCTGGGAACGTATGAACTCGCCATGCATACTTTTTTTGGTGAAAAAGTAGTAAGATAATAAGTCTATCATTTTCATTAAGTGCTTAGGGCCATCATTTCACTTGAAGATATATTTTAAGTACAACCTGATGGATCCATAATACCTCTAAAAATAATGAATAGTGAAGGAAGATTTCATCCTTTTTTTTTTTTTGCTAAATAAGCAAAGAGATTCATTAAAGCCAAACTCATCATCAATACAAAAGTCCTAACCAAAAAGAACCAAAGTGAAGTAATTACAATTCAATACACCAGTGAGAGCTAATGACATTGTTAATAAAGGTTCTTCTAAACTTTTTACATCCACCGATTTTTATTCTAACCATATTCTCAATCTACTTCTTAATCTGCTCTTCCGAATTAAAAACATGCATGTGAATCCTCTAATTATGTTCCCTCCAAATGGCATAGATGAAAACACATAAGAAAAGTCAAGTGATCACATGTTGAAGATCATCCCCTTTGCAATATTGTTTGTACCAGCCACCAATGTCATCCCACGAAGGGATAATGCAAGGATGAAGGCATAAACCTAGCCCAAACTCCCAAATTCTCTTACTCATTCCACATTGAAAAAACAAATGGTGCCGATCCTTAATTGCAAGATTTCATCCTTATTTTCAGGTAGTGTTAGCATACTTAGCCACCTAAAATCGCAAATTATATATTTTTGTTGTCTATTTATTGATGCTAATCAATTAAGTTTAATTTTAAAATTGTGTTGGTACTATTGATAGAACACACATTCATGTCAAAGTCTCAAAAGCTGAAGTTTATAAAAGGGCAAGAAAGGAATACCTACAATAAATATATTAGCTGCATGTACTTTTGGCCTCAAATTTACTTATGTGTTGCTTGGTTGGGAAGGATCGACAACAAACTCCAGAATATTAGAAAATACTTTGGATAGGGAAAATAAATTGAGAGTTCCTTGAGGTAATTACATCAATACTCCTAAATGATTTGAATAATATAAAGTGAAAACTTTTAAAAAAATATGAATTATGTTTTTTTTTTGTAGGTAAATTTTACCTAGTTGATGTGGGGTATACATTGAGATCTAGATTCATCACTCCATATTGAAGTACTAAATACCATAGAGCACTCTCATTTTCCTCCTTAGAACCCAAAAGAGTTTTTCAATCTTAGACATGTATTACTACGTAATGCAGTTGAGAGAGCATTTGAAGTGTTAAAAAAAGAGATTTTCAACTACAGCTAGTGGAACAAAGGCAAATTATGATGTTGATACCTTTCAGAAATTGTGCTTGCTTGTTGTATTTTACATAATTTTCTCATTATATATGATCCAGATGAAGAGATTTTGTAAGAGATAGATAATAAGTTATCTCAAAATTTGGTTGAATTAGAAGATAATGAGTGCATTTCTAGAGTTGCCGATGCTAGAAAATGAGAGCACATTAGAGATGGCATTGTTGCCCATATGTGGAACTATTAAATTTCTCATTCATAGTTGTTATATTTATCATTTTGTATTCTTTTATATTTGCGACAATGTATTCTCGTATTTATTATTTTATGGACAAAGTTGTGAGATACCGTATTGTATTGTTGGTATTTATTTATAAAATAAGTTTTTATGTTAATATTCATTTTGTTATGTTTATATTACTGTATTAGAATGAAACCATAAAGGCAGACAGAGACACCAAATGAAAATGAAGTTGAAGTTGTTGGTGAAAGGATGGATAAGTATCTTAGGTGGCCAAGAGAAATAGATAAATTTCTTCTTGACAGTTTGAAAGAAGAAAAAGTTAAAGTAACAAGGGTGAAAAATAATTTACCAAGGAAGCTTAGAAGACTGTTGTTGGTATCATTAACTTGGAGTTTTAGAAAATTGAGAAAAGAATTAACAAAAATAAGGCAGTTAACCGATTGAATATTATCCAAAAAATAATAGGTCTAGCAGTCAAGCTCTTCGATAACAAAAGTGATTTTAGATGGAATGACACCTCAAAAAAGATCGAAGCTACTCCAAGTGTCTGGAAAAATGTGATTAAGGTAAATGTGATAGTGTATGTATTATTTTTATTGTTGGTAGAATATATACAAAATTGAACTCAAAATTCTTGTTTTTTCTTTCATAGGCAAAACCAGATTATAAGTTAGTGCGTGTTAGGGAGCTCTATATTTTAGAGGATGGTCATGACTAATTTGAAAAAGACCAAGCAAATGGAGTTGGGGCAGAAAGTCCAAAGGAAAACATTCGAAGGTGGCAAAAAGAGCGACAATATTCTACACAAAAGCAAGATATAGGGATTGAAGACATTGATAATTTCCAAACAACTAATGGGGTATTTCTTGAATAACTTAATCATTTTGCTAGCATTTAAAATTACACACCAATGGAGCATTCATCAATGACTCAAGACTTGCCAATTGGTCAAGATAATGATTCATCAGCTCCAAGCATATTAAGGGCAAATTCCAAAGGGAGAAAAAAAGGTCCATGAGTGCCACCATTACTGAAGAGATTATGGATATTACTTTTTCAATGAAAGAAATTTACAATGCTATTAAGACTACAAGTCAAGGCATTTAGTCGGCTAATGAAATAAAAACTCGCAAAAAAAGAATTGGGATTAGTATATAGAGGTCCTTGATCCAAGTAAGTGACTTAGGTGCATAGTGGCCGAGCACAAAAGGTCTAAGTCATTGTCACTTGTTTAGATTCTATTCATAACCGAATGATGGAGTTGGGCACTTCATCAGGTTTAGGTTATAAGGAGATAGTCTTCTATGAAAAGTGACTTGCCCTTGGTCATTGGTAGGTTTCTAGACTAGTCTTACTAGTGTGTGTGTTACGCCCTGATCCCGACCCATCGCTAGGTTAAGGCCGAAACATGATGTGTCAATACTTAACCCCTACAAGATTTGAAAGTAGAAACATGAACAAATATAATTTCCACAAGAAGTTCCAAAAGACTTTCAAAATTCTCCCAAAAACATCGGCCTTAAAGGTTTACAACACCCTATTATATGTTACAATACCCGAGTCCACCTGACAACATTCCAACCTAGGTTTGCAAAGTAGAGTAATCAACTTAGTTAGGTATCTAGTTGACCAAAGAAAATTACAATAGATTAAATAGTTCAATTATACAAAGATTTACTCTTCCTCTTTTAGGTAGTTCAAGTCATTAGATCAACTTAGTTCAAAAGAAATCTCCTTACATGGTTTACTCAATGTCCAAGCATTAAGTTTACACTCAACATCCATGAAAAACTTAGTCCTTCATAAGACTAAGCATTCATCTTAAGCACCCCATCCACCTAGTCCCATTGATCATTAAGCCTATTGTTCTAGTCGTTTATGACCTTAGAGGGTTATCTACGGGTCAAATAACACATGTGAATCATATCACGTAGAACGAAGCACATAACGCTATTGTACATTGGTTACACAGAGTTCACATATAGCACACAAGACACATTGAGTAAGTTTACACATAGCATGTAAACACATTGAACAAGCATAGTCATTCAAAAATCATATAACTTAGGCTCATGGTTGTATGTTATACATGTATTATAGGAGACATAAGTAGGTATACCATTAATATTCCTAACACCTTGATTTCACATAATCAAGTAACAAGTATAACATGTTAAGCACATATGGTTCACACATAAGCATGTAAGTTTCCTAGTTATTCACAACCAACTAAAGTATCTACCCAGGGACCTATATTCAAAACCCAGACTATGCTAATTAAGGCTAGCTCTAGGCTAACTAAAGCTAGCTCTGATACCATTCTAATAGGTGTCACGCCCCGACCTTGACCCATCGCTAGGTTAAGGCCGAAACATGACGTGTTAATACTTAACCCCTGCAAGATTTGAAAGTAGAAACCTGAACAGATATAATTTCCACAAGAAGTTCCAAAAGACTTCCAAATTTCTCCCAAAAAATCGGCCTTAAAGGTTTACAACACCGTGTTATATGTTACAAAACCCGAGTCCACCTGACAATATTCTAATCTAGGTCTGCTAAGTAGAGTAATCAACTTAGTTAGGTATCTAGTTGACCAAAGAATATTACAATAGATTAAATAGTTCAATTATACAAAATCTTGCTTATTATAACCAGGAGTATTTCTTCACAAGCAAACATGTAAATCACATAAGCAGGAATCCAACTCATCACATCAATGAATCTTGCAACTACATGGGAGCTTGCTCGGGCTAATCTTCACCTGAAATTGTTAAAATAGGGTGAGCTAATCCTGCATATAGCTCAATGAGGATGGAATAGGAAATGTTTTCACAAAGGTTTTATCATTTCGCAAACTTCTTTATAAAATCGTTCTATGCATATACATCACTTAATCAAGTATAACGAGAATATCAAGATTAACTTCATGCTAGAAGTATAAAACAATTAACAAGAACAGAAACAACTTAATTCAAAGGATATGGGCAACTTTTCTCTCCAAGGACCTCAATGGACCAAGCGAGAGTAGTGCAATGAAAGTGTATAACTTCTCGAACTTGATGGAGATGGCCAGTCTCGGGACTTCATATCAAATCTTTCTCAATACATATATAAACAAGAGGGCACACCATGAAGACAACCCGTTACAATGTTTAAGAGGGTACTCCAGAGGCAACCCATGAAGAGGGTACTCAAGAGGCAACCCATAAGTATGCCAACCAGAAAGGCACTTCGGAGGCAACCCATGAGGAGGGTACTCTGGAGGCAACCCATAACACATCAATCAAGAGGGTACTACAGAGGCAATCCATGAAGAAGGTACTCCGGAGGCAACCCATAAACATGCTAATCAAGAGGGTAGTACGGAGGCTACCCATGAAGAGGGTACTCCGGAGGTAACCCATAAACACGCTAATCAAGAAAGGTTATGACACCATCATACCTCATTTACATGTAGAATACATAGGCACCATAGGGCGAACAACAAGGAGGTTGTCTCCGTCAAGCATATTCAAACATATACCTAACCCAAACTTAATCAAGTATACTTAGCAATCACATTATTCAAACATATTCGAGCGTCTTCATGATTCGAGCATGCTCTAAGCATATTCAAGCTTAATCTTGGTTCGTACCATGTAATCATGTCAAGCATACTTATCATATAGTCAAGCAAGTAAACATGTGAACACCTTGCATTTAGACTTCCCAAGACACAAAGTGGAGGACAACAAGGAAAGTTGCTTTAGCATGCAAGTGTTTAACCACGTAGCGACCTCATACAAATATGTAGTGATATGTGTATTGTTTAGATAATCATGAAACGAATACTCATCATGCTTGAATGTATTAATAACATTTGGAAGGACACAACATATCCATGTACCAAAGGAGGGTGTAAGAATATCTTAAAACAACTCAAAATGACAATAAAATGCAAACACGAATGAAACTATGAAGCATCCTCAACCCCTCTGCATTAGCCTGATTTAAACAGTTAATTTTCCTACTTTCCCAAACTCCAATTACTCTGATTTTGATCTGGAATCAAAGCTTATTGAATGTAGATAGTTCTAGAATTAAACAGAATACAATTTGGAGTTGAATCGAGTGAGATATGGCACTTAGAAAAACGTTGCGTAAATCTGCCAAACATCCGGGCGACTATCCGGTCGACCGGATCTGACCTGAGTCGCCTGGCAGTAGCTAAAATTGACTGATCAGGTCGACCGGATCCGACTCCAGTCGACTGGATTCGATAGCAAATGCACGAAATTGCATTTTCTTGCTTCTTTTGGTAAGCCTCTTAACTCTAAACCTTAGCCATCTCCCCAAACACAATTTCCACCACCACCACAACTCTAAAACCATAACTTAGCATGCTCTAACATCATACAAATCAAATACAATTCTAACTTTTCTCAACATTTAACTTAGCACCAAAGTTCAAAACTCCATATTTTACTTTCTTCTATTTGCAACCAAATTAAACACACTTAACACATGTAATACATCACCCAACATATATAATACTCTCAAAGATCATCAAAAGCTACAAAGATCAAGGTCAAGCTACAAATAATTCCATCACAACATTTTAAACCCTAGTTTACTCATACCAAGCTCAAATTCATAACTCAAGCTTATAAACATCTTCATTGTACTCAATATACATACTTAGTTCATCAAGCATGCTATATATGTTATTTATAAAGCTTTTCAAAACATCCCTCACCTTAGGTCTTGAAATGGAAGACAAGAAAAACAAGAGAAATGATGAAGCTAGCTAGAAAATGCAAGAGAATGGTCGAAAATGGCTTTATCTTCATTCTTCTTCCTTTCTTCTTTCTTCTTCTCTTCCTCTCTCTCTTTTCTCTCAGCCGTGTGTTTTGTGTGTGTTGTGTGTATGTGCAGCATTTTGGTGTATGTGTGGGGTGTGTTGTGTGTGTTTTGTTATATTTATTAGGTAAGATATTTTAATTTTAGGCCTAAGGACCAAAATGCCCGTTTAACTAAAAACTATTAACTAGTTTGCCCTTTGGTTGCTTCTTAAGGCTATCCTCAGTAGGGGGCTCTAAAATGTAAAACTTTCTATTTTTGGGCATTTTTGTGCATTTTTAGAGCCCCATACCCTAAAAAGTAGCACTATTCATGAAAAAAGTACGTGGGGTCCACTACTTTTGGGTTAAAAGATGCCAAAATAGAGCCCTAGGCTCCAAAATGTTCAACAAAAGTGCTACTTTTTAACCCAAAAGTGATAGACCCCACGTACTTTTTCCATGAATAGTGCTACTTTTTAGGGTATGGGGCTCTAAAAATGCACAAAAATGCCCAAAAATATAAAGTTTTACATTTTAGAGCCCCCCATTGAGCTTCCCCTAACTAATTTAGTTGCTAGCCTTCAATTAGTAAAACTTAATTATTATCTGCGATACTTAAAATACCTAAATGCACGTTAGTGAACATAAATACACGTAAAATGAGATGAATGCACGTTAAACGATATAAATGCACATAAAACCATTCAGATGCACGTAAACCTTTATAAACACATATTAAATTATGTGATATACATATGGGCTTCGTGTGGGGTCTCACATCCTCCCCTCCTTAACAGAATTGCGCCCTCGCAATTCCTCCATTCAAAATCAAGCATCTAAACATCTTCACTTCAAGAGGAAGTCTCTTTACCTCAACTTCTATAAAGTCTCTTCTTATTATTTACCGTATCAAGCTAAAACCCAAATGTAGGTAGGAATATCACAACCACTACAGCTAATTGAGCCACTATACCTACTATTACCTTTAGACATCAATCAAGTGTAGTTTAGCAATTTCTAGCATCATCGTATACCTAGTTTGATCAATCACTTAAGCCAAGAATCCATTCACCATCTCCTTAGTTAATTACCACCTAGTTATCATCTTACTAAGTTTCCTTCCCTAAACATGTTCCCTTACTTCTATTCTTATAAAGTCAAGCCACCAATTATAACACTGACACCAAGCAGAGAGTTTCTTGAACCATCAATTAACACACAGAGTTCATCAAGATATTCTTTAACACTAAATGGCTTTGAACCTTTATCTTTATCTTATTACGCGCCCCAATTTACATATAAAGTCAGGAAGAGACCTAATCTAAATAGAATTCTCAACTTTTCAGCATAACACAACACTGCATTTCAACAAGTAACATCTAGATGTCAAACCCTTTACTCAACTTCAAGATAACTTTTTTTTATCATGAATCATCCTCGATTAATAGTAATAGTTGTATGGTGAGGAAGCAGTTTAAATTCTTAAATTACCATAATCCTCCTAGCGAGTAATCTAGTTGTCACTAAATACCCCAAGTTCGAATTCGCCAAATTGTAATTAGTAGCTATAATTCAAGTTTAGAGATGGTTTGATTAAAGTCTCATTTATAAGTAATATCATTTAAAAAATCCCATAACTTATTACACCACAAAATCTTGAAATTCATAATCGGTGAACTCAACAACCCCATTCAAAGCTTCAAAATTCTCCAAAATATAACTATTGTAGTCAATTGCCTATATAACATTGTCTCACTTCACAATCCATCCATCAATAGGAGGATCAATTTTCCCCTACCAATATTATTTCCCAAGCATGAATAGATTAGTCTAAGATTTGTGGCATTAATCCATCAATAATATAGGTACTCAAACTTTTACAGTTAACATCTACATACCTCAATAGGGTAATAACAATCAAGATAGATTAACTCAATCTTCGAGATTTATAACCTACCCTCAAACATGATCATCATTAGGATTGTACAAGTATGCTAAGCACATAATAATAACTAAACACTCATATATTGGTTAACATCAGCTTATCCTCCCAATTTTAATACTTAAATGTAAGATATAAATCTTAGCACTAATTTAACAAAGTTATACCCTTATTTCAGGCATCGCATTAGTGTAGTCAAAACCTAGCTTTGACCATTAGGTGACGAGTCATACTATTTAGAAATTAACCTCATGACTATAGTGGCATGTCAAAGAAACAATTAACACAACAAAGGGAATAAGAAACAAGAATTACATAAGAAATATATAGCAAGAGGGGAATTCATCATTTACCTCATCAAAGCTTTGACTCTTCATAAGCTTAATTTCATCCGAGCCCTAGCTTACTTTCACAATCCTTAACTCACAATTAGGGTTAATACCACTTTTGGTCCCTTATCTTTAACCTCGTTAACACTTTGCTCCCTTATCTTCAAAATGGGACATTTCAGACCCTTATATTTTAAAGTTGGGATACCGTTAGTCCTTGTCGCTGATTCCGTTAAAAAAGACGGAAAAACACGTAATTGACCAAAATACCCCTACCACCACCACCATTACCACCACCAAATTATAGGGGTATTTTGGTCAACCACAAGCATTTTTTTTAATGAAATCAGCGACAAGGATTAACGGTGTCCCAACTTTAAAAGATAAGGGACTGAAATGTCTCATTTTGAAGATAAGGGACCAAAGTGTCAATGAGGTCAAAGATAAGGGACTAAAAGTAGTATTAACCCCTCACAATTATTATGATATCAAGCCTTTAATCATATTTCTATATAACTATAGAATCACCATTAATGTCAACTCTAAGGGTCAAGGTTATCCTACAATTATTTTACAAATTTCTCTAGGATCCACAATGTTGAAAAATAACTTAGTATAATCATTATGGGTGCCACATGAACATCCTAAGCATAACACTTGCCTAATATCATCATCTACTTCTAAGTTGAACCACTTAAACGCACTTGTGTGTAGCTCATTCTCAATATTGTTCAAGTCATTAGATCAACTTAGTTCGAAAGAAATCTCCTTACATGGTTTACTCAACGTCAAAGCATTAAGTTTACACTCAACATCCATGAAAAACTTAGTCCTTCATAAGACTAAGCATTTATCTTAAGCACCCCATCCACCAAGTCCCATTGATCATTAAGCCTATTGTTCTAGTCGTTTATGACCTTAGAGGGTTATCTACGGGTCAAATAACATATGTGAATCATATCACGTAGAACGAAGCACATAACGCTATTGCACATTGGTTACACATAGTTCACATATAGCACACAAGGCACATTGAGTAAGTTTACACATAACACGTAAACACATTGAACAAGCATAGTCATTCAAAACTCATATAACTTAGGCTCATGGTTGTATGTTATACATGTATTCAGTGGCGGACCCAAGCTACGGGGGTCAGTGCATGCACTATAGTGAAACTATCAAAGTTCACAGTTCGATATAAAAGAGTATTATAATTAATTGGGAACTACTAACTCTCAAAATACAAGTTATTCTCGTTGTTCAAGCATTTGAATATTGAAATGAACCATGCGGGTTCGATTCTCTATAGGTGCACTCATTTCCTTTTTCCTTTATCAAATTGGCAAAAAAATACTCCAGTGTATGCACTTTGCAACAAATTGGCAAAAAAAATACTCTAGTGTATGCACTTTGCAAGAATCGAACCTGAGACATGAAGCCTCAATTAATTTTAAAAGTGCTTTCTTAACCACTAAACTACATCAGTTTTTGTTGAGGTGAAGCCTTTGCATACACTGTTGTCTATGTAGGTCCGTTACTGCATGTATTATAGGAGACATAAGTAGGTATACCATTAATATTCCTAACACCTTGATTTCACGTAATCAAGTAACAAGTATAACATGTTAAGCACATATGGTTCACACATAAGCATGTAAGTTTTCTAGTTATTCACAACCAACTAAAGCATCTACCTAGGGACCTATATTCAAAACCCAGACTACGCTAACTAAGGCTAGCTCTGATACCATTCTAATAGGTGTCACGCCCCGATCTCGACCCATCGCTAGGTTAAGGCCGAAACATGACGTGTCAATACTTAACCCTTGCAAGATTTGACAGTAGAAACCTGAACAGATATAATTTCCACAAGAAGTTCCAAAAGACTTCCAATTTTTTTCCAAAAACATCGGCCTTAAAGGTTTACAACATCCTGTTATATGTTACAATACTCGAGTCCACCTGGCAACATTCTAACCTAGGTGTGCTAAGTAGAGTAATCAACTTAGTTAGGTATCTAGTTGACCAAAAAATATTACAATAGATTAAATAGTTCAATTATACAAAATCTTGCTTATTACAACTTGGAGTATTTCTTTACAAGCAAAATGTAAATCACATAAGCAGGAATCCAACTCATCACATCAATGAAGCTTACAACCACATGGGAGCTTGCTCGGGCTAATCTTCACTTGAAATTATTAAAAGAGGGTGAACTAATCCTACATATAGCTCAGTGAGGATGGAATAGGAAATGTTTTCACAAAGGTTTTATCATTTCGCAAACTTCTTTATAAAACCGTGCTATGCATATACATCACTTAATCAAGTATAACGAGAATATCAAGATTAACTTCATGCTAGAAGTATAAAGCAATTAACAAGAACAGAAACAACTTAATTCAAATGATATGGGCAACTTTTCTCTCCAAGGACCTCAAGGGACCAAGCGAGAGTGGTGCAATGAAAGAGTATAACTTCTCGAACTTGATGGAGATGGCCAGTCTCGGGACTTCATATCAAATCATTCTCGATACATATATAAACAAGAGGGCACACCATGAAGACAACCCGTTACATTGTTTAAGAGGGTACTCCAGAGGCAACCTATTAAGAGGGTATGTATGCCAACCAGAATGGTACTCCGGAGGCAACCCATGAGGAGGGTACTCTGGAGGCAACCCATAACACGTCAATTAAGAGGGTACTACTGAGGTAACCCATGAAAAGGGCACTCCGGAGGTAACCCATAAACACGCTAATCAAGAGGGTACTACGGAGGCAACCCATGAAGAGGGTACTCCGGAGACAACCTATAAACACGCTAATAAAGAAAGGTTGTGACACCATCACACCTAATTTACATGTAGAATACATAGGCACCATAGGGCGAACAACAAGGAGGTTGTCTCCATCAAGCATATTCAGACATATACCTAACCCAAGCTTAATCAAGCATACTTAGCAATCACCTTATTCAAACATATTCGAGCGTATTCATGATTCGAGCATGCTCCAACCATATTCAAGCTTAATCTTGGTTCGCACCATGTAATCATGTAAAGCATACTTATCATATAGTCAAGCAAATAAACATGTGAACACCTTGCATTTAGACTTCTTAAGACACAAAGTAAAGGACAACAAGGAAAGTTGTTTTATCATGCAAGTGTTTAACAACATAGCGACCTCATACAAATATGTAATGATATGTGTAGCATTTTTATGTGTGTATGGGGTGTGTTGTGTGTATTTGGTTATATTTATTAGGTAAGATATTTTAATTTTAGGCCTAAGGACCAAAATGCCCCTTTAACTAAAAGCTATTAACTAGTTTGCCGTTTGGTTGCTTCTTAACTAATTTAGTTGCTAGCCTTCAATTAGTAAAACTTAATTATTATCTGCGACACTTAAACTACCTAAATACACGTCAGTGAACAAAAATGCACATAAAACGAGATGAATGCACGTTAAACGATGTAAATACACATAAAACTATTCAAAGGCATATAAACCTTTATAAATACATATTAAATGATGTGATATACATATGGGCTTCGTGTGGGGTCTCACAGTGTGTGTGTCACACATTGACCGGATAACTTATGTACTATCAAAGGTTGAGATGAAATATACCTTATGCTACTAAGTCCCCAGGACTCTTAATCTTGTGCATATTGGATGGACTAACGAATTCCAATTCATGTGCTTTGATATACTATGGGTAAGACCTCAGTTATGGTTCAATAGCTTTACGTGTTGGATATATGGGTGTGAATAGTTGGAACCTACATATGCAATATAGAATTCATACCATTGAGTGACGGAGTAATCATGCCCTTGTGATTATTCGCTAGATCGTCCAAATCTAAGCTTAGTAGTATACCCAAGAGGTATATCGGATATCTGGCTTAAAGGTCGCTCCCTAGATCAAGTGTTTTATATCCGGAGGATGGTTACTCAAAGGATTTAGATCTCTCAAGGAGAAGATGCAATCAAGGAAGAGATAGTACAATAAAGTCTTTCTTGATTATGAGTGTTATATGAAGGGGTATTTTGGCCATTCTACTTAGTAGGTCAAAGAAAAATTCATACATAGTTTGATGAGCTTTTGTGAACAACAATATTCATCTTGAAGTGTAGTCTTTACTTTTTTGTGAAATTAATCAAGGTTGAAAAGCCTAAATTTTCTATGGAATTAGTAAGGGCGTTTTGGTCTTTTCAATAGTCAAGTTGTTTATGTTTTTTGGTTATTCTTCTAGCCTACTTCCTTTAAGGTGTATTTAAAGTTTCTTAGCTATTTTTTTATGTATCTAAGTGTTACTAAATTTAGAATCCAATGCAACTAGGATTCCTGTTTAGACGAAGAATTTCCTAATTAGAATTGTTGAACTCAATTTGGAATCTAAGAATAATTAATTTAGCAATATGGTGCAAGAATAATCAAGAGAGGCGTTGGGCCTTTCCTTGAGACGCGTGGACGTATGGTAGATGTAATGCAAAAGAGATGTAGTATGTATAGTTGTTATGAAGTGAACTATTAGCAGTTCAAGGTGTATAAGAGTGTTTTAAAAGTTTTCTACTTGGATTCCAAAATAGCTAACTCCTATTTCAATTTGGGTAAACTATTCTAGTTTTTCTACATTTATATAAAAAGGTCACCTCCTCCCCACCTAAGACACACATCAGACATAAGATTGAAGAAGAAAGAAGGGATATATCTCTCTCTCTCCTCTTCACACGTTAGAAGCTAGGCAAGAAGGAATAATCTCATAATTCTTCAAGGCATCTTTGAGAATGAGGAAGGTAATAGAAGAGAGATGAAAAGGTGTTCTTCGTCTTCAAAGCTTGTATATTTTCTTAGATCAAGTTCAAGGTTGAATTTAGTGTTTTTCGTTAAGTTCTTAAGCTAACGAATTCAGGTAAACAATTCTCCTACTTGCTAAATTTTGATTTCTATACAATTACAATTCACATACTAGTTACGTTTATGCAACTGTTCTTCTTAGAATTATACAGTTTGATCCTACATGAGCATGCTATGACGTAGTCGTTACGTTATAAATTTTTCAAACCTTAGCTATATCTAGGTAGCATGCACCTTCAGTGGTATAAGAGACACTATCATGCCCTAACTCGACCCCACCTAAAACAAAGTCAGGACGCGATAAAATTTCGGCATTATAACGGCTGTAATGTGGACAACAAAATAATTTACCCTGCATAAAACACTTCATATATATATATATATATATATATATATATATATATATATATATATATATATATATTTCACAACCAACCAACAAGCAACTCAACCGTCCAACTACAACCAAAATAAAGCCATATGTCTCAACTTCAACATGAACATCATATACAAGGCTCATAATAATATACATAAGCCTAACCACCTATGCAAAGCAAAATAAAGACTTATGAAATACATTACAGGCCTATCAAAATGAAAACAACAATTAAAGTTAACATTTAGTACATATAGTACATAATCCTCAAAATAGTAATACAACAAGTTCATAAACATAACATCCACAAGGCAAGCAACTAGGTCTCAGGCTCAACCAAAGTGTCCACAATAGGCTCAACGGGGATATACTCAACATATTCTATCTCAGACTCACTTGAAATGTTAGCGAACAAGGGTGAGTTTCCACGAACTCAGTAAGGATGGAATAAGAAAGGTTTTTAAAATATTTTTGGTTTCGAAAACCCATTTGAAAACATGACATGACAAGTAAATGCAACAAGAAAGAATGTACAAGAATGTAAATAATCATGTAACAAGGATACACTCGTTCTGTTGATGTCGTATCCTTATAACCCCTTCACAAACTCATCCCCTATATGCCAAAACGGATGTACTCCGGATGTCCATTAACCCTACGACCCAAACCCTTGTGAAGCTCTCCGTTCACAACGAGATAGGGATTAGAACCCCGATAATCATGTAATCACCTGGCAAGCCCTATGTTGCCCAGTACAACATGACACTACCGTGTCGATTTTAAAGGTTTCAACCTTATAAGACACGTCACGTACGCATTCAAGACAAGCACTTCACATATTGAAGACAACATAAACACACAATCAAGACAATTAAGGGAAAACAACCATCTAGGTTGTTCTCCGAGTACTTTAACAATTCATATACATTCATAAGGCATCAACCAAGTAGCCAAGAAACCAAACCAATCATATTAGCAACAATACAAAACTAATCAACTCATTTAACAACCAAGTAAGACAATTTAACATACTACACAATTTCTAGCAACAATTTAACCCAAATTCATCAACTTTCAAGCCATTATGCAATCCTAAATTATCCTAACCTTCCCCTATCATCAAGCTACCCTAGAAAGTATCTAGACACCACAATACAACTCAAAATGCTTCTAAAACCCATTATTTTTCCAAAATTCCAACCAATGCGCACTTTGCAAAATCTCGTTCGAATTGTAATTTTAAGCTATTACATGGTGCTAGATTGATATATTAACATCTATGAACATTGTAGGAAATCTAGGAATTATAGTCTTGCACAAATTTAACCAATTAGAATATTAACAAACCCAAAATAATAAATTTCAACAAAATATGCTATAAACTAATTATGAATCGGTAAACATGTTCTTTATGGCCTAATTAACAAGAAAGGAATGTAGTTCTAGCATTATGTAACCATAAATATGAACTTTGAAAACTTGGTTAGAAAATTCCTCACATTTTTTTCGTAAAATAAAGGCAAAAAACGATCCGTAGAAAGATGCTAGAAATCGACACGAGCTCAAAAGCGTTGGTCTTGCGTCTTGGTTCCAACCCTAACTCCAAATATGAGCAAAATAGCACATAAATCACTATTCTAGGGCTTGGAGCTGGTCACTGCTGGAAGGAGGAAGAAAGAGCTGAAATTTTGTGATTTTTGAGCTATTTTTGGGCTTTAAATAATTTTCAAGGTCAAAGGTCAAGTCAAAGTCATTTAAGTTGGTCAAACTAGCTCATTTTCGCTCCAAATCGATTCTAAATACAATCTTATCGCTCCACCAAATATTTAAAATGTTAATAGATGAGTTTAAACCGAATTTAGATTAGTTTAAGTAATTAAAACCGAAAACGGTCAAAGAAAATGAAAAGTCAAAGTTAGCTTTCAAATTGATTTTCAAATGCATTTTTGAATTAGTAAACATGTAAAAATCATATAATTGAACGTTTTATGAATTAAAATAAATAATCATAAAAATTAGGCACATAGAAGTTAATTAAACACGTAATTTGCACATAAAAGTTAAATAAACACGTATTAGCACGTAATTCGAACTCGGGTCTCACATCCTCCCCCCTTAAAGAAATTTCGTCTTCGAAATTCTTACTGGCTATTCGGAACAAAGATGGAAACTGCTGTTCAATCTGATCTTTCCATTCCCAAGTAGCTCCTCAATGCCATGATGATCCTATTATACTTTCACCATCGGAATCTTCTTTGATATGAGCTCTCGATCCTGATAATCGAGGATACGAATTGGTCGTTTCTCATAAGATAGATTTTCACTCATCTACAAAGGCTCTGGCTGTAATACATGAGAAGGATTTGGATGATACTTTTTTAGCATAGATACGTGGAATACATCATGAATTCTGGAGAGACTAGGTGGTAAAGCCAAGCGGTATGCCAAATTGTCAACTCTGCCAATAATCTCAAACGGCCCAACAAACCTAAGACTCAAGTTCCCGCCTTTACCTTGCCATACTAAACCTTTACGATGAGATATCTTTAAGAACACAGAGTCATCAACCTCGAATTCCAAATCTCGTTGACGTTTATTAGCATAACTCTTCTATCGGCTCTGGACTGTTAACATTCTCTGCCTAATTAGCTGAACATTCTCAATTTTCTCTAGAAGTTCCAGCATCAAAGTGGGGTCAACAATCTTCTTCTCCCCGACTTCATCCCAATACAATGGCAATCTACATTTACGCCCATACAATGTTGCATAAGGTGCCATCCCAATAGTCGCTTGATAACTATTGTTATAGGTAAACTCGGCTAGTGGCAAGTACTTCTCCCAGTTCTCCCTGAAGTCTAATACAAAAGTTCTCTCTGATTGACCATCAGTCTGAGGATGATATGTTGTGCTAAATTTCAATTGAGTACCCAAAGCTTCTTGCAGACGCTGCCAAAATTGAGAAATAAATCGAGGATCTCGGTCTGATACAATACTCACTGGAACTCCATGAAGTTTTATAATATTCACCACATAAAAATCCACGAACTTATCAGGTTTATCATGTTTATTCATTGGAATAAAGTGGGCGGTCTTAGTCAATCTATCCACCATAACCCATACCGCATTAAACCCTCTCGGTGATCTGGGTAAATCTTTGGTGAAATTCATGGTGACATACTCCCATTTCCATTCAGGTATTGCTAACGGCTGAAGTAACCCTGCTGGTTGTTGATGTTCTACTTTCACTCGTTGACAAGTCAAACGTCTAGATACAAACTGGACAACGTCTTTTTTCATGTTGTTCCACCAATAATGTTCTTTTAAATCCCGATCCATCTTGGTTACATCGGGAAGAATTGTATATTTAGAATTGGGAGCTTATTCCAGAATTCCTCTCCTCAAGTTTAGATCCCCGGGAACATACACCCTGTTTCGGAACCGTAGAATACCATCCTCATATAAATTGAAGCCTGACTCATCACTTTTGATTTGATCTTTGATTTTCTGAAGTTGCTTATCAAGTTGCTGAGCTTCTCGAATCTGAGACAACAACAATGGTTGAATTTGCAATTGAGCACACATAACTCCATCTTGAGTCAATTTTGGCTTCCAATAACTAGCTTCCTCCAGCAACTCCCACTCTTTGACTTCTAACATAGCAATGCTCGTCTTCCTGCTAAGAGCTTCCGCCACAACATTTGCCTTCTCAGGCAGATAATTGATAGAACAATTATAATCATTTAGAAGCTCCATCCATCTTCTCTGCCTCATATTCAATTCCTTCTGAGAGAACAAGTACTTCAAGCTTTTATGATTAGTGAAGATTTCAAACTTACTCCCCCAAAGATAGTGGCTTCATTTCTTCAAAGCAAATACTATGGATGCCAATTCCAGATCATGTGTCGGATAGTTCTCTTCATATGGCTTTAACTTTCTAGAAGCATAAACAATAACTCGGTCATCTTGCATAAGTACACAACCCAAACCCTCTTTAGAGGCATCACTGTAGATAACCAGATTCTCTGTTCCCTCAGGAAAAACAAGAATTGGGGCTGTAGTCAACCTCTTTTTCAACTTCTGAAAACCCTACTCACACTTCTCATCCCATACAAAGCTCGTCCTTTTCTAAGTCAGTTTAAAAAGTGGCCCTGCAATCTTCGAAAAGTCCTTAACAAATCTGCAGTAATAACCCACCAATCCAAGGAAGCTACGAACCTCCGTCATGTTCTTCGGCCTTTTCCAAGACATCACAACCTCTATTTTCGCAGGATCTACTGAAATACCCCAATGTGTAATCACATGACCCAGAAAAGATATCTACTGTAACCAGAATTCATACTTACTGAACTTTGCATACAATTGGTGTTGCTGAAGCTTTTGTAGGACAAGACACAGATGTTGTTCATGCTCGGATTCAGTTTTAGAATACACCAGAATATCATCTATGAAGATCACCACAAACTAATCCAAGTATGGTTGGAATACTCGGTGCATAAGATCCATGAATACTGTATGTGCATTTGTTATTCCAAAGGGCATAACCACAAACTCCTAATGCCCGTACTGAGTCCAAAAAGCAGACTTTGGAACAACCTCCTTACGAATCTGAAGCTGATAATAGCTTTGCCTCAAATCAAATTTAGAATATATCTTAGCTCTCTGCAATTGATCAAACAACTCATCAATTAGCAGCAAAGGATACCTGTTCTTGATAGTCACCTAATTCAAACCTCGATAATCAATACACAATCTCAAGGTGCCAATTTTCTTTTTCACAAATAAGACAGGTGTTCCCTACGGTGAAGAACTCTGCTGAATGAAACCCTTCTTTAATAACCCCTGCAACTGAATTTTCAACTCATGAAACTCTGCTGGCACCATTCTGTACGGTGATTTTGAGATAGGCTGAGTACCTGGAAGCACATTAATCATAAACTCAATTTCTCGCTCCGACGGCAGTCTTGGCAACTCATCGGGAAATACATTGGGATATTCCCAAACTATCAGAACTTCTTCCAGCTTTAGCTTATCAGATGGCTTGTTGATCAGATAAGCTAGATAACCTGAACACCTTTTACTCATCAACCTAATAGCTTGGGTTGATAAAATGATGAAATTCTTCAAAGCATCTCGATTACCTGCTACCTCAACCATTAGCTAACCCATCAATTGAAATTTTACAACCTTGGTTCTACAGTTCAATTGAGCATCATATTTAGCAAGCCAATCCATGCCCAAGATAACCTCATACTCTCGGACAGGAAATAAGATAAGATCAACAAGATAATCTTGACCTTTAATATGAATCTCACAATCCTTACACACCCACTTAGTTACAAATTTAGTACCCATAGGTCTATTAACCTCAATCTTATAAGATAACTTCTCAATTGGCACATTAACACGTCGCACACAAGTAGGTGTAATAAAAGAATGCGTAACACCAGAATCAATTAATACTCTAACCAACAGATTAAGAATGAGAAAGTTACCTTCTACAACTGCTGCTGCATTTGGCACCTCCAAATGGTCGATGGCATAAACATGACCCTACACTTTTTGCCCTGGTGCACTACCTATTGGCCTATTCTGCTGACCTCGGCCTCCAATCTGAAACCTCAGGCAATTCTTTGCCCGGTGTTGATCACTGCCACAACCTATACATTTCTCCGCCTTCTTCCAGCAACTTGCCTCTAAATGACCCTTCTTTTTGAAGAATGTACACTGTAACACTAGGGTAACGGTACTACTACTTGCTGAACCCTGGGCTGCTGGTACTATAGGTCCACTCGGCTGAGTCCTCACAAATATCTGCCTGCACTGACCCTGCGGTTGACCCTGCTTCGTTTGAGACTGAACCTGAACAAATCTTGGCTGGCCCTATGAAACAAACGGCCTCTTACTGGGCTGGCTAAAACTGGCTCCTACTTCCCTCTTTCTCTTCTTAATACGAAAAACTGCATTAAAGGTCAGACTGTAAATAGTGAGCTCTAGAGGTGCCAAGAAATCCTGTATCTCTGGTCTCAATCCCCTAATGAACCTGCAGATTCTCTGATCAATCTCCTGCACAACTACAGGTGCATAATGTGATAGCTTGTTGAACCGGGCCTCGTACTGAGCTACAGACAAAGATCCCTAAGTGAGAGACATAAACTTCTCCTCTCGTTTCTCCCAAACAATAGCAGGTATGTAGTTGCTCCTAAAGGCTTTCACAAAGCTCTGCTATAGAAAATGAGTCTGTTGTTGCTCACATTGCAATCTAACGGTCCTTCACCATTGCCTGGTGTCACCGTCTAACAAGAAGACTACAAATCAAATCTTCCGGTCATTTGTGTAAGCAAAAGTATCATAGATTTCTGGATCCTCTCTAACCACTCCTCTGATTTCTCGTCATTGGGCTCTCCTAAGAATCTAGGTGGACGATATCCGAGAAACCTCTTTAGTGCACCATCTCCCATATCACCATTTCCCATATTGCATCCATTACCACCATTTCTGCCCTGATTACCCTGGGAAGGCTGATTGTTACCTGGATAGTTCTGTTGATTGTTCTGGTTCAGATTTTACTGCAGCTCTCACCCTACCTTTCAAACATCTAGGCCATTCTGGCCATGGTAGTTGCTATCTCACCTAAAATAGGATCACGTACCAGAGCCTTCCCTGCCGGTGTATTCTGCCCTACCGGTTCCCCCAGATTACCAACAACCCTACGGGGTCTACCTCTGCTAGCTATCTTTACAACCAAAGAGTATTCACAGTTATAGCACATAAACAATTATAGGCAGTTAATAGCACATAAGAAGTAAACTTCACATAAGGCAAAGTAATCAAGTAATTCACATTAGTCACATAAAGCACATTAAGCACATAAGCACGTCTTTCACATAAAGCACGTTGACTTCAACTAGTTCAACTAACACATAAGACATGCATACATGCTTTCAAGACATGTTCATGTTAACACCTCTACCTAACAGTCCAATGGTCATAACCCGGCTTACGTTAATCATGCTCTGATACCACTTGATGTCACACCCCAACTCGACCCTACCTAAAACCAAGTCAGGACACGACAGAATTTCGCCATTATAACGGTTGTAATATAGAAAATCAAATAATTTAACCTGCATAAAAATACTTCATATATATATATATATATATATATATATATATATATATATATATCACAACCAACCAACAAGCAACTCAACCGTTCAACCACAACCACAATAAAGTCACTCGTCTCAACTTCAACATGAACAACATATACATGCCTCATAATGATATACATATGCCTAACCACATATACAAAGCAAAATAAAGACTTATGAAATACATTACAGGCCTATCAAAATGAAAGCATCAATTAAAGTTCACATGTAGTACATAAGGTACATAATCCTCAAAATAGTAATACAACAAGTTCATAAACATAACATCCACAAGGCAAGCAACTAGGTCTCGGGCTCAACCACAGTATCCACAATAGGCTCAACAGGGACATACTCAACATATTTAACCTCAGACTCACCTAAAATGTTAGCAAACAAGGATGAGTTGCCACGAACTTAGTGATGATGGAATAGGAAAGGTTTTTAAAACATTTTTGGTTTCGAAAACCCATTTGAAAACATGACATGACAAGTAAATGCAACAAACAAGAATATAAATAATTAAGTTGCAAGGATACACTTGTTCTGTTGATGTCGTCTTCTTATAAACCCTTCACGAACTTATTCCTTATACGCCAACACAGATGTACTCCGGATGTACATCAATCCTACAACCTAAACCCTTGTGAAGCTCTTTGTTCATAAAGGGATATGGGTTAGAACCCCGGTAGTCATATAATCGTCTAGCAAGCCCATTGCCGCCCAGTGCAACATGACACTACCGTGTTAATTTTAAAGGTTGCAACTTTACAAGACACATCACATACGCATTCAAGACAAGCACTTTACATATTCAAGACAACATAAACACGCAATCAAGACAATTAAGGGAAAACAACCATCTAGGTTATTCTCCGAGTACTTTAACAATTCATATACATTCATAAGGCATCAACCAAGTAGCCAAGTAACCAAACCAATCATATTAGCAACAATACAAAACTAATCAACTCATTTAACAACCAAGTAAGACAATTTAACATACTACACAATTTCTAGCAACAATTTAACCCAAATTCATCAACTTTCAAGCCATTATGCAATCCTAAGTTATCCCAACCTTCCCCTATCATCAAGCTACCCTAGCAAGCATCTAGACACCACAATACAACTCAAAATGCTTCTAAAACCCATTATTTTTCCAAAATTCGAGCCAACGTGCACTATGTAAAATCTCGCTCCAGTTGCAATTTTAAGCCATTACGTGGTGCTAGATTGATATATTAACATCTATGAGCATTGTAGGATAGCTAGGAATCATAGTCTTGCACAAATTTAACCAATTAGACTATTAACAAACCCAAAATAATCAATTTCAACAAAATATGCTATAAACTAATTATGAAATGGTAAACATGTTATCTATGGCCTAATTAAAAAGATAGCAATGTAGTTCTAGCATTATATAACCATAAATATGAAATTTGAAAACTTGATTAGAAAATTCCTTACTTTTTTCACAACATAAAGGCAAAAACGATCGGTAGAAAGATGCTAAAAGTCGACACGAGCTCAAAAATGTTGGTCTTGCGTCTTGGTTCTACCTCTAACTCCTAATATTAGTAAAATAGCACAAAAATCACTATTCTATGGCTTGGAGCTGGTCACAGCTGGAAGGAGGAAGAAAGAGCTGAAATTTTGTGATTTTTGAGTTATTTTTGGGCTTTAAATAATCTTTAAGGTCAAAGGTCAAGTCAAAGTCATTTAAGTTGGCCAAACTAGCTCATTTTTGCTCCAAATGGATTCTAAATGCAATCATATCATTCCACCAAATATTTAAAATGTTAATAGGTGAGTTTAGACTGAATTTAGACTAGTTTAAACAATTAAAACCCAAAAACGGTCAAGGAAGACGAAAAGTCAAAGTTAGCTTTCAAATCAGTTTTCAAATGCATTTTTGAATTAGTAAACATGTAAAAAATCATATAATTGAACATTTTATAAATTAAAATAAACAACCACATAAATTAGGCACATAAAAGTTAATTAATCACGTAAAAGTTAAATTATAAGTATTAGCACGTAATTCGAACTCGAGTCTCACCGACACACCACATTAAAAGATGAATATTGTAGTTTATGCATGCGTATTTCGTGTAGTGAAAACTTTTTTATGGAAGTTTTTAGATTAATTATTTGCTGAAATTTTTTGTTTAATATGAAGTTTGTGCATGCTCATATTATGAGACAAAAATTAATTCTTGTGCAAACAAGTTTTAGCCATAATTGATAAAAGATTACATGTTTTTTGCATGTTTGATTCAATCTTATTAAAATTAGATGTAAGATTAGCGTTTATCGCGAAACTTGGACATCTTTAAATATTTTAATTGATTTGAATTGAATAAGGAAAAAGATTGTTAGTGGGAAATAATCTTAAGAGGGGGGTAAATTAAAATTATATTAAAATATTATTATTTAAAAATTTACTACAATCCACAAAAACCTCTTTGAGATAATTTATCAAACACCTTGTGTGAACAACTTCATAAGAGATATTACGATGAATAAAATCACACACAAGAGCAAGATAACTACTATAAATAATATATATGACAATGAATGTAAATAAAGTAGGGATAGAGAAATCAAACTCGGTATTTTCAAGTAGCTCGAACTCCCGAAGGCCTAGTCTACTACCTCAGGTCTTCCTCCTTAGGATTTCCTAAACTCTACTAAATCAATGTTTCTTCAAATGTTGGTGAAGTACAAACCAACTTACAAGTCCACTCTTGAACCCACAAGAGCAACTACAACAATCTCTTGAACTCACAAGAGATCAACCAAGCTTCTTCACAAGTAGGTGAAGCTCAAACCTAAAACTTTTCCTCATTTGAACCCACAAATGATTTTACAACACTCTCTTCTCTTCTATGATTCTTACAATCTAAGATATAGAGAGCAATACAACCATGAATATGTGTATATGAAAGATACAAAGCTTTAACTCCTCTAGAGCTAGATAATACAAATGAAGCTCTTTGAATGCTCAATAGATAATGCAAATTATAGCTTAAGCTTGGTGTTTTTTATGCTTTGAATCAACAATGTAAGCTCAGAGCATGTAGATATTGATTGGAGGAGTTGTTTGATGAAATGAGTTGGTTTGGTATAAAAAGAACAAGAAAAAAATGGATCTTTAACGACTGTTTTTTTAAACTTCAGCCAAATCCAAGCGAGTAGTCGGGCGAGGACATCGACCGACATTGCTCTTTCGACATAATCTGTAAAAGTTGGGCGACTAAGCTGGGCGAGGACTTGGTTTGTGATGCCCCGGACCTGAAGGCAATATTTATTTTACTAATTGGCATATATTTGTTTGCATTAATTGGCTTTTTTCTCGATATGAGCATCAAAGCGTGATTGTATTACATTTCAAGTAAGTAAGATTAGTGATGACAGGAGTAGATTACATGATCAATAATATATTGGATGCATTTAATGTGCATTTTAGTGGGCTTTAGTGGACTATAGGATGATTAAAATGAAATTGGGCTTAGCTATTTCTTTAATTTCAACCTAAGACCCAATTAGCCCACTTAGCAATATAAGATAAAAAAATCAAAGAAGACTCTAGAGAATGGAAGAGAAAATCGGATGAGAGGGTAGAAGGAATAGAGGATACGTGAGAAAAAAAGAAAGAAAGAAAGAAGAAGAAGAAGAACAAGAACAAGAAGAACAAGAACAAGAAGAACAAGAAGAAGAAGAAAGGAAGAAAGAAGAGAAGAAAAAGAGGTTTCAAGCTCAATTTTAGCCATTTTTGTCTAGTTCTTCAAGCCAAGGTGAGGGGATTCATGAATTTGTGCATATTTTTTGTAGTAATTTTTTGGTTGTGAAGTAGAATGATATTTGAGCTAAGATATAGCATGCTAAGTTAGTAGTTGTATGAAAAATGTGAGATACATGTATGATATACCTTGTGTTGATTAGGCTTTGGTGTCTTTGTTGTTGATGATTGTTGTATGAGTAATTGAAAGACATGGAGTTTAAGTGTTTTTTGAGTGGTTTAGCTCAATCTAAGTGAATAACATACATATACAAGGTAATGCAAGCAAGATAAGGTTATAGAAATTCTGGACAGATTGCGCATCTGATTTTTAGAGCTTATTTGAAGTAGTAAACGTTGTTGGATTTGGCTGAAGTTTTAGTATGTTGTCCCCAAGACCTTGAGGAACAAACTTTGTTTAGGTGCAAGTTCTGAATTGGTCATTAAGATGCATTTTTAGAGCCATTTCAGTAGGGTTATGATTCTCGTGTTGGTGCAGGGCAGATTGCGCAATGAATTTCTAAGGTCATAACTTATTGAATATAACTCCAAATTGAGATCCGTTTGATATTAAACCCATCTACACTTAATGAGATACATATATCTATGTAGTTTTAGAGGTTTTAGAGAACATTAAGGTTGATAACCGAACAAGCAAAGTCATGCATGTGCCATCAAGAGTTTCAGCTTGTGTTACTAAGTGTTCTATGTTGTATTAGTAGTTAAATTCTAGATGGATAATGGTTGATCATGGGTCGTGTGAATGCTTGATGATGATATTAATTGTTGGGAGAGAATATACAAGTGGAATGAATGCCAGATGAGTAATGGTTGCTTGGTGGAGTTAAAGCCTAGTTAGTGTAAATGCAAAAGGAAAATGAAAGCTTGAGTGAAAGGAAAAGAGCTTGGATGCCATGGTTGTAGTATTTGCAAGAATGCATGCATGTTCATTTGCCTTTAAATTTATTCATGAGTATACATGTTGTAAATGGTATGGTGGCCTACTTTGTTACCTACCAAGTGTGTTTTAAAAGCATTCATTGATTGTAATGTGAAAATGTGTTTCATAAGCGTTATTAATTGCTTAAATGCTTATATGCTCGAGGGGCAACCTACTTTGTTATCCTTTCATTTACGTGCTTATTAAATGATTATTAAAGTGTTCTAATGAGCGTTTTCAAAGGTTGCTACCTTAAGCGAGGCACGGTAGGTTGTGGCTTCACTAGGCAACATCGGGCTTGCCAGTGATTGGTTGCATGCCTCCGCGTCCTATTCCTTCACTCACTTGGTCATTGAAGGCCTTGAGGTGTTGGGTCGTAGGTTATCGGGGTATATCCAGAGTACACTCATTAGAGTTATAAGGGGATGCCGGCAAGTGTTTCAGCTTAAAGTGTTCGTGAAAGTGGAATGAAGAACAGTTGACTTAAAGTTTTATGCTAGTTCATAGTATACTTGTTAATTGATTCTTATTGCTTGGCATATATGCATTCACGAAAATGTTTTCGAAAACTCCCCGTATTTATTCCCCCGTCACTGAGCACGTGGTTGCTCACCCCTTTTTCTTCCACAATTTCAGGTAAAGCAAGGTGGACTTTGAAGTGTTTTACTAGTGGTTGGGCCTACTTTACTAGGAGTGCTATCTTAGGCTTGTGATAGTTCATAGTTGTCTTGTAATGTTAAGAGTTTGTTAAGTGTTTAACAGTTTTTGTGGAGATGTAATGTATGAATTTTTAGTTGATTTGAACTTATAATATTAGTAGGCTTGAAATGGAAATATGAGATAAAAATATATTGAAACTTCAAGAGTTGTTGTTGTGATATTGTTGTGTGTTGTTGTTGAGGTATTTCTGTGGTTGAGTCTAATTGCATAGGTTTAGGGATTGTCCAAGTATATGGGAAATTTCGTCCATTTTTCCTCGTATCTTGTCTTGGGGATTGGATCGACGACTTGATTCTGTGAGGGATTGGGTCATGACATGGTTGACTTGGTCAACTGACATGAATAATTCCAAATAGTGTCAATATTTTCAATTTCGCTATTTTGAGCCCGAAATCTTTTTTTTAGGAGGATAAACACTTGGGCACTTCAAAAATAATTTTTCTAAAGTGTTTCCAACCTTTTTAACACTTCAAAAAATTTTCTAAACTCTTGTGGAAAGATTAAAATCAAATTTTGTAATCAAGAGTTTAAAATACATTTTCAATCGAAAATTCAATCTTTTGAAGATAAATTAATGTAAACCTTTTAAGAACATTTCTTCAATATATATTCCAACCCATTTAACCTTTTGAAATCTTTTCAAAACTCTTGAGGAAGGATTTAAAGACATTTTTGAAAGATTACGAAAATTTTGAACCATAAAATGCACACCTAAGGCAATCGACATTTTTAGGTCGCTACACCTTATGTTGCCACATCTCAATCCTTATAACACCACTTCATCTTCATGTCTTCAAGTCTTGAATCTTGAAATATAATCTTCATTTCTTCAACTCTTCAAGACTTCATTTCTTCATACTTGTGGTGATCTTGATTATGTATTCTTCAATGGCATACATAGGTTTACATCTTTTATATCTTGCATTCTTTAATTAAAACTATTTACCTCTTCATGCAAGATACTCTTCCTCTTTCAGCACCAAGCATCCATAATATATTTTGGCTTACAAAATCATTAATACAATATAATGTACACAAGCCAAAACATTAAAGAACAATTGGGCTTATAGTGAAATATACATTTAATGCACATAAGAAAACAAGTGTGTATTTTAAGCATGTAAGGCCATCCTCAATGGAGTCTTCAAAATGCAAGACTTTCCAAATTTGGGTGTGTTTTAAAGCACCCATGGTCCAAAAAGCAACACTAATGATGGCAAAAGTACTTGGGGTCTACCACTTTTGCCATCTTTTAAGCCAAAATAGAGAGGCTCTATTTTGGCTTAAAAGATGACAAAAGTAGTAGATCCCACGTACTTTTGCCATCATTAGTGTTTCTTTTTGGGCTGTGAGGACTCTAAAAACACCCAAATTTGGAAAGTCTTGCATTTTGAAGATTCTATTGAGGATACTCTAAACACATTTGCACAAACACACTTACAAATCTAATTTTACTTGATTTGTTATCATCAAAATCTTATCTTTTAGCATAAGACCAACAATCTCCCCTTTTTGGGTGATGACAAATTATTTTATGCTATAACAAGAACAATATATAATTTAAGCACATTATAGCATGAATATGGAGTCTTCAATGCATGACTCCCCTTTACACATGCATTCAACACACTATATGCCAAGTGAGTAATGTTTGAAAAATAAAGCACATATAGACTCTTTGACTCCCCCTCACATAATGCATATAACACATAATGCATATATGTTCTTGTTACACATTAGTATGTTTGTTATCATCAAAACTTTACAAATACCTTCGGTATGAAACCTAAGGACTAACAATCTCTCCCTTTTTGATAATGACAAACTATTTGTGTGTTACTCAAGATAAATCCAATGAAGTTCCATAAATCACAAAAGTGTAAGTCAAGATACAAATGCAACAAACTTACTTTTGAACCACATCTTAACACAATCAAATATTTCTCTTCCCATTTGTCATCAACAAAAAGAAATAATCACAATGACATCATACTCAAGACTCAAGCATCATATTGGTTAAACTCACATATATAACATGAAAGTATTTAGATACGTGAGTTCACCTTTCTTGAAGCATGCATTTGCTTTCTCAAAGCTCTTCTCCTTTGATGCATGGTTATCAATTCATGATTCTTTCTCCCCTTTTTGGTACTCAACCAAAGCATATGACAATTTTATAGCACAACAATCTTTTTTCTTGTTTACAAGAGCAATGCATAAGGATGATTTCATTCAAACAAATAAGCTCTCCCTTTTTGTATACATATCGCAATCATATTATCATTGGACCGTATCAGCATTGAAATCATTCACATATAGCACAAGTCATAGCATACAAAATGATTTTACATTTCTCCCTATTTAGGATAGGGTACCACTGTTATATTTCTCTCTTTGCTATTCTACCAAAGTATATAGCAAATTTAGCACTATAAGAAACAAATAGTATTCAAGGAATTCATCATAAATTCCAATTCTTTTATAATTTTCTCATATTCCTCATTTGGGATGATATTCAATTTCTCTAATTCGTTTGACATTTCATCCACTTCGATATCATGCATACTTCTCCTTTATGATCATCATGAATAAGTAATAAGCACACTAAGGAACAAGTAGTAAGAATACTTAAAAAGATATAATGAAAGCCAATTCATGGAAGAACATATGTCTCAGTTCAAGAGAAGAATCAAAAGTCATGAGAGATAATCTAGAGTACGCAAGGGTATGTATGTTCAAACAACATTTATTTTTCCAAATAATTCATCAATGTACAAGCACATATCATATTCTCATACAACCATGATTTTCATATAGGCTTTTCTCAACAATGTATTTATCTCAAGTATGTATATGACACATTTGGATATTTGGTTCTAGCATGTGTCCTATTCGTGTATGAGATTATCATATGTATTCATCTCAAGTATGTATATGATAATCTCATACACGTATAGGACACATGTTAGAACAAAATATCCAAATGTGTCATAATCTATGATTTTCCATAACAATCCATACACAATGCAAGAAGAGATAAAGTCAAATAGTCCAAGTACGCAATCCATCTAAGAACCATGATAACCATTTAGAGCCATGATGGAGAGTGGTGCTTACGAGGTAGGCGTATGAAAAATGTGTACAATAAACCAAGTTTAAATACCCGCAAGTGCACAGATCTTCGTAGTGTAGTGTGCTATGAGTGCAGAATCGTACCCCAGGGAAGCGCGGTAGCAAGTTAGTGAAGCAAAGTGCAAAAATGTTTA
This sequence comes from Ehretia macrophylla, assembly GCA_037974665.1. Classification (NCBI taxonomy): domain Eukaryota; kingdom Viridiplantae; phylum Streptophyta; class Magnoliopsida; order Boraginales; family Ehretiaceae; genus Ehretia; species Ehretia macrophylla. Next base: position 67,559,637 of record CM075771.1, on the reverse strand, counting down.
AAGTGGAAGTGTAACAGTTTGCAGAAGGCGTTTGATTAAATTATGCTACAACTAATTAAACTAACTAAATATGAATACGCGGGGTAGTGATCTAGGGGTCGAATATGTAAATGAGGCAATTAATCTAGGCTCGGTATTCAAGGTTATCTGATTTTATGCAAGGGTTAAGCTACAAGAATTTAACCTAGTCGATTAACTTAGCTTATTAAAATCCCGATTACTAACTCTGATGTAGGTGTTGTGCCATCTACGAGTATTGGAGCCATAGTATGGAACTGTCCTTGCAACCTGGTGTAAAAGGTTTGTTTCGACTAAGTAATCAACTTCTTTTTACTGGTCTAGAAACTATGGTCTACTTAAAAGCATTACCTATAGTTCATGGAATCTAAGGTCGTCAAGCTATTTGATTCACTAATAAAGCATGGATACATGGCACGAAAGTAAAGCAATCATAATATCTACTTAAAAGTATTATGTTATGAAAGACAATATTAATAGTAAAGTAATCATATCATCTACTGAAAAACATTACGCATGAAAGACAATACTGGATTAAAACAAGCCATATATTGCATTTAAAGCGTATAATCCGATTCCGAGACCGTATATTAAAAGACTAACATTTACAATATTCACCCCTAGATATCAATCTACTCAGACATAAATGAATACGAATTATGTAAATAAAAGAGAGTCAAGAAAGGCTCTCCCATATTGACGAACGTGTATTTCTGATCTCTGAAATTTAAGCAGAGGTTCGACACCAAATAGTTATTCGGGCAGAACTAATTTTCCCCGAATAAGAGCTACTAGGGATTAATTTCCTCCGAATAAGAGCTTTCCTATTAAAATCTATTCGAGCAGAACTTCCCCTAGATAATAACTATTAGGGTCGGACTTCCCCTTAAAAGTAGCTATTCGGGCAAAATTTTCCCGAATAAGAACTATTTAGGTGGGACTTCTCCCGTATCCTACTAATTAATTACAACTAACACTAAAACTAACTAGAATTAACTCAAAATTATACCAAAAATATTGGCACTATTCCAAAATTAGTTATAATTTTCAGTGGGAAGGGGGTCTACTTATAGACAGAAAATCAGAGGCGCGCTAAAGCACCAGTTTGGCATGTTCGAGCGCCCTTCTTTTCAGTCCACTGGCTGCTTGACACGTGGCGCTTCCAAAAGACTTCAAAAGGTATAGATGGGCACTCGAGCGCCCTTCTGCTCGACGAATTATTTTGCACCACTTGGCACTTCTAGAAGATAGTGGACAGTTTGTGTAGGGTACTCAAGCGCCTAGGACGGCTCGCTCGAGCGCCCTTTGTTTGAATTTTTCCACTCTAAATTTTGACTTTGATTGAGCTTTGACCGAGCGCTAACCGAGGCATTTTTGAGCTATTTTCAACATTTCGAGTCTGATTACGCGCTAGTTTCGGCCAAATTCTATCTCTATAGGCTTCATTCTTCCACCAAATCTCGTGCTTTCCTCATTCTCCACTTATTGACTTGCATTTTGGGTCTGAACTTCTACTTTCTGGTATTTTCCTACATTGCATCGAAAGTATCAAAGTGTTGCAGTTATCCCAAAGTTAAGATGCAAATGTAGTACAAATACCAAGGTTTGAGTTTTGCAAATACAATCACATCAACAACCCAAAACGTAAACTTTATTTGCCCTCAAGCATGACTATCTTTAAAACAGACGTGAAAGTGAAATTTGCAGAAATTTTACAAGTCAAAAACAGATGAAATAATCTAACCTATATTCTTGTCAAACATTTTCCAAATATGAAACTTGAGAAATGCAATTTACTATCTTAAACCTATTTAGTGGTTAATGATAAACATGATAAAAGAACCTTGTACAAAGTTTTCTCAAATAGGTACTCTTATTGGAAATGGACTATTGATAGCTTTGGAGTACATATTTATAAGTAAACTAAGCAGATTAAGTTCAAACAATTCCCAACTTTCAAGACTTTGTAAACAAATTAGACTTTGACATTCTTACCTTTATTTGCAATCAAACTCTTGATCATTCCTTAACCCTTTAACATTTGCCAGAAATGTAAAAGTACAACTAACAATATCTCTATATAGTGTTCAGTTTCCTTTGCTTTCTGGATATCCCATGTAGCGGGCTTTAAGGCCAACAATCTCCCGCCATTATGACTGAGGTTGCCAGGTTTTAAAGGGACCCCTACGTGCCTTAATCATCCGAGATATCTAGGCTCGAAACCTTATACTATAGCACATATCCCAAATTATAATGTCTAGGATAGTGGTGCTTAGAGATTTACAACATATTTACACCAAAAATTTATTCAACAACACAGGTATGTACAACTCTTTTTCCTTTTTCTATTTTTTTCATTGTTTTTTTTATTTTTTTCTCTTTTTCTTTTTCTTCTTTTTTCAGAGTATACATACAGACAGAGTAACATAACATACTATACAGACATGGCATAAGGGTTCAGGTTTCAATCACAAGGAGTTTTCATAACAAACGGTAATCATATCTCAGTCCTTTTATAATCACATAGCTATCAATTGAAGAAATGAAGAACATCTAGGTTTACTCATGAATACAGTACCTCAAAGTTTCTCTTACAGAGTTTCCTCTGAGTTTTTCACAATACATAGCTAACAAAACAGGTTCTCAAATCATCTAAATCATCTTCTTTTAAACAAATAAGGTAGGAAACTACTCTTCTCATGAACAAAAATGGTGTATATTTTGCATATTTTGAAAATGTTTTTCATGAAATGTACGCACTCCCACACCGAAATTTTGCTTGTCCTCAAGCAAATAGCAATGTAAGATAGTGAAAGTGTAATATGCAAGTAATAATATAATGACAAATGCTACATCTCCAAACCTATGGTTTGTTTACTCTATAGCATAGGCTGATCAGGTATAAAGGGAAATGTAGTAAGGAAAGATATCATTTGATGTGAAAGATTTCTATCTTGTTGTCAAAGCTTTTCTACTAACTTTTGCCAAAAAATGTATCATTCTACAATTAAAGATTAGTAGACAAAGCATTTTACAGATTATCATCAACACAGCAAAAATAATAGTTAATCAATACAAAATAGTATAAGGGAGGGGGTCAAAAAGAATTATGGTCAAGGAATAAAACTAAGACATAAAGCAAATAAATAAACTGCCCAAACCATTTAGACTATTTTATGGGGTTCTAGAGTTGACACTACTGAACAGACTAGCTCTTCCAAAGGTTTCTGTGCTCACGACATCTAGTACTTTCATTCGGCACACTTAAGGCCAAAGCTAGTTCCACAGGGTCAAGGTTTATTATAGTGGGGTTTTACATCACAGACGTTACGTCTGGTGTATGCTCACACTCTTAACTACCTTATCAAGTAATATCCAACAGACCCAAACCACATTAAGCTGATGGAGTAGCTCACACTATAAGACAGTGTTGCACAATTAAGCCAACCGTACACAGAAACGTACAGTGACCACTAGTAGACTAACACTGGTACCTTTATAAATGTTCCTCAGGGCTAAAACCCAAACTACCTAAAGCTAGAGAAAGATTCATAGAGTACATGTAAATGACATAAATTAAACAAATATTTACACAAAAGAATACTAGGTTGCCTCCTAGTAGCGCTAAGTTTAATGTCTTCAGCCAGATGATTGTGCTGAGTTTAATGCCATAGCTTGACAAATTCCCTTTTATGGAATGCCTGCAAGGTCCTAAAGTTCTACAAATTCAACTTCATGAGGGACCGCATTAGGATCGAATGCTTGCTTTAGTCTTTGTCAATTTACTGTCGGGACACGCCCATATATGGATGTTTAATCAAGATAACTCCGGAAGAATATGCTTTAAGCACTTCATAAGGACCATCCCACTTTGTTCTTAATTTTTCTGGGAAGAACTTCAGTGTAGAGTGATGTGACTGTATTTGCAGCACTTAAACCTTGGTATTTTGTACTATATTTGCATCTTAATTTGGGAATTATTGTAACACTTTGATACTTTCAATGCAATGTAGGATGATACCGTAAAGTGAAAATTCAGACCCAAAATAATCCAAACTGCAAGTCAAGAAGTGAATAATGGGGAGAGCACGAAAACCTGTAGAAGAATGAAGCCGATAGAGATGGAATTTGGACGAAACTAGCGTACAATTAGACTCGGAACGCTGAAAATAGCCCAAAAATACCTCGGTCAACGTTTAGTCAAAGCTCAATCAAAATAAAAAATTCAAGTCCAAAACGGCGCTCAAGCGTGCCCTCTTGGTGCTCGAGTACCCCGCACGAACATTCTACCATGTTTCGGAAGAAGACACATGGCATGAAGATGACTGTTGGAGCAGATGCGCGCTTGAGCGTACCTCAGTGGTGCTCGAGCACGCTGCTGAAGTTTTCAGAAGCCGCCACGCGTCGTGAAAATAACGGACTGCAAAGAAGGTCGCTCGAGCGTGCCCTCCTGGCGCTCTAGCGTCCCTATATTTTTTTTGTCTATATATAGACCCCTCTCCCTCTGAAAGTAGTAATTAATTTTGGATTTTGATTATTTTTAATCAAATTTTGAGTTAATTCTAGTTAGTTTTAGTCGTAGTTGTAGTTAATTAATTAGTAGGATATGGGGAAAATCCTATCTAGGTAGTACTTATTCGAAAATTTTTTGCCCGAATAGCTACTATTAGGGGAAGTCCGACCCAAGTAGTTATTATCCGGGGGAGGTTCTGCTCGAATAGCTTTTAATAGAAAAGCTCTTATTCAGGGGTAACTCATCCCTAGTATTTCTTATTCGGGGGAAATTAGCTCCATCCGAATAGCTACTTTGCGTCAGACCTCTGCTCAAATTTCTGGAATCATAAATACGCGTTCGTTAATACGGGGGAGCCTTTTTTTACTCTCTTTTATTTATAAAATTTGTATTCAATTATGTCTAAGTAGATTGATATCTAGGGGATAATATTGTAAATGTTAGTCTTTTAATATACGGTCTCGGATTCAGATTATACGCTTTAAATGCAATACATGACTTGTTTTAATTTAGTATTGTCTTTCATATGCAAAGCTTTTCAGTAGATTTATGATTGCTTTACTATTAAATATTGTCTTTCATAACGTAATGCTTTTAAGTAGATGTAATGATTGTTTTACTTTCGTGCCATATATCCATGCTTTAATACTGAATCGAAAATAGCTTGACAACCTTAGATTCCATGAACTTAAGGTAATGCTTTTAAGTAGACCTTAGTTTCTAGACCGAGTAAGGAGAAATTGATTGCTTAGTTGAAACAGACCTTTTATATTAGGTTACAAGGACAGTTCCATACTATGGCTCCAATGCTCGTAGATGGCACAACACCTACATCAGAGTTAGTAATCAGGATTTTAATAAGATAAGTTAATTGACTAGGTTAAATGCTTATAGCTTAACTATTGCATTAAATCAGATAATCCTGAATACCGAGCATAGATTAATTGCCTCATTTATATATTCAACTCCTAGATCACCACCCCTCGTATTCATATTTAGTTAGCTTAACTTAGTTGTAGTATAGATTAAAAACAAACAGCCTGTACAAACTGTCACTTACCACTTTAAACACTTTCACACACTACTTCACCAACTTGCTAACGCGCTTTCCTGTGGTACGATTGCACACTCATAGCATACTACACTACAAAGATCCGTGCACTTGCGGGTTATTAAAACTTGATCATTTTGCACCTAATTATAATGTACCATTTGAACGCATAAAGTTTTTGGTGCTGTTGCCGGGGAAGCACAGTCTAGTTTAGTTATTGATAAAAGTAACTGTGAACTTGTTTAAAGTGTTGTAATTATTGTGTACATTATATATACTTGTTTTAAAACTGTTGTTTCAAATGTTGTAATTATTGTTTACATTGTCTATACTTATTTTGAATTGTATAAATTATATTGCTTGTATAGTATATTAGTTGTATAAAATGTTTGGGAAATTTAGATTATCGGAGATATGAGTCATTTTAATGTTTCATCCGATCAATGGGCTTTTAAAGATACAACCCAAAACCCCATTCCAAATACATGTGAAGTTTGTTTTCAATTTGGGCATACTTTTGAAAATTGTCCCCAAAATCCCAAATTCTTTTATAGTCATGATTCTACTACTTAGGGTTATTTTTCTAACAAAAATTTGTACTCTAATGCATATAACCCGGAGTGGCAAAATCATCAAAATTCATTTTGGGATAAAAATGTTGCATCTTTTCTGCCTCAAAATTTTGGAGATAATGCATATCAAAACCCCAGTTCTTCCGAGTTTTGCGAAAGCTTTTAAAGTGATTCTTTCAATCAAAACTTTTGCTATCCTAACTCGGCTGAATTTTCTTCTCCCAAACCAAACTTCGACAACAAGTTAGGCCAACTTGTCCAACTCGCCGAATCCAACCACCAATCTATAGAAAAGCTACAAAACCAAATCGGTCAACTAGCCGAGAGCATAAATGGGTGGGAGAAAGACGAGCACTCTGTTCAACATGTTGTGAGTTCACAAGACCAATATAGTTTCGTTCATCACGAAACTATCCAAAACCAGGTTGTTGAGGAAATAGGAGTAGCTAAGGGAGATAATCAGGGTAGAGAGTGTAACACTAGAAATAAGGTAGACAACATGTCCGAGGCACACACTCTAGAATGGCAAAACCAACCATCACTTTGGAGTCAAGAAAATTTTTCTCAAAACTTCGAAAGTCAAGTCCCTACACCTTTTCAATCTGAATCTTATGTTGATCCTATCCTTAATCTTTTCAAACAAAATGATCAACAGGATGATTGGATTGACTCTAAACCTCCCAAATCCAGTGACAAGTTTGACCAACTTCTTCAACTTGTCCAAACCAATGCTCATAGGCTTCAATCTTTAGATCAACATATCCAGTCTGTTATAAACCCCTTTGAAGAAATACCATATGAACAAACTAATGAAATTAGTGAGGTTATTTATGAGACATCTGATAGGGAAAATGAATTTGAGAAAAATGATGAAACGCCTAGCATAGAAGGACAGGATGACCTTAGTAATATCATAACTCAACCCGACTCTGACTCCTCTTCAAGGAAGATGAGTGTACACACTTCCTTAGAGTCTTCACTCTTTCAGGACGAGTCTATTGAGTCTACTTTTATTCCTGCATCCTTCTTGACACCTGAGGAAGATGTTAATGAGATTGACCGACCTTTGTATTTAATTGACCGAGAGAATGAGTCCAATACTTTGATGCCCTTTTCAACTGAATATAACACTAAAAATGAGGTTTCGACATCCATCTTCTTTCCTGTTAAAAGTCATCTTAGTTCTTCATTTGATGTACCTTCCTTTGTTGTGCAACTCACAACATTACCCAAGGAGACACAATTTAGATTTGACCCATTTATGAACAATATGTTGCATACATCTTTTAACTTATAGGTTAACCAATTGGGATACACTGATTTACAAAATACTATGGCCCCTGTTGACATAGTCGAGAACATCCCACACACATCACATTGGGATGGGAATTGTCACATTTTCAAGATGACCTGGGAAGGGCATGTTCTGTAGGAATAATGTACCATCATCTGTTGCATGATCCTTTTCTATTCAAGAACTGTGCTGAAATGATTATCAGGCAATATGTGCCGAGGAGCTTTAAACATATATTCCTCTAACATTGGCGCCTGGCTGAGGGCGTAAAACTCAGCGTTACTAGGAGGCAACCTAGATTTTTAAAATGCTTTCTTATTATGTGTGTTTATTTTCTATCTGTGTGATTTTTGCAGTTTGGCTGAAGACGATAAACTTAGCGCTACTAGGAGGCAACCTAGAAAATTTTTTTTTTATAAAAAAAAATGCTTTAATGTTTTAGGTTAACTCTTGAACCCCAAAAAAGAGTATAAATGTTCTGGGTAGTTAAATTATTTGCTTAATATATTAGTTATTTTTTCGTGACCATATTTATTTTTGGTTTCTCCCCTATATATTTCTTTTTGAGCGCCCTCCCCCCCCCCCCTATATACTATTTTGTATAGATTAGATTAACTATTATTTTTGTTGTGTTAGTGATAATCTATAAAATACTTTGTCTACTAATCTTTAATTACAGAATGATACATCTTTTGGCAAAAGTTAGTAGAAAAGCTTTGACATCAACATAGAAATACTTCACATCAAGTGATATTTATCCTTACTACATTTCTCTTTATACCTGATAACCTGCACTGTAGAATAAGCAAATCATAGGTTTGGGGATGTAGCATTTGTCATTATGTTATTATTTGCATATTACACTCTCACTGTCTTACATTGCTATTTGTTTGAGGACAAGCAAAGTTTCGATATGGGGGTGCGTACATTTCATGAAAAACTTTTTCAAAATATGCAATAAATATACCATTTTTGTTCATGAGAAGAGTAGTTTGCTACCTTGTTTAAAAGAAGATGATTTAGATGATTTGAGAACCTGTTTTGTCAGCTATGCATTGTGAAAAACTTTGAGGAAACTCTGTAAGAGAAACTTTGGGGTACTGTATTCATGAGTAAACCCTAGTTGTTCTTCTTTTTCTCAATTGATAGCTATGTGATCATGAAAGGACTAAGATAGGATTACCGTTTGTTATGAAAACTTCTTGTGATTGAAACATGAAGCCTTATTCCATGTCTGTACAATATGTTATGTTACTCTATCTGTATGTACACTCTGGAAAAAAAATAAGAAGAAAAAGAGAAAAAGAAAGAAAACAATCAAAAAAATGGAAAAAAAAGAGTTGTACATACCTTTACTATTGAATAAAATTTTTGGTGTAAATATGTTATAAATCTCTAAGCACCACTATCATAGACATTGTAATTTTGGATATGTGTTATAATATAAGGTTTCGAGCCTGGATATATCGGGCGATTAAGGCACGTAGGGGTCTCTTTGAAACCTAGCAACCTTAGTCATAATGGCGGGGGATTGTTGGCCTTAAAACCCGCTACATGGGATATCTAGAAAGCAAATGGAACTAAACACTATATAGAGATATTGTAAGTTGTACTTTTATATTTACGGAAAATGTTAAAGGGTTTAGGCATGATCAAGAGTTTGATTCCAAATATAGGTGAGAATATCAAGGTCCGATCTGTTTGCATAGCTTGAAAGTTGAGAATTGCATGAACTTAATTTGCTTAGTTTATTTCTAAATATGTACTCCGAAGCAATTAATAGTCGATTTCCAATAAGAGTATCCATTTGTGGAAAACTTTGTACAAAGGTTCTCTTATCATGTTTGTCATCAACTGCTGAATAGGTTTAAGATAGTATATTACATTTCTCATGTTTCATACTTGGAAAATGTTTGACAAAAATAGGATAGATTATGTTATCTATTTTTGACTTGTAAAAATTTCTGCAAATTTCACTTTCATATATGTTTTAAAGACAGTCTTGCTTGAGGGCAAGCAAGGTCTAGGTTTGGGGATATTGATGTGATTGTATTTGCAGCACTCAAACCTTGGTATTTTGTACTATATTTGCATCTTAATTTGGGAATTATTGCAACACTTTGATACTTTCGATACAATGTAGGATGATACCGTAAAGTGGAAATTCAGACCGAAAATGATCCAAAATGCAAGTCAAGAAGTGAATAATAGGGAGAGCACGAGAACTAGTGGAAGAATGAAGTCGATAGAGATGGAATTTGGCCGAAACTAGCGCATAATCAGACTCGAAATGCTGAAAATTGCCCAGAAATACCTCGGTCAACGCTCGGTCAAAGCTCAGTCAAAATTAGAAATTCAAGTCGAAAAAGTCAACAAAACGGCGCTTGAGCGCGCCCTCCTAGTGCTCGAGCGCCCAGCATGAATATTCCACCATGTTCCAGAAGAAGACATGTGGTATGAAGATGACTGTTAGAGCAGATGCGTGCTCGAGCGCGCTACTGAAGTTTCTAGAAACTGCCATGCGTAGTGAAAATAGCGGACCGCACAGAAAGGCGCTCGAGAGCTCCCTCCTGGCACTCGAGCGCCCCTCTGATTTTTTGTCTATAAATAGACCCGCCTCCCTCCAAAAATAGGAATTAATTTTGGATTTTAATTATTTTTAATCAATTTTCGAGTTAATTCTAGTTAGTTTTAGTCGTAGTTGTAGTTAATTAATTAGTAGGATACGGGAAAAATCCCACCTAGGTAGTTCTTATTCGGGGAAATTTTGCCCGAATAACTACTATTAGGGGAAGTCCGACCCAAGTAGTTATTATCCGGGGGAGGTTCTGCCCGAATAGTTTTTAATAGGAAAGCTTTTATTCGAGGAAAACTCATCCCTAGTAGTTCTTATTCGGGGGAAATTAACTCCGCCCGAATAGCTACTTTGCATCGGACCTCTACTCAAATTTTTAGGATCAGAAATACGCGTTCATCAATACGGGGAAGCCTTTCTTGACTCTCTTTTATTTATAGAATTTGTATTCAATTATATCTAAGTAGATTGATATCTAGGGGATAATATTGTAAATGTTAGTCTTTTAATATACGGTCTCGAATTTAGATTATACGCTTTAAATGAAATACATGACTTGTTTTAATTTAGTATTGTCTTTCATATGCAAAGCTTTTCAGTAGATATATGATTGCTTTACTATTAAATATTATCTTTCATAACGTAATGCTTTTAAGTAGATGTTATGATTGCTTAACTTTCGTGCCATGTATCCATGCTTTAATAGTGAATCGAAAATAGCTTGACAACCTTAGATTCTATGAACTTAAGGTAATGTTTTTAATTAGACCTTAGTTTCTAGACCGAGTAAGGAGAAGTTGATTACTTAGTCGAAACAGACCTTTTACGCCAGGTTGCAAGGACAGTTTCATACTATGGCTCCAATGCTCGTAGATGGCACAATACCTACATTAGAGTTAGTAATCGGGATTTTAATAAGCTAAGTTAATTGACTAGGCTAAATGCTTATAGTTTAACCCTTGCATTAAATCAGATAATCCTGAATACCGAGCCTAGATTAATTGCCTCATTTACATATTCAACTTCTAGATCACCACCCCTCGTATTCATATTTAGTTAGATTAACTTAGTTGTAGTATAGATTAAAAACAAACACCCTGTACAAACTGTCATTTACCACTTTAAACACTTTCACACACTACTTCACCAACTTGCTAATGCGCTTCCCTGTGGTACGATTCCGCACTTATAGCACATTACACTGCAAAGATCTGTGCACTTGCGGGTTATTAAAACTTGGTCATTTTGCACCTAATTATAACGCACCGTTTGAACGCATCATAGAGTTAAACAACCAAACTTTATCAAAAGGAGATAAGGTTTTTCTTAGAATAGATCTATCATGAATCCTCTTCATTCTCTCTTTGTAGATTTTGGCATTCTCATAAGCTTCGAAACGAAGCTCTTCCAATTCACTCAATGCCAACTTCCTACCTTCACCCGCCTGTTGTAAATCGAAGTTCAGGGCCTTAATAGCCCAATAGGCTTTATACTCTAGTTCAACAAGGAGGTGGCAAGCTTTACCGTATACCAATCTATATGGGGACATGCTGATAGGAGTTTTGAAAGCAGTACGGTAGGCCCATAATATGTCGTGTAGATGACTTGACCAATCTTTGCGATCAAGCCTAACCGTTTTCTAAAGAATTGACTTGATTTTCTTATTCGACACTTCCACTTTCCACTTATTTGTGGATGGTACGGTGTTGCTATCTTGTGGTGGACTGAATATTTTCTTAAAAGGGCTTCTAGTGTTCTGTGACGGAAATACTGTCCACGGTCACTGATAAGTACATGTGGCACCACGAATCGAGAAAATATGTTCTCTTTAATGAACTTGACCATAACTTTATGGTCATTGGTTTGGGTTGCCACTACTTCTACCCACTTGGACACATAGTCCATACCGACAAGAATATAAGTATAACCCGAAGAATGAGGAAAGGGACCCATGAAGTCTATACCCCACACATTGAATATTTCACATGTAAGAATGGGTGTTAGAGGTATCATGTCCCTTCTTGAGATAGAGCTAACTTGTTGACATTGTAGGCACTTTTTACACACTTGTTGGGCATCTTTGAAAAATCTAGGCTAGAAGAACCCACACTATAGGACTTTGGCAACTGTCATTTTTCCTCCAAAATGTCCACCACATGCTTCAGACTGGCAGAATTGGAGAATGCTATCAGTCTCGTCCTCAAGAATATATCTCCTAATGACTTGATCGACACAAATTTTGAAAAGATAGGGATCTTCTCAGATAAAGTACTTGACTTGTGCTATGAATCGTTCTATTTCTCGTTTACCCCAGTGAGTTAGAATCTCTTGGCCAGCTAGATAGTTTACAAAGTGGGCATACCACAGGGTCTTATGTGAGATAGCAAAAAGTTTCCCGTTAGGGAACGTATCTTTGAAGGGCAAAGTATCAATAGGAGAATCACGTACCAAATGTGATAGATGATCGGCAACAGAGTTCTCACTTTCTTTCTTGTCCTTGATCTCAGGTCGAACTCTTCCAGAAGTAATAGCCAATGGATTAGACGGGGCTTTGTATTCTTTTTGGTCAGTAAATACCGCAAAGTCGCGTGGTCTGTGTAGACTATTACTTTGGATCCTAGGATATAAGATTTGAACTTATCCAGGGAGAAGACTACAACTAGCAATTCCTTTTAAGTGGTTGTGTAGTTCTTTTGAGCATCATCTAAAGTTTCGGTAGCATAATATATCACAGTAGGCAGCTTGTCCTTACGCTGGCCTAATATAGCTCCTACTGCATAGTCTGATGCATCGCACATTATCTCAAATGGGATACTATAGTCAGGAGGTTGGATGACAGAAGCAGAAGATAGCAAGGATTTAAGCTTCTCAAAAGCTTCTGAGCACTTGTCATCAAAGTTGAATTCGGTATCGTGTGTTAGAAGACTAGAGAGAGGTCGAGCTATATGGCTAAAGTCCTTGATGAAACGTCGATAGAAACCAACGTGACCAAGGAATGATCGGAAATCACGCACTGTCTTAGGTGCGGGCAGCTTTTCTATTAGCTCGACTTTGGCTGGGTCCACATGGATTCCATCCTGTATAATAATATGACCCAGAACTATACCTTGCTTAACCATAAAATGGCTCTTTTCCTAACTTAGAACCAAGTTCATTTCAATACATCAGTCAAGCATTTGTGAAATATGTGTAAGGCATTCATCGAAGATAGCTCGGAACATTGAGAAGTCATCCATGAAGACTTCTAGGAACTTTTCGATCATATCCAAGAAGAGGGCCATCATTCATCTTTGAAACGTCGCAAGTGCATTGCAAAGACCGAAAGGCATACATCTGAATGCAAAGGTCCCATAAGGACATGTGAAATTAGTCTTTTCCTAATCTTCAAGAAAGATTGGGATTTGGTTATATCTCGAATACCAGTCCAGAAAGCAGTAGTAGCCTTGTCCGGCTACTTTTTCTAGGACTTAGTCAAGGAAGGGTAAAGGGAAGTGGTATTTCCTTGTCTTGGAGTTGAGCTTTCTATAGTCAATGCATACATACCACTCAGTCATGGTGCGTGTAGAAATGAGCTCACCTTTGTCGTTCAGGACTACTGTAATCCCAGATTTCTTTGGTACCACTTGTATCGGACTTACCCATGGACTGTTAAAAATCGGGTATATAATAACTGCATCAAGCAACTTAATGATCTCTTTGTAGATGACATCACCAATCTTTGGGTTTAGCCTTCTCTGAAATTCTCAAGAATGAGTAACTCCTTCATCAAGATGAATTTTATGCATACACACAGATGGATCAATTCTTTTCAAGTCTGAAATTGTCCAACTTATTGCCTGTTTATGCATGCCTAGGACATTTAATAATCTGTCTTCATGCTCAAGAGTCAAATTCAAGGCAATGATGACTGGTAGGGTCTCTTCAGGACCTAAGTAGGCATACTTAAGATGTTTAGGCAAAGTTTTGAGCTCCAAAGCTGGTAGAAACTCAATTGTGGGACAATCTGGGACTTCAGGGAAATGATTTGTTACTTGATCGTCCTTATCTTGATCAGTAACAATGGAAGTGGAGGCGACCATTTCAAGGGAATTGTCGCATTCAAACAATAGCCGTTCAAGTTTGGCTATCTCCTCATTAGAAGTTAAGATTGATTGGGCAAACTCATATATGCATGAGTCAATGGTATTTAGATAGAAACATTCTTCTTCCTCATATTGGTCTAACTTGTTGGCTGCATCAGTAACCCTTAACTTCGTTCTCATGTTCCCAAATGTTAGTTCTATCATCCCCATCCTACAGTAAATAACAGCATCAGCTGTTGCTAGAAAAGGTTTGCCTAGTAAAACATGAGTAGTATTTTTGTTATCAGGGCCTAAGTCTATATCTAACACAATGAAATCCACTGGGAACATAAATTCTCCTACTCTAACGAGGACATCCTCTACAACACCTCGAGGTCTCCGCTCAGATCTATCTGCCAACTAGAAGGTATATATTTGTTGGTGTCAACACTCAAAGACCTAGCCTTTGGTAAACTGTGTGAAGGAATAGGTTAACACTAGATCCTAAGTCTAACAAGACGTTTTCTACCCGTTGGTCATTGATTAAACATGGAATGGTAAAAGCTCCAGGGTCACTGCACTTTTGAGGCAACCCTCTAGTGCAGATGATACTAACTTTCTCAGTAAGTCGGACCTTCTTAGGAATGGAGTTGGTCCGTCTCTTTTTCACACACAAATCCTTCAGAAATTTGGCATAGGCAGGGATTTGTTGGATTACCTCTACTAAAGGCAGATTGATCTTAATATCTTTCAGATGCTCTAAGACCTTGAGTTGGTTAGGATTAACACTCAGCTTCGAACATGATAGTGCTGTTGGGAAAGGTACTTTGGATGAAGGTTCAATTAGAGGCTCTACCATTAGGTTTCCATTCCTACGGGAGTCATCGACATTGTTGCTTAAAACCTCAATCTCAGGTTCCTTTATCTCCTCAGGAACATCCTTATTCTTCTTTCTAACCTCTTTGGCTATCAATTTCCCACTCCTAAGGGTAGTTACGGCCTTAGCCTGTTTGTGGGCGGTCTCAGTTTGGACATTACTACATTGTCCTTGTGGATTTTCCACAGTCTGAGATGGGAGTTTACCTTTATTTCTCCAGCTTATATTTTGGGCCAACTGCCTAATTTTTCCTTCAAGTTTAACAATGGACTGTTGCTGAACTTGAACCAATTGTAAGAGTTTGTAAAACTTGTCATCAGATGATGACTGTGCAGGAAAAAGAGTGGGAAAATTGTTCCGCTGTGTTCGGAACGGTTCTTTCTGGACTTGGTAAAAACCAAGAGGGTTATAGTTTTATGGCCTTTGATATGGCTGTTAAGGGAAACGAGGCTCAAAGTTTCCTTGTTGTTTTTGATAGTTCTGTTGAGGAAACTGAGGCTTTTGATTCCTTTGTCGCCATGAAAATGTGGGATTATCTCGCCAGCCAGGATTATACATGTTAGAATAAGGATCATAATTTCTCGTATATCCTTGAGTGGCATAGACTTGTTTTTGCATGAATTCGGGAAATTGTGAACCAATTGGACAATCTAGAGTAGAGTGATCTACTGCAAAACATACGGCACAAATTTCTGTAACTTGAGGGGCTTGTGAAGAAATAGACCCTAGAGAGATGGATTTTTCTACTTGCTAGGCTAGGGCATCTACTTTATCAATTAAATAGGAATTAGAGTTAACCTCGAACAATGCCCTCTTTTGAGGGTTGTGGGTGCTTTTAGTTTCTCTATCTATAATTGTGTTCTAAAGAGAATCTTCAGCTATATTCTCAATTTGACTCCAAGCTTCGTCCGCTGTGAGCTTATAGAAACCTCCATTACTCATTGCATTTACCATCATTTTTTGCTGAGGTATAAGACCTTTAAAGAAATAATGCAAGAGTTCGTGACGTGCAAACCCATGGTGAGGACACTGATTCCTAAGATCAATAAATCTTTCCCAAGCTTCATGAAAAGTTTCTAAGTCCGACTGAACGAATGACATGATGTCTATTCGCAAAGTAGTAGTCTTGGCCATTAGGAAGAACCTATGTAAAAACTTTCGAATAAGTTCTCCCTAAGATGTAGTAACCCTTGCGTCCAAATGATTGAGCCATTGTTTGGCTTTGTCCTTTAAGGAAAATGGAAACAAACGTAGTTGAATAATCTCACGGCTCACATGAGGGATGTGAAGCATAGAACATGCCTCCAAGAATTGTATGATATGAGCGTGAGGGCTTTCGTTACTCTTCCCGTAAAAGGAAGGCATATTCAAATGGTCCCTGACTTAAGCTCAAAGTTAACATTGCCAAGAGCCAGTAGAACTATGGCAAATTCAGGGCTGTAATCGCTCGGAGAGAAATGTTGACGAAGAGTCATTTGTGGGTCAACGGGTTGGTTAACAGGTTGAGCTACCAGAAGAGCTTGATGATTTTGTATATTTTCTTGCTGCTCCACCATCGAGACTTGGACTCTCCTTCGTGGAGTTTTCTGGGGCGCGGGATTAAATGGGGCAAGTTCGGGAATTAAGGAACAACGCCTGTGCATGCAAAATATACTACAGCTAAGTGCAATAAATAACTACAAAAAATAAACTAAGTACTAGAAGTAAGGACAGAAAATAAGTTAAGTATATTAACTAAATACAGAAAGTAAACTACGTACTTTAAATAAAGACAAAAAGTAAACTAAGTACTTAAGTAAATACGGAAAAGTAAATTAAGTAGATGTACAAGCTATTTTAACAAAACATAATATAAACATTTTATGTGCAAGTATTAGACAGACAATATACAAATTTTATAAACTATATGGAATATATACTTTACAGACCAAATTTATACAATTTAAAATAAATATAAACAATATAGGCAATAATTACAACACTTTAAAACTAGTTCACAAATAATTCAAAAACTAAACTAGATTGTGCTTCCCCGGCAACGGCGCCAAAAACTTGATGCTTACGAGGTGGGCGTGTGAAAAGTGTGTACAATAAAACAAGTTTAAATACCCGCAAGTGTATAGATCTTCGTATTGTAGTGTGCTATGAGTGCAGAATCGTACCACAGGGAAGCGCGTTAGCAAGTTAGTGAAGCAAAGTGCAAAATTGTTAAAAGTGGAAGTATAACAGTTTGCAGAAGGCGTTTGATTAAATTATGATACAACTAAATTAAACTAACTAAATATGAATACGCGGGGTAGTGATCTAGGGGTCGAATATGTAAATGAGGCAATTAATCTAGGCTCGGTATTCAGGATTATCTGATTTTATGCAAGGGTTAAGCTACAAGCATTTAACCTAGTCAATTAACTTAGCTTATTAAAATCCCAATTACTAACTCTGATTTAGGTGTTATGTCATCTACGAGCATTAGAGCCATTATATGGAACTGTCCTTGCAACCTGGTGTAAAAGGTCTGTTTCGACTAAGCAATCAACTTCTCCTTACTGGTCTAGAAACTATGGTCTATTTAAAAGCATTACCTATAGTTCATGGAAATCTGATTCATTAATAAAACATGGATACATGGCACGAAAGTAAAGCAATATTAACATCTACTTTAAAGCATTACGTTATGAAAGACAATGTTAATAGTAAAGCAATCATATCATCTACTAAAAATCATTACGTATGAAAGACAATACTGAATTAAAACAAGTCATATATTGCATTTAAAGCGTATAATCCGAATCCGAGACTGTTTATTAAAAGACTAACATTTACAATATTCACTCCTATATATCAATCTACTTAGACATAAATGAATACGAATTATGTAAATAAAATAGGGTAAAGAAAGGCTCCCCCATATTGACGAACGCATATTTCTGATCCCGAAAATTTGAGCAGAGGTCCGACGCCAAATAGCTATTCGAGCGGAACTAATTTCCCCCGAATAAGAGCTTTCCTATTAAAAGCTATTCGGGTAGAACTTTCTTCAGATAATAACTATTAGGGTCGGACTTCCCCCTAAAAGTAGCTATTCGGGCAAAATTTTCCCGAATAAGAACCACTTAGATAGGACTTCCCCCGTATCCTACTAATTAATTATAACTAACACTAAAACTAATTAAAATTAACTCGAAATTATACCAAAAATATTGGCACTATTCCAAAATTAATTACAATTTTCGGTGGGAATGATGGGGGGTCTATCTATAGATAGAAAATCAGAGGCGCACTCGAGCGCCCTTGTTTTCGGTCCGCTGGCTGCTTGACACGTGGCGCTTCCAAAAGACTCCGGAAGGTGCAGATGGGCGCTTGAGCGCCCAGGAGGGCTCGCTCGAGCGCCCTTCTGCTCGACGAATTGTTTTGCGCCACTTGGCACTTCTGGAAAACGGTGGAAGGTTTGTGCAGGGGGCGCTCGAGCGTCATTTGTTTGATTTTTTCGGCTCTGAATTTTGACTTTGATTGAGCTTTGACCGAGCATTAACCGAGGTATTTTCGGGCTATTTTTAACACTTTGAGTCTGATTACGCGCTAGTTTCAGCCAAATTCTGTCTCTATCGGCTTCATTCTTCCACCGGTTCTCGTGCTTTCCTTATTCTCCACTTCTTGACTTGCATTTTGGGTCATTTTGGGTCTGAACTTTCACTTTTTGGTATTTTCCTACATTGCATCGAAAGTATCTAAGTGTTGCAGTTATTCCTAAGTTAAGATACAAATGTAGTACAAATACCAAGGTTTGAGTGTTGCAAATACAGTCATATCAGAGAGACATTTATCATTTTCTTGTTTCAAAATTTTAATGAGAGTTTTTTTTTAAGACATGATTGAAACTAGCACATAAGCATATAAGCACATAGCAACCATCAAATTGGGTTTAGAGATAATTAGATATAATAGATTATTGATCATACCTCTATGTTTATTTTCATCAACCTATTGACCTTTATTGAGCATGGTTGATGTATCCATTTGATTCCCAATTTCTTTAGCATAATCAAGTCCAAACTTCTAACATCTTAGTAGATTTTGATCAATGCTTTGGCCATTGGTTGTTGGTTATTCATCTTGATTTGATATTGGTTACTCTTCCTTTTTAAGATTGGTTGTAATTCTTTGAAGTACGAAAAGGCCCATCTTCTTGAGATTTTGATGTGGTAGGCTCTCATTAAGTTCCATCTTCTTGAATACCTAAAATATCTTGATTCTTTCTTGGTGCAAAAGGATTAGAATCATCAAAGTACTCATGCATTTCATGAAGTCAAATATGATCAAGAGCACAATCCATCAAGAAGTCATGATAAACATTTTGGTAAAGTGATGGAGAGCCAATTCAAGTTTCCTTTTACAATGCTTTTAATGAGATGATTTGAACAACATTTGAATGAGCACATAAGAGCATAATAATCATCACATTTGGTTTAGAGGAAATTAGGATATAGAAGATTATAGATCATACCTCTATACTTATTTTTTATCAACCGGTTTACCTTATCTCAACTTTGTAGAGCGAGGTTGATGTGTCCATTGGAATCTCAATTAATTTCCTTCACTAAACCCAATCTTTTTCATTTGTACTTTTGGGTACTTGGCTTGATTTGTAGTCTGAGGAAGAACTTTGACTTTTTCTTCATTGTCTTATTTCAAATACCCTTTGCAAGCTCTTGGACAAATTGTCTGAACGAGATGTATTAGATGCACTAATAATCATTACACATTCAACAAGGTCTTTGGATAATGATTTCAAGTATGGGAATAATGCCTTGTGTGAATGAATGTGTTTTTCATCAATTTTACACGCATCTTGTCGCTTTTATCTTTTTCAAAGTCAAATACCTATGTTTGTACCAATATCATTTCAAAGATGATTCATTAAGAAAACCAAACAAGCATGTACTAATCTTTCTATGCCAACATCAAGTATTGTCCTTCTCAATTAAGGAAGATAGTCATGTTCAAGATTTAGGACAAACTTCAAGTGTCTGTATGATAGAAAGATGTCAAATATTCAAATATTACAATCATCACACATTTTCAATATTTCAATGAACAATGTAAAGCTTGATGGCATCAATTTTGTTCATTTGATTTGTCAAAGAATTTCATTTTTAATCCAATCATATACAATTAATCAATTATTATCATTTCATCAAATATCACTCATATGCATATACTTATGAGAAAAGGTCAATGGTTATGAGTTTGCCAAGATAGATTCAATGGGGCTTCTCCTTAAGTTTCATTTTAGGATTGAATCATTCAATGGCTCTTATATTTGTTTCACTCATATTTTATTTCTTTTTCAAATTCAACTCAAAAGAACAAGAGAGAGTATTTAACTCATTCCTAAAATTTATATCAAATTAACCTTTCAAACCATTTATTTCTTCTATTTATTAAATACTTTCTTTTTAAGCAAGCATAGAATCAAACTCAAAAGTTGTATCTTATTCATCATGCAACAATTCAACCATTCATTTCACACTAGCAACAATTAGAATATTCATCATTTTATTTTCTCGTCGCCAATAATAACCTTAATAGTATTTTTGTGAAGCATGTAACAACAACAATGCACATGACTTCGAATGCAACAAACATTCCAAATCACCATCTGTGATAACCCGAACCCGGCATGCATTTAATGACATTTAATTGCATTTAACTAAGTGTTATCTTAAATGTTAGCATTGAATTTCGTGTTTATTTTTAAGTTAAACATGTATTTGTAGCTTTATTTTCATATTTCTTTTAGAGGTAATTAAAATAATACTTGAGTTAATTATTTTAACGGAATATCAACTACTTTTCATATTTATGTCAATCGGTTTTATTTTTCTTGCACCTAAATGCACGGATTTCAATTAAATGAAAAGTAGCTCCGAGCCGGAGTAAATTTTAAACTATGATGCTTTTCAAAAATCATATATTTTCTTAAATTCTTTGAGATTTAATTGTTATTCTTTTACTGTCGCAAAGTGCATAGCATTTCGAGAGCGATAGTTAGGAAATGAATTCTAGTCCTTAGCAAATAGTGAAAACTAGTGTTTAGTGTTTTAATTTTAGTATTTTAATTGTTATTAACTTGAATTTGATTTGTGATAGTTGTTTTAGCTTTAAAATGCATAAAAATAGGCCAATTTGACCAATTTTAAGTTAGTTGACCAAGGGGTTTGACCTTTGACCAAATCTTGTCACCTTATAAGCTTATCACATAACAAAATAAAAAAAAAACAAAGCAAAAACAGACCACAAGCTGGCCGAAAATAGAAGGAGAAAAAAAAAGAAATTTCAACTTCAAATCTTCGATTCTTTGCGTGAGCTTGCACGGGGTGGTTTCCGAGGCATCCTACGAGGTTTTCCTAGCGTCTAGGAGCGTCTAAGGTGAGGGTTTCATGTTTATTTGCGCATTTGAATATTTTGTGTATGAACTTTGATTTTTGAGTTTTATCCGTATATTGTTATTTTAATTGTTTTGAGGCTTAAAGAATGTTCCCTAGCAATTGTAGAACATGTATTTATAGCTTTTTAACATTTTCTGCAGTTGAATATTGAAATTGAAATATAAATTGTTAATTGAATAGTAATTTGTGAATAGTAAATCCCCGTTTCGATGAAGTTGCTCCGTTACGTGTTCTGTTGATGTAGGAGGGTGCTAGTTATGCTAGAATGCCTAAATGTGTGGTTTAATTGGATTGTGTAATGGAAAAACGGAGAAAAATGGTTTAGTGAAAGTTGGGGTCGTTTCGGTCAAGTTTAGAATTTTTTCGATTTGCGTGAAGGTATTGTCGAGGTACGTCATGGAAGCACTTTTGGTGCATTTGTGACGTTGGTTGGGTGATCGGTTGAGGTAGCTGTAGTTCAAACGAGCAAAGGGAGAAATCGGGGCTTTGCGTGAATTCTAGGGTTAAGTAGGGTTTCGGGGTCTTTAGACGTGCCTTATAGTGACCTAGGAGGATTGGTGAAGTCGGTTTCCAAAACTCGTGGCTCGTTTGAAAGTAGTAGTGTTTTGAAAGTTGGGGTCATTTTTGTGATTTTGTGTGTTTTCATAGGATATTGCCTATAGAATGCTTATATTGCCTATAGAATGCTTATATTGCCTATAGAATGCTTATAATGCCTATAGAATACTTATTATAGCTTGACAATGTTTGTTGGTGTTGTTCTTGTTACTTATTCGATTGTAAATGCTTGTTATCTTGTTTATCACCTCTAATCTGTATTGTTGTGCTATCGCTCGTTTATTGCCTTGTATCGTGTCTTGCATTGCATAGTGTCAGGCGCGTGAGTGATGGGCCTCTCTGGGTAGTCTCGGACTGCCAATGTTGGTTGCTCTAGCTCCGTGTCCTGTTCCATTTTCTCGCTTGGGTTACCTCCCAGGGTATTCCAAACGGAAGTTATAAGGTGGGTGAGCCGGCGCGTCATCGTTAAAGTCATCGAATTAGTGATCGGTACATTTCTCGCTCGAGTGAACCATAGCCTTCAGAGTGTGGTATAGCTTTGAATGGTTGTGTTAATGCTTTCTTGATTGTTTATTATATTGTCGTTTGTATTGAATGCTTTCTTATTGACTTTATTGCTTAACTGTGTCTATTTGCATTGAACGATCTTCTTTCTCTCCACCTCGATATCTGTCTCGCCCTCACTGAGTATACATGTTGTGTATACTCACTCCTCACCACCACATTTCAGGAAATGCCATGTTAGCTGAAAAGTTTGTGATTTCGTGAAAGTTCGTGCTTGAAGAGTTGTCTTGCGTGCCTATATGACTTGAGTTGTCGAAGTTGTAAAGATGTATGCTTTTATGCATTGTATGTATTTAATGTCAAAAGGGATGTAATTTAAGTTTCATTAGATTGTTGAAGTAGTTTGATAAGTTAGATTATGTATTTAGTTAAAGTAGCTTAACTTCAATGTATGTTTGTAATGCCAAAGGAAAAGAGTTAGAATGGTGTGATAGTCTAATTTATGTAATGGGTTAGTGTAGTTTAATTGCATAGCATGAATGTTCTTGTCTAAGATGAAAAGAGATAGGTTAGCTTTTAAATTGGAAATGTATGTATACTTGCTGAGTTGAATTGTTGAGAACCGAGGCTCGGATGGCCTTGAGGTGGTTGAATGTTTGGACATGGTATTGGTCCACTTATATGATGTCGCAGGTTTGTTTTTTTTGCCTAGAAACAGGGGAGACTCCGTCCGTTTTCCCTGAAAATTTTGCCCGGGTTTGGATTTGGGTTGTGATTAGATCGATTGATAGAACTCCCGGTCTCGAGAGGGATCGGGGTGTTACAGGTGGTATCAGAGATTGTTTAGCTCATAAGCCGGGACAGGGTCCTCGGTCTGGTGGGTAGTGATCCTTGAATGTTTGCTTGTTAAGTGTGTTTTGAAAGTGTATGCTTGCATGTGAGATTGTGTGTCTTGACTTGAATGTGTGCTCCTATGTGATATAGTTATGCGTTATGTGTTAATTGTGTGCTAAGTAAAGTGAAGTGTCTAGTTGTGCATTGAATTGACCTATTTAATTGGCATCGTGAATCGAATCGACCTCGTGAATTGTTATTTGCTTGAAGTATTGCTTGTAATGTGTGTTTTAAAATGTCTTGAATTGGTTATGCCGTGATTTGAATTGATTATGTTGTGCTTGACTTGATTGTCGTGCTTGAGTGACTTTGTTGAATAAACTCTTTTATAAACTTGCTTGCATAGTAGTTTAAGGCATGTGTATAACTGTGATATATTGGCATTCATACATGTCCTATTGAAATGGTAAGAGAGACTTCTTCCTCCCCTGAAGAGAAGTGGTTAGTAGCAGGCCCTCCAAGTTATGTGGATTGACGGGAATGAGCAGTGCTTGACTAGGCCTTTATTTGGGAGTTGACATTTATAGCTGGGGTTTGTTTATTGGGGTTCCTTGAAGGTTATCTTCTAGGCTTTGTGTAAATGACTTCATTTGGAGTTCTACATGATTATTCTTTGGAGTATTTTCTGGATGTCTTCTTGATTGGGCATTCATCGGGTATTTCTATATTGGCATTCGTGGGAGACTTGGTTGGGATTTTAATCAACCTTTGGTGTTCTTTCTGCATTCTTATGGGGAACTTTGATTTGACTCTGCTTACAATGATCAGTTTTGTGTGAGGTGTATTATTTTGGTATTCCTTGTGGACATTTCTCAGTGGATTTGGCAATCGGAATTCTTATTGGACTTGCTGCATAATATTGTCTACAATATCCTTGCTCTAGTCTTTCTTGATATTTTATCGGCAATCGTGATTGGAATTCTTCAATAGTATATGATGCACCTGCACGACATTCCCTCTAGTATTTTACCAAATATTCGGTAGCAGTATTATTTTGGAGAAATCTACTTGGCTTTTCAGCTTGGTGTTCATTCATGGACTTTTGATAATTATATATATGTTGACGTACATTATGGATTCCCTATTCAGATGCTTCTTGAGCTGTATATTTAGAAAGACTTCCTTGAAACCTCTGTAATATGATTGACTGGATTTCTTGTTTGGAGTCTTCCTGAGCAGTACTTGGGATTCTTGTTTAGACTCTACTTCAGATTGTTTATTGGTATGTTCTCGGTACTTTTAGTTGGGATTCTATTATGGCATTCATGTCTAGTAAGATTTTTATTTGGGGATCTATTTGGTTGTTCTCTGGAGCATTCTTTGGTTTTCTTAACAGGTGTTCTTTGGAGACTTTTGTTAGCACTTCTCGGTGGACTTGGTTATTGGAATCTCAATCGGACTTATTATATGGTATTATCCATGGTATGTGTGTCTTGGACTTTATTGGTGTGCTACTGGCATTCCTAATTTGAAAATTCTTCAATGGCATTCTCCAGGATCCTTAGTGGCCATTTATTTAGCATTTACTTATTGGGCAAACTTGGCTACATTCTTACCGGAGCATTGTTCGGGTATTTTTTTTTTTTTTCTTGGCATTCCTCAGTTGGTTTGGTAATTGGAATTCCTATCGGGCTTATTTTATAGCACTACTTACAGTATGCTGTAGAATACTTTAGGCTTCCTTGGTGTTAAGTTGTATGAAGTTTGCACTCGGCAAATGGCGATGAGGTCTTGGAGCTTGGTCTTATATGTGCTGCATCTACTTTGGCCATCCTTTGACTTCCTTATTTGATACTTGTTGGACTTTTATAGAGGATTCGTATATAGAATATTACTTCGGTATTCTTCTTGTTAATAATATGTAGAATTGATGGTATTTTCAATTAAGC
This sequence comes from Ehretia macrophylla, assembly GCA_037974665.1. NCBI lineage: Eukaryota > Viridiplantae > Streptophyta > Magnoliopsida > Boraginales > Ehretiaceae > Ehretia > Ehretia macrophylla. Next base: position 67,534,382 of record CM075771.1, on the reverse strand, counting down.
CTTTATTTGGCCTTATTGCTTTGGAGTTTTCAGTCAGTACTATTGGGGGGGTTCTTAGTAAGGTATTCTTCGAGCATTCTTATTCAGTGTCTTGCTTAGCAACCAATGAAGAGTGGTCAGAGTTGGATTTCAGATAATGCAGAGTTCTATTGGAAGAAGAATTGCGAGGACGCAATTGTTTTAAGGGGGGAAGGATGTGATAACCCGAACCCGGCATGCATTTAATGGCATTTAATTGCATTTAACTAAGTGTTATCTTAAATGTTAGCATTAAATTTCGTGTTTATTTTTAAGTTAAACATGTATTTGTAGCTTTATTTTCATATTTCTTTTAGAGGTAATTAAAATAATACTTGAGTTAATTATTTTAACGGAATATCAACTACTTTTCATATTTATGTCAATCGGTTTTATTTTTCTTGCACCTAAATGCTCGGATTTCAATTAAATGAAAAGTAGCTCCGAGCCGAAGTAAATTTTAAACTATGATGCTTTTCAAAAATCATATATTTTCTTAAATTCTTTGAGATTTAATTGTTATTCTTTTACTATCGCAAAGTGCATAGCATTTCGAGAGCGATAGTTATGAAATGAATTCTAGTCCTTAGCAAATAGTGAAAACTAGTGTTTAGTGTTTTAATTTTAGTATTTTAATTGTTATTAACTTGAATTTGATTTGTGATAGTTGTTTTAGCTTTAAAATGCATAAAAATAGGCCAATTTGACCAATTTTAAGTTAGTTGACCAAGGGGTTTGACGTTTGACCAAAGCTTGCCACCTTATAAGCTTATAACATAACAAAATAAAATAAAAAAAGCAAAAACAGACCACAAGCTGGCCAAAAATAGAAGGAGAAAAAAAAAGAAATTTCAACTTCAAATCTTCGATTCTTTGCGTGAGCTTGCACGGGGTGGTTTCCGAGACATCCTACGAGGTTTTTCTAGCGTCTAGGAGCGTCTAAGGTGAGGGTTTCATGTTTATTTGTGCATTTGAATATTTTGTGTATTAACTTTGATTTTTGAGTTTTATCCGTATATTGTTATTTTAATTGTTTTGAGGCTTAAAGAATGTTCCCTAGCAATTGTAGAACATGTATTTATAGTTTTTAAACATTTTCTGAGGTTGAATATTGAAATTGAAATATAAATTGTTAATTGAATAGTAAACCCCCGTTTCGATGAAGTTGCTCTATTACGCGTTTTGTTGATGTAGGAGGGTGCTAGTTATGCTAGAATGCCTAAATGTGTGGTTTAATTGGATTGTGTAATGGAAAAACGGAGAAAATGGCTTAGTGAAAGTTGGGGTCGTTTCGGTCAAGTTTAGAATTTTCTCGATTTACGTGAAGGTATTGTCGAGGTACGTCATGGAAGCACTTTTAGTGCAGTTGTGACGTTGGTTGGGTGATCGGTTGAGGTAGCTGTAGTTCAAACGAGCAAAGGGAGAAATCGGGGCTTTGCGTGAATTCTAGGGTTAAGTAGGGTTTCGGGGTCTTTAGACGTGCCTTATAGTGACCTAAGAGGATTGGTGAAGTCGGTTTTCAAAACTCGTGGCTCGTTTGAAAGTAGTAGTGTTTTGAAAGTTGGGGTCATTTTTGTGATTTTGTGTGTTTTCATAGGATATTGCCTATAGAATGCTTATATTGCCTATAGAATGTTTATATTGCCTATAGAATGCTTATAATGCCTATAGAATACTTATTACAGCTTGACAATGTTTGTTGGTGTTGTTCTTGTTACTTATTCGATTGTAAATGCTTGTTATCTTGTTTATCACCTCTAATCTATATTGTTGTGTTATCGCTCGTTTATCGCCTTGTATCGTGTCTAGCATTGCATAGTGTCAGGCGCGTGAGTGATGGGCTTCTCTGGGTAGTCTCGGACTGCCAGTGTTGGTTGCTCTAGCTCCATGTCCTATTCCCTTTTCTCGCTTGGGTTGCCTCCCAGGGAGATTTGGGTCGTAGAATTGATGGTTACTCCCGAGGTATTCCAAACGGAAGTTATAAGGTGGGTGAGCCGGGGCGTCATCGTTAAAGTCATCGAAGTCATGATCGGTACATTTCTCGCTCGAGTGAACCATAGCCTTCAGAGTGTGGTATAGCTTTGAATGGTTGTGTTAATGCTTTCTTGATTGTTTATTATATTGTCGTTTGTATTGAATGCTTTCTTATTGACTTTATTGCTTAACTGTGTCTATTTGCATTGCACGATCTTCTTTCTCTCCACCTCGATATCTGTCTCGCCCTCACTGAGTATACGTGTTGTGTATACTCACTCCTCACCACCACATTTCAGGAAATGCCATGTTAGCTGGAAAGTTCGTGATTTCGTGAAAGTTCGTGCTTGAAGAGTTGTCTTGCGTGCCTATATGACTTGAGTTGTCGAAGTTGTAAAGATGTATGCTTTTATGCATTCTATGTATTTAATGTCGAAAGGAATGTAATTTAAGTTTCATTAGATTGTTGAAGTAGTTTGATAAGTTAGATTATGTATTTAGTTAATGTAGCTTAACTTCAATGTATGTTGTAATGCCAAAGGAAAAGAGTTAGAATGGTTTGATAGTCTAACTTATGTAATAGCTTAGTGTAGTTTAATTGCCTAGCATGAATGTTCTTGTCAAAGATGAAAGGAGATAGGTTAGCTTTTATAATTAAAAATGTATGTATACTTGCTGAGTTGAATTGTTGAGAACCGAGGCTCGGATGGCCTTGAGGTGGTTGAATGTTTGGACATGGTATTGGTCCACTTATATGCTGTCGCAGGTTTGTTTTTTTTGCCTAGAAACAGGGGAGACTCCGTCCGTTTTCCCTGAAAATTTTGCCCGGGTTTGGATTTGGGTTGTGATTAGATCGATTGATAGAGCTCCCGGTCTCGAGAGAGATTGGGGTATTACACCATCTTTTCAAAATAATTCAACATTTTCATACTCATGTTCAAGTGTGGTGAAATCATAGATTCTATTCAAGGTCATTTTAAAAGCCAAAATTGTTTCTTGGATTTGATCACATGTGATGCATCAAAAAGTAGATCAATTTGATTTTTCTCTTCTTATACAACACAAACAACAATCATGATCACAGAGAATTTCCTATTCTCATTTCTCTTGGTAGATTATCACATAGTAATAAGCTTATGAAATTACAACTTTCATACTTTCTTTAAATCAGGCACATTTCCTTTTCTTTACTCACTTTTCATTGTAGCATTCAATTCATCAAGTTCATGATTTACATGTAAAGACGTATATCTTCAAAATCACATGACATAAGAATGCATATACTATCTCAAACACGAGTTGATCAAAATCATTTGGCATAAGAATTCCGACTCAATCTTCAAATAATGCATCATCATTTTCATTTTCACTCAAATATGTATAATATCACATATTTGATTTAGAAAGTTGAATTTCAAACCATTTTCTAGAAGCACATATGAAAAATAAGTTCAATGTTACCCGTGCTTCCTTATCTCAATGATCTTGTCTTTTTTACAAGTTGCATCACCATCTTCTCTGGTGTTGCTTGACATTCCTACAACAAAGCAAAATCTAGGTACCTATCTTTAATTGGGTCTTTGAAGGTTAATCTCATTTTTTTTTGTGGTTTTAACAATCCATTTGTGTTTTAGCCACCATGGAACATTTGATCTTCTATCAAGCAATTTCCTATAGTGACAATTTGAAGCAATATGTTCTCTTCTAGCACAATATATACAAACATGTTGATGCAATTTAGAAGTATATGCTACATTTGTACTTGAACCTTTGATAAAATAAATTTTCAAAGCATTTTGATTCTTACATGGTTTATGTCCTAAGTCATTCCATTTACATACCATGTTTTGTGGATTAAGCATAACATCTAAGTTTTCTTTTCCTTTGCTAGATTTCATTGTATTCACATTTAGTTCATCATTTAGCTACTTCAAACAACAAACTTCATTTCTTAACAAATTGTTTCTATCATTTAAGCAAGTATCAAGCTCATGTTGTGCTTCAATAAGTGGAGTATTTTTCTTTTCAAACTCATTTCTCTCAAGTATGGCACATTCCAATTCCTTAAGAAAATTGTTATTTCTAGAAAGTCCATACATCAATTCATTTTGAGCTTTAGATATGAGTTCTTCCAATTCATCGAATGTAAAATCATGTTCACTAGATGAAGAACAACTAGATGTAGAAATTGAACATACCTCTTCTTCTTTCATAATGAAGCATATGACATTTTCTTCTTGTACTTCTTCTTCCTAACCTTCTTCTTTTTCTTGATATGTCTTCTCAAGAAGTGTCCATAATTCATGTGCTAATGTGCATTTTCTAATTTGTCTAAATTCAAGGTCATAAAATATACAATAAAGAAGATTCATAACTTGAGCATTTTCTGTAAGTTTGACAATATTTTGCTCGGTTAGTTCATCACACATTTCAAATACAACTTTATATGGCACATTTTCAACAATTTCCCATAGTATAATCAATGGATTGGATACATGATTCCATCTTATTCCTCCAAACAACATAATTTGAACTTGTAAAACATGGAGGTCTATCAATAATATATCCTTCAAAAATTAGGAATACAGGATTATTTGTAATTGTATATTCTATTAGCAGTTAAGTTATACGTAGAACCCTAGCTCTAGTACTACTTGTTAGTGGCAAATAATCTTAAGAGAGTGGTGAATTAAGATTATAGCAAAATATTACTATTTAAAAATTTACTACAACCCACAAAATTCTCTTTGAGACAATTTATCAAACACATTGTGTGAACAACTTGATAAGAGATATTATGATGAATAAAATCACACACACAAGAACAAGATAACTACTCTAAATAATATATGTGACAATGAATGTAAATAGAGTAGGGATAGAGAAATCAAACTCGGTATTTTCAAGTGGTTCGAACTTCTAAAGGCCTAGTCCACCACCTAAGGTCTTTCTCTTTAGGATTTCCTAAACTCCACTAAATCAATGCTTCTTCAAATGTTGGTGAAGCACAAACCAACTTACAAGTCTACTCTTGAACCCACAAGAGCAACTACAACAATCTCTTGAACTCACAAGAGATGAACCAAGCTTCTTCACAAAGTAGGTGAAGCTCAAACCTATAACATTTCCTCCTTTGAATCCACAAAGGACTTTACAATAGTCTATTCTCTTTTATGATTTTTACAATCTAATATATAGAGAGCAATACAACCATGAATATGTGTATATGAAAGATACAAAGCTTTAACTCCTCTAGAGTTGGAAAATACATATGAAGTTCTTTGAATGCTTAATAGATATAGCATGTTCTAGCTTAAGCTTGGTGTTTTTTATGCTTTGAATCAACAATGTAAGCTTAGAACATGTAGATATTGATTGGAGGAGTTGTTTGATGAAATAAGTTGGTTTGGTATAAAAAGAACAAGAAAAAAACTGCTCTTTAACGGCTTATTTTTCATACTTCAGCCAAAGCCGGGTGAGTAGTCGAGCAAGGACATCAACTGGAATTGCTCTTCCGACATAATCTGTAAAAACCGAGCCCCAAATAAGCCGGGCTAAGCTGGGAGAGGACCCGGTTGACTTGGTCAACTGACATGAATAGTGCCAAATAGTGCCAATTTTTTCAGTTTCGCAATTTTGAGCCCGAAATTTAATTTTTAGAATGATAAACACTTGGGCACTTCAAAATTAATTTTTCTAGAATGTTTCCAACCTTTTAAACACTTCAAAATATTTTTCAAACTCTTGTGGAAAGATTAAAACCGATTTTTGTAATCAAGAGTTTAAAATACAATTTCAACCGAAAATTCAATCTTTTGAAGATAAATTAATTTAAACCTTTTAAGAACATCTCTTCAAAAGATATTCCAACTCATTTAACCTTTTCAAATCTTTTTAAAACTTTTGAGGAAGGATTTAAGGACATTTTTGAAAGATTACCAAGAGCCTGAACCATAAAAATGCACATCTAAGGCAAACGACATTTCTAGGCCGCTACCCTTTATGTCGCCACGTCTCTATCTTTATAACACCACTTCATCTTCATGTCTTCAAGTCTTGAATCTTGAAATTTATTTCTTCAACTCTTCAAGACTTCATTTCTTCATGCTTGTGGTGATCTTGATTATGTATTCTTCAATGACATACATAAGTTTGCATCTTTTCTATCTTGCATTCTTTAGTCAAAACCATTTATCTCTTCATGCAAGATACTCTTCCTCTTTCAACACCAAGCATCCATAATATATTTTGACTTACAAAATCATTAATACAATATAATGTACACAAGCCAAAACATTAAAGAACAATTGGGCTTTTAGTAAAATATACATTTAATGCACATAACCCAACAAGTGTATATTTTAAGCATGTAAACACATTTGCACAAACACACTTACAAATTCAATTTTACTTGATTTGTTATCATCAAAATTATATCTTTTGGCATAAGGCCAACAAAGATAAAACCAAATTTAATTGCTTTAAACTAGCTAGTGTTTTATTTTTGTTGGATTGCAAGAATAAAACAAATAAATAAATAAAAATAATAATAATTATAACCACCCCACCTCCCTCGCACACACGTCCCTAGGCGCAAAAGGGGGAGTGGCGGACTACCATGGTCAAACTTTGACCATCATTGTTTTTTTTATCTTGTTTGGTTTCTTGCATGTTTTTTATATGGATCAGAAGTCAAATTTGAATTTGATTAATATACAAGGTCCATCTTGAAATTATGGCTAGTATAATTAAATTTAATTATAATTCGAAGATTTTAATTTTAGTTGCTTTCTATTTTGGTGTGGACATCAATAGAAATAGTAGCATAATTTATTTCGGTAGTTTACATAATAATTTGTTGTATTTATATCTTGAAACATCAACACTACACAACATAGAGCATAGTAATAAGAGAAAGGCTTCAACAACCAATGATGCTAATTTATGGCACTTATGTTTCGGTCATATTAGCTCAAATAGGATTCAAAGGTTGAATAAGGATGGACATCTAGCTCATTAGATCTTGATCAACTACCTCAGTATGAATCATGTCTTAAGGAAAAGATGACCAAAAGATCATTTTCTTCTAAGGGACATAGGGCCAACGAAGTATTAGAATTGGTGCACACAAATGTGTGTGGTCCTATGAGCACACCAGCTCATGGAGGTTATGAGTATTTTATCACCTTTATAAATAATTACTCATATGGATATATATTTCTAATGCGATGCAAATTAAAATCTAACAAGTTCAAAAAAATTAAGGCTAAAGTGGAGCTACAATTAGGAAAGTATATCAAACTCATAAGGTCTTATCGTGATGGCGAATACCTCTCGGGTGAGTTCCAACAGTACCTCACAAAACATGGTATAGTGACTCAATTAATTGCACTTGGGATACCCTAGTAAAATGGCGTAGTTGAGAGAAGAAACCGAACACTCTTGGATATGGTAAGATCCATGATGAGTCATGCGATATTTTACCCATATCATTTTGGGGATAGGCACTAGAAATAGCAACATAAATTTTAAACTTGGTTCCTTCCAAGTTAGTACCTAGAACACAATTGGAGATGTATACAGGCCGCAAACCCAATTTGAGGCACCTCTACATTTGGGGTTGTTCAGCTTATGTACTGAGTAGTAATGCTACAAAACTATAACCAAGATTAGAAATGTGCTATTTTATAGGCTATGCTAAAGGAACCAGAGGTAAGATCTTTTATTATCCTAAGGAGCAGAAAGTGCTAATTAGTACCCATGCTAGATACTTAGATGATGATATAACGATCCAAACATCACCATATTTTGAAGTTGCTTAAGAAGAGATACCCCACGGTTCTCCTAATGTACCTATACCAAATAAAAAAGTGAATGAACAGCTTGTCAATACTAGTACCCCAAAACCTCGTCGCAGTAGGAGGATAGTTAGGAAACCTGATAGATACTACGAAATTATTTTTAGGCAAACGCTAAAGATCAGATTGCTGACCCCACTAGTTATAATAAAGTAGTCACAGACGTAAATGTTGACAAATGACATCAAACAATGAAATTTGAATTGGAGTCCATGTACTCCAATCAGGTCTGGGATCTTGTAGTTGCAGTTGAAGGGGTAAAACTCATAAGGTGCAAGTGGGTCTACAAGAGGAAGAGAAATGTGGAAAGAAAAGTGAAAACTTTCAAAGCATGGTTGGTTGCGAAAGGTTACACTCAGAAAGAAGGGATCGATTATGATGAGACCTTTTCACCAGTAGCTATGCTCAAATCCATTAGGATTCTCTTGACCATAGCGTGTCAATATGATTACGAGATATGACAAATGGATGTCAAAAGAACATTCCTTAATGGGAATCTTGACAAAAGCATATATACAATGCAACTAGATGGATTTGTTGCAAGAGGCCAAGAAAATATGGTTTATAAGCTTAAGAAGTCTATTTATGGACTTAAGCAGGCATCACAAGCATGGAACATCAAGTTTGATCAAGCAGTCAAATCTTTTGGCTTTGATCAGAACATTGATAATCCATGTGTGTACAAGAAAGGTAATGGCAATGCTATAGCATTCTTAATCCTCTATGAGGATGACTTCCTTCTAATCAAAAATGATGCAGGGATGTTGTCATCCATAAAGGTTTGGCTATCTACTCAATTCCAGATGAAAATTCTAGGAGAAGCTAGTTATATTCTTGGGATCAAGCTCTTCCGGGATCGTAGAAATAAGACACTAGCATTATCCCAATTTTCACACATTGTGAATATTCTTCTCAAGTTTAACATGCAAGACTCTAAGTTTGTTACCTTTTAGGCATAGAGTACCTCTATCTAGAGATCAGTGTTTAAAGATACCTGAGGAGATAGAAAGTATGAAGAAGGTTCTATATGTTTCGGTTGTTGGTAGTCTCTGAAAGGAAACGTTGTATCGCATGAATCAAATTCTATTATATTCAAGAATAAGGCAGAAATATTCATGCATGGATCTTTAAAACGAATAAAGCATGAAATAGCTATTTGAACATCTAAATAGTTCATAGTTTAATTCTAAAAACAAATAAAGTTTTCTGAAATACCTTTTATCGTGAAAAACGAAACGAAGAAAAATTCACCTTTGAAGATGATGCTCCACATGCCTAGAGGAAGCTTCTGCTCCTTAACTTTGATTTTCGCCTCTATGCCAAATCCTAGCTTAAGTGTTGATCAAGTTGTGAGACTTGATCTTGCAAAACTAAACTAAAAGAAGAGTGTTTTGTGTTTCCTCTTAGAGAGGCTTACATGTGAGAAAGGGAGAGAGAGAACTCAAATGTGCAATTGTAGATTTTGGGGTAGAGGCCTTTATATAGGTGAAAAACATGCTAGGTAGTTCTATCTTAAACAGAAACCAAGACAGAGAAGGATTAGGACTTTGAATTATCCTTAATTCCATAATTAAAATGGAAAATCCTTTTCCTTGCAAAAACTCTTAGGTCACACGCCTAAGACCCTTGGGCCGCTTAGCCCATTCGCGTGCTAGCCTTTGGCTCGTGTGGTTAGGCTATGGTTTAGCCTATAAGCTCCATCCAATTAATTAATTAAATTTAAATCCAAAACTAGTCTGCCTTTTAAGAATAAAATCCTTCGAATAATGGAAAATTTATCTTAAATTTAGTAGCCTTTAAACTTTAATTCTCTTATATTTAACAACACCAAATTTTAGTAATGACACTTATAAGGTAAATGGCTAGAAGGAAGACCAAAGACATAATTACCCTTCCATTGAAAATGACCAAAAATACCTTTGTTAGTCTCTAGCAATATTTTGTCATTTTAACCTTAGTCTATTCCACTAAAAGACTATGGATGCATTACAGGATAATTACTGTATGAACAGGAGTTAGTCAATAACATATGACACTCTGTCTTTAGATCAACTAAGTGATAATGACCATATTGCCCCTCTATACTCACTCATAGCCAAGACAGGTTCACTACTTGTACTATCACGCCGTTGACTATAACTTTTTCTCCTTAGAACCTCTAACTTATAATCTAACCATCCTTCGGAAGTTATCCACTTGACCAAGGGAGCTACCCACAAGTATAACAACCAATACAACATGTATTACTGTGCACAGATTCACGATGATCAACTTGGATCATTCTAAGGGAGTGCTTATTCTATAGATTCCTTATTGTATATGCATGTTCCTTATAACCAAGCCCAGACACCCAAATCACAGAGCTATTGACCCATACAAGATCTCACCCATAGTGACTCAAAGTGCAAGAACTTGACTTTGTCAGTTCATCCACATATACTTAAGATTGAGAGCACTGGCCTACTGAGAAGCTTGTAGGTATAGGTGATATCTTTCTTTGATAGTACTTATTTAGAGTTCACACCTACAATGGTCCGTCCAATGCATATACATGCATAAGTGAATTAAGTTTGGAAACCTATCCATGAGCAAGGCAGATCACCTACTGTAGAGATAACTTATTCACAATAACTTTTACCATAGTAGAGTGTATAGCTCTACTACTTAGTTATGGACTAAACAATTCTGCTTGACAAGTAACCATGACTTAGACCTTCTCTACGTAACCACCAAGTACCCAAGTTGTCACGCCCCGACCCAACCCCACGCTAAATCTTAAGTCCGAACCCGACAAACAGACAGAGTTTCCCCTGTACCATGGACATTCTGAAAACCTGTAAACTCTCAATAAAGCCATAACATAACAAGACAAACATTTATAACTAAAATTTAAAGCTTCAAGGCCATCCGAGCCTTAAGACATACAATAGTTTATATTCACACAAGCATGCATCAAACTTTACTTCTTTACAAAACTGCTTATTATACCACTCCATGATAGCATTGAAACATTCTTGAAAGTTGAAAACAATCATATCCAAGCATGCAAAGTAGCTAGAAGTAGAAACATAAGTTATTACATGCCATGGTTCCAAGTTTACTACTACAACCATCCATCTTCCAATCTTGCAATTACATAACATAAACATAGCACTTAGGCTACAAAATAGAACATAAAGTAAACAAACAGGTTCTTCATTAAACAACAAGAACATAAACCACCTCAGGCAACTAGACACAGCAACTAAGGCAATGGTTTAGTCTGAACCTCCGGTTCTTCTCCTTCAACCAAATTTAGTTGGGGATCACCCACAGCGTCTCCTAAAACATGTTAGCGAGGTATGAGCAACCACTATTGCCCAGTGAGGGATAAAGGCCAAACGGGACGTGCAATGCAACAATTATGACAGTTAACAAGAAAAGCAAGTAAAGTACACTTGAAACAGAAAATAACCACATATAACAAAAGATACGATACACTTAACCCCAACACTCTAGAGTTCTCTTGTCTTCGATCACGAACCCCGAACCACGAACCACGATCAATATGCCGGTAAATTCCCAATCACTCCAATGGGTGTACTCTGGATGTACCCCGATAATCCTACGACCCAACACCCCCTGACAATCTCCGGACCAGGCGAGTGAGGGAATAGAGTACGGAGATCGAATATTCACTAGCAAGCCCGCCGCCGCCCAGCCGATATTCAATACAACTGCCCCTGACACTATGGTTGCGCAACCACTATGCAATGCACTTATCAATGGCAAGACAATATCAACAATATAAGCAATAACACGAGGGAGGATCAACAAAGTAGGTTATCCTCGAAACAATTGGAAAAGAAGTAGTTTCATATAAGCAATTAAGAGATTTACAAATGGGCATATCCATGATACACATTAAACTATACCACAAGCTCCAAAACAACTTGAAACCATATTTAAACACACAAGGAGTCATGCCAAGGTCTCAGAAGCGTGAGACAATCGAATTTGTACTTAAACCCCTTTGTAACCCAACCCGTTTTTCTTCCAAACTCATGTTATGGTTCTAGATTAGCAAACGGCCTATAAAATGCTTCTAGTTAACCCTTTAGAGACCTTTAGGACCCTAGAAATCACGCAAACACCCGCATTTAGCCCGAAAGCCCCAAATTTTCTCTTTTGACTTTGTACTACACGTACCTCAACTGGGACTAAAATAGAAGCTAGCAAAGCTTGGTTAGGTCCTAAATAGCCTAGGATTACTAAATGTGATGGCCAATTCAACCCGGATTCGCGATAACCCCGAAACCCCTTTCTAAAAGTCGGCTATTTCCTTCTTTTGCTAGGTTATGAGCAATTAAACCCTACGGGGCCTTTACATTACTTTCATTAACATCTAAAGTACCTATTAGAACCATTAACTCAAGCTATAAGGTCCAATTTCTCAAAACCCTAACATTCCCGTCACTATTCATGCCAAATATTCAACGAGCAATTTCAACCTATTAAACTACGAAACAATAGAATAAATTAGGTCTCTACTACTTATATATAACATACATAAGCATATTTGAGCATTGAAATAGCATTTGATAACAAATCTAAGAATTCAAGAAAGTTGACATATATTTCAAATGCAAAAATAGCATGCAAATCCCTCACCAAAGCGTGTAAGAACTCGTAGGAGGCTAGAAGACACCCTAAAGCACTTTCTGCTAGCTTGGCTTGGCTTGGTTTGAAGATTTGATGATCAAAATCTCCTCATTTTCTTCTCTAGCTGCTGTCGGCCTAGCTACAGTAATTTCATCTTCTTTTTTTTTTTTGGCTAAGTTATGACTTGTATTGTGTGTTGTGTGAGTATATGTTTGGGTAAGTCATATTGGGTGCATAAATGATCTTCTAAAATGAGCCTAGGTAGATTTTAAAAACGAGTCAAATGCGCATAAACTAAGTTAGCTAACTAAAACACTTAGTTAAGTCACTTAATACTATTCATTAAATTGGCAAAATATTTTCTAAAAGGGTGCTCCTATCACTCTAAGCTCAAATGCACATTTTTCTCATTCCTAAAACAATTATTATGATTTAAGAAAAATGCTAATTCATTATTATTATGCAGTTGAAAAATAGAAGGAATAGTAACTAAAGAAGACAATAAATAAAGCATAGAAGAAATGCGCAAATAGTGGATGCAATAGTAAGCTAGAAGTACGGAAAAATCTCGGGCGTCACATCCTCTCCCCCTTAAACTAATTGCGTCCACACAATTCTTACATGATTCGGCAAACAACTCTGGATACTTTTCTCGCATCTCCTCATCTCTCTCCCAAGTAGCATCATCTACCCCGTGATGATCCCACAGAATCTTAACCATCGGAATGCTTTTAGTTCTCAGCTCCTGAACCTTCTGATCTACAATCCGAAGAGGTTTCTCTGAATAAGTCAAAGTTTCACTGATCTCTAGCGGCTCTAGCTCAAGTATGTGAGAAGGATCTGGCTGATACTTCCGAAGCATAGATACATGGAAGACATCGTGAATTATGCCCAAACTAGGAGGTAAAGCTAGTATGTATGCTAATACACCAACTCTCTCAGTAATTTCAAACTGTCCAACATATCTCGGACTGAGTTTACCACCCTTACCATGCCGAATCAATCCTTTCCAAGGTACGATTTTCAAAAATACCTGATCACCCACGACGAACTCCAAATCTCGGCGACGCTTATCCGCATAACTCTTCTGCCGACTCTGAGCTGTAAGCATTCTCTTTCTGATAAGCTGTACATGATCAATCATTCTGTTCATCTCGGCAAAAGAGTAGGGTCAATAGTCTTCATCTCACCAACTTCATCCCAATAGAGAGGAGACCTGCATTTGCGCCCATAAAGTGCCTCATACGGTGTCATTCTAATAGTAGCTTGATAATATTGTTATAAGCGAACTCTATGAGTGGCAAATATTTCTCCGAACTCTTTTCGAAGTCCATAATATAGGCTCGTAACATATCCTTGAGGATTAAGATAGGTCTTTCAGATTGACCATCTGTCTGAGGGTGATAAGCAGTACTTAAGCTCAAAGTAGTGCCCAAAGCTTTCTGAATCTTTTGCCAGAACTGAGATGTAAATCTGGGATATCTGTCTGACACAATACTCTTTGAAATCCCATGAAGTCTGACAACATTCTCAATATATAACTTCACTAGCTTATCAAGAGAATCAGTCTTCTTTCTAGCAATAAAGTGAGAAGTTTTGGTCAGTCTATCAACAACAACCCAAACTGAGTCATTACCCTTCGAAGACCTCAGCAAGTCTGAAACAAAATCCATAGTAACATGATCCTACTTCCATTCAGGTATAGCCAAAGGCTGTAACAACCCGGCCGGTCTCTGATGCTCTACTTTAACTTTCTGACAAGTAAGACATCTAGCCATATAGTCTAAAATCTCCCTCTTCATGTTGTTCTACCAGAAGTTCTGTTTCAGATCTTTATACATCTTTGTACTGCCTGGATGGATAGTATATATAGAACTGTGTGCCTCAACAAGAATATCCTTCTTCAGAGTTGGCTCACTCGGAATACAGATTCTACTTTTGAATTTGAGAATACTATCCTAATGCAGTATGAAATCCGACTCTCCCCCTTTAGACTTCTCTAAGATTTTCAACAAATGAGGATCAGTCTGCTGAGCTTCTCGAATCCTGGATAATAATAGAGATTGAATTTGCAGACTTGCAAATTGAATACCAGAATTTGAAGTATTAGGCTTCCATAAGTATAGTTCTTCCATAAATTCCCAATTCTTGATAATCAAGCTAGCAACAATAGTCTTTCAGCTCAAAGCATTAGCAACAATATTGGCCTTGCCTGGAAGATAATTAATAGTGCAATTGTAGTCCTCAAGTAATTCAAGCCAACGCCTCTGCCTCATGTTCAACTCTTTCTGTGAAAATAGATATTTCAGGCTTTTATGATCTGTAAAGATTTCAAACTTGTTACACCAGAGATAATGACTCCATTTCTTCAATGCAAGAATAATAGCTGCAAGTTCAAGATCGTGCGACGGATAGTTGAGTTCATAAGGTTTCAGTTTCCTGGAGGCATATGCAATAACTTTACCATTCTGCATCAATACATAACCCAGACCTTCCTTAGAAGCATCACTATAGATCACCAGATTATCATAACCCTCAGGCAAAGCAAGAATAGGTGTTGTGGCCAATCTCTTCTTCAGTTCCTAGAAGCTGGCCTCACACTAATCATTCCAATCAAACACTATTTTCTTCTGAGTAAGCTGAGTCAAAGGTCCAGCAATTTTAGAGAAATCCTTGACGAATCTCCAATAATACCCAGCTAAGCCAAGGAAGCTACGGATCTCCATAACAGTTTCTGGTCATTTCCAGGATAATACAACCTCAATCTTCGCTGGATCAACAGAAATACCGTCCTGCGAGATAATATGACCAAGAAAAGCAACTTGTTTAAGCCAGAATTCGTATTTGCTAAACTTTGTAAATAACTGATGTTCTTGAAGAGTCTGCAATACAATTCTGAGGTGTTGTTCATGTTCCGCCTCATATTTAGAATATAGAAAAATATCATCGATAAAGATAACCACAAATTGGTCCAGATAAGGACGGAATACCCTCCGCATCAAATCCATGAATGAGGCAGGAGCATTAGTTAGACCAAACGATAAGACAACAAACTCATAATGACCATAACGAGTTTTGAAAGCAGTTTTAAGAACATCATCTTTCTTAATCCTCAACTGATAATAGCCCTGCTTCAGATCGAATTTAGAGAATACCCTGGCACCTTGCAATTGATCAAATAACTCTTCAATTAAAGGCAAATGATATTTGTTTTTGACAGTCACCTGATTGAGACCCCAATAGTCAATACATAAACGAAGAGATTCGTCTTTCTTCTTAACAAATAGAACTGGTGCACCCCAAGGTGAAGAACTTGGCTGAATGAATCCTTTCTCAAGCAAGCCCTGCAATTGAACCTTCAACTCCTGCAATTCAGGTAGAGCCATTTTATACGGAGTCCTAGAGATAGGTGTAGTTCCCAACAATAAGTCAATCATGAATTCTATCTCTCTATCAGGCGGTAGATCAGGTAATTCCTCAGGAAAAATCCTCGAAAACTCTCTCACAATAGGCACATCATTCAATTTCAACTGGTCCCCAGATTGATTAATCAAATATGTAAGATAAGCCTCACAACCTTTGTTCAACAGTTTAGATGCTCTACTAAAAGAAATGATAGGGGTTCCAGTAGATTTTCTACTACCAACTATTTCAATTACAGGTTGATTGGGCATTTCTAATCTCACAATCTTCTTTCTACAATCAAGTTGTGCATAATAACTCCCCAACCAATCCATCCCTAATATAATTTCAAAGTCATTGAAGGGTAGAATAATCAAATCAGCAGGAAATACACGACCCTCAATAAAAATATTACATGCTTTGCAAATAGACTTAATAACAAACTTCGGACCCATAGGAGTATAAACCACAATCTCATGCAATAGTTTATCAAGTTTCAGTTTAGCATTTTGTGCACAAGTGGGAGTAATAAATGAATGAGTAACCCTGGAGTCAATTAAAACCTTAACTGGTTGATCATTAAGGAGAAAAATACCTTCTACTACAGCAATCGTATTGGGAAGCTCCTCTACATCCAAAGCAAACACTCGGGCCTACCCCCGTGGTACTGGTACTGTAGCTGGTGCCCTAGTCTGAGAATTCTGAGCCGTTGTCTAACCCCTAGTGTTCTTAAATTTCAAACAATCTTTCACCCTGTGCTGGTCACTCTCACAGCCCGTACACCTATTCAGTTTCCTCCAGCAAATCTTCTCAGTGTGGCATTGACGCTGACAGAAGCTCCACTGCTGGTGATGTCTTAGAGCAGTGCCTCCCAAATGAGCTTTGTAAGTAGAAGTAGCTGAACTACCCTGCTGTGAACGAGTTGCCGCTGGATGGAATTGACTCTGTTTCTGACTCTGTACTGGTCGTGACTGAGTTTGAGTAGGCTCTGTGAAGCTCTGAGTTTGCCTCGGCTATTGACTCTGGCCCACGGAAACAGTTTTCCTTTGAAACCCCTGACTCTGTGATTGGTACTGCCGTTTACTCTACTGACTAGACTCAACCAACACATATGCCTTGTGTTTCTCATATCTGGATGCAGCTCTGATTATTGCAGCATAATTAGGATAATCATTCGCAGACAGATTTAGCATAATATCATTTCTCAACCCCATGATGAATCTCTGCATTTTCATGTCCTCTGGCTGTACCAAAGCCGGAATGTAACAGGAGAGCCTAGTAAAAGTAGCCTCATACTAATCCACTGATATATTTCCCTGCTTCAACTCTGCTTGACGTCTCTCACGGGCAACCACTGATATATATTTATCTTGGAATTCACGGACGAAGTCAGCCCACGAATGTTGAACCCTCTCGGCTTCCCATGTCTCACTAATAGTATGCCACCACTCCTTGGCGTCACCCTCCAGAAGAAATATGGCATAGGTAATTTTTTTTCTCATTACTGCACTCGAGTATTACAGCCACCCTTTCAAACTTTCTCAACTACAATTCAACCTTCATATCATCTGGCTCTCCAAAGAAGATGTAGGCCCCATGATGTAAGAACCTGTCATACAAATTACCTCTGGTAGTACCATTACCCTCAGCTTTTGCAGCCTGATTACCTCTGGCAGCCTCTGTCTGTCCCTGCTGAGTCACGAACTGGGCAATGGTATTCATAGCAGTAGCCATAATAGCCAGAATCTGTGCATTGCTGGGTTTTGGTCCCTGCAGTGGTGCACTCTCTGCTACACGTTCACCTTCCCCCTGTACATCCTGCCTAGGAGCTTCCTCCGGATCTCTCCCCGGTCTGCCCCTTCTCCTCATCTCAAGCAGCTAGAATGCAAAGTATTATGATAGGCATATACATAAATTGCAGGTAAAGCACATAAGAAGAAGTTCAGATGAATCCCCATAAAGTCACATATAACATTAGAAGAATGTTCACATACAAGAGACTCATGGTCACTTAATCATACTTGACATTCTAGACTTTTCACTTTCAAACATTAACTCTTAAAGACCTTTCGCACTCCATTGTCATGCTAGCATGTTCATTTCCAATTCAAATTTCACTTAGGCAAATCAAAGAACCACTGATTCATGCAATCACAAAATCACATAATAGACCTCTACCCACAGACCGAGAAATTTAACCCGGCTTCATGCATTTAATAGCTCTGATACCACCTAAATGTCACGCCCCGACCCATGCCCACGTTAAAGGTTAAGTCCGAACCCGACAAACAGACAGAGTCTCCCCTGTACCGTGGACATTCTGAAAACCTGTAAACGCTCAATAAAGCCACAACATAACAAGACAAGCATTTATAACTAAAATTTAAAGCTTCAAGGTCATCCGAGCCTTAAGACATACAATAGTTTAGATTCACACAAGCATGCATCCAACTTTAATTCTTTACAAAACTGCTTATCATGCCACTCCATGATAGCACTGAAACATTCTTGAAAGTTGAAAACAATCATACCCAAGCATGCAAAGTAGATAGAAGTATAAACATAAGTTATTACATGCCATGGTTCTAAGTTTACTACTACAACCATCCATCTTCCAATCTTGCAATTACATAACATAAACATAGCACTTAGGCTACAAAATAGAACATAAAGTAAACAAACAGGTTCTTCATTAAACAACAAGAACATAAACCACCTCAGGCAACTAGACATAGCAACTAAGGCAATGGTTCAGTCTGAACCTCCGGTTCTTCTCCTTCAACCAAATCTAGTTAGGGATTACCCACAGCATCTCCTAAAACATGTTAGCGAGGTATGAGCAACCACTATTGCCCAGTGAGGGATAAAGGCCAAACGGGACGTGCAATACAACAATTATGACAGTTAACTAACGTACACTTGAAACAGTAAATAACCACATATAACAAATGATACGATACACTTAGCCTCAACACTCCAGAGTTCTCTTATCTTCGATCACGAACCACAAACCACGATTAATATGCCGACAAATTCTCAATCACTCCAATGGGTGTACTCCTGATGTACCCCGATAATCCTACGACCCAATACCCCCTGGAAATCTCTGGACCAGGTGAGTGAGGGAATAGAGTACGGAGATTGAATATCCACTGGCAAGCCCGTCGCAGCCCAACCGATATTCAATACAACCGCCCCTGACACTATGGTTGCGCAACCACTATGCAATGCACTTATCAATGGCAAGACAATATCAAAAATATAAGCAATAACACGAGGGAGGATCAACAAAGTAGGTTGTCCTCGAAACCATTGGAAAAGAAATAGTTTCATATAAGCAATTAAGAGATTTACAAAGGGGCATATTCAAGATATACATTAAACTATACCACAAGCTCCAAAACAACTTGAAACCATATTTAAACACACAAGGAGTCATGCCAAGGTCTCAGCAGTGTGAGACAATCAAATTTGTACTTAAACCCCCTTGTAACCCAACCCGTTTTCCTTCCAAACTCATGTTATGGTTCTATATTAGCGAGCGGCCTATACAATGCTTCTAGTTAACCCCTTAGAGACCTTTAGGACCCTCGAAATCACGCAAACACCCGCATTTAGCCCGAAAGCCCAAATTCCTTCTTTTGACTTTGTATTATACGTATCTCAACCGGGACCTAAATGGGAGCTAGCAAAGTTTGGTTAGGTCCTAAATAGCCTAGGATTACTAAATGTGGTGGCCAATTCAACCCGGATTCGCGATAACCCCGAAACCTCTTTCTAAGAGTCGGCTATTTCCTTCTTTTGCTAGGTTATGAGCAATTAAACCCTATGGGGCCGTTACATTACTTTCATTAACATCTAAAGCACCTATTAGAAACATTAATTCAAGCTATAAGGTCCAATTTTTCAAAACCCTAACATTCCCATCACTATTCATGCCAAATATTCAACGAGCAATTTCAACCGATTAAACTACGAAATAATAGCATAAATTAGGTCTCTACTACTTATATATAACATTCATAAGCATATTTGAGTATTGCAATAGAATTTGATAACCAATCTAAGAATTCAAGAAAATTGACATATATTTCAAATGCAAAAATAGCATGCAAATCCCTCACCAAAGCGTATAAGAACTCGTAGGAGGCTAGAAGACACCCTAAAGCACTTTCTCCTAGCTTGGCTTGGCTTGGTTTGAAGATTTTATGATCAAAATTTCATCATTTTCTTCTCTAGTTGTTGTCGGCCTAGCTACAGTAATTTCAGCTTTTTTTTTTTTTTGCTGAGTTATGACTTGTGTTGTGTGTTGTGTGAGTATATGTTTGGGTGTGTCATGTTGGGTGCATAAATGATCTTCTAAAATGAGCCTAAGTAGCTTTAAAAACGAGTCAAATGCTCATAAACTAAGTTAGCTAACTAAAACATTTAGTTAAGTCACGTAACACTATTCATTAGATTGGCAAAATATTTTCTAAACGGGTACTCCTATCGCTCTAAGCTCAAATGCACATTTTTCTCATTCCTAAAACAATTATTATGATTTAAGAAAAATGCTAATTCATTATTATTATGCAGTTGAAAAACGGAATGAATAGTAAATAAAGCACAGAAGAAATGTGCAAATAGTTGATGCAATAGTAAGCTAGAAGTACGGAAAAATCTCGGGTGTCACACAAGTCAACACTTGAAGCAAGGACCTTATACACATATATATAAAAGTCAACCACATATGAGAGAAACATGCTCATAAAAGTAAGATGACATTAATTATTCTTAGCAAAAATCCAAATATATCGATGATATAGGACTAGTGGTCTTTTGGGCATACCCTAATCCCAACAGTCTCATGTATGTATTGCTATGTACAAGACCAGACATCTGTTTTGTTGTAAGCATGGTTAGCAGATATTAGTCAAACTTGGACTGGCCTATTGTGTCGCGATTAAGCACATATTCAAGTATCCCCGGAGAATGAAGAACTATGTATTAGAGTCCCGCGCAAACGATCTAATATCGTCTAGCTTATACATACTCAAATTTTCAAACTAATAGAGATTCCAGAAAGTCTACTTCTAGATAGGTTTTACTCATTCAGATTAAATTGTCTGTGGTATTGTAGCACAATGTAATGAGCCCAAGAATTATAGAAAAGGCAAACATATAGAAAAAGTACCATTTAATCTGAGAGTTTATCCACCGAGGGGATATAATGGTAAAATATATTGCCTCAACTAATAACCTAGCATATCCATTTACCAAAACTCTCACAGAGTTTTCTCAGTGCATGTAGAGTCTATGGGTCTTAGGATAGGTAGGATTGGTCTTTAGTGCAAGTGGAAGTCTGTTAGGATTAGTATGTCCTAAAGCTCACTAGGACGTGACTTTTTAGACATATTTGATACATATTATGATTGTTAGTATTAATGATAACATTCATTCCTATTTTCTCAATCTTATTTATGTGTATTTGTTTGTATAGAGGTCCTTGATCCAAGTAAGTGACTTAGGTGCACGATGGCTGAACACAGAAGGTCTAAGTCATAGATACTTGTTTCTAGATTCTGTTCATAACTGAATGATACATTTGAGCACTTCATCAGGTTTAGGTTATAGTGAGATAGTCTCTTATGAAGGGTGACCTACCTTGGTCATTGGTAGGTTTTCAGACTAGCATCACTACTGTATGTATGTCACACATTGAACTGACTACTTAGGTATGATCTCTTAATAGGTACTATCAAATATATCTTATGCTACTAAGTGGCTAGTACTCTTAATCTTGAGCATATGTAGATGAACTAACGAAATCATATTCATGTGCTTTGATACACAATAGGTGATACCTCAACTGTAGGTCAATAGCTCTGTGTATTGGGCATATGGGTATGACTAGTTGGAACGTACATTTGCAATATAGAATCCATGTCATCGAGTGACAGAGTAATCTTTCCCTTGTGATTATTTGGTAGATCATCCAAATCTAAACTTAGGGGTATACCCAAGAGGTATATCGGATATCTGACTTGAGGGTCGCTCCCTAGATCAAGTGTTCCGTATCGGGAGGATAGATACTCAAAGGATTTAGATGTCTCAAGGAGAATATGCAATCAACAAAGAGATAATACGATAAAGTCTTTCTTGATTGTAAGTGTTACATGGAGAGATATTTTGGTCATTCTACTTAGTAAGTCAAAGACAAAGGTCGTACATAGTATAACGAGCTTTTGTGAACAACAATAGTCATCTTGGAGTACAGTTATGACTTTTTAGTGAAATAAGTCAAGGTTAAGAAGCCTAAATGTGCTATGGGATTAGAAAGGGCATTTTGGTATTTTTAGTAATCAAGTTGTTTATGTCTTTTAGTCCCTCTTCTAGCCTACTTCCTTTAAGGTGCAATTAAAGTTTCCTAGCTATTTCTTATATATCTAAGTGTTGTTAAATTTAGAATCTAATCCAAATGCAACTAGGATTCCTGTTTAGGATAAGAATTTCCTAATTAGAATTGTTGTGCTCAATTTAGAATCTAAGAATAATTAATTTAGTAATATAGTGCAAGCATAATCAAGAGAGGCGTTGGGCCCCTCTTGGGACGCGTGGACATGTGGTAGAGGTGGTGGAGATGAGATGTAGTGTGTATAGTTGTTATATAGTGAACTACTAGTGATTCAAAGTACGTAGGAGTGTTTTAAGCGTTTCCTACTTGGATTCTAAAATAGTTAACTCTTATTTCAACTTGAGTTAATTATTCTAGTTTTTCCACATCTATATAAAGGAGTTACCTCATCCTCTCCCAACACACACATCATACATGAGATTGAAGAAGAAAGAAGAGAACTTTCTCTCCCTTTTTCACATGTTAAAAGCTAAGAAAGAAGGAAGAATCCCACAATTCTTCCAGGCATCTTTGAGAAGGAGAAAGGTCATAAAAGAGAAGATTAAAAGGTGTTCTTGGTCTCCAAGGCTTGTAGATTTTCTTAAAGCAAGTTCAAGGTTGAATTTAGTATTTTTCATTAAGTTCTTAAGCTAATGAATTTAGGTAACAAATTTTACTATTTGTTGTGTTTTGATTTCTATTCAATTACAATGCATATGCTAGTTACATTTATGCAATTGTTCTTCTTAAAATTATGTAGTTTGATCCTAGATGAGCATGCTATTATGTTTATGTTGTGTTATAAATTTTTAAAACCTTAGTTGTATCTAGGTAGCATGGATCTTCACTCTGTGTTCTTTTCACGCATGGAACATGGATTCTCTGTCATAGCAATTGCAGACATATTATAACAATAAATAATTGTAGGTTCTTCTTGTACTTGTTGTAAATCACCAAGTATTCTTCTCACCTAAACACCATCACAAGCTATATCTTTGATACCAATATATTTTTCTTTGGCTGAGGATAATGCCACAGTTTTTGGTTCTTTCAGATTCAAGAAATAGCTTAGAGCTAAGACAAAATATCTAACCTAAAGTGCTTTTTTCATTATCCAAGTACCCTGCCCAATCACTATTGGTATATTCGACTAGCTTGAAGTTTTGTTCTTTAATATGTAAGAGGTCATGCTTTCTTGTACCTTCACCTAAATCTCATAATTCATCATCCTTTTTTACTCAAAGGCTGGAGCAAATTGAGTATTACTTGTCTATTACAATTATACATTGGAGGATCAACCCAAGTGAAAAAACCATACTTTTCACCATCATTGTAAGCTTCGTAACCAAGAAACCTCCTTTTCGGGTTGGAATCAGTCCAAGAGGTGGTGACTTTGCTTGTTTTTTTGAAGTAACGTTATTCTTCCATGGCGAAGGAAATGACTATTGAGGATAATAGAAAGTGGATCTCAGAAAAATGCGGGCATTAGGGATTATAGGAATTAGAGATTTGGCATTACGGATTAAAATTGGTGAAGTAAGATGAATTGTGGGGATACGTTGAAATAAGAGGAATATATTTATTGTGTTCACAATTTTACCCTTGCCAACAAATGAGTATTCCGCGATTAGATGCACTACATGTTTTTCTGTTGTTTAGTTTTTTTACAAAATTTCACTGGAGGACTAATGGTGGCATACTTTTAAAACATAAAGGACCAAAAGATGTCACTTATAAAAATAAGAGACCAACTTGACAAAAAGGTTAAAAATGTGGGATATGTTAGGGCAAATATACTTAAGAAGGGGATGAATTAAGTAGATTACAAAATCACTACCAATTTAAAAATTAAACAAGATGCCATAGCTGATCTACTAAGGTTTTACCTAAGAAATTTATCAAACACAAACAAGGCACAATATATAAAATTAAGGAGAGTAAGAGAAAGAGAACGAACACAACGATTTTTAGGTGGTTCTCTAATCTACATCAATTACCTAAGGTCTTCTCCCGTTAGGATTTTCACTAGCTCCACTAGAGTTGCTTCTTCAAAAGATGGTGAAACACAAACCAACCTTACAATCACTCTTGAGTCTACAAGAGTAGTACAAGAATCTTCACTTCTTTGAGTCCACAAAGAAGACTTCTCAACACTCTTCTATACTATGAATTTTTCAAATATAGCTCTAGAGTATTTGTTTACAACAAGAATTGAAATGTAGATGAGTATAATAAGTATTTCCTCAAGAGTAGAATGATTACAGTTAAAGCTCTCTTGAATGTTCAATTATTTGCAAGTTAAAGCTCAATAAATGTGTAAGCAAGGTGTTTTGAATGATATGAAAGTTTTAGATCAATTACTTGTTGATAAAAGAGATAAGTTGTGAAAATAAGGTGTTTGAAAATATATAGAAACCCATTTTACCAGCTAGTTAACGACTATATTTTTCAAAAGTTGGTCGAGCAACTCATCCGACTTAGCTCGTCCGAAATGGTCGTGGTTGTTTCTGGAAGATTGGATTGAAGGCCTCGACTGACTTGCTTCATCTGACTTGTTCTTGAGCCTTCTGCAAACACCGATTGTGAAAAGTCGGTCGAGGGCCTTAACCGGCTGGCTCATCCGGCATTGCTTTTAGCCAACTGTACAAGTCGGTTGATGAACCGGTTGATAATCTCAACCGGCTTGCTTTAACCGACTTGTCCAGTTTGCAACTTGGACAAGTGGAGAAACAAGTTTGAGAGCATTTTTATAGCTAAGACAAGTAAAAAAAAATGCAAACTCATTAAAAAGCCTTTTTGACAGTTTTCCAAAACAAAGATAAAAGATATTTTAAAGAGCATTTCGAAAAAGTGATTTAGAAAGTTGTTTTACCATATTATTGAACTTTGCTTGCTAATACTAAGGCAAACGACACTATTGAGCCGCCACCCCTTATGATGCCATGTCTTCATCCTTATGACTACACTTCATCTTCATTTCTTCAAATCTTGAGCTTCACATTGTTCTCTTTACATTCTTCAAAGCATTGGTGGCAAACGATGAATCTTCATGAACTTGGTTCATTTATAGCTTACCATGGCTTTACCATTGTTACTCCATGACTAATCATCTTTCAAACACACTCAAGCATACAATGGAGCTAGATAAAGATTAGCATAATTAAGATTTTTAGTGATCATCAAAACCTTTGATTAAAGGCCTTTAGGCCAACACATTATCATCAAATTCAAATTCTCATTGATTTTGTTGAAAATTCAATCACTATACACACATATACATCCTTCAGATTCTCATTGGTTTTGTTGGAAATTCAACCACCATACACAGATATACATCTATCTGTAGTATCAAGCTCCACGAGCCCATTTCATAACCCTATGCTGACTTGAACATCATAGTTCCTCCCTGGAGAAAACTTGGAATAGTCTCATTAATATTGCTGTCCCTTTTACCCCTTTAGGGTTGATGTGGGTTAATGTCTTGAAGTAGGCCCTGCTTTTCAATCTGTTTCCAAAGTCGCACTTACTACTTCATTGCAGGAACAAAACACTACAATTCCATGCTCTTTAATTAAGCTGTAAAGGTTGATAAAAACGTTTTGGTTATAATAAATAAAAGTATAATCATCATTTAAGTTTCGGAAAATTATTGAGTTCGGCAAACGGATCTCTACACTGTTGGGACCCGGCTGGATTTAACATTGCTTTAGTATTGCATTCTCATTTAGATGGCTTTTCTGGGTGCACATCAGCTAAAAACTAAGGGAAAACAAGATGTAATAATACAACGTGTGTTTCCAGATTTATACTTGGTTTCTGGTGGGTGAAAGACATTCATAAAAGCTAAACCATCTGACACAAACTTCATTCATACATCTTCAAGCCATTCACATCACAGGCAGATCCAACGGCGACAGCGAATCATGCTATTCAGCAGTCTTCGCTTTGAAACTTAAAACGGCAAGGTAAAAATCAGGTTCATCCACAAATTCAGCCATGTCGAATGAATAGTCAGAAGCTACATTTAGTAATGTCTTTTTGTCTGGCAAACTGGAAACTACAACATCAGGGTATTGCCTCCGTTGCTCCTCAAGCGCTTGGCGGCCATGACGATGACTGATCACAATCCGTGCACCTACATGATGTTAACAGAACATAGAGAAAATGAGAATGCAATTAATAATAAATCACTACTAATGAATTGCATTAGTTGTTGGCCAACGCTCACATTTTGGGTACACAATTTCATGAGGAATAGAACCAAAGAAGCATTGGCCTAAAGGTTTAAACTATTCCTAACAGTAGTACAGTTATTCGTCCATTATACATTCAAATTCTCTCCCTATACACGTGGGCTGTTGTATAATTGGTGGTTGTATTTCTCATTTGTATGGACTCTGTCATTATACGTGGTGGTGTGTAAATCATTGCTTTTCCGGATCAAACATAACATTTGACTGATTTCAATAGATGTAGTTCGATATTACCTGGTAAACAATGCTTGGTGAGTGTACTAAAGACCTGACCGAGCTCAAATGGCAGAGCAGGGAGGAAGTACAGAAACACAACATCAAAAGGCGCCCACTTCTCTGGTACATATATTAGTTCTCCTTGCCAACACTTAACCTTGTCATACTTCTCTTTGATGCACGCTAAAGTCAAAAGTGAGTCATGAACTACAAGCAATTGTTCATAAGATGATGATTCGACAACTCTATCTACAAATTCTTCTGAACCAGTTGAAATCAGAATCCTTGAAGCTTCTCCAATTTCTCCTGCAGAGATGATCCGATCAGTTTTCTGCCTATGCTGTTCATCGGAATTTATGGTGTCAGTTTCAAGGAATGACCAATCTTTCTCTATGAAATCTTCAAAATTAATCACAGAAACTGTTCCTTCATTCAAAGGACTAGTAGCACTAAAGGAAGGCTGAAGATTGCACATGCGCCTTAGTGAGGCAAAGTGAAGCTGAGAGGAAAGAGATGACGGTTGGCAGCCATCTGAATAGCGACGGTAAAGGCAATCATGAAGAGACTGCAACTGCAAATGATGTACTGATCGATAAAGAGGTGGTGCAAATGGGAGATAAGATGAAGGCAAGAAAGTAGAATACATTGGGTAACTTATGACCACAAGTAAATATGAGGATTAGATTTTCTGTTGATGCTTGAGCATAAAGGAAATAACAAGCGTGGAAGTGCCAGAAAGAGCTATAATCATCCTTTTGACTTCTTAGGCATACCCCAAAGAGTAGCTTATACTGTACGGCCTGCAGTTAAGATAAAGAAAACCAAATGTTAATTAGGTAAAATAGGGATAAAGAGACAGAGTGAAGATGGCATACATCGAATGACATTTTCTAGAAAGATAGTAAGACTGTCTGTTCACAAGCGGAAAAGAAAAGTTAGAACTCTGATTACTGTCTACTTCAAGCCTTCAGATACTGCTGACACAAAGTGCTCTATTGTGTTATATTAGTGAATTGACCTCACATTCATTGTTACTTAGTAGCACCATATGATGTTAGCAGATGGTTCTGTTAAGAAAATAAGAATTAGGATGAAGGAAAACAAAAATCAGAATAGCAGCTCAGCTACATTTGATCATTGGAAGTAAACTGCAGTAGCTAAAAAGGTAACTACAGGCTGAGATCAGTGTTCAATGTCAACATTGATATGGTTACCTGGCTAATCAACAATCAAAGTGGTGATATTTGAAGACCTTAAGACGTCATTTAGTTACCAGATACCTTTGCAGACAATATTTTTAGATTATAAAAACACGAGCGAATAGTTAGCTTCTGTTTGAGGAGCAGGCTATCTGCCTGAGAAAAGAGAAAAATATAGGAAGAAAGGATTCACCACTTCTCAAGTTGTACTCGCCACAAAAATGTCTCTAATCTCCTGACAAACACAAGCATATCAGAATGCATTTTCCATTTATTGAGTAGTCTGCATTACATCTATCACAGAGAGTGACCAAACACATGTATATCTAAAGGAAGAGAAATTTACACTTGTACAACCATAAAGATAAGTGCCAAACTGTTTGGTTCAGCTTACACAACTGTAATATTAACAGAATTGAAAATAGCCATCCCATTCTCACGAACAACGTTTTATTTTCCTCTGTTATGTTCGAAGAATACGAAACAAAAGAAAATTGACATTTTTAGTTATGCAGCGCAACAAAGCTAACAAGATATTTACTGTTTTGAAAAGCTCAAAGTCATCCAATTTAAAACCCACCAAAGGGCAGTAATGTAATCCATCTTCTCACAAAAAGTAATACATTTCATAAACAACCGAATAACATTATTTGAAAGATCAACTGCATAAATGAAATTTCAGTAATAAATATGATCTCTGTGGTGTATATGTATACAATTTACTATATTCAATATCAATTAACAACATGCTACATATGATAAAGGGCAGCCAGGTGCACAATTGTTTCCACAACTTGAACGTATCACCTCCAGAACAAACGGTGACAAGATTCTACATATGATGAACAAGATAACTCTTGGAAGGCTCATCACGTCATTCGTACACAAGATAACATCTCCAATAAATTGGGTGAATACATAGAAGTGCTATTTTCTCTAAGGGCGAAATTTTATACCTGACAAAAACTTTGTGCAATGGGTACTCAGTGCTTACAAATTCTCTACTTCCTTATAGTTTTGTGCATCATTTGACAGCAGAAATAAACAAAGAGCCTTCTAGTATGGTATCTTTAAAACAAGTGAAACTTCACTAGTAGTCCCTAATCTATACTTTTTCATGTTAGTCCCAAATGTTACAAAATCCATGTAATTAGTCCAAATGTTCCATAAAAGACATCAACTTAGTCCCTCCCATTATCTTTCCGTAAAGTTTGGATGGAAAATGACAAAGTGACTTTTATACAGTTATACCCATGCAAAATCATGTTCTCGATTTTTAAGTTGGTCTCCAATGTTTACTTGAATCTTCAATTCAGTCCCCACAAAATGGCACATTCGTGGTCACCTGTTCATTTCCCATTGCATTGTAACCCGAATACCAATTTGAAGACTTTATGGTCAACATCTCATAATATTCCTTTTCAAACACCAGAGACTATTTTGAAAATTCGAGTAAACAGTGCAATTAGCAGTGAAATTTACCCTATAAACAAAACTAAAACATTGGAATTTAGCTACTTTTTATATGTTCAATTTCTGTATGTGTAAACCTTAGGGTAGCCAACTGGTAAAGATCCTGTGTACCTACAGGTCACCAGTTGGAGTCCCTCAAGACAGTTTAGCTGGCCGTTAACTTCACGCTCGGATACCCACGAATTTCAAAAGAAAAAAAAATTATGTATGTGTAAACAACAACAACAACAACAACATAATAATAATAATAATAGTAATAAGAAATTGTAATTTCGTGACTTTAAATAAATCTCTCTCTCTCTCTCTCTCTCTCTCTCTCTCTCTCTCTCTCTCTCTGTGTATATATATATATATATATATATATATATATATATCAGCAACCAAACAAATTCCTTAATCGTTTATTATGTCATCATGATTAAACCACCCAAAGGATAAAGCAAAGAAGACCGGAAATTTATTTTATAAGAAAAATGCGAAAGATAAAAGCTTGAAAGGTTATACTTCCCTCCAAACTGCACTTCTCATGTATACATATAAAATATTCATACATGTTCACAAGTATATATATACACACACATAGCCATCTACATACATATTATATAAATATTATATAATGATGAGAGAGATACCTTGTGGGGGGACTTTTGCAGAGCTCTGTAGGAAGAAAGAAGGTTTTATCTTCTTGTAGATAGATAGAGATGGAGAG
This sequence comes from Ehretia macrophylla, assembly GCA_037974665.1. NCBI lineage: Eukaryota > Viridiplantae > Streptophyta > Magnoliopsida > Boraginales > Ehretiaceae > Ehretia > Ehretia macrophylla. The sequence goes on along the minus strand of CM075771.1, from coordinate 67,504,263 downwards.
AGAGAGAGAGAATGAGTATGTGAGCTAAATGTGCTGGTTTGTCTAAGCTGAAAGCCCATATCATCACTCCACAATTGCGCCACGTCGGAGCCACGTTTGCTTTTTCTTCTCTTTTTTAATAACATAAAAATTTAATTAGAGTCTCATCACTAATTAATAAAATTTTAAATATAACAATACTTTTTTACATATATACTAAATTAGTTAAGACAAAAATTTAATTATTCAAAAATAAAAATGAAATTTGAGAGAGATAAAAAATATTGACTGTACAACCTCACAAAATCGATTTCACCACAAGACCATAATTGGGGACACGTTTGCCTCCTTGCCTTGTCGTCAAGCCTAGTCAGCGAAGCCACATATGCAAGTCCGCCACGTGAGTAGGTAGCAGTCAAACGATGTCGTTACATACTCTCTCTCCTTTCTTCCTCTAAACCCCCACTCCACAACCACAACACAGACCCCAAAACCCTCCAAACCCACCCCCATAGATATATATATACATCCACATATATCTATCTCCACACACACACACACACACACACACAGAGCATACACACATATGAACTTGATAACACCACCCAAAAGACTGCTATCTACAATCCTCACCCATCACCATTACTGTTACAGCCACTCCCAACAAAGAAGCATCACAAGAGTGCGCTTAAAATGGGTGAAAAATCGTTCACTAGACCACATAATAGACACCCAAACGGACCTCAAAGCAGCTTGTATACTGAAAGACGCTATCGTGCGCTCCACCACAGGCTATCTAACCTCCAAGATCCTAAACGATGCGCAGAAGCTGTTGGGTCTCACTGTTCCGACCTTGCGCTTTGTTCGGAGGTACCCTACGCTTTACGAGGAGTACCCTCACGCAAAGTACCCTTCTTTGCCTTGCTTTAAGCTCACACACATCGCTCAGATGCTTCATCAGCAAGAAATGAAGGTCTTTGATGACTACCAATCTGATGTTGTTGATAGGCTTTCTAGGCTGCTTATGATGACCAACAATAAAATGGTAAAAAAAAAAATCTTTTTTATTATTATTATTTATTAATTATTATTATTTTTGAGCTAATAAAAACGTGTTTGTGGAATTTTGGATAATTTTATAAGAGAAACGTGTAAAATAAATTTTTTTTAATTAATTAATTAATATTATTTATAAGCTAAAGTTGCTGCATTTTATTTTCTTTTTTTTAAAGTTATTGCTTTCCTTTTTTAATAAAATTTGGGTCTTCTGTTGTTTGGGGGAGAAAAAAAATGCACTAATAATGGTTTACTATTTCTATGTTTGCTATTTATTTTCTCTGTTTTAAAAAATTGTATGTGAGAAAGATGGAAAACAAGATATATCATTTTTTAAAGTTGATGTATTAGTATTACTAATAAGCTAAAGTTGCTCCATTTATTTTATTTTTATCTTTTTCAAGTTATTGCTTTCTTTGTCATATGAAATTGGGGTTTTTTTTTTGGAGTTATCAAAAAGTACTAAAGGATTAGTATTTTTATTTTATATTTTTGTTTTTCTCCTATTCGTTTGTTTGTTTTATGTTCTTGGAGCGGAATGGTAATGGACAATTATTTTGAGAAAGTGTAGATCTTGTATTTTGCTTATGTTAATGTATGTACATGCGTGGAACTGGTGATATTTGCAAAATAAACATGTGCCTTTTTGACTTTGGATTGATGCTGATTTTATATCTTCAATATCTTTCATGGGATGTTTCTGACTTGATGGTGTACTTAAAGATGTCTGCGAGAATGTAATGCGTACAATTCAAACTTTAAAGATGTGTGCGAGAATATACTGCGCATAATTCAAATTATTTGCGGAAGCTACATTTGAAAATTTCGTATTTGGCTGACTAATCTTCTTGTTTATCTTTACAGCTACCTTTGCAATCACTACATCCTTTGAAATGGGATTTAGGATTGCCTGATGATTTCGACAGGAATTTGATTAAGAAGTACCCTGATCATTTTCGGGTTGTTAAGGGGACAAATGGTTTGACTTGTGTGGAACTTGTTCAATGGCGGGAAGAACTCGCAGTTTCTGAATTACAAAAGAGCAATGAGAAGGGCGAATCAGGTGGCACTGATGGTAACAGTGGTGGTCATGGGTATAGGGATTTCAAGAGGGGAAAAGCAGCATTGGAGTTTCCAATGAGTTTCCCAAGGGGTTATGGGGCACAGAAGAAGGTGAAGGCGTGGATGGAGGAGTTCCAAAAGCTACCTTACATTTCACCTTATGAGGATTCTAGGGGAATCGACCCGAATAGCGATCTTATGGAGAAGAGGGTTGTTGGGGTTTTGCATGAGTTTTTGAGCTTGACTATATACAAAAAGACTAAGAGGAATTACTTGAGGAGCTGGAGAGAAGAATTGAATCTTCCACACAAGTTTACCCGAATATTCACTAGGTATCCGGGAATATTCTACCTCTCGTTGAAGTGTAAGACCACAACTGTGGCATTGAGAGAGGGTTATCGCCGTGGAAAATTGGTAAATCCACATCCTCTTGCTCGCCACAGGGAGAAGTTTCATCATGTGATGAGAACCGGGTTAATTTACCGAAATAGAGGCATAGACATCTTACCTCAGCTGGATAATTTAGATGATGATGTTGACGACAATGGAGAAGAAGAGACTGATGAAGAAGAGTTTGAAATGGCTGATGAATGCTCTGAAGAGGAAACGTCGAAGGGGGAGAGTGATTCTGATGAGGACTAGCATGCTATTCAACTGAAGAATCAATATCTTTAGCTGGTATGGCCTGTCAAGGTAAGGGAATTAGATTTCATCGCAATCTACACTTGTTGGAACATGAGAATAAGATTTAACAAAGGGTCACATAAACTATTTGAATGTGTGGTGGGGCTCAGCTCATAAGCCGATTGAAAGTCTTGCTGCATTAAATATCAATAAGACCGTGACACCCAAAGCCTATCAACACTCACTGGCCAAGTATTTGCAATCTGAAAGATGACAATTTCATTCTTCAGCAAGGACATAATTATATACCAAGGTGAGAAACGGAGTATAGAGTCAGCATTTTGCGATGAGCGGTTTGTCATCATAAGGTAGTGTTTACTGATAACGATACACCTCTTCATGATGGCAAGGCATGGAATTTAACTGAACGGCTTTTTAGTAACAAAAGATTTGATAGATCTCTCCCTATAATACATACATGTACGTGTATGTTTTAACTGTCTGTCTGCCTAGTGTATTATGTGCGTCTCTGCGCCTTTTGCTTTCTAATGACACATTGATAGTTGCAATAACTAGAGTAGCCACAAGCTTGGGAAAGCATGTTTCACGCAGATCTGTACTTTATAGCATATAGAATAATAGCACATGTTTTAACTGTCTGTCTGCCTAGTGTATTATGTGCATCTCTGCGCCTTTTGCTTTCTAATGGCACATTGATAGTTGCAATAACTAGAGTAGCCACAAGCTTGGGAAAGCATGTTTCATGCAGATCTGTACTTTGGAGCATATAGAATAATAGCATTGTAGTCAAATGTCAAAGTACTAGGTTGCTGGATTTGGATGCTTGAAGTTTAGGATGACCAGTTTTTGCCCTTTACAGTTCTGAATAAAGTCTAAAGATCCGTGATTCTGAAGAGTCTCTCCATATGCTTTTCTGCGAATGCTACATTCGGAAAAGAATTAGAAAAATGAAAATGATAAGAGGGAAGCCTCCGTGCTGATTGTGCGCAATCAATTGCTTCATGATAGCAGTCAAATGGTTGTCTCAAGCATTTCATCATCAGAAGTTTATCCTTTCAGATGCAAGGATCAGTTTGACAGATTTGTAGATTATCAATATGTTCAAGACCTCTTGTTTCTGCCTTCCTTTTCTTCTTGAAGTTCAAACTCTTCCTTGAGAATCACTGAAAGGGAACTGATAGAGGTTCTATATAAAGGTCTGAAGAGCGAATGAGAGCGTAAGAGCTTACTTTTTAATGAGAGATTGGGTAGTTCTCACCAAGTTTGGATTGTCTTATATCATATAACATTATGAGATAGATTTAATGACTTTGAATTGTTCAGTCATTTTATCATAATTATATAGACATATCCTGACCATTAGATCTCTACATTGACATACCATCACTAGTTAATATCTCGCATAACATAGTAATGATAGGAGAGGCTTCAAGTCCATTCTCAACCAAGCATTTTCTCAAAAAAAAACGTTGTGATATTCTATCCTTATAAGAGTGCTGTCAACCTACTTTGTGAAAGTGAATTTCAACGTTATAAGAGGATCATCTGCTGCAGATGAAGTAGAACCTTCAGAAAAAGAAGAGTCTTGGGAGACAAATCTAGTTTCCAAGGGTAATGCTTAGGCATATCCTTAAACAAAAGAATGGTCTTGTCACACAAGTCGTCTTAAGCCCTCTACTTCCATGATATGCACTTGATAGTAGCTCGACTCTAGATGCGCCTCTACAATTAAAAAACAGCAGTAGCACCCTACTCGAGGATACCATTCAGGGTCATCCATACTAGTGACCTTAGAGAGAGATAGAAGCCCCCAAGAAGTAAAGAGAAGATAGGCTAGTAAAGTTAAAAGGCAAGGTAGACCAAGGATGTAGCTCCGAGGACCGCTCGTCAAGCTAGGTGGTGGTATAACACCATGCCGATCATATTGCACACTAGTTTATATAGTTCAGCACAAAGAAAGGCCAAAGCATCTTACAGCTCAGATCCTCAAAAGGCTACATACGTTGATAAAATCTTTTAACAAGACAAAATGTTGTCAACGTTTCAGAACATAAGCATTCAAGTCAAAATTTAATTATACTTACTTCAACTGGTTAAAGTATGCATACAGATACGCGATCTAACTTCAACTAGTCGTACGAACACATGCCTACTTGAAAATGGCATGATAACTGCAGTCATAAAGTCATCCACTGCATACTCTATAACAGGAAAAACACTTAAAAAGGTTAACCGGTTAGTCTAGTTTTAACATGAGGTGAGTCTCACACCCTATTTCATGGCCAGAGCACGTTTGTAAAAGTTTTCCCATCAAGAGACGGAAAAATAAAAATAAAAATGCATGGCATGATTAAACCTACTTGTGACATATCACTACTTTTTCCTACGAGGATCACACAAAAAAGCATTCCCCAAAATTTGGGACTTCATGAAACTCTCGATAATTTTGCATTGCAAAGCATTGTTTTACATTGTCATGAGAAATATATACTGCAGAATCACAGATTGAGCTGGTCGTGAAACACTAATCCCAAGCACTTGGTCCAGGACCATATCCACTGCCGTAGCCATAGCCACCAGTACTGTTACCTGCATAATAGTCCGAGCCACCTCCACTTCTATGGGAGGAATCTCTTCTAAAATCACGACCACCAAAACGTCCTCCACCAGACCGTCTATTTTTACCACCAAATGGAACCCTATTGGCAAAACGAGTCAGCCAAGCAGGTACCTCCTGGTTAGCTTCTTGCATCAAGTCAGCTAGTGGTTTTGCCATTGACAAATTACTTTCATTAAAGAAAGCTGTTGCCAATCCTGTATTGCCAGCACGACCTGTCCGGCCTATGCGGTGTACATAATCATCAATATCATTAGGGAGGTCAAAATTGATTACATGAGCAACATGAGGAATATCAAGACCACGGGCTGCCACATCCGTTGCAACTAAAATTGGAGTCTTTCCACTTTTAAAAGATCTTAATGCTAGCTCTCTTTCCTGCAATATAAAATCCATTACTATGTTAAATCTGTGTAAATCTGTGTATGTCATGCATAATGCAGCAACCACGCTCCTAATTGGCTTCAGTCATGTTATGATGCATTGCCTAATGCAGTTCTAATGAACAGACAGGTTACCAGCATGCAGCAATAAAACAGGGACAACATATATGGAGAAATGGAAGACCCCCAAATAGACTTCGACCACGCATGATGCAACTTACAACAGGAAACAAATAGTACTCTCCAATAATGTAGTGTAATTTTCCATTTCCACGAGAGATTCTTAATACTCTTATTTCACTCTTTTTCAGCTAGCGGCAACAGCCTATTGATATCTGCATTGCCAACTTACATATATTACGAGCAATGGTACCAACAAAAAGGCTTTACATTGGGCTTCTCCAAATCATTTAGAAACGTAATAAATGATAATGAAACTACATCTAGGACAAAGTTGATCCATGCATCCTACATAAACATAAGGTGGCAAGGCAAATACAAGTTTGCTATCTCAAATTGCATGGGGCTTTTCTCTGTGGAGGGAAAGGACCGAAAAAAGCAAAGAGAAAGAAAAAATGCATGGTTCCCGATCTCCAGGGGAAGAACTGCATCTGCCAGATCAAATTATATGAAAATTTTGCCAAAACTTTTCGTCCATAGCAACAGCTCTATAAATTTTGCATAGAAGCAATGAGAAAGTACACTCCCTAAATGAACCATGAAAGTTATGCTTCCTTGAACACCAAAGGAAAGATGTACAAACAATAAAGAAAATTGATGTAAGAGTACATGGCCCCTGTAGAAAGCACTCTAAATTTCACACACGAACAAAATAAAATACACCGTCAAACTCCTATGAAAGGTTACTAGTACTCTCGCGCACACATGTTTGAAACAAAACCATACCCAATGATAGTCACTGTAAGACTATAATTATTAGGCACATAATCCCAGCTGTTGTCATGCGCTAGTTTGAGTTCATATTCTTATGATTACTAGCTTGTACCAGGAATGCAAGACACTAACATGGCTGTCCTGAATCGAGCATTCCACCAGCACTATTTCCATGTCAAGCTGTTTCCCCTGACACATCACAAGACTTATAAACGAAAAATCTGAACAACCTCAAAGTTTTTTGTAATGTTTAAAGATAGACTTGAAGCCCTAAACAGCCTAATATTTCATCCTTCACATTTTCTTGCTCTTCCACAATGACGCAAACTGGTGATACCACCTACGTTAGGCTCACGTCGAGGATAAAACATGGTTTTCAAAGTCATTTAAAAGCCTTGGCAGCAAGCATCATGTTATTACTTGTCAGCTAGAGCAATCTTCACTTTGCTCCTCTGGATAAAATTTCAATTTTTGCTTAAGAGTAGTTTCTGCATGAGCTTTTACTAAATATTGATCATAAACCATCTAAAGCATCAGAAACATCCATTCACTGGTTATCCTTTCCTTTCCCATTATCATGGTGCTTGATCCACAGGATTATTGGGTACAAGACATGGATTACAGAATACAGCAACATTGGAGCAGGTATTATTTCTGTTTACCTGTTGGGTTCTATCACCGTGAATTGTAGTCGCAGGAAATCCATTCGTATACAACCAATGTTCAAGCGAGTCAGCTCCCTTCTTTGTTTCCACAAATACAAGAGTCAGCACTTGCTGCAAAAGATAAAATAGTTGAAATACACGGACTACAAACAAAATCAGAAGGTGAACATAGTTCAGACACGGAGCTTGCTGCATAAGACGAAATTATAGACTATAGACTAACAGAATGTAAACATACTTCAGACAGACAATTGAATAGTAAATATAAACTGGTGTAATACTTCTGTCTGGCTGTTGCAGAGATTGAAAGCTAGAAAACTCAAATAATGCTTGATATAGGAGTATTCGACAGCAAGGTCTATACCCCAAAGGAAAAACTAAAAACGCCAGCAATCAGCTGACTCAGTGTTCATCTTCTGTCTCCTTCAACCTCTTTTACCATTTGGATTCAGAGGGGAGAAGAAACTTTTGAGACAAAGGATACAAATGGCTCTACATACTTCAAGGGATATCCTAGGATACAATAAGAAGCAGGACCACATGATCAACAAGAATGCCAAATTTACCTTGCCATCAACTCCATTTGCCTTCTGAGCATGAAGAAGGTCCATAAGGTGGCTTCTTTTGTCACTCTCGTGAACAAATTCAACTCTTTGAACAATCAAATCTGTACTTGAACCAACACGCCCAACGGCCAAAAAGATGTAGCTTGAGAGAAAATCAGATGCCAGTCTCTGCATGCCATACAGATAAGGAAAATCATCAAACAGAAGAAACTTCATGGTAGGAGATGCAATTTTACAGTCATAGTCCATCCATTGACCTTAATTCACTGGTTTACCCAAAGATGCTTCCCCTATATAAAAGAAATATATTTATTGGCAACTGTACATCCCTATTAAAATAGATAGAGAATGCTGGAAACTATATCAAATAACTTTGCCATAAATTATAGACTACTGCTACTACAAGTGTCCTCAAAGTTTTAACCACCATCAATTTAACCAACAAGAATACCAATTCTAATACAGGTAAACTAGGGGAATTATACCCCAGTAACAGTCTATTTGCACTCCAGGAGGAGAATTGCATAGCAGAAAATAACATATAGGCTATTATAATTCAAATGGCAAAAGGAGAAAGTCAATGTTAACCAAAATATAGGAGACAACAAAACATAATCCTAAGGAAATGATATGGCTCAAGAAAAAACCTGAATCTCCTTTGGGAACGTGGCACTAAACAACATGGTTTGTCTTTGACCTTGTGGAGGCATATCCATTTGTTCCACAATTTTCCTGATTTGAGGCTCAAATCCCATATCCAGCATTCGATCTGCCTCATCAAGGGCTAGATATCTGATCATCTGCAATGAAACTTTAGCTCTCTCCAGCAAATCCACTAATCTTCCAGGAGTTGCCACAAGAATATCGACCCCTCTCTCAAGCTCACGCAGCTGCACACAAATAATAGATACTCAATCACACAGTATAAACAAGTTTTTTAAGTCACAAGAACATCTAACTTATCACATAATACACAATAGAAGAGACCAACTTCCATTATCAATCCAATTATATTAAAACAACAGAATGGAGACAGAATACCCAAGTCAATGCTAGTGTTGAGAATAGAAACCACTCAACTTCAGCTTAGCAACATAGATACGTACAAGGACCAGATAACCAGATTTGCTAATCCTGTTTATGGTTAATGATTATATAATGTATGTATATTAAAATTCCAGACTTACATTAGATAAAACTTACTATAGATAACATAAATCTCAATGCTTCAAGCAAAATTCTATCCACAGTCAAATAACAAAATAACTTAAAACTGTTTTACATTGCTTACTCGTTTTGCCCCTGTGAAAACCACTTGTCTACTTTTGTTTCATTGCTAAACTCATGTTGATCTAAAATGAAGAGATATACATTGTCCACAATAGCACAATCAACATTAACATTTCTTATGTTCCTCTTGCAAGACAAATATGACGAAGGTATGGAAAAGATACAAGACAGGAACAAAAAGTTTGCACTTCAAGCTCGTCAGGTATCGCTTCTACCATACATTTCCACCAAGAGAAACGCAGAGGTAGTTGGTTTAGTTACAAGAGACTTCCTCTGATCAATATGCCCTCCCTCCACTATTGTAAAGCTTTGACAGAGACTTAGCTGCTTGACTTAAAACAGGTGTTGTTAGCTCCTCAAAGATCCACATTTCAGGTGCATTTTAAAGTTCAGCAGAGTGGAATAACTGCCATAATTTCCTTTCTTCTGCCACCCGGGGGATCAGGAAATACAGGGAAAACCAAAGGAGAGTCTAAATATAGAAGTAAAAAAAACCCAGGGAGGGCCTTCAGTGATACTCCAAAGCTAGTAATGGTATCAATTTCCAAATACCTCCTATACACCAGCCAGGTGGTATATGAAAGAAACAAAGAGTTTAAATTACTCCTATCTCACAGTTATCCTGACTCTTAAGAGCAAATCCAAGAGAGATGCATACAAATGCAAACAGACAATATGAAATTACCACATAAATGTGTACTCCATATTTCACATAGAGAATGTAACAAATATAACCTGCTGATTTATTGGTGCTCCCCCATAAGCTACTACCGCTCTGACACCAGTCTGATAGGAAAACTTTCTGGCTTCCTCATGTATCTGGATGTCAAAATGCAAGAAGTGATTACCTTTTCCAACCTCGGGAGTTACAAGCACCAAGATGCATTAGACAATAAAAAGGCACAAAAAGATACTTGTATTATATCAAAACCGACCTGCACTGAAAGCTCTCTTGTAGGTGAGAGAATAAGGGCAAGCGGGAACACAGTCCGCGTACCGCGTGGTCTTGGGGGGGAATGCCCCTTCAAAATTCCACTAATGATTGGAAAGCAAAATGCAGCCGTCTTGCCAGAACCAGTCTGAGCACATGCCATCAGATCTCTTCCTGCTAAAGAAATGGGAATTGCATGACGCTGAACAGGAGTTGGCTTGACATACTTGCACCTCCGAATATTCAAGTTCAATGCATCCCCTAAATCTATCTCGGCAAATGTATTCACCGGAGGCGGCACATTTTCCCCACTCGTTTCCACTGGAATATCCTCATATGCATCAAAGTTGATGCCAGTATTCTCCTGCTCACTAAGCGCACCCTCCCCATCTGCATCAACATCCTCATTACCAAATGGATTCACCTCCCGCTCCGAACCCCATCCACCACGTCTACCACCCCAACCACCACCGCGGCCCCCACCACCATATCCTTGACGCCCATAATCAAACCTAGAACCAGCCCTTGGCGCTCCTCCGTACCCTGATCTATCACTACCCAATGACGGCCCACTATATGACGAAACCGGAGGCTCAGCAGCAGCAGGTCTGTTCCGAAGATGCGGCGGGACATAAGTCGACCTAGTAGGAGCCGACCCTCCACTCCCACCACTAGTCCCCGCACTTTCCAACGACCCAGAAGCTGCTCCTGCTCCATTTTCAACAGTGTCTGCCCAAGAAGTCCTCATTATTCAAAACCCTTCCCTTATAACAACAAAATTCACTAAATGTGTGTTAACCCAAATCCTCAAATTCAACAACAACAACAACAAATCACTAAAAAAGTCTAAACCCTAGTTCAACAATAACAAAAAATACTAAATGTTTAAACCTTAATTCTCAAATCCAATACTTTCCACTAACAAAAAACAACAAAGTTCTCGCCTTTCGATGTGCTGCAAGTACTCCTCCAATGCTTGTTATTCAAACCTAATCTGATCAATCAATCCAAAACAAGGAGCAAATTTAACAACATGATTAGCAAAAGAATTTTTATATAAGTACACAGACTAATAAAGATTTGAAAACGAATACGTTTCAATTGCAAACCCTAGGATTTTTTTGTCAGAAGTCCAACATGAAAGCGAGATATTTGTGGGAAAACAAAAGTATCTTGTTGTGATATGAAGAAGAGAGAGAGAGAGAGAAGTCTTACCCGTTACAAACTCAACTTTGTATTTTGGGGATCTAAACATATTTACCGTACAGTTTTCACTGCCACTATTTGTACAACGTTCCGTTACTTTTGCAACTTTCTACTTTTTTTTTTTCTTTTTTCCTTTTATTTTAAATAGGTAAATTGGGTTTTTTTTTTTTTTTTTGGTCAAAGGTAAATTGGGTTAAGGCCCCTAAACTTACACGAAATTACAAATTTGTTGTTGAATTTATTTTCATTTTCAAATTGTTCACTGAATAAAAAATTTATTTTATTTTATCAACTTCGTGTGGTTGTTTAGTAAATTTTAATGAATTTTTATTTTTAAACGAACAAAATTGTTATTTGCCATATATTTATATTCTATGAAAAAGAATAAATTATGTAATAGGCCACTAAACTTCAAAGAAGTTACAAATTACCCTCTAAATTATTTTTCTCTTTCAAATCGCTCACTAAATAAATTCTTTGTTTTATTTTATCCACTCTCTTAGTTTCCTTTCCATTAGTTTTTATGGATTGTTATTTTTAGTTAGGTAAAATTGTCATTTACCACACCATTTTATAGGAGCCAACAGTTTTTCCCTAAACAAACTCTAACAGCATTTCTTGTGGTTCCTTCTTAATATTTGGGTTAAGAGAAAAAATAAACACACACTAACATAATACTTTTTTATTATATTTGTGGATTCAAGTCAGTTTACTTACAAATAGTCTAACACTAACAAAAAAATCTTACACATTAAACAATTTGTCCAGCTAATAATGGTAACAAATGAAAATCTTTCTTAGTTAAAAATAGAAGTCCATTAAAGCTAATGGAAAAACTAAGGGAGTGCGTAAAATAAAACAAAAAATTTGCTCCATTGGAGATTTAAAACCAACAAATAGAGTGGGTAATCTGAGACTTTTTACATTTAGTGGTGTGCGGTGCAATTTGTCCTATTTTATATTATAGAAATAGTGTGACAAATGACAATTTTAGAAATTTATTAAAATTAAATCAAAAAACTATTAGAGTAGATAAAAAAAAAACAAGAAATTTGTTCAATGAACGATTTCAAACAAAAAATGAAGTTAGTGAGTTATTTGAAACTCATACAAGTTTAGTAAACTTAGATTACTTGGTTTATCAAGTGTAATTATATTAAATGGACATACTTAAATCGACACTTATGGCTCATGAAATTAAATAGTATATATCTTTGAGCAAAATATTGGTATGTGATTGCTTGATTGGTGATGAGATCTTACATGAAAAAAAAAATGCAAGCATGAAAGATGGAAGAAAATACAAGAACACCATGAATATTGAAGAACAAAGTTGTGAAAACTTGAAGTTGACGTCGTGTTATAAAGAAGTGGCGAGCTTTTATTGTCATTTGCCTTAGTTATGCTTTTGTTGGTTCAAGCTCTTGTTGTTGCATTCATCAAATGTGTTTGGTTCCTTCCCAATAGTTTTTTCTTTAGAATGCTTTAAGGGGTGAAACGGGTTATAGACTCATTTGAAGAAGTGGTCTTAAATAGCAATATTGTTTATTTGCAAAAGAATAGTTTCAAATCAAACCAAGTTGTTTTTCTATTGGCTAACTTAACCAGTAAACCCCTAAGATCATCAATGTAATGCCCCAACTCGACCCCTTCTAAGATCAAGTCAAGATGTGACGAAATTTCGGCATGATACCGTTTGAAACATGACACTATCCTAATTCATAACCTTGCACAAAACTTCATACAACAACAAGAAATTCTCAAGCATTGCATTGTCAAACCAATCACATACATTCAATACACCCTGCCGACCGTCACACTTCTTAAACATTACAATAACAAGACAAGAATTCAAAATAACCCATACAAGTCTAGCATTAAATTACATATCAAAAGGAGGCTTACAATTATACAATCCAGTCACTAAACTCTAAGTAAGGCATTTAAACTTTACATACTTTACAACACTAGTTTCAAGACTTCAAAATAACATATATACAACATTTACAAGCAACTCAAGCCTCGGGCCTGCCCACATCATCAGGAGCCACATATTCCACATAAGCTAAGTTTGGTTCACTTGAAAGGTTGGTAAAGAATGTGGGATAATTGACACATAGCTCAGTGAGGGAGAACAATGCAGGAAAGTTTAGAAAGAATTTTATCTTTTGAAAACTCCTTTCGAAACATGTCATGCACATCAATCGCAATAAGTAAATAACGCATAAATAGTACAAGAAAAGTAAACATTCAATAAAGGATACACTCGTTCTGTTGATGTCGATCTTCTACCACCATCACGAACACATTCCCCAACCAACAAGCAGTACTATCGAGTACGCTAACTTAAAACCTATGACCCAGACCCTTATGGAACTCTCTGTCCATTTGGGATAGGGAGTAGAACTTCGGTGGTTATGTTGCCTGACAACTCGATGCTGCCCAAGTAATGACACAATCAACCGCATCTATTTTCAAGGTTGCAACCCTTCGTATCGCATCCACACACGCATGCACATATAACACATATTTCATATACACATGCACATATAACACATAGTACGCATTCACATTTGCATCGCATCGCATCGCCTTCATATCATGTAACCACTCATAGACTAGGTAACAAAGTAGGCTACCTAGTCCAATCATTTCATAATCATGCATTTGGTAAGCTAACTAATCATGCAATCATATGGCATTATAATCTAAAACAACACTTTACACACAAGAGAACTCTAACCACATTTGATACCACATTCAAGATAATACATATTCTCCCAAGTTACAATCCTATTCTACAACACATTGCCTCAAACATCTAGAAATCAAACAACAAAGTTATTAATCAACTCATACACATTTCTTATTCCTATAGCCAAGAACCAAACACCTAAGCTACAATTGACATCAAGATTCTCCATTCAACTAAACCACATGCATTTGACACCATTTAGACCTTAACAACACATCAATCACAAAAGAACATACTAAAATACATTCTAGCTAACTTTTAGCATAAAATGCAACTAATTTAACATCATTTAACACCATTTACGCAAACTCATTTTACTTCAATCATTACCTATCATCAACCTAAGCTAGCAAGCATTTAAACACCATAAGAACAACCCAAAAGGCTCTTAAAACCCATTTATTTTTAAAAATTCAGCCAAGGTATCACATTCATTTTCTCCACATTTTGCACATTTATAAGCTAATCTACTACGCTGAGATAGTATATAAACATTTATGAGCAATAAAACTAGGCTAAGAATCAAGTTTAGACATCAATTTTAGCATTTCAATAGAAAACACAACTATTATTCATCATGAAAATAAAATACGTTATAAATAAATTCTAAAACGGTAAACATGTGCCATAACACCTAAATAGCAAGTATAAAATATAAATTTAATGATACAACACTTAAACGATGCATTTTAAAGCAATTTTGAAAAGAGCCCTCACAAATTTTTCATTCTGAAATGCGAAAAACAACCGGTAGAAAGTTGAAGCACGTCAAGACAAACTCGAACGTGTTTGGGTTGGCCCATGGAACCATCTCCTTCACCTTCTATTTGCAAAATTTGAAGAAAATCACTATTCAAATGCCCTAGGTAGTTTCGGCCATTAGAGAGAAAAAGAGAGTGTTTTATGCTTTTGTGTCATGTGTTGTGTATATATGTGTTTAAATGAGAGTCAAACCAAGGTCAAAGGAAGATTAAGATAGTGGAAATTCACTATTTAGTTTATGAAAATGTTTTTAAAATGCTCAAAAGTCTACTTTAATTCCTAGTTTGTTTCAAATCTCAATTTTTCTAAATCAATGGTAGAATAATAATGGTAGATTTTCTTTTAAAAAATTTAGAGGACTAGTTTTAAAAGTTTTAGAAGAAAAGTCAATAAACAAAGTTTAAAAGTCATTTAAATGCAATTTTCACTAAAAATCTTTATGAAAATAATATGAATGCACATATATTAAATACTAAAATAAGTAAACACTTAATTTTGCTAATAAAAGTTAATCAAACACATAAATACATGTAAACATCAAATAAGCACATAATTGCACATATTATGTTAAATAAATATTTTAAACAAATAAATGCACATAAATATATACAAATATATGAAATATGCAAACTCTTGGGCTTGGGCGTCACAATCAAAGATTGGGATAAGTCGTTGAGATCCATCAAAAGCTAGAATGAGTTTGTAGAGACCAATCGATGGCCAAAGTAAATTGTCGAGATCGCTCCATGAAAGATCATTAAGGGTAAAAAATGAGCCTGACAGGGTCACTAAGGGCTAGAGTGAGCTCTCTGAGATCTAACAAAGGCTAAAAATACACCAAGCAATGGTCAGAAAAGGGCTTCCATAAGTCCACGCATGGCCAAGGAAATTCCCTCTAAGAAGAAGACAAAATGTAACAACTTGATCCAATATCACAAATACCTCCATCATCACAATTTACCCCACTAAAATGATTATTCATCATGGCAATACAACCCACTTCCCCCACCAATTGTTTTTCATTGGCTGGCTATTTTGACCCTTTTTATTTTTTCACGTGTCGTGCATCGCTAGAGTAAATGGTGTGTTGTACTAATTTGGATATAGAATGTAAGACAAAAATCGGATCTTTAGCTCATGACTTATAACATCATAACATAATCAAGAACAAAACATATATCAATAAGCTTGAATCACTTTGGAGATATACAAAATGGTATATAAACTTAATATAGGTAACTTTTAATGGTGTATAACTTGAGTTAGTACACCTTATGACTAACTTGATCTTCTCTCTCCTTATTTTATACACTTTTATGTTTGTCAATTGATGGGAATAACAAACATTATGAATGGTTGAGTGGATAGAGGGACCAAGAGTTCTTTATATAGTGTTCTTCCAATTAATTCCACCCATCATGGATTTAATTAGAAATTACCTTTCATGAACCCACTAACCCCCCACTAAGTATACCATTATGTAGGATCATAATGAACTACTAACCCCACTATGTATACCATTATGTAAGATTATAATTTAGGTGCTTACATTAATCTTTCAAGAACATGGGCTCAATATAAGAATAGATACATGGACTCTTCATATTCCTCTTATTCTTTTATGAATCCACCTAATATTTCATTATGTAGGAGGATAAATATTAGTTCATGACTGTGGTCATTGAACCATCATAATTTATTTTGCACTTTATGTGGTCATGAATGCCACCTTAAACAAAAACTTCTTATAAAACTTGGCTGAATGATCACATAACGCTTGTGATACCCATTATTGGATTTATTTAGTGGCCACCTCAATAATAACTTAATATTTATATAAAGAAACAACTAATATAGATCATGGCGGTTTTATATCAAATTCGTTAATATAATTATTTCCATGTATCACAATACTAGCCATTTACTTAGATAAATCTTAATGAGGAATAGCAACAACAACAGGATAGCATGCATATCCTTAAAATAAACTGTAAGATCCCACTTTTATGTCAACAATTAGACAATTCTAGTTTACTATAATTCCTCAAAATGTGCACAAGGAAAACTGAAAAATATTACTTTGATGTGTCCAACTATTAAACATTATTAGGATCGTAATTTTCGTACTTCATTCATGTGCTAGCACTTTCATGAGGATCTATAATTATCACTTCAAGTGATGTACGTAATGGACACCTCCATAAGACTTTAATATGCTTAGACTAAAAATGATTATTCTTGTACCTTACACCAAAATGTGTTATTGACATCTTTGACAAACACCTTTAGCATGACACAAATAGTTTCCACAATAATATTTTTCTCTAATATAACCAACCCAAATCACTTTAATGGATCACTTTCATAAAACCTTGAATGTGCGTCAAAATAAAAGTATCATATATCACTTCTTGAAAGTTAGTGATCTACCCCCATAATGTGTAAAAATATTAAAAGTATTACAACCAAAAGTATAATACACGAATAATACCAAAATCATGTATCATAATACCTTATTGACATTGATACGACTTCTTACTTTTATTGATGAAATACACAAAGATAAATATAATTCGCTCTCAATGAAATTGCATCTCTTAAACCTTTCAACTCAAAAATATTATTTAGCAAGTGAAATACAAATGAACTTATACCCACTAATCTCTAGATTTTTATAAGTTTATATAACTGGGAGATATATAAAGTTCATCTCATACATCCCAAAACATTTTCAAGAAATCAATTTTACTATTAATGACAAGTAAAATCACCATTATTATGGTTGAAAAACTTCATGTGGGTAATAGTATTATATATCCAAACATCACTATCATTAGTGCATACTCAAAATAAAATTTCATTATATTGAGAACACTGCTCCTTGAAATATTGGATATGTACGTTAATTGGAAGCTATAAACCTTTCAATAATGCTGAACAATATATGACTATCATTAGCAATCTATTGTTTCATCACATTTTACCTTTGGGTAAAGACTATGACAATCTAGTGATTCACTCAATAAGTGATTTTTCAATAATTCACTTTGGACCGTCATAAAAATCGAGAAGATATATACCTTTGGGTATTGTTGGTCCTTGATAACCTAAGAGGGGAAGTGAATTAGGTTGTTTGGCAAGGTTAAGCAATTTAAAAATTCTTGGAGCGGAAATAATGTCTAGTGAAAGATGATAATATTCTAGAAGTTCTTGTAGGCAATTTATCAAACACTTAGCGAGCACACAATTATATAACACTAGATAAGCAATTAGAACTTCAAAAATAAATTCCAAATAGATAACTCAACAATTATCAAACAATTAATATGAGCAATATTCACACAAAGGTAAATGACTTGAAAATAAAGAGAGTAAAGTAAGAGAAATCAAACACGATGATTTTCAAGTGGTTTGCACTCCCGGAGGCCTAGTCTACCACCTAAGGTCTTCCATTCCCTTAGGATTTAATGACTCTTTACTAAGATGCTTCTTCAAATATTGGTGAAGCAAAAACCAACTACAATTACTCTTGAGTTCACAAGAGTTACACAAGCTCCTTCAAGTGTAGGTAAAGCTTAACCTACTAGCCTCTCTTCCTTTGAGTCCACAAAGGATTATAATACTTCTTCTCACAATGATTCTTTCAATCTATGTGAAAGAGTGTATTACAAAGATTGTGTGATAAAATGAATGACAATTGCAACTCCTATTTGAGTTTGATATTACAATTGAAGAATACTTTGAATGCTCAAAGATATGAAAATGATAGCTCAAGATTTCTCAATGAAAATGATATGAAAAGCTCTTTCAATTAGCTTAGAAATCTGAAGATTAAGGCTTGGAGAGATGTTTGAGATGGGGAGAGAACATGGCTTAAAAAGAAGGAAAAGTTAGACACAAAACGAATATAATGCAAAAATCCCGGATTTTCCCGTTAAGCCATCCGGTCGCTGAGCCCTTCATCCGGTCAACTGGATATGGCAGGTAACGCCCGGACCAAAGCTCTCTACCGGGTGTTGTGGTCTTTATCCGGTCAACCGGATGAAGCTAGTAACGCCCGGATGCTTAAAATGCTAAAAAGTGACCTTTTTGAACCCCAAAGTAATTTGTTAAATAATAAAGTATTTGGGCACTTTTGAGGGCACTTATAAAAAAGTATTTCTAGCATTTTTAACATCTCAAAATTTTTTCAAAAACTCTTAAAAAGATATAGAACAATTTTTATGTCACAAGAGTTTGAAATCCAAAAAGTCTTGTTTTTCAAAGATCAGTTTGTAATGACATTTTTGAAAATATATGTTCAAATGATATTCTGTAAATAGAAAATCTTTTATGAAAAACCTTTTTGGAGAAATTATGAGCTACACAAGTCATACTTAGGCAAACAACATTTTTAATGCTGGTACCCCTTATGTCGCCACGTCTCCTTCCTTGTAGCCCTTTTTATCATCAAATCTTCAACTTCATTTCTTTGAGTTGACAAGTATTTTTCTTCGGGTATTCATAGCTTGATTCCTCATGAGAGATTTCATTTGAATGAGACAAGATATAAGAATACCTTTTGGGCTTTGACTTTGATCCAATAGTTTCGAAGCTAGTATTTGATCATTTTGAATGAACAAGTTGATGTGGGCTTTGCTTAGGATAATCATGTGTTTATGAATTTGAATAACTTACCCAAGATACAAATAAACATTCTTAAATCACAATTAAGATGTTTTTTTATTATCAAAATAAAGATTATAAGCTTTTCAAGCCAACAGGTATAATGTTAGAACATAATCATATAATCACTTAATTCCACAAACTTCGTTTAGAATATTAGGATTGCACAAATAACATAATGAGAATGGTGTACATGAATCCATATCGTTAAATAGCGAGAAGATAAAATCACCTTGTAGAGAATTAGGGCGAGGTCTTCCACAGACTAATCTGATTTCTTTTGCTGAATGTCACTCAAGGTGGGGAATTGAGAAAACAGATAATAGGATCAATTAGCCTTAGGGACCAAGACCTTCTTTATATAGACAACTTAATTAGAATCCCACTAAGCCTTAACTAGGTTGCTATTGGATACCATACATTATAGAGTCCATATCAAATAAGATGTCTCATTAGGATCTTTACTACAATTAGATCACTTAATTATCCTAATTAGAATAGAAACCCAAATATAATGTTAATTATTTTTAAGCCCACATATAGATTATTGAAAATAACCCTACAATCTCCCACTTGGGCTACAAATTAACACTGAAGACAATTCTATTTGATAACCATAGGCGTGCGCAAAATTGTTATCATTCTTAAAACATCTTCCGAATCAATCTGGTCCATCTCCTATACCAGCATGTGACCAAAGCGGCCTTTGTTACATTTCATCGTAACTAGACCCATCAATGATTAACATACCAAATATATTCAATGATATAGATCAAGTATGGATGTGTGGCTTGGAAATTACTGCAATGTGATCTTAAACATGTCTATTTCCAATTGGTCTGAACTTTATTCCGTAGTGAAATCAAACATTGGCCTTTCAAACTTTATGTTAAACCACAATTGAAAGATAACACATTCAGAGTAATAAATGGAAATAAAACCATCAACTTTATTATGCAAAAAACTGAACATACATAATGTCAAAGAAAAGAGTTGAAAACATACACATACTCCCACTAAAACTGCATATCATCAAATAAGACAACACCCATATGAGTAGTATGCTCATGAAAGACTTTGGGTGGTAAACCTTTAGTAAGCGGATTTGCAAGCATGAAGTATGTTCCTGTATGTTAAATTGACACTATCTTACTCTGAACTCTTTCCTTACCAACTAGAAACTTAATGTCTATATGCTTAGACTTCGATGAGCTCTTATTGTTATTAGAATATAGAATTGCCGATAAATTGTCATATTATACTTTAAGTGGTATTTCAATACTATCTATAATACGTAGCCTAGTGATAAAATTTCGCAACCATATCGCATAATTGGTTTTCTCATAACAAGCTATGAATTTTGCTGCCATAATGGAAAGAGCTATAAGTGACTACTTGGCACTCCTCCAAGAAATAGTGCCTCCAGCTAGCATGTAGACATAGCCAGACGTGGATCTCTTAGTATCTTGGCAACCCGCAAGATCGGAGTCAGGATACCCAATGATCTCCAAATTATCTAACTTCCGATAGGTGAACATCTAGTCTTTTGCTTTCTTTAAGTACCTCGTAATCTGTTTGGCTACTTTCCAATGATCTATCCCAGGATTACTTTAATATTTGCCTAACATACCTATTATGTACGCAATATCCAAACGCATACACACTTGAGCTTACATAAGATCCCTTACAACCAAAGCATAGAGAACATTTTTTCACCTCTTGTCTTTGAAGTTTATTCTTGGGGTACTGATTGAGACTAAACTTATCTTCTTTAGCAACAAAAGTATTTCCTGCCTCACAATCTATCATGCCAAATCTAGCAAGTACCTTCTTCATATAGCTCTTTTGTGATAACCCAAGAACATGTCGATAGCTATCTCAGTGTATCTTAATTCCTAATACAAAAGAGGAGTCACGAAGATCTTTCATTTCAAAATGCTTAGTCAAATCTCTTGGTTTCGTGCAGTAAACCTATATCAATGCTAGCCAATAGTATGTCATCGACATAGAGTACTAGGAAGATAAATTTACTCCTATTGAATTTATGATATACATAGTCATCAACTGCATTAACCTCAAAACCATATGAGATAATGCCTTGATGGAACTTGTGATATCATTGACAAGAAACTTGCTTGAGACCGTAGATGGACTTCTTGAGTTTGCAAACTACAGACTTTGAGTCACCTAAGACAAAGTTTTATAGTTGCACCATGTAAATGGTTTCCTTAATGTCACCATTGAGAAAAGTCGTCTTAACGTCCATCTGATGTAGCTCTAAATCAAAATGAGCCACAAGTGCCATTATTGTTCTAAAATAGTCTTTCATAGAAACTGGAGAGAAATTCTCTTTATAGTCAATGCTTTCCTTTTGAGTGAAACCTTTAGCAACTAGATGTGCCTTATATCTCTCAATGTTGCCCTTAGAATCCTTTTTGGTTTTAAAAATTCATTTACAACCAATAGGCTTCACACATTCAAGAAACTTGACGAGATCCCAAACGTCATTGTCCTTCATGGACTTCATCTCCTCATTCATGGCATCAATCCATTTTTGACAATTAGCACTTTGTTTGACTTGTTGGAAGTTGATTGGATCATTATCTATTGTCCCTATGTCAAACTCATGCTCTTGAAGAAATACAATATAATCACCAGAAATTGCACCTCTTCTTTCTCTAGTGGATCGCTTAAGTGGTATTTCTTTCGAGGTTGTTGGGTTTGCTTTTCTAGAGCAAGATCCTGATTTTGAATAGGGAGGTCCATAGGGAAATCCTCATTGTTGTCTTGGACAATGTCAGTAGGCTGATCATTGTAAATAAAAATATTTGGAAGAGTAATAGATTTCTCCTCAAAGACAACATTCCTAACCTTATTCCCCTATCAAACTCAAAATCCTAAAGAAATCTCTCGTTTCCCATCTCGAAAAAGGTTTTAGTTGAAGGATCATTAAACTTAAAACACCTCGACTATTCAGTGTACCCAACAAAATAGCAGCTAATTGTTCTTGAGTCCACTTTCTTTTCATGTAGCCTATAAGGCCTTGCCTCAGCTGGATAACCCCAAATGTGTAAGTGTTTTATGCTAGGCTTCTTGTTTAACCATAGTTCATAAGCGATTTTAGCTACCGTTTTACTAAGTAACTCTGTTCAATATATAAGCTGCAGTCTTTAGTGCCTCTCCCCAGAGTGATTTTGGTAAGGAAGAATGACTAATCATACTTCTTACCATATCCTTAAGAGTTATGTTTCGTCTCTCAACAACACCATTCATGCTAGGTGACCCCGACATTGTGTATTGTGGGACGATTCTACATTCCTCTAGGAATTTGGCTAAAGGCCCTGGACGTTATTCATCTGATCCATGATATCTACTATAGTGCTCATCACCACAGTCAGACTTGACAACCTTAATCTTCTTGCCCAATTGATTTTCAACCTCGGCTTTGAAGGCCTAAAAAATGTCCAAGGATTGTAACTTCTCATCAATTAAGTATAAGTACCTATAATGAGAATAGTCGTCTATAAAGGTGATAAAATACTGTTGGTCATTCTAAAAAGCCGTAGGGAATGAACTGCATATATCAGTATGTATCAGTTGTAAGACACTAGAACTTCTCTTCGCACTTAACTTCCTAATATTTGTCTATTTCTCTTTAATACACTCAACATACACATTATGGTCTATGTAGTCAATGGGTTCAAGCATTCCGTCTAACACAAATCTCTGAATTATCCTTTTGGAGATGTGACCTAAACGCCTGTGCTATAAGGTGGCAGAATTCTCATTTGGTAATTTGCATTTTGTATCTCTTGAAGTCGTTTGCAATGTTTCATTAAATGAATCAATGGTGTTTAAATTATATAGTTTATCAATCAAGGAACCAGTTGCAGCAAGAGTAGAGTTAAGTAAACGACTGACTTTATTGTTTCCAAAGGAACAAGAATAACCATATTTGTCCAAAACAGAAACAGAAACAAAAACTAAATTCTACCTAAATGACGGTACAACATAAGTCTCTCTTAATTCAATAAAACGACTAGTATTGAAAGATAATCTAAATACCCTAATGGCTTCAACCGAAACTGCTTTGCCATCACCCACATAGATGAATCTTTCAGCATCACTTGGTAATCGGCTCCACAGGCAACCCTACATGGACATACTTGTGTAAGTAGTAGCACCAGAATCAACCCACCAAGTATCAATAGGTACAGAAGCTAAATTAACTTCAGAACAAACCAAAGTGAGAAGTGTACCTTTTTTTACACGCCATGCGGCGTACTTGGAACAATCCTTCTTCACATGCCCAGGTTTCTTGCAAAAGTAGCAGATAAATTCCTGATCCCGACTCTTTTGTTACTTATTGGGTTGTGATGTTCCCACTGCAACATCTTTATTATTATTCCTTTTTCGCTTATTGTTCCTTGAGGTAGTTGCCACATGAGCACTGTCAATAGTCTTATCTCACTTTAACCTATCCTCTTCTTGCACACAATGGGAAATGAGCTCATTAAGAGACCATTTATCCTTTTGAGTATTATAACTCACTATAAACTTTCCATAGTGTGCATGAAGGGATATGAGTACCAGATGCACAAGCTGGTCGTTAGGTAGCTCTAACTTTAGTGGCCTGAGTTTAGAAGCGATGTTAGACATCTCCATAATGTACTCCTTTATGTTTCATTTTCCTTTATACCTCATCTGGACAAGGTCAGCTAAAAGCTTGCTTGTTCAGCCTTTTTGTTCTTAGCAAATGTTTTCTATATTTCTATAAGGAAACCCTTAGTAGTTACCTCATCGGACATACTGCCCCTGAATACTTTTGGAACGCTGCGCTTTAGCATTATTAGACTAAGGTGATTAGAACGATCCCACTTCTCAAAGTTCTATTTATCTTTAGTGGAACTTGCATCCGTAAGAGGAACGGGTTGTTCTTTCCTTACCATAGTCTAAATCCATGCAGCCGAGAACTAATAGAACGTTATCTTTCTAGCTCTTAAAGTTTGTGTCATTAAGCATAAGAATTGAGTTGATGTTGACAGTAATATTAGCATCAGTAGATGTAACTAACAAGATAGAGAACAAACAAATAACATAAGCTTACTAATTAAAATTCATGTCAAGACATATGTACAAGTTAAAACGAAACAAACATGTAAATACAAGACATAAATTTTTCACACAATTGTAGTGGTGGGCCTATTTAACAAGATACCTAGCACAACATCAATGACCTTCCTTTGGGCCGATCATTAACTTGTAAGTGGTACTCTCTATGCAGAAATCAAATGTTGATAATAAATTCAGTCAAACAACAACGTTCCTTTAGGCCGATGTGTGGTCTACATGGAAACTTTATAATCATCACACATTTATCTCCATAGGTATGTTTGCTCTTTGGCCAAACAATGACCTTCCTTTGGGCCGATCATTGATCACATAAATAACAAACACATACATTTTATTACCTCAAAATAAACAAATCTACACAAAAGTGGTTATTTTGGCAACGTTAACCTTCAATCAATCTATTTCAAGATAAAAGACACATGTGCAAAAATTTAAAATTAAATTTCCCGTATATGCATGTTGTTCATGTCAGACGAGTCAAGTTGGTCGAGCGACTCGACCGACTTGCTCATCCGGCTTTCACCTTATAGCCACTGTAAGAGTCGGTCGAGCCAAGTTGGTTGAGTCACTCGACCGACTTATTCGATCAGCTAGCCAAAATAGCTCACTAGAACAACTGGATGAAGGGAGTCAAACGAGGCACTCAACCGACTTTCTTGTCTAACTCGACCCTCGATTTCCAGTGATTTTAACGCCCAAATTGCATATAACACATAAATATACATGCTCAAACAAAATTTTCAGATTCCTTAATCCATAATACACATACATATATATGAAAATTGATATTTCTTTAAATTTTCTCATTCAATTCTACAAGAATCAAACCTAAATAGAGAAAATTCAAACTTGAACTGCATCATGAATTAAAAACTTTCTAAACCTAATCAGTCATGAAAATCACGAGCATGAAAATTACGAATGAACATGCATATTGTCAACAAAATCTTAAAGATCACAAATTTAAGAATTATAACCATTCTTAACATTAAATTAGGCATGTGATCACGATTAATGAAAATTAAACCATACACATAATTATGAGCAAAATCCTAAAATTATAGGGATTTAACGAGAGCAAATTATGTGTATTATCTAGATAAACACAAAATATTCATTAATCTAAATCACATAATCAATCATAATAATCTAACACGAAAGTGGCTTTGATACCACCTGTTAGAACTTAATCATATAATCACTTAATTACACAAACTTCGTTCAGAATATCAAGATTGCATAAATAACATAATGAGAATGGCGTACCTAAATCCATGTCATTAAATAGCAAGAAGACAAAATCACCTTGTAGAGAATTAGGGCGAGGTCTTCCACAGACTAATTAGGATTCTCTTGCTGAATGTCACTCAAGGTAGAGAATTGAGAAAATAAAGAATATGATCAATTAACCTTGGGGACCAAGACCTTTTTTATATAGACAACCTAATCAGAATCCCATTAAGCCTTAACTAGGTTGCTATTGGATACCACACATCACAGAGTCCATGCTAAATAAGATGTCTCATTAGGATTTTTACTACAATTAGATCACATAATTATCCTAATTAGAATAGAATTCCAAATATAATTGTTAATTATTTGTAAGCCCACATATAGATTATTGAAAATAACCCAACATATAACACAACTCAATTTACATTTCATCATAGAAATAATAAATCACCTTTGGGTAATTTATATCTCTATAATATCCATAGGCTTACAAAACCTTGAATATCCAATTATCATGATATGATTGGGCAACTTTGGTGGCAACTAGTCTACCATTAGATTTAGAATCCAAATGATGGTTACTAATGATTGAGTCACTTTGGTGACTAATAATCAACCATCTATAATCGTTATTAGTTAGTAATCTTTTCGAGAAAATGCCCAAAACTTTAAAGAGCTAAGATATCATTTATATGTCAAGTTAGCTATTATCTTGACAAGAAAATAATCTTGAATATTTATTCCATTATTTTGAAAAAATTCACCTTTATTCCAAATCTCAACAATTCAAGAAGCAATATGTCATGCCCCGACCCCGACCCATCGCTAGGAAAAGGCCGAAACATGACGTGTCAAATAGCTTAATACCTGTAAGATCATGAGTTAATAACCTAACCTGCATTTATATACCACAAGGAACTTCAAAAATGTAGCCTAACACACGAGGCTCTCCATGATTGTATTAACCTGATCAATATATACAAGACCTAGTATTTACCTTCACGTGATACAACCTCAACAACAACCTCTAGGTCTTAAAAGAATAAAGTATTAAGTTAGATACATCCCCAAATATCCAAAAGAATATTGTAAGGTCCGACCCCGAATAACGTGTCTTACCTCGATTTGCGTGTCTTAGACCCAAAATTATAAGACCGACCTTGGATTACGTGCCCTATTTTGGTTTTTGTGCATGCCTTGTCATACGTTCCTTGACCTAGAATTGTGTGCCCTAATCCTCGATTTATGTGTGACACTTCGATATTTATGCACTAACCTTGAACTATGTGCTTTAACCTAGATACAAGAGTCGTACCTTGATTTTCGTGTATTGCATTGAATTGCGTGTCCTGTATTGGTTTACGTGCATTCACCTAGGAATGCGTGCTAGCACGCTAATCAATAAAGATTCCTGCACAAAGCACTAGACAATAAAATAATCCTACACAATCCACTAACCATTATTATATTGCTAATTCAAATCCTACAAATTCTACTAACTATAAAAAAACATTAAATTACTCCTAAACATTCTACTAACATTATTTTAATCCTAATTCAAATTCACTACAAGACAAAATCCTATCATCACCCAAACCATCCCCAATATAATATACCTAATCATCTTTTCCTACAAAACCCACTAACTTTTAATACTATACTTTAATCCTAATTCAACCCACTAGAATACAAACAACCCAACATTCTCTTACACACAATTATAATTTAAACTCATACAAGACACAAAAAAAAACATTCCTATGACAAAACTAAACAAAAGACTCATAAAAAAATACTTTGTAAGAGCTTTATGCACATTTTCATGCCTAGAGTTCAACAAAAGCTTATTATATTTCATTGCTTAGTTCTTATCATCCATACACTCATTCAAAACAAGAAAAATCAGATTTAGAGGGGGTAAGGGTCGTGCAAGAGAGGAAGAGAAAGAAGAAGAGGGAGAGAAGGAGAAAGAAAGAAAGAAGGAGAAGAAAAGAAAGGCTTTGGCTAGCTAGTTTCAATATTTGCATTTGCTTGCTTCAATTCTTGCTTAATCTTCATCAAGGTGAGGGTTCTAAACTGTTTTTAAAGTATTTTCAAAGGTTCATAAGCATGATATGTGATTATATAGCCATGCATGTGAAGATATATGCTAATACTTGCTAGTATAACTTCATTGAAGTCTATGTTGCGCACTGTTCTTGCATGGACTATTTCATATAGTAAACATGCTTAGATATGCATGATATCTGGATATGTTGTAGATAAGAGGTATCATAACAACTTTCATGTTGATAGCATCTTTGGATTAGAAGTTTAAAGTGGTTTTCAAGCCATGCAAGTAAGTATTACTAATCTGCCGAGTTTACTAACCCTTCTGTTCAGAGCCTTTTTAAGATAGAAAATGATGTTAAAAATGCATGAAACTTGGTGAGTCCCTAGATTTGTTAGTTCTGAACATATTTTGAAGAAATATCCTAAGGCCAATTTTGAGATTAAGACCCCCAAAATTGGAAAATATCGTAATGTGTCTAAATCTGGATAACTTGGAAATGTGAAATATGTTTCTGGCAGCTTTCTGACCTTGTAGAACGAAACGTTTTTGGCCTAGTAAAAGTTGATAAAAATGCATGATTTGGTACGTAAGTATATTTATCAGTTATAAACATATTTTTCAAAAATAGGCTAAGGCTAATTTTGACTTTAAAGGCCTCAAAAATGGAAAATATCGAAATGTGTATGATTCTGGACAGTTTTGCGTATTTTCACGGTTTTGGTCATAACTCCTAAGTCTGAACTCCAAATGTAGCAAGGTTTGTTCCTAGATTTAAAGAACTCATTAAGATTAAAGTTTAAATTTGGTTCACTGAATTTTTAGGTTATTTTCTTGGTTAAACGAATGAGGGAAAACAGCCTAATGCAGGGGGATAATATGCTTGAAATCATGTTATAACTTTACTTGAGGTATTGAATGCTTGGAATTGTGGAACTTAGAAGTTGTGTGGGCTGATTTGTTTGGTTGAAGCTGCTTAAATTGGTTGATGCATGGCTTAGGATCATTACATGACGAATTGTTGCTTAATCACATGTGTAAGCACGAAATTGAGGCCCTATTGTTTATGAATGCTTGCTAAGTGATGATCCTATGGTTAAATGTGTTCAATTGAGTGGTTAGTAGGCTGTCCAATAATTTCTAAGTATGCTTGAAATGGTTTAAGTGTTTCTTGTGGTCCTTAGTAAACAAAATCAACACCCGAGCACGGCCTTGTAAACCCTAATGGCCACGTAGACTCCCAAGTCATAAACCACTCTTGTGTGACTTATAATTGATGTTGAGGATTGTTAATAGGCTGCCCGGAATTGTCTTTATAGCTCTAAACATGATTCTCGATGATTGCATGTTGATAAGTGAATTATTCTTGCACCCGATTTTGTGTAAGTGTCGTAGCATGCTTGTATGATCTCAACACTTGATATGTGAACTAAAATGAGCTATATGACTTGTTTTATATGGTGTTGCTTGGCTGTCCGTTAAATGTTCACATGCTCCTAAGTGTTTTACAAAGTGAATTTACATGTCAATGCATGCCTCGTATGTTTACTTGTCAATATGTGATCTTATACTTACTCGGAGGCAACCTACTTTGTTGACCTCCTAATGAGAATTGTTAAAAGATATTCTATGGCTTGTTTTATAACATGATTACTTGGCTGCCCGTGAAAGTTTAATTGCTCTCAAATTGATATATGAAATGATTATATGTTCTTGCAATGCCTTATGTGCCAATATGTCAAAATGTGATCATATACTTGCTCGGAGGCAACCTACTTTGTTGACCTCCTAATGTGAAATGTTAAATGGCATAAATGTGAATTACATACAAGGTTGCAACATTTCATTGTGGCATGGTAGCGTTTCACGCACGCTAGGCGGCATAGGGCTTGCCGGTGCTACCTTGACTACCATGGTCCAATTCCCCCTCTTGCTTGGCATTCCACTCTTGGAAAGTTGGGTCGTAGGATTTGGTGTACATCCGGAGTACACCAATTTGGAGTGATAAGTGGATGATTGATGCCGGCTACAACAACGGTTATTGGAAATGAACTTGAAGGCAAAAGCGTAATGTATCCCTTGAACGGCAGGAACTAAGTGCTATGCGGGGCAAAGTGCTATACCTAAAAGTGGTGGGAGCTACTTCTTGAGCCCGTAGGAGCCACCTTTAGAGCCCTGTAAGTATCAAAACGTATCTTTTTTACTATGTGTTTAAGTACTCTCACTTAATTCCTAGAGGACCTCGGGGAAGAAAGACAGGTAAATGTGTTCATTTATATTTATGTTATGTTATGAACTTACTTATTTTATATGACATGTTTCCAAAGAAGTTTTCATAAGATTAACCAGTAAAGGATTTCAAAACCTTGTCACTTGTTCCCCTTGCTAAGTTCATAAGGATTCACCATCTTTTTTGTCACAAGTGAAGCAGATTTGGAAAGGTACCCGTAGAAAATGCGCTAGTTGATGAACCTTTGGAACGACTATGTGCATTGCGTGTTTTTCGTGAACATGGATGCTATTAGGGATGTTGTGTTTGTTGCGAACTCTTTATTTCGTTGATATAAATGACCCCGTTGTAATTTGGGTCTAATTTTGGGATTGTACTATCTATAATCGGATGAACTCTTTATTTGATTATTTGTTTTCATTATCTTGAATAGTAGTTATCGTAAGCGTTTAAACCACTAGGTGATTAATCCACTAAATTAACTCTATCTAATTTCACTTTGGTGCTCACCCGTAAGCTAAAGGATAATAGGCACTTGCATAATAGGAAATTGACAAATAAATAGAACATAGTTATCATGCTAGGCTTATTAACCAAATGGGACTTTCAAGATAAATTAGTAGGCATATCGGTTGATGACAAAATAGGAACTTTAGCTAGAATCAGATTTATGATTGGAAATTTTGAGGTGTTCTAGAAATTAGGTCAAACCATTATGCTGCCGATTTTTCGAAAAACTTTTGGAGTTCTAGGCCAACATTAAGCGTTAAATCATAACAAATGATTAAGTAGGTGAAATAGCATAAATGAATTAGCTCATACCGTAGTCTTGCCTCCATAGGTCGGGTTGAGGCGTGACAATATAATTATAAAATGCCCAGCTACTCAAGTAAATAACTAGTTATGTTACAATAAGAGTCCTTCAACAAATACAAGCAAGAATTAAATTAGGCAGAAATCTGCCTCATCAAACAACTCAGATTCTCCCTCAGCCTGAACGGTCGGCTCAGGCGCTGCCTCACCTAAAATTGATAGAAAAAAGGGTGAGTTACACCACTTAGCTTAGTGAGGAATAACGGGAAGGGGATTTTTGCAAGAGTTTTAACCTTTCAAAACCATTTGGAAATCCATGCCATGCATACATAATCAATAATAAGATAACAATAACATAAACTCAAGACAACAACATATAACCCAACTCTTCAAGGGGCTAGGGCACAAGCAAGAGTGGTAACATAGGATTAAAAAGGATACAGTTGTACTTGCAGTTGCTGAAGTCGGTCGGCCTTGAATCAATCATCAATAACAACCCCTTACTCCATACCATAGGGTAATCCAAATAAACCTAAGTTCCTACGACCCAGCTCTCCAAGGATTAAAATCCAAGTAAGAGTGGGATTGAGGTCCATGGTAGTCGAGTCCTCCTAGTAAGCCCGATGCCGCCCAGTGGAAACGAAACGCTACCATGCCCATAGAGTGGTTACAACCTTGTCGCGCACACATAATCCAATCATAATTTCTCATAATACAAGTAAATAACAAGAAGGAGACAACAAAGTAGGTTGCTTCCGTTATAACAGTAATATCAATGATGTGGCAAGTAAGTACACAAATATCTTGCATGTAAGCTCATTTAATAATGTACCATGACCTAAAAGTATGTAATTATCCTCAATTAAACTCATATTAACATACATCTTGGTCCCATATCACCACATATTTGATAGCAATTGAAAGTAACACAAAATGAACAAAAACAGGACCATCCGGTCGAGTACCTAGGCGACCATCCAAATGACTAGAATCGCCCAGTAATAAGTTGACAAATGACTTGGGCTAGTGTTCGGGTGACCATCCGGTTGACCCGACCCATCCAGGTGACTTCCCGATTGACTGTCTTGGTGACTAAAGTCACTCGGTAGTAGGTTGACAAGTGATCCGGGCGAGTACCCGGGTGACTGGACTAGCCCGGATCCTACAACACAGTGGATGAATTTTCTTTCTCTTGCTTCTTTTGCTAGACCTTTTAACTCCAATCCTTTGTCATCTCACCACAAGGACTTAGCATGCTAAAAACATCACATAAATGCAAATCTAACCTTGAATCAAACAAGCACCAATCACAACCCATTCTCTTCAAAGCAAACAAGTTAACACAAACCCTCAAAACTCAATCTTTCATTTCTTCCCTCTTTCACCAACACAAGCATATTTCACCATATATCATACTTCATATAGCTCTCATCACAACCTATCATAATCACCAAAAGCTATAAAGACAAGATCAAAACACATCTAATACTACAATAACCATTTGAAACCCTAAATGAACATACTAAGCTCAAATTCATAAAGCAAGCTTATACACAACTCCAATCATGCTCATTGAACATATAAAACCCATAACATGAATCATATGGTTTTTGTAAAGCATTTCAAAAACATCCCTCACCTTTAATCTTGAATGTGTTAGCAAAAGACCTCAAGAAAAGCTTTGAAAGTAGCTGGAAATGCAAGAAAAATGCATGAAGATGACTAGTAGTTGCTTGTTTTCCCTTCCTTCCTTCCTTTCTTCTTCTTCTTCTCCCTTTGGTTGATCGTATAGTGTGTATATGTAGTGTACAGATCGTGTGTGTGTGTATAGTGTATGTATATATTTTGTTATATTTAGTCAGGTAGGATATTTTCTTAAATGACCAAAAGACGAGAATGCCCTTAAACTAGATGCATTTCTACTTATTGCCATTGTGGTTCTATTTTAACTAGTTTAGTTAGCTATTATTAATTAGTAGGATTTAATTCAACACCTACAACACCTATATCACACAATGCACACTAAATGATGCAATTGCTCGTAAATTCAGATAAATGTACTCAAAACAATATAAATGCACATAAAATAATTTAATTATGCATTATTTAATCTAAATGCATATAAGGTCTCGTGCCGGGTCTTACACAATATATCAAGAATAATAGAGAGAAAAAACGTTAGTCCAAATTAGGGTACACTTTATGATTTTGTTACTCCATATATGAAAAAGTATTTGGAAATACTATAATCCAATGTGACTAAATAAAATGAAGTCACAATATACTAAATATTCCATTCCATGAACCAAAGTTTTTTTAATATGGAATAGAGACTATGATTGAGTTATAAAACGTGAGCTTCAATCTTTTTCTAATGCCACATGTAAGACGAAAATTGGATCTTTAGCTTATGATTTATAACATCATAACATAATCAAGAACAAAACATACCTCACTAAGCTTGAATCACTTTGAAGATATACAAAATAGTATATAAACTTAATATAGATAACTTTTAGTGGTGTATAATTTGAGTTAATACACCCTATGACTAACTTGATCTTCTCTCCCCTTATTCTATACACTTTTATGTTTGTCAATTGATAGGAATTACAAACATTATGGATGGTTGAGTGGAGAGAGGGACCAAGAGTCCTTTATATAGTGCTTTTCCAATTAATTCCACCCATCATGGATTTCTTCCAATTAATGCCACCCATCATGGATTTGATTAGAAATTACCTTTCATGAACCCACTAAACCCACTAAGTATACCATTATGTAGGATCATAATGAACCACTAACCCCACTAAATATACCATTATGTAAGATTATAATTTAGGTGGTTATATGAATCTTTCAAGAACATGAGTTCAATATAAGACTAGATACATGGACTCTTCATATTCCTCTTATTCTTTTATGAATCCACCTAATATTTTATTATGTAGGAGGATAAATATTGGTTCATGACTTTGGTCATTGAACCATCATAATTTATTTTGTAATTTATGTGGTCATGAAAGCCACCTTAAACACAAACTTCTTACATAGAATGCAATGATGATGTCTCAAAGCTAGTTTTTATTTATGAAACAACAACTACAATCCCAAAGTCGTGCAACTATGCCCCTCAAATATCTCGTTAAACAGTTCTATATCGATAGCTTATTTTGCAGACAGTGGAGTGCTATATTGTATAGTGTTTTGATTCATTTTAACTGGTAAGATTCTAGGCCTATAACCTATTGATAATTTTATTGAGGGATATTCTTGGTGAATGATGATGATTCATTTAAGAGTTTTAAGGGATAAAATATATTGATGAAAATATAAAGGTTTATGATTGAAGAAAGTTTGTACTATCGTAAAATTGAGGTAAGTGGGATTCTTTCATTTTGATTACTAGTCTTCCTTTGAATATGTTCAAAATAAATTTTGTTCATGCATCCATATCAGTATCATCATTTTATTTGTATGTTTATTCTCCTCATAAGCTCGTTATGCTACATCCAATTATTCTATATGTAGCATTACCTGTAGAAAATTCCTCCAATTGTGAAATAGCTTAAATTCAATATTACTTCATTAAATTAATTGTATGGCATCTTCATAATAGTTTGATTATACTCATGCAATGCCTAGAATCTTATTCATTCATATAGTATTTTATTTTGTCTTTTTCCTCTTTTCTAATATTTCCTAGAGTATTTCGTTCCTATGTCACATATTTATACATTTCATTCGTCTGTTTAATCAACACGTCTATTGTATTCTCGAATAATTAATTCCTTTAAAACTATTCAGAATAATCCGTTCCTAAACCTTGATAAGCATTTATGTCTCTTTCATTTCAGTAGCGGTCTATATATTAGTATTGTCCCTTTTTATTTTTCTTGGAAAATAAATTAGTTATTACAATTATTATTAGTACCTGTATTAAAATTATTACTACTATTTTATTATGATGATTCAAACTACGAATTGTGTATTTGACTTGTTCTCAACTGTATACTTTGATATGGATTTGTCTATTTGAAGAAATCTCTTGCATGATCAGGGCGAAATATTGTCTGGCCCGATTGGGGCATAGTACCCATCCTTCTAATAAAGCTTAAGAACTACAATTTGTTAGTTTGTTATCATTATTAATATTAATTTCACATATTTGTATTTTTTCGTTCATTCTTTTGTTTGTTCATTATTTGTATCTTTATTCATTCGTTTGTATGATGATTTTGTTAGTATTTGTCATCATTACCATATCCCTTGGGAAATATTTCTCTTATTAAATTTTTGTTCACTCGTCACTTTTGCTTCTACCTAATTTCTTTTTAGATCCGAAAGAGTAAGTGCGATAACTCAACTTGCGAGTGAGGTAGTCAACCAAAGTAAATAAATAAGACTACGAGATTGGAATATTCAATATTTAGTATTTTCTATTCAAGTTTGCCAATGTAGCTTGATTGATATAATAATTTAGAGTTAAGTTTGAGTTTTTGATTTAATAAATGATTGTAAGAAAGATTTGATATATTGTGGAATGTAGTGCTCTAGTTTGTTTTTAAGGTATGCTAGTATAGCCTGTAACGACCCGAGCATTCATCACATGTGCATTTATTTACTTCAATCCTTATTTGAAAATAATATGTGCATTTACTTGTTTAAATCATTATTTGAAAATAAAATGTGCATTTACATGATTTTCTAAATGTTATTATGTGAAAATTGCATTTAAAGTCCATTTAAATTACATTAGTTGACCTTTCATCTTCTTTGACCAATTAGGACAGGGTGGGTATTTTTGAAAAGGTTAATGAACGGCAAACTTGGGATTAGAAACAAAAATATAAGATTAAACGAGTTAGTTTTGGG
Source organism: Ehretia macrophylla (assembly GCA_037974665.1). Classification (NCBI taxonomy): domain Eukaryota; kingdom Viridiplantae; phylum Streptophyta; class Magnoliopsida; order Boraginales; family Ehretiaceae; genus Ehretia; species Ehretia macrophylla. The sequence goes on along the minus strand of CM075771.1, from coordinate 67,468,453 downwards.
CCAACTTCAGAATAAAAACTATATCAATTAGGGAAGAGTTAGATGACAAATTATATATAGTTGGAAAGCTTTACGAGTCTAATTTCTAACGTTTCAAATGGATCGTGAATTGGAGTTTTCTAGAAGAAGTTATGATCATTTTTGTAAAGTGTGGCAAATCTGATTCTTTACACGGGAATTGATCTTTTGACCTTCCTTTGACCTTTCACTTAAGGGGCGTTTGGTTCGCGAAATCATATAGGATTCTCATGAATGTAAAGTCTGGAATATGTCATTCCCATGTTTGGTTTATGAAATAAAAAAATATTTTCGGGAATATCACATTCATGGGAATGCAATATTCTCATAATTTACTCAATTTCTATTCCCATGTAAGGGGGTGAGAATCTTACATTCTCAAGTAATGGGAATGTTTTGGAGAAAGCAAAAGTCAGAAATACTCATCTTAAAAAATATAAAATTAAAACAAATAACATAACATAATTTAAAAAAAAAATTAAAAAGTAAAACATAAAAATTAAAAAAAATTAAAAAAAAATAATAAAATAAAAATAAGAAAAAATATAAAAATATAAAAATATAAAAATCAAATAAAAATATAAAAATCAAATATAAATATAAAAATCAAATAAAAATAAAATAAAATAAAAAATAAAAAGGGATAAAAATAAATAATAAAATGAAATAAAATAAAAATAAAATAAATAAAAAAATTAAAAAAATAAATTAAAAAAATTTAAATTAGTAATTAAAATAAGATATAATAAAAAAAAAATAATAAGAATAAAATAAAATAAAAGTAAAAAAATAAAATATTTAGAAAAAATAAAATATTAAGCTAAACTAACATTTTATAATTTAAATAAAAATTAAATAACATAAAATAAAATAAGATGAAGTAAAAAAATAAAATAAATAAGAATAAAATAAGAAAAATTAATAAGAAAAAAATGAAATAAAATAAAATATTTAAAAAAAAATAAAATAAAAATAAAAATAATTTAAATTAAATTAAAATTATTAGTTTTTTTTGGAGTTAGGGGCATTGTTGAAAAATTGCTCAAGATTCTTAGAAATATTATGTTTAACCAAACATAACAAAAAAATATTCATAGGAATTTGACAAAATATTCTTAGGAATATTTTTGACGTACTAAATAGTTTTAATCACATTCTCAGGAATAACATTCCTGGGAATGTCATTCCTAGGAATGTTATTCCCAGGAATGAAAAACCAATTCATGAACCAAACGCTCCCTTATGCTTTTATATCACAAAAACAAAAGCCAAAAACCCAAATCAACCTCATTTCAGCCATGACCTTGAAGGAGGAGGAAAATAGTGTTTTTCAAGGGTTTTTAACAAAATTGAAGAAGAAGAAGAAGGAAGATCAATGCCCTAGCACTTCAATTGGAGCTTATTCTTGCATCTCCTAAGCTTGTCCTATTTGTTTCTAGCATTTTTATCTTCAAATGGTGAGGGGAATTTCTAAACTTGATTTTAAAGTTGAAGCATGGTTTTCATACTTGTATATATATGCTCTATAATGTTGAAAATGCTTGTGTTTCTTGCTAGTTAGATCAAAGAGAACATCATACATTAATATTAGCTAATTTGATCCATGCTTTTTAGTGGTTGATTATATGTGTTATATAATGAATGATTTAGCTAAATATGAGTTTAACCTTTGGTTTAATGCTTGTATATGAAGTTTATATACATATATATGTGTTTATAACATGTTTTAATTGTTTGGAAGCAAAATTGGATGAGTTTTTGAAAAATGTTGTTTTGCTGGAAATTTTTTATAAAAACGTGAATAGTGTTTTTCTTTTGTTTTTAATGATTAAATTGCTCCCTAAATGTTTGTAAAGGTATATATATATGTTCATAACTGAATTTCATAGCCTGGGAGCATAATTTGTGAAGTTTTTGTGCAATTTAGTGATTTTTCCGGAAATTCAAGCAATGGGGCAAAGTTGGTATTTTGCACATAAAACTTATTTTAAATATGGTTTTGCAAATGTTTTGCACCTATAAAGTACTATATTTATTATATATATTGGTTAAGCAAAGATAGGGTGTGACGCCTGACCCCTAGAGCATGCATATAACATTCATTGCATGCATTTTGTACATTTATTTTTGTATTTAATTACTTAAATGCTTACTTAGGAAAAATTACTATTCACATGAATTTTTGACTGTTTTATTTTTTTGAATTTACATTTTTTCCATGTTACGTGACTTATATGAGGCATTAGAAAAATAGAATTACGTGCATAGCATATCGGGAAGAGTGAAATGAAAATTATTTTTGGACTCACATAAATAGTAACCTTCAAGAAAACATTTTAGCCAAATAACTCAACTTTTACCCATTTTTCTTAACCAAACCTTTAACCCAAACCCTTGACCCAACCCATATAACACTACATACACATATATACATACATAAAACAAAGCAAAACCACCAAAAATTAGAAGGCCAAAATTGGACCTAAGAAGGAAAAAGGAGAAAAAAAAGAAAACCTAAAATCTTCAAAGCTTGACCTTGAGCTTGCTTGGAGGTGTCCTAGAGCCATCCTAGATCATCCTTAAGTCCTCTTCAAGTTGTCTAGGTGAGGGATTTCATATATGTGTGCATTTAAATTTTTTCCTAGTTTATGTAAAATTATAGATTTGTTATAAATGCTTAAATTTATGGTTGTTCTTGCTTGTATTGCTTGCTATGGAGTATGTAGAGTAAAATTTTGTGGTTATTTAACATTTTTGTTGGCTAAAAATGGTGATGACATGTTGGAGAAGATAATGAATAGTAACTTTTAGGGATTTTGGTTAATTTTGTGCTATGAGTTTGATTCTATGCTATCCAAAGATGCTATAGGTACTAATGAACCTAGGTTAGTGATTAAATGTGTTTAGATTGAAAGAAATTTGATTAAACTTGTATAATTGACTTGGGTTCCGAAGGGGCTTAATGAAGTTTGGTCTATCGGGTATGTTTAAATGTTATATTTGGTGTTTGTTATATGTGGTAGTGCTTAAAGTGCAATTATAGCATTGACTGGAGGGTTGGTTTGGGTAGTTGTAGTTCAAAATGACCTCGGAGCTTCTAGGGCTTTTGTGTTAGACATCATCGGAAGTGGGTTTTTATGGTACTAGATTGTGTCATAATGTGTATTTAGAAGTGTGGAATAGCTGGTTTATGGTTTGTGTGACTCGTATCTCGTATGTGCATTGAATTGAGTTAGTAAGCTAAGGGGAAAAGTCATATAGTTAAGTCTATTGCTATAATTGGCTTGGAATACTGCTTGTTGTGTTATATGTGATGGTTAATTGAGTTATGATTGCCCGTACGCAAGGTTTGATGGTAAATGAGCTTTTGCATGCTATGTGTTGATTGTAGATTAAAGTGGCTTTACTTGGTGTTTAATAGGACCATAAGGTGTTTGTATGGTATGAGTTTGGTTGGTTTATGGTTATGTGGAATTGGTTGCCAATCAATATAGCATGTTTGTGTTCAGTGGGTCATGGTAGCGTTATGACACTCCGGGTAGCCGATGTCATCGATGTATTGGCATGACTACCATGGCTAGGTAGCGTCATGATACTCCGGATGGCCAATGTCGTTGGTGTATTGGCATGACTACCTTGGTATCAGAAGTGGTTGGTAGCATCGTGTCACTTCGGACGGCCGAGTTCATCGTTGTATTGACATGACTACCACGAGCTCGTTCGTGAACTTGTAGCGGTGTCAAGGTTGACTATATTTTATTCGAGTTAATTGTCTTTATTGTTATTGTTGTTATGTGAATTATCTAATGTCACTCTCGCTCGGACCCTATGTCCTTGGAGAATTATTTGGTGTTGTGTTTTCTTCAGGGTTATTTAGCATTGTTATGTTAGTTGCATATCCAAGCCTTCAGGTATAAAAGTTGTGCCCTTTCCTAGAGTACTTACTATTTGAGGTTACTATTTTGTTTTATATTCTTTAAATGCTATTTGATTTTATTGTTTAATGTCATATATGCATTGTACCAAATAGTTTTCAAAGCTTTCCCCGGTTTTCTGTTCCCTCCCCCCCCCCCCCCTCACTGAGCCACTGTGTTTATTCATTCCTCTTTCTAACAATTTTACAGGACACATAGAGATTATCTCTAAGAAGTAGCAGAACAAGTTGTGGACTACTTGATTGCTCGTATCGGAAGTTGAATGTCTTTCATGATGGTGTATATATGTATTTTAATTTGTGGCTAAGTAGCCTTGTATGTGTTAAGTTGTTGTATAGATGTAACAAAGTTTAAGTTGTTGATTTGATTGGGTTGTATAGAGTTAAAGTTAAGTGTTACGCCCCTTGTTGCACCCCTTGCTGCAACAAGAGCTGTGAAATTAATTGGCTTGTGTTTTGCCAAAATTATGCTTTGACTGAATTTAATTATGGTATATGCATATATGTTTGGAGAATTATGATTGACAGGTTTACTATATTTATAAGAGAGTTGAAAAGGCAAATTGACATCTACATTAAAGGTGATTGAAGTTTTCTTTTTCAAGAAAAGAAGGTATCCTTATTTAAAGAATTGCTTGGAGACAAAGTCTTTCCATACAACTCAAGGCCCAAGCACGGATTACCTTGTGGAGATTTAGGCAACTAATTCAGCATATATACAGAGCCTCACATGACTGAAAAATGTGGAGAAAGAGAGTTGAAAACAAGGATTTATTTAAATATTTTCAAGCTGTCAGGTTTTGCTGCAGCAGATTGACGATGTGCTGCAACAGAAGTCAGTAACAAAGGAAATCCGATAATCCATGTGTTGCTGCAGCAGACTGTGAAACAGATAGCTTATTTATGCTTCTGCTATGTATATTGTTTTAATCTTTTGAATAGGAAGAGTTTTTATTTGATTATTGTTTTGTTCATTCTTCGGGAGAAGAATGTGTAGTTCTCGGGAGAGAACGTTGCAAGTTGAGGGAAGCTCACCAACCCTAGGTTCATCAAGGAGTTCATCATCAAGGCATCGAAGTCAAGAGGGAGTCTTTACTTGTGTAAGTCCATTGATATTGTAACTTGTGATTTATTAATTAAACAGGTTTGTTAGACCAGGGGAGGTCCCGTGGACGTAGACCGCACAGTTGAACCACGTTAAATCTCGATGTCTTTACCTTCTGCATGCGTTTATTTATTTTGTTTTAACTTATGTTACAACAAGATACTAACCAGAAACTATCAAGTGGTATCAGAGCAGGTTACTGAACTGACTCAGTTAGATCTTTGGAAGAGTTTTTTTGGTTATTTTTGCAGATATGGACACTCTGTTTCATGGCGGATCAATCAATAAACCACATCTTCTCGATGGCACAAACTATTCATACTGGAAGGCACGGATGAAAGCTTTCATTAAAGCTATTGATGAAGCTACTTGGAGAGTTGTGTTACGTAGATGGGAACACCCTACTGCCACAACGGCTGAAGGCATTGTTGAGAAAAAATCTGAATTGCAATGGACCAAAGCTGAAGACTTGGCAGCCACTAACAATTCAAAGGCGTTGAATGTTATTTTTAATGCCGTGGATCTAAATCAATTCAAGCTTATTTCATCTTGTGAAACAGCGAAAAAACCTTGGGAAATCTTGCAAACGGCATATGAAGATACTACTGCAGTAAAAGTGTCGAAATTGCAAATACTTGCAACAAGGTTTGATGAATTGCGGATGCACGAGGATGAAACCATTGCTGAATTTAATGCTAAGCTTTGTGACATAGCAAACAAAGCTTTTGCACTAGGCGAAAAATATTCAGACTCAAAGATGGTGAGAAAAACGTTGAGGTCGCTTCTGGACAGATTTGCTATTAAGGTTGCAGCAATCGAAGGAGCAAAGGATGTGGATACCATAAAGCTTGATGAACTTATGGGGTCTCTACAAACCTTTGAGATGAAATTCAAGCAGAAAAGAAAAGAAAAGGGCGTTGCACTACAAGCAGAAATTCAAAAGCGAGAGGATGAAGATCCTTCTGATGATGATGAATTGATAGAATCTCTGACCCTTCTGACAAAGAATTTTAAAAAGATGTTTAAAAAATGGAAGAATCAAACTAAAGGTCCGAGATTCACAAGTTTCGGCAAAAATCCTCATGCTGCAACAAATATTGAAAACTCCAAGAAGCAGAATGAAAAAATGTCTGATGGAAAGAAAAAGAATAAAAGAATTCAATGTCGGGAATGTGGAGGATTTAGTCATATTCAATCTGAGTGTGCCAATACGTTGAAAAGGAATAAGAAAGACATGAATGCCTTATGGAGTGATATAGAATCAGAAAGTTGTAGTAGCAGTGATGAAGAACACATGAGCAACTATATTGCGTTATGTGCTGCAGCAGCGCAATCAGATGCTATGACAGATGCTGAGATAGATGTTGTGACAGTTGCTGTGATAGATGCTGAGACAAATTTTGTGACAGATCCTGTAATAGATGTTGAGACAGAAACTGAACCCGTTGTAGCAGAATTTGCAATAACATCAGCAATAAGATTGAGTATGACAGATGGTGAAACTGATTCCGAATTGGACAATGATGAAGAAGAAGACAAGTTTATAAGGACCTACAAAATGATGTACCAAAAATGGATGATCGTGTGCAGGGTGAATCAAGATCAACTAACCAAGATTGCTGAGCTTGAAAAGGAAAAGGCTGAGTTGCAGCAAAAAGTCGACATGCTGCAGCAGGAACTGTCACAGATCCAGCGAGGCTTCAAGATGATGAACTCAGGTACGGATAAACTTGATTATATGTTATCCATTCAAAAGTCTTGCAGAGATTATACTCGATTAGGCTATCAAGGAGGAGCATCAACAAGTCAAACTGTGTTTGTCAAAGAAGCTGAAAAACCAAAGGTGGAACAATCTATTGCAATGAAACAGAATGACAAAACCACTGATGTCGCAACTGATGTTGCAACAAAAGCTGCAACAGAGAGTAAAATTTTAGAATTTAAGAAAAAGAAGTTCATTCCAATTTGTCATTCATTTTTGCCACACTCGTGGACACATCAAATCACGATGCTACAGGTATATTGACATGCTAAAAAGAGGTAAGTTTGTTAAACCCTTTGTTCATGATGATTTTAGGAGGCCACCACAAATGAAAGCGAATTTATCGCAACAAAAAGTAAAACAAATATGGGTCAGAAAATCACTGTTACCTTATCCAGTAGAGCATAAAAAGGTCATTTTAGACTATGTTGCAATAGAAAATCAACTAGCAGATATCTTCACTAAGGCACTAGACTCTGTAAGGTTTGAGACCTTGAGAAAAGCCTTAGGCATTTGTTCTCTATAAGATAAAATGGTTTGTGTGTATGTGCATTGGTTTATCACTAGAGCATTGAAAATTATATGTATAAATCAGCTAGTGATTTCATTTGTGGAACCATATTATTAATGCACATCATGTACTTGTCATTCTGATAGATTTTAAATTGAAGTCGCAACAGGAAAAAATTTTGAACTTACTTGACGACTGGGGATCTAACAAAGAGAAGTATCTTTGAGATTCATTCCCGAATTCTATTCACCTTGCCAAAAAGGAAAAAAAACATATGCAGGATATTGCAACAAAAGTTGGAATGGAAAGGGCTACCTAAGACCACAAAGAATGGTTCTAGAGTGAAAGTCACCATACCAAGAAGAAAAAAGCAAAAAACAAAAACAAAAAAAATTAAAATTTTTGTGTGAAAGAAGGTTATAAAAAATCCTGTAGGGGTGATTAGATGACCAGGTATGTTAGAACAAGTATTGCTTCTAATCTAACCTGGTGTGATAGATGTTGATGACCGTCTAGAGTGGCTTGTACATGAAACACACACACACATGGTCCACACTTGAAATTCTTGTTTGATTTATTTATGTGATCAGTAGAAGCTTGAGTGGTGACTCAGAGTTCATACTCATGAGAATTTGTTTGTTTTTAAATTTTGAATTTTTTTTAAGGGTCAAAAGAATCTTGAGGGTTGAACGTCAAAGTGTGGAATTTGCTTGGTTGATGTATGTTACAACATAATCTCATACACCAAGTTTTTGGAACTTAGTCTGGTCGCAATTTGCTATAGCACAAATTTTGCCTATATGTCAGTTATGGGTTTGTTGCATCAAAATTGAAAAACTAACAGTTTTGTCGCAGCACAACTTTTCTGTCTGGTGAACAAGTGCTGCAGTAGGAGCTGAATTGTTACCACTTTTTGATGATGTGTCATAACTGAAATTTTAAGCGGGAAATTAATGAGCACACATCAAGCAAGTACTCAGGGGAAGCGAACTACAGTTCCGTTTCTATTGCAGCAGGAGTTGATGTTCAGGGGAAGCATGGTGTGACTAACCCCTTGTCTTTGTTTGACAAAAAAGGGAGATAAATGGGATTATATATCTTGTGTTGTTGGATATTTCTTTGCTCTGATGTTCTTATGCTCATTACTCTGATTCTGAACTTTTTATCCTTACTCTGATACATAGTTACATTGATTATACCTTGTCTTTATCTTTAATATGTTATTACTCTGATATTCAGTTTTGCCAAAACAAACCAAAGGGGGAGCTTGTTACGCCCCTTGCTGCAACAAGAGCTGTGAAATTAATTGGCTTGTGTTTTGCCAAAATTATGCTTTGACTGAATTTAATTATGGTATATGCATATATGTTTGGAGAATTATGATTGACAGGTTTACCATATTTATAAGAGAGTTGAAAAGGCAAATTGACATCTACATTAAAGGTGATTGAAGTTTTCTTTTTCAAGAAAAGAAGGTTGCCTTATTTAAAGAATTGCTTGGAGACAAAGTCTTTCCATACAACTCAAGGCCCAAGCACGGATTACCTTTTGGAGATTTAGGCAACTAATTCAGCATATATACAGAGCCTCACATGACTGAAAAGTGTGGAGAAGGAGAACTGAAAACAAGGATTTATTTGAATATTTTCAAGCTGTCAGGTTTTGCTGCAGCAGATTGACGATGTGCTGCAACAGAAGTCAATAACAAAGGAAATTCGATAATCCATGTGTTGCTGCAGTAGATTGTGAAACAGATAGCTTATTTATGCTTCCGCTATGCATATTGTTTTAATCTTTTGAATAGGAAGAGTTTTATTTGTTTATTGTTTTGTTCATTCTTCAGGAGAAAAATGTGTAGTTTTCGGGAGAGAACGTTGCAAGTCGAGGGGAGCTCGCCAAACCTAGGTTCATTAAGGAGTTTATCATCAAGGCATCGAAATCAAGAGGGAGTCTTTACTTGTGTAAGTCCATTGATATTGTAACTTGTGATTTATTAATTAAACAGGTTTGTTAGACCAGGGGAGGTCCCGTGGACGTAGACCGCACGGTTGAACCACGTTAAATCTCGATGTCTTTACCTTCTGCATGCGTTTATTTATTTTGTTTTATGATTGTATGACATGTAATAACCTAGAAGCTTTACTTTATTGCTTAACTAGTTTGCTTGCTCATATGGTTTGAATGGAGCATAGTTGAAGGATTTAAAATATAAGAAAGTAAAGTAGATAAAATTAGAGTGGTAAAATAAGCGGTTTTGTAACATAGAATTTCAATAGCTTATGAGAATACGTGCTTGTATGTTTTATCTTGCTAGTAGGAAGGCTCGGATGGCTCTAATAGCTTGGAAAGTTATGAAATGAATGTCATATATTGTCTTTGTGGTTCATTTCTTCTGAGTGCAGGATTTGGATAGGTTTAAATACAGAGGAGACTCCATCTGTTTCTCCTCATTTTCTGTGACCTCGGGATTTGGATTAGGGCTCCGGTCTCATGAGGGATCAGGGTGTTAAATAGGGTACTTAGGTTTCTTATAGGTGGTTTAATGGTTGGATATTATGTTGGGTAAAAGTAAAGTTGCTAAGTGTTGTTTGGATTCTCATTTGTTGAGTGTAGATTATATGCTTGAGTGTTAAATGTAGTTTTAGTGCTTGATTGCTTGATTATATGTTTAAGTGATAAATGTGGTTTAAGTGCTTGATTGTCATGAATGCATGAATGTAATTGTTATGAGTGTGTGAATGTGCTTGAAAGTTAATGCAAATGTGTTGTGTCGTGAAAGATTACAACCTTTAAACCAGACACAATAGAGTTCATGTTGCACTGGGTGGCATAGGGTTTGCCAGGCGATGACATGACTATTGGGGTTCTAATCCCTATCCTGTTGTGAACGGAGAGCTTCACAAGGGTCCGGGTCGTAGGTTGGTGTACATCTGGAGTACATTTGGTGCTTGGGTAGGGTTCGTGATGGTGTCCGGGGGAACAACAACAGTAGAACGAGCGTGTTATTATTGGTTATTTAGTGTTATTTACTTTACATTTCTCGTACCAATATACGTGTTGCTTACTCTTTACTTTAAGAATTTACTTAAATTGTTTATACCTGTTGCATGTTATTCTGTCATGGCATGTTTTCAAAAGGAGATTTCAAACTTAAAATGTTTGTCCAAAATCTCTCGTGCATTGCCCCCCTCACTGAGTTTGTGAAACTCACCCCATTTCATAACACATTTAAGGTGGAGCCGAGTTATAGCCTCGAGAAGATTGGAAGTGAATTCTTTGTTGGATGATGTTTTATTATTTGTGGATTATAAATATGATGTAATTGGAGATTATTTTGGATGATGTATACTTTATTGAGGAGTTTATATAGATTATGTTGTAATGTCTTTTCTTGGTGCTCATAAGGTGTATATTGTTGTATTAGAGAATTGTTGTTGGGATGTAGTCCTTGGTATTAAAGAGTTGTTTCGAAGGTGTATTGTATTGAATTCTTAAATGTGTTTGAGATGTTGCATGGTTGGATGTTTTGTTGTATGGATATTAGTGTACGGGTTAATGTAGTGTGCCTTAGCGGACTTAGGATGAATAATCTTCTTAAACCCGTAGCATCAGGATCTCAGGTTGTTCAGTGTTCTTGTAAGCTTGAATATTGTTTTCTTTCTTTATGGTATCAGAGACGATATTAACGAAAAGTGGGGTCGTCACATAGCCTATACTTGAGAGGTTACACTTCTTGAGCTCGCAGCATGTCACACCCTGACCCTGTTCTATAGGACGATTTTAGGGCTTGACAAAGGTGGTATCAGAGCTTTAGTTTTAAAAATTATTAATGCTAGGCATGAATAGATAACTAAGCTTTATTATGATTGTCATGAGAATTTTGGACTGAAATATGATTAAATTAAATTCTAATTTTTCTGACTAGGTTGAGGAGCATAGGTTATGATCTTTTGGGTTACAAGAATGTGAATATTAGAAATTTAATTATAAGTGATCGTGATAACATTAGAATTTAGTAGCCCAATAGTAAATGCACGGGATCTCTTATTTTATTTTTTGATAATGTCATTCTGCGATATAAATTTTCTATCCCTGATAACCCATGGAATTAGAACCTATTATAAAGTGTAAAAAAATATTTTTGATTGATCTCAATTTAACCAAGGAGTAGGGTTTCTCCCCTATCTTTTTTATTTTCTCTTTCCTCATCTGCCGCCCTCTCTCTTTATTACTTTCATCAATTTTCTCTCTATATTTTATCCTCTCTTTCATCTTCAATCTTGAAAGAAAAAAAATGGAAATATAAGACGCGTGAATAATAGAAGATGAGTTTATTCTCGTAATCTTAATTTTTGAATGTGTTACCGGTGGCTTTCATTTTTGTCTATTTTTTACTTCAAACTAGTACTTGCAATAAAAATGTAAAATCAATTAGAAGTATCACAGTCAAGTTCTATGCCACAAAAAATGAGCCTTCTTGTTAGGTATGTGTGCATTTTGGATGGTTGAATCTTAGTGGTGTTAAAATTTTGATTATTAGTTTTTTTTTTTAAATGTATTTTAGTCTCCCTTTAGGCTGAATCTCATTAATTGCTTTAAGCTACAAATTTAACATACCTATTTACTATTTAACACTGAATATTTAGATCAATGATTCTAATTAGGGTTCTGAGGTTCTAGTGATCTAGTACGTGAGATCGATTTTTGCTTATCTTTCTTATTTTGATTTGCCTTCATAGTCTTTGTAACTCTTTAGAAAAAATTTTCCTTATAATTCATAAGTTTATTTATTTAAAAATATATTTTTATGATATTTTATTATTCAATTTAAGATTGAAATAGTTCAGTAGAGACTGGAAGTGCGGCTTTGCCTATAATGTGGTTCCAAAATCTTAGAAACAATTGTTTGATTGTAGAGTTGGCAAAGATTTAACATCCTTTATTAAATACTTGATTTTTGGATTCAAATACTATGATTAGGATTATCATTAGGAATGGAATAAAAGAATTAGAACTGTAACGTCCCGTTCCTTCACGGAAACAAGACAAATTGTAGTAACCCGTCTCAATCCTAAGGCACGAAAAACAAGGGAAAACGAACGGAGTTTCCCCTGTACCTAGGCCAAACCAAAATCTGCACACAGAAGATTTTCCACAACCATAACAACATACAATATTTCAAGACCTCCAATAGGTTCCATTTCAAGTCCACAAAATAGTTCTAGATTTTCTTTTACTTAGATAAAAATATAAGCATACATTCTAACTAACCAACAAAGAACTAAGCAGTTAATTAGGCCTATTACAAACCATTTAATAGTTATCTAGCTTTAATTACAAGCCTCTACAACTATGAATTAAATATAAAACTACTTAACTTCAAAATGAATACAAGATCATATTAACAATAAACACTTCACTTCACAACATTTCGAATCATATAACACAAGTTTCCAACTCAATCAATTAAGCAATGCCTTAACTTCTTCTTCCTTTACAACAATTGGAGGTACAATCTCTGCATCCTGAAAATTGTTAGACAAAAAGGGTGAGCAAAACACTATGCTCAGTGAGGGAGGGGATAGTTAAACCGAGGGTCATTCGAAAACATTTTCGTGCAATGCAAGTAGATAAGTCATATAACCGATAACAATGTAAAATAATCAATTAAACAATAACTATATCACACATTAAAAAGGATACGATACGATAACCCTTATCACTCAATTTCACTGCCGATCACGATCACGATCTCAATCACGAACACAATCCGATAACGATAAGTCGGCATCCCAAACTCCAATGGGTACTCCGGATGTACCCAATACCTACGACTCAACACCCCCTAGCAATCTCCAAACTAGGTGAGTGAGGGAATAGGGCGCGGAGCTATAGCGACCAACCCTGGCAAGCCCGATGCCATCCAGAGAGGCTCATCACATTCGTCCCGAATGATAAGGTTATGCAACCATCGATTCAATAACATGACATATCATGAAATGCATAACATTCACGCAATTTGATAAACACGCAATTAAGGAGCAATAAAAGAGGTTGCCCTCGCACATAATCAATAACAATCAATATAAATGATAGATCATATATATTCACTCAATTCATGTCAAGTACACATGCATTTCAATCCATCCTATTCCTCCGATTAGAAACATAGGAGTAGCATTTAAATAAGTTCTATTCATGCTCACTTAATCACACTTAACTAGTCAATACCCTCTGATTAATCAACAAACAATTCAACATTCTTTAAACTAGCCCTTTTTACTTTTTAACTACTAAACAAGCTAACCATCAATGAGGTTACACTACGAGCACATTAGATATTCCACAATCACTAACTAACCTCAAATAAGCTCTACTTATCACACGCACACACACATGGCCAAGACACACACACACACGACCCTTTATGTTCACACCGTTAACACCAAGTTCTAATCATATTCTAGCAAATTTAGGCATTAATCTAGGCATTTGAACACTTATGGCACTTCAATCAATCATTTAAACAAGCATTAACCTTCAAACATACACTTTATAACAATTTCACTATTTATCTTCTTCTCCAATCATCCATTTGCAAAAACACATACAAGCTCTAGTTATACATGCACAACAAGTTTAAAAGTCTACTCTAAACTCTTCTAAGCTAGCATTTCATGTATTTTTTGCTTCAATACTAACAATGTACACAATATCACTAATTACTTAAAACAAGAAAATATTTAAAATGTCAAATAAGATGAATCACTCACCTTGAGAAGGCTAAATAAGCAAGAGGAATGCAAGAGAACTCTTCATTTCATCTTGATTTTGTATCAAATAGCAAACCCTAATAAAAATCTCATTTTCCTTCTTTCTTTGAGGTGCCCGATTTTTCCTTTCCTTTTCCTTGCATTTTTTGGGTCAATTTTTGTGTTTTTTTGGGTTATAAGAGGTAATTGGGGCCTTTGGTCTTTGCTTGGATATAATTTGGGCTCAATTAAAATTAATTCAAGAGTGCTAAAGAGGCCCAAACAATGCTAGTTTTATTTGGTCCAAAATAATTCCTATAGGCTCTACTATTCATGCGGTTGACTAATCTTTTTATATCTCTCGTTCCTGATATGCTATGCACGTAATTTCAATGAACGAATACTTCAAATATGATAGGTAATGAGGGAAAATGTAAAATTAAAAAAATAAAATAATTGGAAATCCACTCCGGCTCAGAGCTCATATTTAAATAATTGAAAGATAACAATTAAATACAAAAAGTAATTTCATATAATACAAATAATAAAAAATAGTAAGATAATTAGTTTATATAAGTTAATTATATACATGTTGCACATTTTTTCAAGAAGTATGAAAATTAAAGGTAATAAATGAATGCAATTACTTAAGGTAAACAAACACATAACTATACGCAAACACTTAAAATAACATATAAGCATATGCAAATAGATATGTTATCTATATGCTAGGTCCGGGGTGTCACAAGAACTTTCAAGATGATACAACTTGGTGACATCTTGGTGGATAAATTTAAATAGTCATTTCAACATTTTAAGTTAAGACAAATCTATCTGTAGGATCTAGTAACTTCTATGTGGTATGATTAGGTGTAAATGTGTTATTTCCCGGGGTAATCTTCATAGTTTTTCTTAGATAAAAAAAAATGAATATATGATCAAAGTCTTATTTTGCCTCACTCTGATCAAATAAACTGTTTAGATGCAGGTGAAGTAGTATTGGTAAAAAAGATACATATAAGATATGGTAAACTACGTCCGGATATTTTGATGATAAGTTGAGGACCATAGCAAGTGTAAACATCATTTGCTAAATTTTTCAAGTTACTTTATGTATCATTTTGGAGTAAGTTATCATGTATATAAGTTTGTATATTGTGAGGTAATTTGTAGATATTGGAGAAAAACTTATTGATATATTTACCATTGTTAAGTATAACGTATCGCTTGATAGATAAATTTGAGAAATTCATTGTTTTCTTTTCCATTTCACCTTTTTTTAAAATAAAAAAAAACTATTGAGGAATCCAATTAATGCATATTCTTTGAAGTCTAGATGAAAATGATGAACATCTTGGTGAGATAAGAACCTCTTCTCGACAGAGAATTTTAGTACAACTTGATAGGGATATAAATGTTATTAATATGATAGGAGACCTTGTACGGATTAGCTTGGAATTAGAGTTTAGATCGCATTGTGCTTCACCTCCATGTGATAGTATAAGTTGCTTCGAGATTATTCTTGTATTTTGTTTTGTACCATGGGGTTTTGGTGCATCATTGGCTTGAATTCATACATAGAACCTTAATAAAGGCATCATTGAAAATGATTTAATTAATAATGTATATAAGTTGACGTGTCATGAAACCATGCCATGAGTAGTATGACACAATACTTCACATCAGTGGAGTGTTAATTTGTATTGAATATTGTCTATGTGCCGGAGGTAAATAAACTTATTCCTCCTACATGTATTATCCCATATCTGAATTTAACATATTTCGTCAAATGTTCTAGTCCTTGATTACTTCTTAGATCTGTTTGATTCTACTCCATATACTATGAACTTCATTTATGAGTTATATGACTATATCGATCTATGGAGAGAACTTATTATATCTCAAAGATTTAGCCTATGAATCAATTCTTCCGTTTTTGTGAATCCTTTATTTTATATCTTCCGCTGTGGTGAAATGTGAACCTTAGAATGTGATCTTGTAAAATGATTAAAAATATTTTAAAATGCTATTACATTCTCTTAAGTTATTCGTCTAAGTATGATGTGAGCCCAAAATTCACACTTAAAGTGTTATACCAGTACTAATGAAAAAATGCCGACCTCCTAATTCGATAGCTAAGCATATGTAATTCCTTATAAGTTTGTCAAAGATTCAAGACTTAGCCTAAAGAATTTACATCTAAGATTGTTGAGGATCATATTATTTTGGTGATAAACTTTACATACAGGATCATAGTATCATGAGTTGATTGTAGCCATTCACTTGAAGCCTTTGCAATGTTAATTTGCATAAGAGAAGGTGAGGCATAGATCTATAGCTTTAGGCAAGTGAACTTGTAATGGAAGATTGAATAAGCTATTTGGATTTCATAGCTGTGGATATCTCATGAAGTTTATTGTGAATACTGGATTTCATTTCATGATTTGAAAAGTTATTAAAGACAATCACTATTTGGAGACTTGTATTGATGGTCTTGAAGAATTTTATTTTCCTGTATTTCGTCTAAACGTTCTGATAATGGGTAGCCTATCGAATACCATAGTTAGTAGTTATTGAAATTTTAGTGCTTTGAATATTATTTTTCTTTTACACCTCATGTAATGCCAAATGAGATAAATTTCGTGGATGAAACTTCATTTTAGGGGGGAAGGATGTAACGTCTTGATCTAATACTACTTTCACCATATCCAATTCCATTTATACCCCCATCATCATAATACCACTCCATTTTCCCCTACCAAAATGATTATTCATCATGGCAATACAACTTACTTCCCCTACCAATTATTTTTCATTGGCTGGCTATTTTGACAGTTTTTATTTTTGCACGCGTCGTGTATTGCTAGAGTGAATTGTGTGTTGTGCTGATTTGAATATAGAATGCAATGGATGCTTTGGCTTTAGTTAATGAGATGTAATTCTTTGGTCAACTACAATCCCAAAGACGTGCAACTATGCCCTATAAATCTCTCGTTAAATTCTTATCTATCGATAGCTTATTTAGTAGACAGCGGAGTGCCATATTGTGTAGTGTTTTGATTCATCTTAACTGGTAAGATTCTAGGGCTGTAACCTATAACATGGAATTGATAATTTTATTGAGGGATATCATCGGTGGATGATGATGATTCGTTAAAGAGTTTTCACAAATAAAATATATTGATGAAAATATGTAGATTTGTCATAGAACAAAATTTGTACTACCATAAAATCGAGGTAAGTGAAATTCTTTCATTTTGATTACTAGTCTTCCTTTGAATATGTTCAAAATAAATTTTGTTGTTTTGATTCATCTTAACTGGTAATATTCTAGGGCTATAACCTATAACATGGAATTGATAATTTTATTGAGAGATATCATTGGTGGATGATGATGATTCGCGAAAGAGTTTTCACAAATAAAATATATTGATGAAAATATGTAGATTTGTCGTAGAACAAAATTTGTATTACCATAAAATTGAGGTAAGTGAGATTCTTTCATTTTGATTACTAGTCTTCCTTTGAATATGTTCAAAATAAATTTTGTTTATGTATTTGTATCAATATCATCGTTGTATTTGTATGTTTGTCCTCCTTATAAGCTCGTTATATAATACATAACATTACTTGTAGAAAATTTCTCCAATTGTGAAATAGCTTAAATTCAACTTTACTTCATTGAATTAATTGTATGGCATCTTCAATAATTTGATTATATTCATGTCATGCCTAAAAAAGGCCTTGTTGTGTAAGTCTCATATTTTCCTTCAAATTTATTTCCATAGGGCCTAAAAATAAATTATTGCTCATGTAACATTTTTGTCCACTCATATATTATTTTTTATTCGTTCATATAGTATTTTATTTTGTCTTTTTTCTCTTTTCTAATATTTTCTAGAGTATCTCGTTCCTATGTTGCATATTTATACGTTTCATTCATTTGTTCAATCAACGCGTCTATTGTATTCTTGAACAATTGATTCCCATAAAATTATTTGAAATAATCCATTCCTATACCTTGATAAGTATTTGTGTCTTTTTCATTTTGGGTAGCAGTCCATATATTAGTATTGTCCCTTTTTATTTTTCTTGGACAATAAATTAGTTATTACTATTATTAGTAGTACATCTATTAAAATTATAACTACTCTTTTATTATGATGATTCAAATTATGAAATATGTATTTAACTTGTTCTCAACTATATACTTTGATTTGGATTTATCTGTCTGAAGAGATCTCTTGCTTAATGAAGGCATAATATTCATCATCTTGTCTAGCCCGATGGGGGCATAATATCCATCCTTCTGATACAGCCTGAGAACTACAATCTATTAGTTTGATATCATTATTAATATTAATTTCAAACATATTTGTATTCTTATTCATTCATTCGTTCATTTATTCGTTATTTGTATCTTTATTCATTCGTTTGTTCATTCGTTTGTTATGAGGATTTTGTTAGTATTTGTCATCATTACCATATCCCTTGGGAAATATGTCCCTTACTAAGTTTTTGTTCGCTTACCACTTTTACTTTTGCCTGATTTCGTTTTAGATCCGAAAGCATTACAATGAAGACTCAAGTTGCGAGTGGAGTAGTCAATTAGGGAAAATAAATAAAACTACAAGATCAGGATGGATGCAAAACTTTAAGGTCTGCATAATTGATTAATAAAAATAGGTGTTTGTAACTGTACTAGATAGGATTAGGATATTTTGTAAAAAGAGCTGACTTGTACCTCTTTTAGTTTATAGTTGGACGATAGGGTAGGTAAGTCACCCATCCTCCTATGGAGATAAGGCTTAAGTCCTCCTCCATCTTTGTACTCTCTTTTTTATATTAATAAGTCTCCAGAGGGAAGTACCCCTCATTTTTAAAAAAATAATAAGACTAGAAGATTGGAATTTTGGATATTTGGTATTTTGTATTCAAGTTTGTCAGTGTGGATTGATTGATGTAATAATTTGGAGTTATGTTTAAGCTTCGATTTGATAAATGATTGTAAGAAAAATTTGATATATTGCGGAATGTAGCACTCTAATTTGTTCTTATGGTATGTTAGTATAGCCTAGCGTGCTTGAGATGTTATATTTCTTAAGCCTGCGGCGTGTCATGCCCTGACCCCGATCCATAGGACGATTTTGGGGTATGACACAAAACGCTAGGGCCTTTAAGCCAAGGTCGGGCCAATCGAGCTTGAGCTCTAACGTAAGATGTGATCAAGGTCAAGCTCAAATATAAGATGAGCCAAGCAAGAGTTCAAATGAAAAACCTGGCCAAGGTTGAGCTCAGAATGAGCCGAGGCCAAGCTTAACCACAATAAATAGCTTCAACCAATCTTAGAGATAAGAAAGAACTAGGGTTGATATCCAAGATCAAGCTAAGGAGAACAAAGGCTGATCTAAAAACACCTTAGGGAAGCATGTTTCCATGGAATGACTCATAATAAACAACTCACAAAGGAGTTTCCTGTCCAACGGTGTTTAATTCTCCCCTTGATGAGAGGCAATCGTTGAGACTAGACCATTAGAAGACCCCAAATAGTCAAGAACCGAGAACCAACTCTTTCAGAGTAGAGCTAAGGAGAAGCTTGGGAAAGTCGAACCCAAGCTCAAGCACAAGGCAAGGCCAGGAGCAAGCTCGGGTATTAAAAAAACAAAACGAGGGGTCGAAGATCCACTCCTAGGTTAGACATATGCAAGATGCCAAAAGAGAATACTAAGGAGTACAAGCTAAGGCTGAGCAGAATATTCGGCAAAGCCAAACTACCATTAGCCAAAACAGGCGAAGTATATGTTGAAGGTTGCATCAGGCCAAACATTCAAGCATCATAAGAGCGCAAAAAGGCATTAAGACATAACAAAAGGGATAAGGCCAAGCCACGACCGAGGTCAAACTTAAAGAACGGAGCTTAGACTAAAAGAGCTCAAGATAACCATGAAATAAAAGTTAAATCAAGCTCAAGAGATTGAAACTCTACACCTAAGTGGGAAAAAAATATTAGTAGAGGCTAAACCTATTAAGGTCGAACCAAATTATTAGTAATATATTCATAATACAGATTAACAGCTACAACGGGCCAAAACAGGCCAAAGAAGGCCGAGCTATTCAAAACATCAAACTAAAAGGGCCATCACAGGCCATTACATCACAATAAAATAGGAAGAGATCAAACATGACCACTAAGGGCTAGGGCTCGCCCATAGTAGTGTTTGTGAAGCCCCACACAAAACCCCATAAGCATGTCATATCATTTAATATGTGATTTTCTTGCATTTATATCATTTTATGTGCATTTACATTGTTTTAAGTACATTTATCTCGATTTATGAGCAATTGTATCATTTAATGTGCATTGTGTGATATAGGTATTGTAGGTGTTGAATTAAATCCTACTAATTAATAATAGCTAACTAAACTAGTTAAAATGGAACCATAATGGCAACAAGTAGAAATGCATCTAGTTGGAGGGTACTCTCGTCTTTTGGTCATGTAAGAAATTATCCTACCTAACTAAATATAACAAAACACATAAAATACACTACATACATACATACACATGATCTACACACCACACACATATACTATACGATCAACCAAAGGGAGAATAAGAAGAAGAAAGAAAGGAAGGGAGAACAAACAACTACTAGTCATCTTCAAGCATTTTTCTTGCATTTCCAGCTACTTTCAAAGCTTTTCTTGAGGTCTTTTGCTAGCACATTCAAGATTAAAGGTGAAGAATGTTTTTGAAATGCTTTACAAAAGTCATATGATTCATGTTATGGGTTTTATAGGTTCAATGAGCATGATTGGAGTTGTGTATAGGCTTGCTTTATGAATTTGAGCTTAGTATGTTCATTTAGGGTTTCAAATGGTTGTTGTAGTGCTAGATGTGTTTTGATCTTGTCTTTATAGTTTTTGGTGATTATGATAGGTTGTGATGAGAGCTATATGAAGTATGATATATGTTGAAATATGCTTGTGTTGGTAAAAGAGGGAAGAAATGAAAGATTGAGTTTTGAGGGTTTGTGTTAACTTGTTTTCTTTGAAGAGAATGGGTTGTACTTGGTGCTTGTTTGATTCAAGGTTAGATTTCCATTTATGTGATGTTTTTAGCATGCTAAGTCCTTGTGATAAGATGGCAAAGGATTGGAGTTAGAAGGTCTAGCAAAAGAAGTAAGAGAAAGAAAATATGTGCACTGCGTTGTCGGATCCGGGCGAGTCTAGTCACCCGGGTACTCGCTCGGATCACTTGTCAACCTACTGCCGAGCCACTTTAGTCACCCGGAGAGTTGACCGGGTAGTCACCCAAACACTAGCCCGGGTCATTTGTCAACTTACTGTCGGGCGACACCAGTCACTCAGATGGTCACCCGGGTACTCAAACGGATGGTCTTGTTTTTGCTCATTTTGTGTTACTTTCAATTGCTATCAAATGCATGATGATATGAGACCAAGATGTATGTTAATATGAGCTTAATTGAGGATGATTACATACTTTTAGGTCATGGTACATGATTAAATTAGCTTACACGCAAGATATTTGTGTACTTACTTGCCACATCATTGATATTACTGTTGTGACAGAAACAACCTACTTTGTTGTTTCCTTCTTGTTATTTACTTGTATTATGTGCAATTATGATTGGATTATGTGTGCGCGATAAGGTTGAAACCACTCTATGGGCATGGTAGCGTTTCGTTTCCACTGGGAGGCATCGGGCTTACCAGGAGGACTCAACTACCATGGACCCCAATCCCACTCTTACTTGGGTTCTAACTCTTAAAGAGGTGGGTCGTAGGAACTTGGGTTTATCCGGATTACCCTATGGTTGGAGTAAGGGGGTTTGATACTGATGATGGATTCAAGGTCGGCCGACTTCAGCAACAGCAAGTACAACTGTATCCTTTTATCTTATATTTACCACTGTTGCTTGGACCCTAGTTCCTTGAAGAGTAGGGTTATTGTTAATGCTTTCGTGTTATACTTTTCCATATCTTGTTATATGGACATAAGTGCATGGCATGGTTTTCTAACCGATTGTGAAAAGATAAAACACTTGCGAAAATCCCCTTCCCTTTATCCCTCATTGAGCTAAGTGGTGTAGCTCACCCTTCTTTCTAAAAATTTCAGGTGAGGCCGAAACTAAGTCGACTATTCAGGCCGAGGGTGAAGTTACATTGCTTGATAAAGAAGATTTATGTTTGTTGTGATTCCTGCATGTATTTGAAGATGATCTTGTCACTATACTAGACTTACTTATGAACTAGTTTAACTCCAGGTTATGTAACTATTCTTTTCGATGATTTAGGGATGTAACTAATTTAATACTTCATTCTTTTGAGACCTAGGAGTTTTTGATGGATTTTATCAAGGAAGCCGATGTACTAGGTCTTGTATATAATGAACAGGTTAATGAATTTCCCCGAGAGTTGCGCCATCTTTTGAAGTTTCTTGTGGTATATAAATGCTTGTTAGGTTATCAAATCGTGATCTTACAAGTATTGAATCATTCGACACATCACGTTCCAGCCTTTGCCTAGCGATGGGTCGGGGTAAGGGCGTGACACCTTTAAGTGATATCAGAGCTAGCCTTTGTTAGTGTAGAGCTACCTAATGTTAGCGTAGTCCAGGTTTTGGGACTAGGGTCCATGGGTAGATGCCCTAGTTGGAAGTATTCCAATTGATTGAGTATGATTATGAGACTTGTGTGTTTATGTGTGAACCATACGTGCTTATATGCTATGATTACTTTTGCCTATGTGGACTTATGTGTTAGATATAATCATATTACATGTATGTTTGGAGTATTGGTAGTGCATGAACCCATTTCTCATTTAATGCATGCATGCCATATAACGGTGGGTGGTGTATATATATCTATAGATGGCAGGACCTAACACCTGCATTAACACTAGAGCTCAAGTGGCCGGAAATGCATAACAAACTTATCCGGGGGTAGCGATGTTTAATATGATGGTGACTGCCATAGACCACATGAGTCGATTGATCGAGCAACAAGCCACGGGTGGTGTTGGTAATAATAACAATGGAGGATTGGGTAGTAATATCGGTGGCAATGGGGGATATAAGGATGGAACTTTGAAGGACTTCTTGAGCTATGAACCTCCTAGATTCCATGGTGAAGCGAATGATGAAAAAGAGGAATCTTGGCTTGCAGATTTTGAGAAAATATATGTTTTCCTTGATTATACGGAGGTGAAGCAGGTGCAATTTGTGGTGTTCTTACTAAAATGAGATGCCAAACAATGGTGGCGCATCGGGAAGCTTCGATGGGAACATCGACATACGCCAATAACATGGGCTAACTTTGTAAGGTCCTTTAAGGGGAATTATGTCTCGGAGGTGGCCCGAGAAAGAAAAGAAGATGAGTTTCTTATATTAAGGCAGGGTGGCATGACAGTGGTACAGTATGAAGCCCGTTTCAATAGGCTCTCCCATTATATCCCTGAGTTGGTCCAGACGGAAAGTAGAAGGATGAAGCAGTTTATCCAAGGATTGAGGCTCGAGATCCAAGACTTTATAGATGCGTATCGCTTTGCCACATATGCCGACATGATCGATGCAGCAACAAGGGTTGAGAAGAAGAGGTTAGACACTCATGGTCAACCCAGTCAAGCTGTCAAGAGGCCATTAGTTTCACAAGTACCACAGAGGTCATATCTTACTCAGAGTCAAGCCCAGAGCCAAACAAGACCAGTTGTCATCAGACCTCAACCTAGTGTTTCGGCAGCCCAATCAACTACCGGTTTTTCAGGTAGTGCAGCTGCATCTCGGGGTATAGTTTGTAATTATTGTAACAAGAGGGGACATACCGAGGCCCAGCGTTGGAATAAAATGGGTAAGTGTTTGAGTTGTAGGAGTGATCAACACTTGGCTACAGAATGCCCGAAACGACACAATAGAGGTGTACAAACATA
Source organism: Ehretia macrophylla (assembly GCA_037974665.1). Lineage (NCBI taxonomy): Eukaryota > Viridiplantae > Streptophyta > Magnoliopsida > Boraginales > Ehretiaceae > Ehretia > Ehretia macrophylla. The sequence continues at coordinate 67,444,423 of CM075771.1, read as the reverse complement.
GACCGCAGGCAGTGTCCTGGCACAGAAGGTTCAGGCCTGAGTTTACACTGTTGATCAAGACGAGCTCCCAGAGGTCACCTGCTGTTGTTGAATGTACCTTCCTGATTCTAAATCAATTGGTTGTGCTTATAGATTTTAGAGCCACGTATTCATTTATTTCTCCCTAGTGTGTGCATCACATTAAGTTACAAGTTGTACCCTTGCCATGTCATGTAGAAGTTAGCACTCCTATGGGTAATAAGTATATTTCCAGGTTTGGTTGTAAGGCTTGTAAGATTCAAATAAAAGATCGAGAATTTGTGGCTGATCTTGTTGTGTTACTATTCCAAGATTATGATGTCATCTTAGGGATGAATTGGTTGGCGAAGCATTATGCGTAGTTGGATTGTCGTATGAAAGTTGTGAAGTTCCAGATACCGGGACAACTGGTGATTAGGGTGAAAAGAGGATGTGACTTGCCAGAGAAGGCCGTGCTATCCTCAATCAAAGCGGTGAAGATAATGAGAAAAGGTTGTAGTGGCTATTTGGCTTACTTAATCAACAAGCTAACAGATCAAATCAAACTAGCCGAAGTTTCAGTGGTTAAATAGTATGCTGATGTATTTCCGAATGAGTTTCCAGGATTGCCACCTGAAAAGAAGATTGAGTTTGTGATTGAAGTATTACCTGGTACGTAGCTAATCTCAAAAGCTCCATACCGTATGGCTCCAACTGAGTTGCAAGAGTTAAAGATTCAACTACAAAGCTTGTTAGAGAAGGGATTCATACAACCTAGTTCGTCCCCTTGGGGTGCACTAGTATTATTTGTAAAGAAGAAGGATAGAACATTGAGGATGTGCATTGACTATAGGGGTTTGAATCAGGTAACTATTAAAAACAAGTATCCATTACCCTAGATTGATGAGTTGTTTGACCAACTACAAGGAGCCAAGGTGTATTCTAAGTTTGACTTGAGGCAATGATACTACCAATTCCGCATTAAACAAGTAGATGCGCCTAAGTCAGCCTTCAGAACAAGGTACGAACATTATGAGTTCATTGTAATGTCATTTGGGCTAACAAATGCTCCTGCCTCTTTTATGGACTTGATGCACATGGTATTTCAACCTTATCTGGACTAGTTCATGGTTATCTTTATAGATGATATCTTGGTGTACTCAAAGACAGATGAGGAGCATGAAAGGCATTTACATTTGGTGTTGCAGAAACTGAGGGAACATCAACTATATGCTAAGTTTAGTAAATGTGAGTTCTAGCTCAAACATGTGGCATTCTTGGGGAATTTCTCAAGAGGGGATTGTCGTGGATCCCTCGAAGATTGATGTTGTACAATCATGGAAGAAGCCAAAGAATATAACAATGGTGCGTAGCTTTCTCAGTTTAGCAGGCTATTACAGGAGATTTATGAATGATTTCTCAAAGATCGCAGGGCCGCTTACGAAGCTTACACAAAAGAAGACCAGTTTCGTGTGGGATGATAAGTGTGAGAACTGTTTCCAGGAATTGGAGAAAAGATTGATAACTGCCCCTATACTAGTATTACCTGAGGGAAGCCAAGGGTTCGTTATCTACAGTGATACCTCGAATGAAGGGTTAGGATGTGTCTTGATGCAAAATAATCAAGTCATTGCTTATGCATCACAGAAGCTGAAACCTTATGAGGTGAATTATCCTACACATGATTTGGAGCTTGCAGTCATTGTTTTTGCATTGAAAAAGTGGAGGCATTACTTGTGGGGAAGTCAATTTGAGGTATTTACTGATCACAAGAGTCTGAGATATCGGTTTTCTTAGAAAGAGTTGAATAAGAGACAAAAAAGGTAGATAGAACTCCTGAATGACTACAACTGCACGATCAATTATATGCCAGGAAAGGCAAATGTTATGGTGGATGCTTTGAGCCGGAAGGCGAGTTTAGCAAGGCTAGAAGTTAAAGAATAGGAAATGCTCAAGGAGGCAAGTCAATAAAGGCCTAAGTTGATAAAGAATGGGATGTCTTTTACTGCTCATTTGGTGGTACAACCGGCATGGCTATCTCAGATTCGAGAAGCTCAACAGCAAGATCCCTAGTTTCAGAAGATTAAGGATGGTAAACCGGATTTCAAGATATATGAAGATGGATTATGAAGATTCATGAATTGGGTTTGCATGCCAAGTAACCCAAAGTTGAAAAAGAAGGTACTTGAAGAAGCCCATAATTCGAGGTACACAATTCACCCTAGAGGTACAAAGATGTATCAAGACTTAAAGCAGTATTATTGGTAGAACAATATAAAACGGGAAATCGCGGAGTTTGTATCTCGATACTTAACATGTCAACAGGTGAAAGCGGAGCATCAAAGATACAATGCTTATACAACCTTTGGAGGTTCCACAATGGAAATGGGAACATGTAACAATGGATTTTATGATGGAGTTGCTGAGGTCACCAAGAAGATGTGATGTAGTATGGGTTGTAGTAGATTGGTTGACGAAGACCGCTCACTTCATGGCGATGAATAAAAAGGATGATGTAGAGAAGTTAGCTGAATTGTATATGGCTAATATAGTAAAGCTACATGGTGTGCCAACTAGCATGGTATCCGACAAATATCCGAGGTTTACATCCCATTTCTAGCAGAAGTTGTAAAAATTTGTGGGAACATAATTGAAATTCAGCACGGCGTATTACCCTCAGACTGACGGACAGTCGGAGAGAACCATCCAGATTTTGGAGGACATATTGAGGGCATATGTATTGGATTTCGGAGGTACTTGAGAGAAACATTTACCTTTGGCAGAATTTGCCTATAATAACAGCTATCAATCAATGATTGGCATGGCACCGTATGAAGCTTTGTATGGACGGAAGTGTAGATCACCTTTATATTGGGATGAGGTCAGTAAGATGAAAGTCATGGATCCCACATTGATGCTGGAGTTGATGGAGAAGATTGAGAATGTGCAGTTGATCCGGAAGAGAATGCTTACGGCCCAAAGCAAACAGAAAAACTATGCGGATAAACGGAGGCGGGACTTAGAATTTGAAGTTAGGATAGGGTATTCTTGAAGTTGTCTCCCTGGAAGGGATTGATTCGTTATGGCAAAGGTAAAAAATTGAGTCCGAGGTATGTAGGTTCGTTTGAGATTGTGGGCAGAGTTGGCAAGTTGGCCTATCGACTGGATCTACCTCCGAACCTCTCCAATATTCACCATGTGTTTCATGTTTCAATGTTGAGTAAATATCACCCTGATCCATCTCACATCTTGGAGCCCGAACCGCTAGAACTTCGAGAAAACTTGTCTTATGAGGAGAAATCGGTGAGAATCTCGGATGAACAAGATCAAGAGTTGCACAACAAGAGCATCCCCATGGTAAAGGTGCTTGGGGACAATCACGGGGTCAAAGAGGCAACTTGGGAGAGATGCGACCAGATACAGCAATAATACGCGGTATTGTTTGCAATATTTGGAAACAATTGTGAGGTCACAGTTCTTTTAAGAGGGGAAGGATGTGAAGCCCCGCACAAAACCTGCATGTCATATCATTTAATATGTGATTTTCTCAATTTTCGTGCATTTATATCGTTTTATGTGCATTTATATTGTTTTAAGTACATTTATCTCAATTTACAAGCAATTGCATCATTTAACATGCATTATGTGATATAGGTGTTATATGTGTTGAATTAAATTCTACTAATTAATAATAGCTAACTAAACTAGTTAAAATGGAACCACAATGGTAACAAGTAGAAATGCATCTAGTTAGAGGGCACTCTCGTCTTTTGGTCATGTAAGAAAATATCTTACCTAACTAAATATAACAAAACACATACATACAATACATACACACATACACACAATCTGTACACCACACACACACATTGTACGATCAACTAAAGAGAGAAGAAGAAGAAAAAGAAAGGAAGGGAGAACAAACAACTACTAGTCATCTTCAAGCATTTTCCTTGCATTTCCAGCTACTTTCAAAGCTTTTCTTGAGGTCTTTTGCTAGCATATTCAAGATTAAAAGTGAGGGATGTTTATGAAATATTTTACAAAAGTCATATGATTCATGTTATAGGTTTTATATGTTCAATGAGCATGATTGGAGTTGTGTATAAGCTTGCTTTATGAATTTGAGCTTAGGATGTTCATTTAGGGTGTCAAATAGTTGTTGTAGTGTTAGATGTGTTTTGATATTGTCTTTATAGCTTTTGGTGATTATGATAGGTTGTGATGAGAGCTATATGAAGTATGATATACAGTGAAATATGTTTGTATTGGTAAAAGAGGGAAGAAATGGAAGATTGAGTTTTGAGGGTTAGTGTTAACTTGTTTGCTTTGAAGAGAATGGGTTGTGCTTGGTGCTTGTCTGATTCAAGGTTAGATTTGCATTTATGTGATATTTTTAGCATGCTAAGTCCTTGTGGTAAGATGGCAAAGGATTGGAGTTAGAAGGTCTAGCAAAAGAAGTAAGAGAAAGAAAATTTGTGCACTGTGTTATGGGATCCGGGCAAGTCCAGTCACCCGGGTACTCGCCCGGATCACTTGTCAACCTATTGCCGAGCGACTTTAGTCACCCGAACAGTCGACCGGGTAGTCACCCGAATGGGTCAGGTTGACCGAGTAGTCACCCGAACACTAGCCTGGGTCATTTTTCAACTTACAACCGAGCGACTCCAGTCACCCGGATGGTCGCCCGGGTACTCAACTGTACGGTCCTGTTTTTACTCATTTTGTGTTACTTTCAATTGCAATCAAATGTGTGATGATATGGGACCAAGATATATGTTAATATGAGCTTAATTGAGGATGATTACATACTTTTAGGTCATGGTACATGATTAAATTAGCTTACATGCAAGATGTTTGTGTACTTACTTGCCACATCATTGATATTACTGTTGTGACAGAAGCAAGCTACTTTGTTGCCTCCTTCTTGTTATTTACTTGTATTATGTGCAATTATGATTGGATTATGTGTGTGCGACAAGGTTGCAACCACTCTATAGGCATGGTAGCGTTTCGTTTACATTGGACGGCATCGGGCTTGCCAGGAGGACTCGACTACCATGGACCCCAATCCCACTCTTACTTGGGTTCCAACTCTTGGAGAGGTAGGTCGTAGGAACTTGAGTTTATTCGGATTACCCTATGGTTGAAGTAAGGGGGTTTAATATTGATGATGGATTCAAGGCCGACCGACTTTAGCAACAGCAAGTACAACTGTATCCTTTTATCTTATATTTACCACTCTTGCTTGGACCCTAGTTCCTTGAAGAGTCAGGTTATTGTTAAAGCTTTCGTGTTACACTTTTCCGTATCTTGTTATATGGACATAAGTGCATGGCATGGTTTTCTAACTGATTGCGAAAAGACAAACACTTGCAAAAATCTCATTCCTGTTATCCTTCATTGAGCTAAGTGGTGTAGTTCACCCTTCTTTCTAACAATTTCAGGTGAGGCCGAACCCGAGTTGACTGTTCAGGCCGAGGGTGAAGTTGCATTGCTTGATGAAGAAGATTTATGTTTGTTGTGATTCCTACATGTATTTGAAGATGATCTTGTCATTGTACTAGACTTACTTATGAACTAGTTTAACTCCAGGATATATAACTATTATTTTGGATGATTTGAGGATGTAACTAACTTAATACTTAATTCTTTTGAGACCAAGATGTTTTTGATGGATTGTATCAAGGAAACCGATGTACTAGGTCATGTATACAATGAACAAGTTAATGAATTGCCCCAGGAGTTGGGCCATCTTTTGAGGTTCCTTGTGGTATATAAATGCTTGTTAGGTTATCAAATCGTGATCTTACAAGTATTGAATCATTCGACACGTCACGTTCTAACCTTGCCTAGCGATGGGTCTAGGTCAGGGCATGACAGTGTTAGCAACTCTTAGATAAGGCACGAGAGTCGTCAAACTCTTCGCAAATGAATGAAAGTCTTTGTCGGAGTATAAGGTCTTGGTGCCTTTTCTTGACCTCTTCCCGATGCCACTATACCTCGGCCATATGCTTCCAAAAGTTGACCCTAGCATCTTGCACTTGTCTCTACAAGTTTGCAATATGCGTCCCCGTTGAAGATATATGCACCTCAGATTGTTTTATCGATCGACTTCTCTTCTTGACCTCATAGCTCGCTTACGTGCAACTCAATAGCTGGGAATAGACTCTCTGACCTTTTTAAAGGTCGGCTAAACTGGGAAGACAAGGAGACTGTCTGTCAAGATAAGACAGAAATAGGATAGGGAAAAAAAGAAGAAGATAAAAAGGGATAAAGAGAGCTTAGAAGCGTACCTCAGTTCCGCTCCCATAACTTTGTCTACCAAAACATCATTGGGAACAACCCCAAACCTGAATACATTCAAGCACCGATATGAGGGTTTGAGGGCTCACCTTACCCAATCACAAGAACAAAGTTATATATCAAACTCAAAAATAAGATCAAATGAGGGCATTAATGAACTCGACGCCCCAAATTAGATGAACCACATAACATTCAGGGAATGTTGCACGAGTTATGAGAAGACCAATTGTGACGCCCGAGCTCGAGTGCATACATATGTCCTCCATTTGCAGATATTTATGTGCATTTATTTCTTAAAAAGCTTATTTACAAATAGTTACTATTCATAATATTTTCAACTGTTTTATTTTCTTTATTTTTCATTTTTTCTATGTTACTTGTTATCTAAGAGGCATGAGAAAATTGGAATTACGTGCATAACATATAGGGAACTCGAGTTATAAAAATGTAAGTGTATCGCATGAATAGTACTTTTCAACTTTTTAATGAAACAACCAATGATCCATTTAGCAACTACTTGATCCATTTGCTTAGCATTTAACCCATTTTAAAACCCACCCAAGACCATAGACCTTTGACCATTTGACCAAGTAATTATATAAGCCAAATAAAACAACACAACACATAAACACACACACACAATTGGCTCTTTCACACCACACACACGCTGAAAACACACACACACACACACGTATGGCTGAAAATAGGAAAGAAGAAGAAGAAGAAGAAGAGAAAGAAAATGAAAAAGGGAGAATTAGCTCAAGTTCAAGCCATTCTTGTATCTCTAGCTAAGTTCAAGGTAAGGGGTTTGCATTTCTTTGTGTTTTTCTTGAATTTTCAAAAATGGTAAGTTTATGAAATGATGAAATAAGTTGATTGATGACTTGTATTAGCTAACTAATTTGTTACTTGTGATGAATATGTGAAATACAAGTGGTGTTGTTAGTTAAATCTAGAGTTGTTGGTTTGTTAGTTGTTGTTGTAAAGGATGGAGTTGATCAATTAACGTAGCTTTAGTGTTTGTATAATTGCTTGAAAGAAGCTTGTCTTAACTCTAGAATGTAACACCAAGCTCATAGAATCATGAATTGCAAGCTAAGAGAACATTTGGTGCAAGAGTGTAATTCTAGACAGTGCACTGTCGCCATTTTCTAGAACCTTTTTGGCATATTAAACGAGCTTAGAATTGAATTAAATTTTATAGCAACTAGATTAGACAGTTTAGAACAAATGTTGATTTCTAGAGCTAAGGCAAATTCTAATGTATTGACCCTCCGATTTAAGCATTTCAGAAATGTGTCAGAAAATCGCTGGTGCAAGGGCAGTTTGCGCAGTTGCACGAAAAAGGTCTTAACTTGTGGAATTTAGATCGGAATTGAGTTTCTCTTGAGGCTAAAGTAATATAAACTCGAAGAGCTACATTTATAGGTAAAAATCAGAGAATTTGGAGATAAATAGTATAGGTAAATGATTTGATAAAATTAGAGTTATGTTAGAAGATTTGGAAGGGCATGCTTTCATGGAACTCTAACTTGACTTGTTTTGAGTTTTGAGGTAGGGTGATTGAAGCTTGATGGTGTGTTATCTAAGGGTGCTATGGGTGTTAGTGAACCTAGATTGGTGATTAAATGTGTTTGGATTGAGTGGAACTTGGGTAGATGTGCATAATTGGCTTGGAATCAAAGGGGTTTCGAGTGAAATGCAAATCCGGGTGGAATTGAACGTTGCATTTAGTGTTTATAGGGTAAGGTAGTGCTAAATGAGTGGTTATGACATTTAATTGAACATCGGTTAAGGTACTTGTAGTTAAAACACATAAAGGGGACTTTGAAACGAAATGTGGAATTTGACTTGTTGAATATGTAGTTAGCCTTAGATGCGTTAGGAAGCCTTTGAAATGTAATTATGACATGGTTTGGCTAATTAGAATAGGTAGCTGTGGTTAAAATCACCTAAAGTGTTTTACGGTGTTTTTGAGTTAATGTGCTTAAAAACGTGATTTCGTGGCATTTAGTTGCATCATAAAGTAGCTATATGAGATTAGTGGAGTTAGACTTGAAGTTCTTTATCTCGTGTGAAGTTTATGGCATGATTTTTAAGCATTTAGAAAGAGATATGTTGGACTTCTTGTCAATTGCTTAATCTTATTGCATAATTAGTTATTTGAATTGTTATAGTTGCTATATTTGATTGTTAATTAAGTAAACTATAAAGTTAGCTCATCTAGTTAGATGATTATTGATTGTTGTAGTAAAGTAATTGGAGTTTATAGCTTATAATCTTAACTTAATGATATTTTGATGCTTCTACTGCCTTCTATGCTAACTAATGATGTGGTAGAGTAAACTTTCTACCTTAATTACATATGAAATATGAGCTTGTGTGTATAAGTGAATTGAAGAAAAAAATGAATAGTAACTTCGTTAAAGAATATGAATTTGTTGCTTATTGTGTTTTAGTGTTAACAAGAGTATCATTTTAACTTGTCTTGTAATTTAAAGTAGTTAGTTATGTTTAATGATCTTAGAGAATATAGATAATCTTGTACATGATTTCACTTTGGATAATGCATGTTAGAGTTCTTTTAACATGTTTAGTAATTGAGTAATGCTTAATGTTTAAGTGTAGTAGCGTGTATTAAGTGTTTAACTTGAAGGGTGTATGATTCATGCCATCTTATGAGTTAAGTTGTATATTTGGGATATATGTATATTAGAGTTAATCATGATAATAGAATTGCAATAGATAATGAAAGTGTTATACTTAAATGAATAACTAGGGGTTTCACATTTGAGCGGATTCAAAGAGGTTTAGAGTAAACCTAAGTTATACTCTCACAGGTTTGGTAAAGGTGATGGATCATTTCTATGTGCATTCTAAGTGCTTTATTTTGCTGTATGCTAAATGTTCGATGTTAAGTGATTTAAGTGTTTTACTTGTATTAGCTTAGTAATTATAGATTAATGAATGTATTCCATCCTATCATACGGAGTAATTGATAATGTGTGTACTCGAGGACAGCCTCTTTTGTTGTCCTCCTTGTATGTATATCGGATTATTTTGTTATATTGTTATTATTATTGCTTCTTGTGTTATCAAGTCTTGGTTGTGCAACCATATCATCAGGGTGGATGCGATGGGCCTCTCTAGGCGGCAGCAGGCTTGCCAGGGTTGGTTCTTTAGCTCCGTACCCTATTCCCTCACTCGCCTGGTCCGAAAATTGCCAGGGAGTGTTGGGTCGTAGGATTATTGGGGTACATCCGAAGTACACCCACTGGAGTGATTGGGGTTTTATGCAAGCACATTGATCAAGGTTCATGGTTCGTAATTGAAGATCCAGTGAATTCTAGAGTGTTGGGGTTAAGTGAATTGTATCATTTTTAATGTGTGATAACTTGGCATTTACATTGCTCTTTTGTTGTTTAATTGCTTTCTTTGTATTAACTGTTGTATTGCACGCCCCAGTAGACTATATCCCTCACTGAGTAATTGTGATTGCTCATACCTCGCTAAACATGTTTCAGGTGGTACAGTTGGAGGAGTTGCCTTGATTGCTGTGTGCTATTGCTTGAGATTGAAGTGTTTGCCTGTTAAATTGTGGAAGACTTTGTTTGTATTATGTTATGTTCTATTTTGTGCCTATAGGCTTGTATATATTTGGAGTTGTTGAAGAATTGTAATAGCTAGGTTAATGTATGGCTTGAACGGTAGTGGATTGTGATAGCTTATCTTTAATTTTCTTTATGTTGCCTGCTTGTGTGTTAATGAAAGTTAGTAGTTGTTTGACTTTAGTTTATAAGAAAGTCTAATTGATAATATAGAGTGGTATGATAAGCGGATAAAAGACGAGATTCAAGGATAATTAATTGCATGCTTGTATGTGGTTATAATGTCTTGTTTTGCTGAAGGCTCGGATGACCTTAAAGCTGGGTAGTGGCGGTGTTACAGTTGGTGATTGTGGTGGTTGTAATGGTGATTTTATTTACTGTTTACAGGTATCCAAATAATCCACAGTACAGAGGAAACTCCGTTCGTTCTCCCTAAATTTTGTGACCGGGTTTGGAATTGGATTGAGTATAACATGGTTATTAGAGCCTCCGATCTCGTGAGGGATCGAGGTTGTTACACCAACCCTAAGCAGTCAGGACATCCCAATAATCAAGCCAAGAGAAAAACAAGAACATGTGAAACCACCTCTTTTATAAAGAAGGGAGATTGATAACCATCCCAAACAGGGATGAGAAAAAAATGTAGTATTAACCATGCTCATTGGAAGAAGATCTACCAACAAAAATGAGACAAAAAATTGACAAGGTCAGGGTGAGACCCCAAAGACTTGAGTTAGACGTGAAAGGCAACAAAAATCCTCGACCCCCAAGGTCACGTACTTAAAGAAAATGTGGCCCAACCTAGAAGGAGGCCCAACATAACCTGACTACAGTTCGTTACTATTTTACTCCCAAAGTTGACCTAAGCCGAGCCAGGTAGAACCCGAACACAGTCCATAGGAAAAATGACTGCATGCTATATAAGGATTTGAACCTAAACTTGTAAAAAAACAAATCAAGGTTCATTGGAAAGACACCATTGATGTGATGTACCGACCTTGAAAGTGAGGAAATATCTCTTTGGTCCACATGACAGTTCGGTAGGAATTGTTGGGGTGATGGTCATTTAAGGGGATCAATAGTTAAGTGATTCCCTGACCTTCTACGAAGCTCAAAAAATCTGCTGACGGTGGGGAGGGGAGGGGAGGAAGGGCAATTGATGAAGGGAAATATTCAAGGTCCTCTAAGGTGGGGACTATCTGGTTAAACTCCATGGATGAGAAAAATTTTATCCATAAGGAAACAAATCCTTGGTCCTTATATCATGGGATTCGTCTATATCTTAGGTAGGATTCATTTATATCTTAGCCCAAGAAGATCAAACTTCAGTAAATATAAATAAAGCATAATATTCCATTTACAAGTATCTCATTCTAGCCCATGCAAATGCTCTCTCTCTTTTTCTCTTAATCAATTTTTTTTCCTTTTCTTGACCCCATAACTAACTTGACCATCATAGGGGTCCCCCGGGCACACCCCTAGGGGTCCTTTGTTTTGCAGGTTAACGAATGTTGGAACAGTAAACGAGGTTGGATGAGCCCATTGTCAGAATTTTACCTTAACATATATATTTTTTATTAAAATTATTTATTTATTATCGGGTTAGGTTGAATACTCATGTGTTTTAAAATATCTATGGGATTCTGGTTTGGTAAGAGAATTTTAAACCCAAACAAGTAGCTAGTCAAGTTTGGTAAAGAATTATACTAAGGGGGTTCAAGTTCAGTTGTACAAATTTTAACGGGTATGCGACCTGTTGTCATTCTTAAATTTTTCTCCTTAGTTGAAGGTCTCTAATACAATAACTTTGATCATCTTTTCTTTTTCTTTGATCTCCAAAATTCAAACTCAAACACTTTATATGAATAGTATGTCCAGAGAAAATTAGTAAAGCGACAGGAAGAAAATAAGGGGTTATAATTTTCAAGTTAATACGAGAAATAGTATAAGTGATATCGATTGAGAATAAGGTGATAAAGGACCGTTGAAGATGGTCTGAATGTGTCAGTAAATAATTTGTGAAAGTACTTATTAGAAGGTGTGAAGGTATGGAGGTAAGTATATTGTAAAAAGGATAGCGGAAGACCCAAGATAAGTTAGACGGAGATACTCAAGCAAACTTCGCATTTATAGAGCTAAAGAAGGTCCATTATAAATAAAAGATGTCTTTAGATTCATATAATTGACCTATTTAATCAGACTTGGTTTAATTTGATTTGATTAAAGTAAAAGAATGATGCTAAAGACGATTCTTTCCATTTAATAAAGAAAAATTTTCAACAGAATGTTGTCTATTACGAAGTCGCCCTAATTAATGATGTATCCATGTATAAATTAAGTCTAAACTAATAACTAATTTTATTTTATTTGTTGTCAACTGGTCTTTTTATGCACCATTCAAAAAGTACATATCAACCAACTTCTAAACTTGAGAAATCAGCAACTAACAAGCTATACAAAAAGGGTGGAAGATTAGATAACCATTTTACCGGAATAGTAGATGTCCGGCACTGTCGAGCTAAGAAATTTGAATCTAAATTAGCTGCATGCCTAACCAACTCAACCTGTACAAATGGTATTGATGATGACAATATAATATTTGAAAACAAACGCTATAGCAGCTTCACGCCAAATGATGCATCTAGTTTGATGCCAATTGGAATTGCAGCATAAATAACTACAAAAGTAAAAGAAAGACTTGTCTATGTAAAAGAGAAACTTGTAATTGTTACTGTTTTATTATCATATTGGAAAAGCAAACATCTATTCTTCCAATTTTCCTTTTCATTTTAGGTTACACATATTCATAGTTATCACATTATGAGTCGTATCTTGAATTAAAATATTATTTTTATTGATGGTAAACCTTGTTATTTAGATCACATTTTAAAAATAGATTAGAAATTGGAATCATATTTGTATTTGGCAAAGTCAGATGTTCAACACTCACATAAGTGGGTCTCACATACGTGTGGGGTCCTCCCTCCCATCTTTAAACTAGACATCCAACTTGCCAAACACAAATATTTTCTTTGATTTGTATTCTAACCTCAAAAGTAGAGTGATAGATGGTGTAATATCTAACATCAGTAGAAGATAGTTTATTTGAGTGATTTATAAATAGGTGTGTGGATATAAGGAATAATTTGGATTAACCATTTTGGGTCAGTAAAAAAGAAGACCCAAGTATTTATTTCTTATACTTATAACGCCAGTCTCGCCTATGAGTATGGGGTTCTAGGCTTGGGGCATAACAGAAGAGTATTATAGTTAATTACTAGTCGGTGCAGAAATTAAGTCTATGCGGGGCAAAGTGTTACAAACAAAAAAAAACAGTGGGAGCTACCTCTTAAACTTATAGAAGCCACCTCTAGAATCTTACACCGTCTGTTTGGTCTTGAGTATGTGTGTGCCTCTAATAAGGGAAACAGGTCTTTAATGGGGGATGTGTGTAATATCTTATATCAGTAGGAAGTAGTATATTTGAGTAGTTTAAAAGTGGGTATTGTGATTATAAAGAAATTTAGATTAATTACTTTGGACCAATAAAAAAAAAATCAAAGTAATTATTTCTTATAATTACAATACCAGACTCATTTACAAGTTTAAAATTCTAGACTTGAGACATGATAGACTGGCTGAAAAGTAAAAGATAGACAAAGAAGGCTGCGCATCTCTCCAGAGCAGCATCAACATCAACATCAATTCTTGTTTTCTCAATCTGTTTGCACCAATAATAATATCTTCTATGTAAAGCATATGATTACTATAATCGAAGCCAGTTTTTCAAGAGAAATGAATCCAATGCAACACTATCAAAGACGTTGATTCCAAAAAAAGAAAAAGAAAAAAAAAGGAGTTGGCCTTGGGTAGACAAAGCGCAGCAAGAAGCTAAGCAAAGCCTAAAAGGATGCAATTACAAGAAAAATAGATCATGGTAAATGCTACAGTTTAGTTTAATCCGCAACTAAGAGTTATGTATTTTGGAAATTTTGAATCATTGACATTGGGACTATAGTTCCCTTATATTTATTTCATTTAGATGCTCTGATAGCTTGTCTTTTTATTTGTAAATTATAGGTTATTAGAAAAAAGATAACTTTAGGGTCTGAACTAAGTCTAATAGATATTAAGGTCCTGAATTTTACAACTTTCAACAGAAAAAGAAAAACTTTTGAAAAAGTGTATCACACATTATTAACCATAAAATATAGAGTTAATATTATTTTACCCTCACAATGTAAGTACAATAATATAACATTTTATCTCATAATACAGTAGAACCTCTATAAATTAATAGCATTGGGACCACCAAATTCTATTAATTTAGCGAGATATTAATTTATCGATAAATTAATAACTATTAATTAATAGAAATATTTTTCATTTTTTGGCTCTATAGTAAACATATTATGATTATGATGTCTTTTTTCGATCCAATTTGAAAAGATAAGTAATGAGAATAGAAGATAAAATTTAATTTAGTAAGATTAGAAAAAAAGTTTTTCTAATCTCGTATTCAAGTCCTTGTAGGATTAGGATGAAAACTAATTTATCTAATCTTGTATCTTAATCCTTGTAGGATTATCTCAATTTTTTCTCTTTAAATAATTAAATATGATATTCAACTAGATTTGAAGTTCAACAAAAGACAAACTACTTTTGATTCATATTTTAAGAAAATCAAATAGTCAATTTATTATGTAATTTTTAGCTAATTATTAATTTATGAAATATTTAAATCAATCAAATACAAATAATTTTTTTTAAATGTATTATCTTATAATTTTATCGAATTTATCAACTTTTTACACTGGTCCCAAGTCGGAACCGGACATTTTTATTAATTAAAAGAGATTATTAATTTAAAGAGGTTCTATTGTATTGATCTTAACTCACTTAACCCCTTTTCGTGAGTTACTTATTAAAAATGTCCCTTGTAGTCATTAATGAAAAATATATGAATATACAAAAGTAGCCCTCTTTTTACTAATAATTCAAAGTTATCAAGTGACATAGTAAATATTAGGGGGGAAGTGTAGTACTTTATGCACTATAAAAGTCAGGTGTTATTAATGTTAGGAAAATATTACTTTATCCTTTTAAAGTTTATATAGTGTAATATTCTGTCTCATTGTTTATTTTATATCACTCAACTCCTTTGCGCTTTAGTTAACAAAAATGTCTGTTATTTCCATTATAAAATATAAAAATTGACAAAAATGCCCCTTATTTTTATCTAACAACACAAATAAGGGTTTTGTGATACAAAATAAGTATGAGAATTAAAAAAATACTACATTGTATATACATTAAGGGATTAAAATGATATCAACCTAGAAAAAATATAAATATTAGAGAAATAAATGTTATGCTATTTATACAATGTAACATTTTACTTGAAGTTATTCCTTTATTTTATGTTTTTTAACATAAAACAAACATTTAGATATACGACTGGTATTTAAGTACATTCATATAGTGTTAACGACTACAAGTGACATTTTAGTTAACTAAACTATGCAACGAGGGTACGCAATATAAAATAAAGGAAAAATATCACTCCGTCTCCTTGTGATATGCGAAACTATTCCTCCACCCCCTGTGTTCATAAAACTCCAAGAAAGCCTCATGTATTATTAAAAAGTTATCATACTACCTCATTCATGTCTCTTTTAAACTATTAAATGACGTTTTTACCCTTTTAAATACTTATTTTTTTTCTTTTATCTCTACCTATTTATCAAAAAATTTAAAAAAAAAATGATCATCTTCCCCCCACCTCCACCTCTGGCAGTAGGGAGTTCGCTATTCCGCCGATCGAACGTTGGTAGTAGTGAACTCACTACTGCCAGATCTAGCGCATCAGGGAAATGCTGCTATGCCAGATCGACACAACAACGGGGAAGGGGTAGGGGTACCGGTGGCAGGTGGGGGTAAGGTGGGGTGTTTGGAGAACATGGTCTTCTTTTTTTCTTTAATTTTTTTATTTTTTTAAAAAAAATTTATAAATAGGTGAAGATGAAAGAAAAAAAGAAAAAAAGAAAAAAAAATATGTATTTAAAAGGGTAAAAACGTCATTTAATAGCTTAATAGAGACATAAAGAGGGTAGTGTGATCACTTTTTAATAATACAGGGGACTTTCTTGGAGTTTTATGAACACAGGGGGGTGAAGTGATAGTTTCGCATATCACAAGGGGGTGGAGTGATATTTTCCCTAAAATAAACATTATGGAGCAAAATTTATGTTGTATATATATATTGTGGGGTAAATTGATATAAGTCTAATATTTTGTTATATATATTGATAGGTGTATAAAATACTTTTTTTCCAAAAGTTTGAACATTTCCATTAAGATTTTTTTAAATTCATACCCTTAATTCAAAAATTGGACCATGTTCAGGTCTTAAAGTTATTCTTTTCACCAATTCATTTATTTAGTTGATTGCATATATAAAAAAGATGTTCCTACTTGATAATACTCAACAAGTTTCATTTTCAAAAATTGTCTAGGCAAATTTTTGGGGGGAGGAGGGGGACAACTACATTCTTTGCTTAGGTACAAGACTAATTAAAGAGACTTTCTTTTTCTTTTATTTTGACATTTGAGGTCAATAGAAATTGACAAAGTTCTACCAGGTAAACTCTCTTTTTTTTTCTCAGTCAGCATGTATGAATTTTATTCCACTACAAAAAAAGTATGACTATGCCATTACAAGTATATGTCATTTACAAAAAATCCACAACAAGAGACTACTCAATAATCTCAATAAGATTCATTTTGATACTAATATCCCATTAAGCTGATTGTATTTGAATTTTTCCCCAACAATAATTTGCATCAGACATTCTTTACGATCTTGTTGATGATTTGCTCCACATTTACAAATTCATTGCTGAAAATACGCACAATTTGTTCTCGCCACAAGTGGTAGATATTGGAACATAAAAGAAGCTTCAGAACCATTCCCTGAAATGTGTTCCTTTTCCCCTAAAGTTCAGCATCCACAAAGAACTCTTCCCCATTGCATCCCCAGCACTGTGACTCAGGTCATTCTGATACAAGTCATCTATACTCTTCTGCTGAAAGAACATTCAGAGAAAATATGGTCCCTAGTTTCTAAGACCATTTGGTTGAGAATCCATTGCCCATTAATTTGAGTTCCCCAACTAAGCATTCGACATTTGGTCAGCAATCTATCAAGAATAGTTAGCCAGCATTAGAAGCTATGTTTGGGAATAAACATCTTACTCCATAGCAATTGAAACCATGGCACCTTAGGGTGTTTAATACAAATTTTCTCCCATGTTAATGAGGTCTCAAAGCTTCTACTAGACCCAATGTCCCAAAAGATAATGTCTTTACCATCTAATCTAGCAATTGTTCCTAAAATTCCCTCTTCCAAATTGGAGAGATTTCTTGGCCAATGCCATTCCCTATCACGGATAATACTATTTTCTTTGCATTGAAGTCCCAGTCGTGAGGCTCTAATTTGCTTTGCCTGATTTCGGTGTGCAAGAACGCCTAAAGGTTGCATGTTATCCTACTACAAGTATGTATCTTGACCATTGCCAACAATGTGCTTGATGTATATTCCTACCTTGTCCCTTAATTTCAGAACTTTGTTCTAATCCCAGGAGTTGTCGATTGTAATCTTAATGCCCCATATGCTCTGGTCCCTAAGCAATACATTTTTTATCAATGACCCCCAAAGAGACTCTGAATCTTTGTACATATACCAGAACAACTTTAAGTTTGCAAATGTATTTGTTTCTTCCTGTGGCTTAATGCCCAAGTCGCTTTCAACGAGGGGCTTACAAATGTCTGACCATGACACTTTAGGCCTTTTTACTTCTTCTTGATTACCATTCCAAAGGAAGTTTAAGAGAACACCCCTTTCAGTAATGATAAAGTGTTGGATTTTCTAGCTTAAGCCCAAGCCCATGAGAAGTTGAAGACAAACAGCAGTCTATTAGAAGAAGAAATAGGTTTTCCAGTTAAGATTAGTTGTCTATAAATAGGACTTTCTAGCTTGTAATTTTGTGTCACAAGAGGCACACCCCATAGGGGGAAGGTGTGGAAGGAGGTGAGCCGAGAGTTGAGAGTATTTTTTGTGCTTTTTCCAAAAAAAAAAGTCGATTATGGGAAGGGTTTAGACTTTAGTCATAGATAAAGTCCTTGTGCGAGGATTTAGACTTTTTCCGTTCATAAAGTCACCTGGGAGGGTTTTTATAGTTTTTCCTAAAAATTGTGAGCGTATGAGTGTGGGGCGGGTTTGGATCTTTGTCTGTCCAAAAGATCCATTGCGTTGTAATGGTTCTTTGTTGATTAGTAGATTTCCCAATTACTTGGATTGTGGATGTAGGCAGAGGGTCGAACCATGTTAAATACCATGTGTTGATTTCTGCTGTGTTGTGTGCTTTGTATGTGTGTGTGTCACGATTCCCAGCAAAGTGGTATTAGAACCCAGGCTCGGGGACTGGGCATAACGATGGAAGAGGACACACTGATGAGGCATTGCACTGAGGAGCTCGTGCGAGTGTTGTTCTGATTGCTATTGAGTGAGGACTTAGTATGAAGATGAAGATGAAGACGAAGGCTGAGAAGAGGTCTTAGTTGCAGTGAGAGAGTTTGACTTTTCGCCAAGGGGATGATTTGTTGGGTTTTTTGGCTTAAGCCCAAACCCAATGAGGAGTTGAAGAAAAACAAGAGTCCATTTGGAGAAGAAATAGGTTTTCCAATCCTAGTGGAGTTATGATTAATTGCTTATAAATAGGACTTTCTAGCTTATAATTATGTGCCACGAAAGCCACACCCTATGGGGGGTATGGAAGGGGGTGAGCCGAGAGTGAAGAGTGTTTTTCGTGCTTTTTCCAAAACAAATCCGATTATGAGGAGGGTTTAGACTTTAGCAATAGATAAAATCCTTGTGGGAGGGTTTAAACTTTTTCCGTTCATAAAGTCACATGGAAGGGTTTTTATAGTTTTTCTTAAAAACCGTGAGCGTATAAGTGTAGAGAGGGTTTGGATCTTTGACCGTCCAAAAGATCTATTGCATTGTAATGGTTCTTTGTTGATTAGTGAATTACCTAATTACTTGGGTCGTGAATGTAGATAGAGGGCTGAACTACGTTAAATACCATGTGCTAATTTTCGTTGTATTGTGTGCTTTGTTTGTGTGTGTCACGATTCCCAATAAAAAGCATTGCTCTAGAAATTAAAGATACTAATCAATACGGACTTCACCAATTGTAACTGACTCGTAAAAGATAAGAATCTACTAGTCTATTGACGGATTCTTGTTGTGATCCTATTGTTGAGACCATCTTTAATAGCTAAATTAATGTTTCCCATAAAAAGTGGAATATCCAAATATTTCATGGGAAAGGACCCCTCTTGGACATTAATGATTTGGCAAATTTGGGATTTCAAAGGGGGAGGACATCCTCCAAAGAAAATGGAACCTTTTCCGTTGTTAAATTTGAGACCAGAAAGCCTTGAGAACAAGCAGATGGCCTTCTTGACAGCAAGAGCTGACTTTGTATTCCCTTTAAAAGGACCAACATATCATCGATAAAGCACATATGAGTAAGTCGAATCTCACTACATTTAGGGTAAAAGTTAAAATCACTACGATTAGCTGTGATCTTAAGAGTTTGTTTAAGCACCTCCATACCAATTACAAATAAGTATGGTGAAATGGGAACCCCTTGGTGAAGACCATTAGTCCCCTCAAAGTACCCTTTCAAGCTTCAGTTGATTGCAATGGAGAACCTTGTGGTAGAGATGCATATTTTCACCCAATCAACAAACTTCTTCGGATACCCAAATGCAGTTAAAGCATTGAGGATGAATTGTCAATTGACCGTATCATACGCCTTTCAATTGTCAACTTTCAATGTACATCTTTGGATTTTACCTTTTCTTCCATACTCCCTCAGGATATTCTATGCCACAAGCACATTATCCATCATTTTGCGCCCTTCAACAAAAGTTGTTTGGTTATTGGAGATAATGCTTGGAAGACTCTTCTGAAGCCCATTAGCCACCACCTTATATAAACATTTATAAACCGCATTGCAACAGGAAATCGATCTAAAGTCATTGATTGTGCTTGGATTGTCTTCTTTCAGAATCAGGGCCACAATTGTTGAGTTCACCTCCTTAAGAATCTTACAAGAGTCCAGGCAAGATTTAATCGCTTTGTACATATCCCAACCAATTGTATTCCATGAAGACTTGTGGAAATGGGATGTAAATCCATCGTGACCAGGGCTCTTTTCACTATGGATAGAAAATACTGCTTGTTTGATTTTATCATCCTCAATCAAGCCAACAACCTAGTCAATATCCCCTTCTGAAATTGTTTTGTGCACAATGGCTCTGAGACTGGTATTTCCTTTAAGATATCCTTCTCTATTTTCAGTCTTCTCTCATCCAAAGCGACAAAGTCTTCTAATAGAGTTCGTTGTTTTTCTACCCTTAATTACTTTGTGGAAGAAGGCTGAATTACAGTCTCCTTTCTTAAGCCATTTTATCTTAGCTCTTTGCCAAATAAAGGCCTCTTCCCTGTTCAAAGCAATGTCAAGTTTGCGGCAAAGTTCCTTTTGCTCTTTTACACAGACTATTATGGTTTTGGCCATTGAGAATCTGCAACTGTACATTAGAAAGATCACTCTTGAGATCATTGATTTCTGTCCGGAGATTAGTAAAGCAAGAGGAATTTAACTTTTTCAATTCAACCTTCACTCGTTTTTGCTTCTGCACAAGCTGAAACATCGGAGTACCAGAAATATTGGTATCCCAAGCCTTATGAACAATCTGATCATAGTCTTCATGGAGGGTCCAGGCATTAAAAAAAATTGCAAGCTTTAGCTTTGGCTTTCATCCTAGAATCAGTGTTTACAATAATAAGGCAGTGATTAGAGATTCTAGGGGCCTCAATATCCACCATAGATTGATCTCACTTGAGAAACCAACTGTCATTGACTAAGGCCCTATCATGCTTACTAGCTCGAAGGTTATTATTGTCCCCTTTGTTCCTTCACGTAAAAAAAGGGTCCAACCCCTTGCAACTTTGAAAGACCTGAGCTATCCAAGCAATCCTTGAACTTAATAAAACTCTGAGTGAGATGATCATTGTTGAGCCTCTCCTCAACGTCTAGAATTTCTTTGAAATCCCCAAGCACACACCAAAGAACCCTGGAAGTCAAGCTTGACCATCTAAAACGATCTGCCACAAATTTCTTCTGTCCCCAGCTTGATTACTACCATATACAACACAAAAAAAGAAGGAACACTTTGTAGCCAGATCAAAGATAGAACATAAAACTGCTTGGTCTGATGCTTCAAATCTGCTAACACTAACTCTCTGTTTGTGCCAAAATAATCCAAATGCTACCCTTATGAGAGTACTCATAGTTGTGGATAAGCTCCCAATCTTAAAATCTTCTTTTCATAACATTTTGAGAGTAGTTTTCTTTAATCTTAGTCTCAAGAAGGCATATAACACTGAGATTCTTATTCTTTACAAAAGTGTTTACACTATTTTGTTTTAGGGGATTATTTAGGCCCTTGATATTCCACGATGCTAGCTTAATCATCAAGGGTGGTTGGTCCGGGGGGATTAGCTAACAGGTCTCCCTCTTACTCACATCTTTGATTAGATTTAGATAAGAGATAATGAATTGCTCCATCAAGATCATCCTCAACATTTTTAAGAGCAACAGACAAATTAGCATCACTTGTAGTATGCCCCTGCCCTTCTCTAGGAACATCCCGCCGACGTCCTTCTTTTTTGTTCACCAACTAGCCTTCTCTCCCCTTGCTAGATTTAGCTTTGTCTCTGTTTTCAGGATCTTTTCTGACTGGAGACAAGTTCTTTTTTTGTTGAACCACATTCCAATCTTGGGATGACTTAGTGTCAGCATTTTGCTTAGGATCAAATCAACATTAGTCACAACAATATTCCATTTATCAGCTGCTTTATCCCTCCATATCTCCTTTACATTTTGACATTTTTCAGTTTTGTGACCTAGCTGTTTGTATTGCTTATAGACAAGAGGTCTCCACGTGTACTCTACCTCGATATCAACTGATATACCTTTCCCCAAATCCAAAGGTATAAACATCAGGAAGATCCTTACACAAGTCAACTTCAATACAAACTCTTACGAAACCCAACCGAGACTTGGATTCTATAATAGAATCCATTTGTATTAGATTACCAATATAGCTTGCAAGAAGGCTGAGTCATTCCTTAGTCCATAGTTCAGTAGGAACGTGTCTGAGTTTAACCCAAATTGGGAATTATCAAGTTTGAATTTCTTGAGTTTTATATGGGGATTCTATTTTCTTAAGAACATAGGTTTGTTACCTTCATGCCATAACTAACCAAGAACCACGTCTCTTTTCTCGGTATCTAAGTATTGGAAGAGGAACAATCATTCTTCTATAGTGATAATCTCCTTTCCAAGCGAACGCCACTGACTCTCCACCATAGTTTTGACTTGGTAGAAAGAAGGTAGCCTACCCAAAACTAACCAACCAGGCAATTCGCCCAATAGGCATTTCCTTTGTCAGGCATGGCCTTAGGAACCATAACTTTCTCATTTTCAACCACAAGGTTCTGTGCTTCCAGCTTAATGGGATCCTTTATGTCTCCTTCAAAGATCTTTTTCCAACTTTTAGCTGGGGATAGGCTTGACTGAGGTTTGGTTGGCTCATGAGCCAAGGGGATGTTGGGGGGTCTTTAGAACCTTTTTACTAGAGCTGATTTCACCATCTTCTAAGATATGAACCTCTACAAGCGACGTGCTCAGTGAGGAAAAATCTTTACCTTACAAGGGTGGGGGTAATACAGCCACTGGAGCGACATCTTCTTTGCTGGAGAAAACAGACTCTGAAACTGCCAATAGGGACAATAAGGAAAGGATCTCCTACTCGTCTTCAACATCCTAGTGCTCTAAGGAGACCTTAGGGGTGAAGTTGGGTTCTTACACCCTCTGAAGCTGCAACTTGTTTCATCTGAAGCCTACCATTGGAACGAATACCCTGGGGAGCTTTTTCTTGTTAGCCATAAAAGCTGCAAAGAGGAATCCAAGGCTAGAGAAATGGACAAGAGGGAAGGAAGGAAGGAAGGAAGGTTGAGCCTCTAAGAAATTTGTTTGCAAGAGGTAAAAGAAGTGAAGCAAATGTTAGCAGGGCTAACATATGTTGAGAGAGATTTGGGAGGTAGGTGTCATTTTTGGAAAGTCATGAATGTGACTTATTTTTTTTATTTATTATATGAGATTAGATAATCTTTATATATATATATTTTTTTCACCGATTTGATTTACAGCGAAATCTAAAAAATTTCATTGTGGCCTTTCGGTCATGTGGTAAGTGTCATATTAGTCTAAGATATATGTGGTATTAATGCCTAATATGTATTTGATGCTTAAATTTTGTTTTATCTTTTGTTTCAAACACAATCAAGGGAAAGTCGAACACATTCATAAGTATCCACATAGTGTTGGTTTTCTGTAGGGTTCAATTAAGACGTATGAACCTTTTTTTGCTAAGCTTAGGGCTCCGTTAGTTGTAAAATTTGTCAACATCGTTGGTAACATCGTAAGATAAACTAATTAAAAAATATTTTCACTCAATGCCAAAAAATTAGTTATGATGAGTATAAAATATTTACAGTTGCTTTAGGTGATGAAAATATTTCTTGCTCCACAATTCACCCTACTACATCCCTGTTCATTGTCATACTTTGAGTCCAAAACTCTAAACTTGTAAGGTAGACTAGTGTTATAGGTATAAAAAAATAACTTATTTAGTCTCTTTTTCACTGCCCCAAAATGTTTAATTCAAATTATTTTTTATACCCACAACATTCACTTATAAACTACTCACATACACTATATCCCACTGATGTAAGATATTATAGTCACCCCCATTAAAAAATTACGATTGTTCGTGATTTTTCGACATGAGATTTACAAGATAGGGGTTACATTTTAGAAATGGTGACTCTTTCACAAGTAAAGATGAGGCTTTAGTCGCTGCTGTGAAACATCCTCTCAATAGTCAAATGATATCCAATTATTGATTCACCATTAAGAGAATTAACTTGAAAAATATGAATATTGTGGCATTTTGAGGCAGATCAAACAAGAACTTGATAAGCAAAATCCGTTGATGAAAGAAAAAGAACATTTTTTGAATTTCGAAGCCTAGCGTCTCCTGATAGCACCCATCACACTATAAATATGTGTGTGTTTATAAAATTCTCTCATCAAAAAATATTTTTCAATGTGACAATTAAATAGTAGAATATTTTTTATTTTTTATATAAACATTTTCTTCCATTAAATTATTTTCATGCAAACAAACAAACCCTAGATGTATGAACTTATTAGTACCTTCCCTTAATTTTTAAAAATTTTAGAATCCTTCCTTCAATTTTTGTGGTTTATTTCACAAATGTTCTCTGGCCATTAGTTTTCATGAGTTACCGTTGAAACTAATAATGGCATGACAAAGATGGCGCAATTGCTCATACTACCTCTCATGTCAGAATAGTTGGTTAGACGACACTTTTGAATAAGCAAATAATGTGCAACATAAAGAGCCAACTTTTCTTTCTTTATTTCGGTTGTTGGAATTCCTATAAAGGTTTTTTTTATAAACATAAAAAAAAAAATTATCTACTGACCAAGAAAACAAAACAAAAAAATCATGTATGGAAATTGGTCACTCAAAAATTTTCATTACTTGGCTAAAGTTTAAAATTTTCAAAATATAGACTTTTTGGTCAAACAAGAACATATAACTTACACTACAAGAAATTTCGAAAATGGAGACGACATATTTCCGTCTCTTTTTCATCTACAATCTGAAAAGGCAATGGAAAAGAGATGAAAATTGGTCGTCGCCTTTCGAGTCGCCAAAAAATTCAATTTCGTCTTCATTTCATCTCAAAAGGCGACGAACCAAAATTTGTCTCCCTTTCGTCACAAATTATGTTCGTCTTCATAAGAAAATCGTCTCCGATTTGTCTCCCTTGTAGTTCGTCTCTGATTCATCTCCCCTGTTGTGTCGTCTCAGATTCGTCTCCCTTTCTAAGTCGTCTCCAATTTGTCTCCCTCCCAAGTTCGTCTCCGATTCATCTTCCGCGCATTGTTGTCTCCGATTCGTCTCTCGTTCACTGTCGTCTCTTACTCCAAGTCATCTCCGAATCGTCTCCCATGTTGTGTCGTCTCAGATTCGTGTCCCTTTCCAAGTCATCTCCCTTGCCACGTTGTCTCTGGTTCGTCTCCCTTCCCATGTTGTCTCCAATTCATCTCCTTCATCATGTCGTCTCTATTCTGTCGCTTTTTGTGAATTTTTTTAAATTTAAAAAAAAAAAAAATCAAAAACAAACTTGTTATAAGTTCACAATTATTTCAAAATTGATATACTAATTAAAAAAACATTAAATTAACGAAAAGCATACTAATTAAAACATTTTAAGTTTAGAATTTAAAGTGAAACTATCATAAAATATACTTTTAATTACAAAATATGTTAATATCGAAAAAGGACAGTTATCAACCGGATTGATCTTCTATCCTATCACTAAGAGGAAGTTGTTGTTTTAAAGGAGCTGGGAACCGTTGCACGAGCAGCGCGATCTGTTCTTGTAGTCAACGGAGTTGTTCGTTATTGTCTTCCCTAAGTCTACGCATCTCCTCGGCTTGGTCATCTCGAAGTTTATGCATCTCAGCGTTCTGCTCTGTCACTTGTTGGTGCAAGGTTTCTGTTGATCTGGCAACAACTGCTTGGATCTCTATCTCTGTGATATGGCGTCTAGACGGTGGGACAGTGTGTGCAGACCCCACTGAACCTTGAGACCCTATCTCATATATGCGTCCTTTGTTGATTCCTTCGACAGCCTAGAGAAATATGGCGTCGTGATCAATAGGCATGGATACTGAACCACACTCTGATACCTGTGACGCCTGCTCGACCAGTTCATTATACTTGGCCTGTAGTACACCTAAAAAAAACATCAACTGTTTTGTAATGAAGTAGAGAAATACGTAAATGTGACAAATTAATTTCCAATTACGTACCATGGTCTGTTATGCCCGGGGTCTGAGAAGGGACCATCGGGACCCTTGCGATGAGCCTTTACGAACACATTGAATTGGATCACAAGTTCCCGATGTGACTCTTCCTGAATTAGTCATTCACCAAAACATACAATTTATAATTGAGAAAGAAGACAAATTGAAATAAGATAATAACGTAATTTGATGAAAGGGTGCAAGCCAACATACTATATCATGTCACTACACATACATATGTTGGATTCAAGATCTAAAATATATGCATGGATACATAGCTATGGCCGAAACTAGGCAAGGCATATTTCAAAATTTTCTTGCAAAGATCAACATGCATTCTTTCATATATGTCCATAAACTAGCAAGTCTTCTAATAATTCCAATACTCGTGCTAAAAGCAAGATCGATTCCAAAGTGCGTGACAAAGCACGCAAGGATATTCTCCAGTCCTTCTCAGGCCCCGCTCAACAAACTGATCAATATCAAGGTTTTGAGGACTATGCTGACGGAGAACCCCCTGATTGGATCGATTATTAGTTGAACATTCTCAGTTTCTTTGTTGGTCTTGATCAATTTTTGTTATCTAATGATATTGTTTGCATTTTCTTTTCTTTGAATTGGCCTACGGTCATCTTGTATCTGCTTGTACCATGTACTACCTTTTTTTGGATTCAATAAACATTGAATTAACCAAAAAAAATAGCAAGGTCCGTAGGTATACCTTTCGTAGACAACTTGGTAGGTGATGTAGCTTGAAGTTGAAGCTATGGAGTCCACCTTTTACTTGAAGACAAAAATGTGCTAGTATATCTTCAATGTAACAAGCTATGTGTATATGGTGTTTTATCAAAAAGCAAAAGCTTCTTGAAAACCTAGCAATGGCCGAAAAATACACTAAGCTTGAGGAAGAAGATGAACTTTCTTTCTCCTATCCTCTATAGCCTTGGTCGAATGTGTGTGTATCTCTAAAAGAGAGGTTGTCATCTATTGTTTAATATATTACATGCATATAGAAAAAGCCAATCAAAATTAATCTCTTTCTTGATTCAATAAACCAAGCCATGCATGTCAATAGATCATAATCATTAGCAATAGATGGCAAGATTTCAACTTTCTCTCTCTTCCATGGCTTGGCCGAAAATGTGAATGAAAGGAGAGAGAATGTTGTCATCTTATTATTATATATATATATAACATACTCATATATATATATATATATATATATATATATATATATATAATCTTACTTTATTGAGATAGCCAATCACAATTGCTTTCTTCTAAAGTTAAAGCCATACAAATTCTAGGATTGCAATCCAAATGTTAACTTTATTCTCTCTCTTGACACTTGGCAAAAAGGTTCTATCATCAAAAGCAATGGTCAAGATTCTTTTCTCTTTATTCAAAAGTTAATCTTATCCATCTATTTTAAATTCAAATGACTAGGATTGATTACATGGACAATCCTATATCTCACATGCCACATGTCAATGCCCAATCATTAATTTGCCTTTTTCATTTGATGGCTAGGATGATGATGTGGCATTTCACAAATTACATCATCATTACACATATACATATATAAACTTTTCAATATCTACAGTTTGGCCCCAAAAGTTTTGGTAATTATAATTTGACCCCAAAACTTTCTAAAATTTTACTTTTAGCCCAATTACCAACATAGATGACTATTAACACTTTAAAGCCACCAACCACATTATACAAGCTACCGGTGAACTTATTCATGATACTTATTAGTGTGTGACCTTCTAGATTTACAATCGCGTATCGATGAGGGACCGATAAACCTCCTTATCTATTTTAAAAAATGTCTCCGTCATTTACCGAAATACCTTTATGCTCATGAGTGACGCACTAGCAACGAACGTACCATGAGAATGTATACGATAATGAAAATGACGTCTTTTATGAATCCATTTAATCATCAAGAATTAGCGTGCAGTTCAATCCTTCTATTAAGAATACCCCGATCGGGAAACGACCATGAAATGGCTAAGTCCACATCCGATACTATGTATAAATATGAATCAGTGAAACAAGAGATGACTACCATGTAAAAACTTCTTTCCATCACTTCATACTCGCCTTGGCCAAGGACATTCTCGTTTAACGATCGATCTCAGATATCATAGGACTTTGTCTCACGCCGAAGGTTAACAAATCCTATCTTGACAATTACCTGTCAATTCATACCACAAGACTAAAACGCAAAAGGCCGTAACCCACCTTAAGGAAGACGGGTATTGTCCAGATGCAGTATTTAGCCCCTGATATATTGACAACCGTAATTTCTCAAGTCTGAGGATTAATTTGCACAATTCCCAACTAAACAGTAAACTATTAACCTGAAATTATGCAGTTCACTATTTATTATCACATTCAATGATCCGTACACAGACGATGACTCATATGTTTATTAGTCCACATCATCATGCTATTTTGGCACTTCGCACGCCATCCTTTATCATTAATATCATTATGTTAATCAAAGGTAATAACATATGATAACTCGTACTCGATTATTCTAGTCCTGGTTGAACAATCTAAAGGGCTATGAATTAATTCTTAATGCTTATCATATCGAAGAAAAAGTACGAAATATCCTAAACCCTTTTAAAACATTTCTCTTCTCGGATAAACATTAGGGATATATTCATATCGAAGCGGAGAATATAAATATCCTACAAAAGACATAGTGTATAAAACACATAAATATATTCTTATTAAGCCCTAATAAAGTCATTTCAAACTATAGCATTAGGGCATATCCCCAACATTTGACACATAAATCTAAATTCAATACATATCAATCTCCTTTTAGCCTCCGGATATGGGATAAAACCCAAAAAGTACGGTGACAGTTGATTGAGGTGATTATTGGAATTTCACATTGACTTCTCCTGCCATTCCTCCGTATCACAAATCTCCTTCAATCATTCCCATACAGCTTCGCCTATCCATTTTGGCTTCTTATTTTTTGGTGGCCCTTGTTGAAGAACCGTATGCGGTGTTGGGCTCTAAAGTTGAACATGCGTCGAATTGTAGGTTCATCGTCTGACAACCATTTGTACACTTTCTACAATACAATAATATCAAGTATGTAAGTAATTGCTGTTATATATATATATATATATATATATATATATATATATACATACATATAGATATAACTTTATTATTAAAAACCTGTGCTATAATAATATGTACTTCGTACCTTAAAAGTTGCGAACCATCTATCCCGGACATCTTCTGGACCTCTTTCTAACTCGGCTATGGCTCGGTATACTCATAGCGTTCTTGACCTCTTTCGTCGATTTGAACGGAATCCATCTATAAATTTAAAATAATTTACGAATAAGTCATGTGTATGTGAAAGTGAGATAATGGCATATATATATATATATATATATATATATTATAAAATGGTATTAAATAGATACTTACCCACCACCATTATCGACCTACAGATACATGCGCCGATCAATCTGCCATGCTATATAGTCATCTGAATATGGAAATTCATATCCCAGCCACTTATTTATTCCCTCATCTTGTATATCAGAAGTGCGCGATGAATCATATTGGTTAGGAGATGACGTAGAGTGGGCCCTAGGATTGCCACCGATGTCATCTACTAGAAGATTTTATAATTCCTGTTGCAATTCGGATGCAGAAGTAGAGATAGGGGATCATCATGTATGGGTATTGTCGAGTGAGGCATCCCTTGGCTAGGTGACACAGACAATGATGAGGAGCCACGGCCAGTAGACGTGTTTGCTCTTGTGGGGCCACGGCGAGCCAATTGTTGTCCTCTTGTTGAGCCATGACTAGCCGATTGTTGTACTCCTATTAAGCCACGGCCAGTCGATGGTTGCCCTCTTATGGGGTTATGGCTGACCAACATTTGACCTCTTAAATTCCTACCATCTTGTGACGCCCCATGAGTTGTATATTTTCTAATCATACCGCAATCACAATCTTTACCTGATGACATGAATATGTTTGGCAAAAGACAGATTCAATTTAATGTATATAGTAAAAAAGATATATGTAATTTGATTGGATTCGTTGAGTACATTAGACATATATTTATAGGGAAAACAAAATAACTAAACATTAGTGGCAAAACAAAATAACTAAAACATCATATGCAGCATTATCATCATTATTGTCATCGTCGTCGTCATCATCATCATTATCATCATCATCATCATTACCATCATCATCATCATCTTCTTCTTCTTCTTCTTCTTCGTCTTCATCTTCTAAATCCTTTTCTTCTCATTCATCTTCGTGTTAAGCATGAAAATCATTAAGATCTTCAAGATTAATTACTATGTTTTCACCCGACTCATCACAAAGTGAAGGTAAGTCCGTATCAGTAGGTTATACTTCAGGCACATTCAAGTCATCTGACTAAAAAGCTGATCGGTCTTCCACTTCTTTTTCTTGTCTGGACACGTCAGAGAAATTTTAAGGTCAATTTTTAACCACACAATGCCATTCTACTCGATCCCTCTTGGCCCTTGGATACTTACAATAGTACACTTGAGATGCTTGTTCTGCCAACACAAACGGTTAATATTTGTGATATTTCCTCTTCAAGTTGACATCAATATGTTGGGACTTAGTATGGTACTTTATCCTTCTATCATTCATAGAATCATACTAGTCACACTTGAAAATAACGACTCTTGTATGGTGCACCGTTGGATTATGATATTCAAGTTCAATAATGTCATTCAGCATTCCATAGTAGCCAATATTCTCAGTACTACCAGCCTCAATCCCTTTCACGAATACTCCGCTATTCATTGTGGACTTGAATTTCCCATATGCGATGGTGTGAAATTGGTATCCGTTGACCAAGTATCTTGACCCTGTACATACCCTTCTACTTGGCCACATAGAAAGACATTTTACACGATCGTCTATTCCATTAGTACCGATTAGCTAGAAAAATGAAGAGTCGTCAATTTGCTAATCCAAACAAATAAAAAGTTGTTCATTAGTTGTATAGGTACTGACTGTTGGGAATAGTATGCCCAAAAAACCACTAGCACATTATCATTGATATATATGAATGTTTGCAATGCATAATTACTGTCATCTTACTTTTATGAGCATGTTTCTCTCTTATGTGGTTGACTATTATATATGTGTATGCAAGATTTTTTTGCTTCAAGTGTTGACTTAGATACGTGGTGGTTACGTACAGAAGGTCTAAGTCATGGTTACTTGTTAAGCATAACTATTTAATCCATAACTAAGTAGTAGAGATGAGCACTCTACAATGGTAAAAGTTATTGTGAATGAGTTCCCTTTACAGTAGAGTGATATGCCTTATTTTTGGCAATTATAGAATTTGATTCATGCGATATAATGTTTCCCTTCACTTACATGGTCATATAACCATCTCGAAAAGCGATTGTCAATTTGATCTTGAATCTATGACAGTGCTAATGGGGGAAAGTTTCGTACAAGATTTTCCTCAAATAATCTGAAAGCAAAAGTAAATAAGTCATATTGCACTTCAATTTATGACTACTAACAAATTCGAAGAGACGTGTAAAGTGCCACAATCTTACCTGATATAGGGATAAACCTCTGGGCAATTCATCAATACATATAAGTGTGTTGCATACAGTTCTTTATCCTCCAATGTCCGATCTGTTTCCTTTCCAATTGGACAACCCAGGTAAGTAAATATAGATAAACATCCTAAAAGCATCAAGATCATTAAAGAAGTATGTGCTAACAACATAAGGTCGAAAATGGAATAGTGGTTTTTCAAAAATTTTAGCAACAAAACCTTTGTATCCACACAAAATCTTTAAGTAATGTCCACGAAACTAACATGCATGACATTATATATCAACTATATATAATATACAAGAGGATAGATAGGAGATATACCTCTTGAAGATAGCCAAATGGAAGATGCAAGACTCGTTGGATGCAGACTAGCTTCTCCTCAAGTGTGAAAGATCTAGGTGGAAACACACAAACATCCAAGGGTCTATTGTGCTAGCTTATCTTAAGTGGGTTTCAGCTTGTATAATACTAGAAAGCAAGAGAAAAACTCTATGCCATTTTTCTCTACTTGGCCAAGAGTACCAAGAAGAAAAGCTGAAGTTGTTGCTTTTCATCTCTAGTGTGTGTTAGCCGTGTGTTTTTGTACAAGGAGACAGAAGATGATATCTTTTGATTATCTTGCAAAATCATACAAAATCTCTTGCATATCTACTTTAGATATTGGCTTTGACAAGTGGCAACATTGCATACTCCAATACAATGCCACTTGGCATTCTTGCAAGATTAAAAAATCTTCTTTAGACAAGTGGCATTATTGTATTCTCCAATACAATGCCACTTGACATTCATGCAAGATTAAGATATCTTCTTTAAACAAGTGGCATTATTGTATTCTCAATACAATGCCACTTGGAATTCATGCAAGAATATCATTTAATTAATTCTAATTTTCATTAGAATAATTAAATTATGGAAACACCCATTTTCATATTTATACTTTGGCCCCAACACTTTCCAAATTGCACTTTTGGCCCGTTAACTTTTAATGAACAAAGTGAATGATGTTAACTCTTTAACATCTCTTCTAGATTAAATACAAGCTAATTAATAACCATATTCATGATACTCTATTGTGTGTGACCTTCTAGATTCACAACTGTATAGCGATGAGGGACTATTAAACGTTTTTAATCTATTGCGAGAATGTCTCCGTCATTCTCTGGAATGCCCTCACGTTCAAAATTGACGTCTAGCAACATACGTATTATGACAATTTATATGGTAATGAAGTCTGACTTTCGTGAATCTATTTATAGTCACGAATTAGCGTGCAATCTAATCCTTCTATTAAATATGTCCCGATCGAATGAGGACCATGATAAGATTAAGTTCACTAACTCAAT
The DNA here is from genome assembly GCA_037974665.1 of Ehretia macrophylla. Lineage (NCBI taxonomy): Eukaryota > Viridiplantae > Streptophyta > Magnoliopsida > Boraginales > Ehretiaceae > Ehretia > Ehretia macrophylla. The sequence continues at coordinate 67,411,453 of CM075771.1, read as the reverse complement.
TTTATGCTTAGATCTAAACGGTGGAACGAGAGATGACACTATGAAAAAATCTTTTTCTATCAATCACGCCTTGGACAAGGACTTCCTCGTTCTACGACTGAAATAAGATCATATAGGACATCGGCTCATGCCGGAGGTTAACGGATCCTATCTTGACAATTACCTGTCAGTCTCTATATCACAAGAATAAAATGCGAGAGGCCGTAACTCACTTTTACGAAGGCGAGTTTTATCCAAACGCTATATTTAGCCCGTAATATATCTAGCAGCTGTAATTTTTCAAGTCAAATGATTAATTTACACAACTCGTAATGAATAATAAACTATTAATGCGAAGTCATGTAGTTTATTATTTACGTCACATTCAATATCCATTCCACTAATGATCACTCATATGTAAGTTAATTGCATCCCCATACTATTATGGCACAAGGCTCGCTATCCTTTATTATTAACATCACTATGTTAATCAAAGGTAACTACATATGATAGTCCGTACTCTATTATTCTAATCCTGATCAAATAATCTAAGGGCTATGAATCAGTTTTAATGTTCATTATATCGAAGAAACATGCCAATGTATTCTAATGCTTTTAGAATATATTTCTTCTCCGAGTAACATTAAGGACACATTCATATAAAATAAATGAAGAATATGAACGTACACTATCATGCCATTAATATAATATGCATATTCACATCATAATGCCCTATATAGGTCATCTAACTATATAGCATTAGGGCATATCACTAACAATCTCCCACTTGCACTAATGTTATCTCAAATAGGATTAGCGCACCACACACTAGTATCGCATACCCATCTTCACTAAGATGATGATCTAACTGTGACTACCTCATAGGATCAATAAGTGGGTAAACTACATTTTACAATGTATGAAACTTTCTGCAAATTGATATCCTTTCGAGTAATTATTTCTCAAATAATATGAAAACCTTTTTTCAATGTTTGGATCATTGATGAGATCTGGGTTCCTAACTTTCTTATCCAAAATGTTTCCACTACAACATTCAATGTCGAGATGTATTCAGCTTTAGTAATAAAGTCAACAGTTACTGGCAGTTCGGAACTCCTTTCAACTTACTATTCCTTCATTACATATAAAAACAAATCCATATAAATTCTCAATTATCTCTATATAATTGAAAATAAAAAACTGTGAATCTGTCTCCATGGAATTCACTACCCCATAGATGAGATCCTTAGTTATTCACTTGGATCAGATTGATATCAGCTCATAACTCTTTACAGCTCTCATTATATCAGGCAGTGTACATACCATAGCATACAGGAGACTGCCTATGGCTGAAGCACAAGACACACGATCCACACATTGCCTTTCTTCATCGGATTTAGGAGACATTCTAAAAGAAAAGATAGATACCTCGCCTAAGAGGCTGGAGACCAAATATTTCTTAGAATTTTCCATTTTGAATTTCTTCAAGATCCGAACTATGTACAAGCTATGAGATAAGCCTAACTCAAACCTTTCGTTCTATCTCTATAGACACGAATCCCGAGATATAAAAGGCTTGTCCCAAGGATATTTATTGCTTAACTAGACTCAAGTCGACATCAAAAGTCATTTTTCCTTTTCCATTGATTGAAATGTCATCAATATTGAAGATTTGGTAAGTGGTCATACTCCCACTAACCTTCTTGCCAACACAGGGTTCATCGTCATATCTGATGAAAACGATCTCTATCATTTCATCATCATATAAGATGTTTCAAGAATGTGAAGCTTACATACTCGATCATATTTGGACTTAAAACCTACAATCGTTCCATATAGACATCTTCACCAAGATAACTATCTAAGAATGCAATTTTAATATCCATTTGCCAGATATAACAATCGTAGTATGTGACAAAAGCAAGTTCGAGACTTATGGAGTAAAGAAATTGGCAATAAAAGGTTTCGTCATAACCAACCTCCATTTTGACGACGACCCTTTTACTGCTAGTCTTGCTTTATATGTCTCAACATCTCCATCATTCCAAAATACCTTTGGAACATATAGAGTCCATTTTTACTTGCATTGCCTACTTCTATTCCTCATAAGTAGTAGGATCATTCACTTGATCATTATCCTCATAGACAACTTCTGTTCATCATAAAAAGATACCCTTATCTTTCTGGAGGACAAGATACTCTACTCAATCTACAAGGAACCTATGTGATGACTTGTTCTAGACTTTGCTGAACAAGCTCAAGATTATGATTCGAGTTACTTCGTGGTCCAGAGGACTCTTCTTCATTCTAGTTTTCCTTCCACTGCCTCTTTCTTGAACAAACTCCAATTCAAGAAGGAAAGCATATACAGCTGATCAACTAACTATGATCACCAGGGAAATAGAAATAATATCATTTTGACTCCTAAGGATATCCCACAAGTATCCCTTTATCAAATCTAGTTTCCAACTCGTTCGTCTTAAGTTTCTCAACAAAATGGGACATCTCAAGTCTTAATGCGATTAAGACTCAGTTTCCTACCAATCCATAACTTGTATGATATAGTAGGAACAGTTTTAGTTGGAACCCAATTCAACAAATTAATAGTGTGGCAGGTGGAGTGGTCTATGAAGTTAAACCTGTCCTTTTTTAGAAATATTCAATGATCTTGGTATTTAAGTATTAATTTCCATGATCAGATCGTAAAGTCTTGATACATTTTACCAATTGGTTTTTCTACTTAAGCCTTGAACTCTTTGAACCTTTCAAAGCTTTAGACTTATACTTTATCAAGTGTACATAACTATACCACGATCAACCACTGGTACAAGTTATGAAGTATCAATAACCAATATGAACTATTTCTCTAAATGGTTCACAAACATCACTATGTTTTAATGCTAACAATTCAATGGCTCTTACACATTATCCAACCAAAGGTGACTTAGTCATTTTTACAAGAACACAAGGATTTATATGTAGGGTTGGGGTAACATCCCAATAAACCAACTAGTTTATATAACCCATTCATATTAATCTTTTCTTGTTAATATGACGAAGTTTTAAGTGCCATAATTGTATTACATTAACTTTGATTATTTCTAGGATGGTCTTTCTTTTTGAAGTAAAAGTGGGAATAATATGCATATGCTTGCTTGTTTGAAGACAGTTTTTCAAAATAGTCATGCCGAAGTTTCATTACCATAATAAACTTTTTAGCATGAAGCTTACATAGGAGAATTTAAAAAAAAAAACTTCCAAGGTAAGCATAGGGATGGTCACCACTATCATAACCATTCAAATAAAAACAAGATAAGCCAAGCAAGCATATATACATTCTAACTTTACTTGGCTAAGGTGGCAACGCTTTGCTACATAGCCAACCTTCAAAAAGAACTATACATTTAAACAAGATTATCAATGAACAACTCCATGACAGTGGCAACAAGCTCCCACTGGGAACACATCACCCCTACCCGGCATAGCAACACCTCGTGAAAAATATGGAGTGGAACGGTTCCTTATGTTTTTCCTCCTCCTCCTTCTTTTGACTCTTAGTCTGATACTGGAGGAAGAAGCAACATCAAGAACGTTCTCCACACCATTACCCACTCTATGGGATTGTCAAGCAATCAACATATTATGCAACCCGAGTAAGGTACACTTCAACTTATGCATATGAAAATCCATGATAAATGGATTGAACGATGGTGACAAAGACTACAAAATCATATCAGTCTAGAGTGAGGAGTCCATGATGAAACCGTACGCCTCAAGTTGAGTTATCAGATAAACCATCTTAAGGCAATATTGGTTCACATCAGCTCCCTCCTTCATCCTTTTACTGAACAACTCCTTGGACAGTTCGTATCTGACTATACGACTATGCTCACCAAACAATTCTTGTAAAGCATGAATGATCTCCGCAGCATGGGACACATTCTCATAATATAATTACAGATCCTTATTCATTGTTACAAGAATATAGCTTTTGGCACACATATCATGCTCAACCCATAAATCATAAGTCGCAAAATCTGCCTTAGTGGCCATTTCATGCAGGGTATCTGGAGCGGGAATTTCCAAAACATATTCTATATTTTCGAACCTTAGAACAATTCTTAGATTACGATACCAATCATGGAAGTTGGCTTCGGTCAAACAATTATCATCTAGAATACGACAATTGGATTTGTAAACGAAGCCATAAATACAAACTGTAGGAAAATAAATAACACAGAAAGTAAGATTGCTAGTTGATGGAAAAACACAAAACTATTTAAATATGGACTTTTAAATAAATAGTTTCTCCCACTAATCTTATCGAATCTCATACTCGCTAAATGAGAAGTAAAAATCTATAAAGATCCTTAGTGGGTTGACCAAATTCTCTTAAAACAAATATCTCTCAACCTTTGTGGTATTCTTGAGATATAGGTGTTGAGAGTCAACATCTTTTTGGTGTCTATTTCCCTAAATAGGCTATAGTCAATATATTTAGTCCCTAAATCACTTTAATCTCAACTTTAGTGCATTTTTGACTAAGTGATCTAGTTATATTAAACCCGCCATCTCCTTGTTATTCGACAAATTAAATCTAATGACCTCAACTTTAGTGTATTCTTAGTCATTGGATTTTGGAAAATAACAACATCTCTATGTCTTACTAGCGACTCAATAAACTTATTATGAACTATATCCCTCTACATTTGGGTTAGACTGGATACAATTCACTTTAAGTTCTTTTAAGCCCTAGGATGACAGAGGACTATGGTAAAACTGTTTTTATCATTTTTATCAATCTAATATTAGTTTGCATGTAGGGATGTTTGGATTTGTTTGTTTGAGATCTCATCATGCATACAAAGCTACTTATAAACAACTAACACATAGAGCAAATAACAGAGCATGCATGCAACACATAAGAATGATGGATCATGGACTTGGGCTTGGAACAAAAACAAAGAAAGACAAGACTATCCTAAAGCACATCAAAATGTCTTCATAGTCTTCAATCCTTGAGTTCACCAATGGTCCTCCAACTCCTTGGAATCTTTCAATGGTCTTCTTGCAAATCTTCTTGAAAGATATACACAATATATCTCACTACAAGATTCTCTCATTTGCAAGAAAGTAAAAGAAGACTTATGTCTCAATTACAAAACAAATTGAAAGACAAACAATTACAAAGCCCGTTTAAAATTACAACCATTCAACTTCTAAGCCATGATCAGAAACAACATTCAACCATCCACATATACTTATAAAGCTAAGATTAATCAAATCAAATATATCAATAAGAGCTAAACAAGTAAGCTACCAAACAACTCATGTATCACATACAAAAGTTAACTTTAACATCTAAACTTTAAACTTTGTCAACAACACTTTGCCAACAATCATGTAAAATCCAATTGATCCTTTAATCATAACACTTTATGACACACATGCAAACTAAGATTAAACAATATAGCAAGACTTTTGGTAATCCCAAACACTTAGAGACATTCGGCCAAGGCAAAACAAAATATGTGCACTTTGTTTCACCATGCAATATTATATCAACCATATAATATCCATAAAGCAAAAATAACTAAAAACACATTTTAGCTTTTCCAAACTTTATAGCATGATTTTCCGACCATCTCAAGAGCATGCAACCATTCGGCCAACACAAGAAAAATAGGCACAATAGATTTCATCATGCATTCATTATAACTCCATATAATATTCACAAAGTCAAAAATATCTAAAACACCTTTTAGCCTTTCCAACTTTGTTAGTATGACTTTTAGCCTTCTTTTCCATCTTATGTACATTCGGCCATGGCAAGAAAAAACTTAGACTTGCTATTTTTTCATACACCATTATATCTCCATATAATATTCACCAAGTTAAAAAGATCTAAAACCTCTTTTAGTCCTTTCCAACTTTACTTCTATGATTTTTCATATTTAATCATATTTTAACATGGCTAGCTTAAATCAACCATTTAAACTCACATGCAAACATGCTACACATATGAAAAACTAGTAATCTTCACATGTATGTAAGGATCAACATGTATTTCCAATAGATCTATACATGCATGTAAGGAACAACACTAGATCTACACATGCATGTATGTATAATCTAGAAATAACATAGCTTTACACATTTTAAAGAATAGATACATGGTTATACACATGTGCTTTCACGGACATTAAAAACTTGGCTCGGATACCACTTGAAAGCATCAAGATCATTAAAGAAGTATGTGGATAGCAATATAAGGCTGAAAATGGAATCGTGGTTTTTCAAAAAATTTAGCAACAAAATCTTGTGTCCATACATAATCCTTAAGTAATATCCATGAAAATAACATGCATTATATATCAACTATATATAATATACAAGAGTATAGGTAGGAGATATACCTCTTGAAAATAGCCAAATGGAAGATATAAGACTCGTTGGATGTACACTAGCTCCTCCTTAAATGTGAAGGATCTAGGCAGAAACACACGAATATCCAAGGGTCGATTCCACTCAAACATGATTTGTGTAGCTTATCTTAAGTGGGTTTGAGCTTGTATAATACTAGAAAGCAAGAGAAAAACTCTATGCCATTTTTCTCTACTTGGTCGAGAGTACCAAGAAGAAAAGATGAGGTTGTTGCTCTTCATCTCTAGTGTGTGTTAGCCGTGTGTTTTTGCACAAGGAGATAGACGATGATATCTTTTGATTATCTTGTAAAATCATACAAAATATCTTGCATACCTACTTTAGATATTGGCTTTGACAAGTGGCAACATTGCATTTCCAATACAATGCAACTTGGCATTCATGCAAGATTAAGAAATCTTCTCTAGACAAGTAGTTTTATTGTATTCTCTAATATAACGCCACTTGGAAGTCATGCAAGATTAAGATATCTTTTTTAAAGAAGTGGAATTATTGTATTCTCCAATACAATGTCATTTGGCATTCATGAAAGATTAAGATATCTTCTTTAGACAAGTGGCATTATTGTATTCTCCAATACAATGCCACTTGGCATTCATGCAAGAATGTCATTTAGTTAATTCTAATTCCCATTAGAATAATTAAATTATGGAAACACCCATTTTCATATTTATACTTTGGCCTCAACACTTTCTATAATTGCACTTTTGGCTCGTTAACTTTTAACGACCAAAGTGAATGATGTTAACTTTTTAACATCTCTTCCAGATTAAATACAAGCTCATTAATAACCCTATTCATGATGCTCTATTGTGTGTGACCTTCTAGATTCACAACCGTATAGCAATGAAGGACCATTAAACGCTTTTAATCTATTCCAAGAATGTCTTCGTCATTCTCGGGAATACCCTCACATTCAAGAGTGACCTCTAGCAATATACGTAACATGACAGTTTATATGGTAATGAAGTCCGACTTTCATGAATCTATTTATAGTCGTGAATTGGCGTGCAATCTGATCCTTCCATTAAATATGTCCCGATCGAATGAAGATCATGACAAGATTAAGTCCACTAACTCAATTCTATGCTTAGATCTAAACGGTGGAACGAGAGATGACACTATGGAAAAACCCTTTTCCATCAATCATGCCTTGGCCAAGGACTTCCTCATTCTACGACCGAAATAAGATTGCATAAGACATCGCCTCACGTTGGAGGTTAATAGATTCTATCTTGACAACTATCTGTCGGTCTTTATATTACAAGACTAAAATACGAGAAGTCATAACTCACCTTTACGAAGGCGAGTTGTGTCTAAACGCTATATTTAGCCCCTGATATATCCGGCAGATGTAAGTTCTCATGTCAAATGATTAATTTGCACAATTCGCAATGAATAATGAACTATTAATTTGAAGTCATGTAGTTTATTATTTACGTCACATTCATTGATCCATTCCACTAACGATCACTCATATGAAAGTTAATCGCATCCACATGTTGTTATGGCACAGGGTTCCCCATCCTTTATCATTAACATCCCTATGTTAATCAAAGGTAACTATAGGTGATAGCGTATACTCGATTATTCTAGTCCTGATCAAATAATCTAAGGGTTATGAATAAGTTTTAATGTTAATCATATCAAAGAAATATGTCAATGTATTTTAAACGCTTTTAGAATATATTTATTCTCCGAGTAATATTAAGGACACATTCATATAAAATAAATGAAGAATATGAACGTACACTATCATGCCATTAGTATAATATGCATATTCATATCATAATGCCCTATATAGGTCATCTAACTATATAGTATTAGGGCATATCACTAACATATCCTTCAGGGTAATCCACCTCATTATATTGGTCATTCTTACCAACCCTTCAAGTTTTAGTTGCCACGTACGGTTCGAAATAATATGAATAAAAAGTCAATGTTTCTACGATGTGATATGTTTTACATATAGATCCCTCAACATGTGTCTTATTTTTTACTCTCCTCTTCAAGCGTTTCAAGAACCTCTCAAAAGGATAAATCCATCGATATTGTACAGGACCACATCATATTATTTCTTACACCAAGTGGATTGGCAAATGCTCCATTGAATCGAAGAAGGCAAGGGGTAAGATCTTTTCAAAGTTGCAAAGAATTACGACAATATTTTCTTGCATCCTTTCCAATTTGTGTCTTTGAAGAGTTGTGCAACATATGTTGGTAAAAAATAAAATTAGTTGGGCAAAAGTTTCCCAAACATGTTTCGACATTAGCTCACGTAAGGCAATATGAAACAATCTTTCCATAAACACATGACAATCGTGACTCTTTATGTGTGAGATCTTCAAATCTTTCATATCCACACACCTTGACAAATTGGAAGCATATCCATCCGGGACTCGTAGGTCTCTAACCCATTCAAGAAGTGATTTTTTGCTTGCAACGGGGAATGTGTAAATACCCATCTTCAGTTCATTCATACCACATACTTCCGGACAGTCACAAAATTCCAAAATATCAACTCTCGCTTTGAGGTTGTCCTTTGTCTTACCCTTGACAACCATCACAGTGTTGAAAACATTATCAAAGACATTATTTTCAATATGCATGATGTCCAAATTGTGTCGCACAAGATGCATTTTCTAGTAAGGCAAATCCCAAAAAATATTTTTCTTGGTCCAATTGTACCAAACCCTAAAACCAGGGAGTTTTTCTCCATTTATTTTGTTGATTTTGGGGTAACATTTAACACGTTTCCACAATTGTCCACCATCTAATCTTGGCGGATGAGTATATTTTTCTACTCTACCCTTAAGAAAATTCTTCCTGTCATGCCGTAAAACACTATGTCGTGGTAAGAACTGACAATGACAATCAAAAAAGCAAGTCTTCCTACCTGCTGGCAATTGGAAAACTTTTGTCTTTTCCATACAATAGGGACACGACAACTTCCCATGAGTTATCCAACTAGACAATATACCATATGCCGGAAAGTCATTAATTGTCCACATTAAAGTTGCTTTTAATTGAAAATTCTTTTGTGTCGCCATATCATAGCAAGGTGTCATTTCCAACCATAACTTGTTCAATTCATCAATCAGAGGCTCTAAATATGCAGCAATGTACTTATTGGGACCTTTTGGACCAGGTATAAGAAGAGTCAAGAACATGACAAGGTCTTTTATACACATCCACGGTAGAAGGTTGTAAGTTGTGATTATCACAGGCCAGCAAGAATAAGGTTGAACATTTAAACTGTGAGGCTTAAACCCATCTGAGCACAGACCAAGCCAAACATTCATTGGTTCAGCTGCAAAATCAGGATAAAATCTATTGAAGTGTTTTCACGTCTCATCGTTAGATGGATGACATATTTTTCCATCTTGAACTTGGTGTTTTTTATGCCACTGCATATGTTCGTTGTAGCCTTTGACATGTATAATCTTTTCAACCTAGGGGTCAGTGGAAAAAACTTCAAATGTTGGTAAGCTATAAGTTTACCCCGTTTATTAACACTTGTTGATAGCTTGAAGCGCCGATGACCACAACAGGGATAAATATCCATGTGACTTCTACCATTGTAGAATAACATACATCAATTTATACAAACATCTAGCTTATCATATTCCAACCCTAAAGGCTTTATTACATGTTTGAACCTGTAAAAAATTGCAGGCATCTTATTAGTATTTGGCAACATATCCTTAACTTCAGTGATAATTCCATCGAAGCATTGTTCACTTATATTTTCTTTAGACTTGATATTCATATAACGACACGCGGTAGACAAGAGAGTGTGATGTTCACATCCATCCCACAATGGCTCGTTAGTAGCCTTAACAAGATCAAAAAACTTTTGTGCTTTAAGATTCGGTGCTTCATAAGGTTCGTTATGAAGCATGAACAACTCTAGACTAGTAGCGTCAAATACCATTCGCATATAATTATTTTGTTCCATAACCCTAGGACAATTGTCATTGATAACGTTATGTTGAGATGGACCATGATAATTGGACACATGTTCCCTGTGTGCAGTCCATTCATAGTAATCCGGCATAAACCCCCTTTTACAAAGATAGATCATCACATCATCAGTTTTTTCAAATGTGCAATCTTTGCATTTGGCACATGGGCATCTTATTTTTTCGCCATCCATGTAATACCTTTGAGTACATGCGAATGCAACAAATCCCCGTACACCGATAATAAATTCATCAGTAAGCTGTCTGTCGAGTGTTAGTCGATGGTCCATCTATTCACGAGATGACTCCATTTTGTATGGTACTGTAGTAAGCCATACTTTTCGGTAATATTTTGAGAAATGAAGGTGATACATTATTAGGCCATTGTAAGGTCGTAATAAATGGTCCTATATTAGGCCAAATAAAAGGAATTGATTAATGTTCCCATAATAGGCCCAATAAAAGGTCCATACCATTATTGGGCTACGAATAAGACCATATATACCAATTTTTATAAATTATAATATGGGCGCATTTTTTATTTTTAATATTCAACGAACTTAAAATAACATTTTAAATTTATTTGTAGAAATTTTTGAAAAGAAATTGGAGTAAGTATGAATAGCAAACTTACCTTGTTCAAATTATATTTTTGTCTAGAATTTTTTCCTTAGCCTACCTCCGAATAGAATACAATATAACCTTTTTATGTTAAAAAGCGATAAAGAACATATAGAGTAATAACCCATTTTAAGTGAAAATAATCAGTGCGTAGTGTCGAAACACTTTATATTGTGCCCCATCTTTTATATAAAATTGGTAATTTAACTAGTGCACAAATAATTTCTTAATTATATTCACACCCTCATACATATATTGAATAGCAAAAGACTCATAGGTGACCATCAATCCATTTCCTATATCATAGATGAACCTTCAATTATTTAATGAGAATCAAATAATTTCCCTCCAAGTTTACAATATAAGTCAATGCTACAAAGAAAAAGAATATAATAAGAGATTTTATCAATATTTATTAGTAAAATAAGACAATTTACAGTTTTGCCAATTTATAATAATAAAAAGTCATGATTCATAATGTCCCTCAAAATAATTATTTATTGAAAGTCTATTTGGTTACAATTATTTATTTCATGGTGCAAAGTCAATTATGCTCTAACCTCATAGTCAAATTAATTAAGGCATAGGCAATATTTATTATTAGAGGACACCAAATATTTAAACATATATTTTTTATTACAATTATTTACATTACAAGAAATTAAATGACATGATACATTACACCAAAAGAGTTTAAAGACAATTTTGTGAGACTTGAGTTTGAATTATGTGCTTTAACTATTGCTTGAAATAATGCGTGCATTTACATCACATAAGAGTATGATTTAATTGGCATCATAAGTGCGTTTTAGTGGGCTCAATTTAATTTCTAAATTGAAGTCCAGAATGATTTGTGGGCTTATTTCTATTCATTAATTGTGTTTAGAAGCCCAATTGCTTGGCCCAATTAGCTATCTAGCATTATATTAAGAAAACAAGACAATAAATATAAGCAAAAGAAACCTCTAGAATCGAGTAGAAGAAGAGGAAGAAAAAAAAAAAGAAAACTGTGAGGAAGAAGAAGGAAAAAGGAAGAAAGAAAAGAGAGGAAGAAGAAAAAAGAAGAAAAAAGTAGTTGGGTTTGAGCTCTACCTTGCTAGTTGTTGCTATTTCTTGCCTTTTTCAACAATTTTATGTGAGGGATTTCCAAGTCTTGAATGTTTAATATTTGTCTTGCTTATGGAAATTCATATATATATGTGTTATAAATGCTAGTTGGAAATTAATACATGTTAAAGTAGTGGTTTGAGAGCTATATATATGCACTAGAGCTTGTTTGTGGTATTATAAGTGTTATATAATAACTTTAAGATGTTGGAAGTTGAGAATTTTAGCTTGCTTTGATGCTTATGATATATATATATATATATATATGTGTGTGTGTGTGTGTGTGTGTGTGTGTATTTTTGGTATGATTTCATAGCTTTGGTGTGAAATTGGTGGAGTTTGGGGTTAATTTTGATTATTTTCCAAAAATTCCAGCAAAGCCGCACTTTTAGTGTTTGGCTTGTTAATCTTGTTTCATGCCTAGTTATGCTAATGTAATGTGTTTATATTGTATTGTTGTTGGTTACTATGTTGGTTGTACTAAGGTTGTGCATTTTAGAGCTTTATAAAGTGGTTAAATGATGACTAAATGTTGGTGTTAATGTGTTGAATACATGTTCTTTTGAACTTAGTTGATGGAAATGAGTAAATGTTTGAAGGTGTTGTTAATGGCTGGATAACCTACTTTGTTATCCAATGAATGTGTTGTTAGGGATTAATGTGGCTGAGAGACAACCTACTTTGTTGATATCTCTACATGATGCGAATGTGTGAATATGTTTGTTGTGATGCGATGTGAAGCGATGGGTTGCAACTTTTAATGCGTCACGGTAGTGTCCTGTCGTGTTGTACGACATAGGGCGTGTTGGTAATTGCATGACTACCATGTACTATTCCCTCTCTCGTGTGGTCGATGAAGGCCATGGTAAGATAGATCGTAGATTTGTGTATATCCAGAGTACACTAGCGGGAGAGATAAGTGTTATGCAATGAGTTCGTGAAGGAGTTATAAGTGTCGGCATTAACAAGTGCTCTAAAGCGGTATCCTTACAATGTGTTATTTAGCTTGGTTGTTCCAAAGTTGTTAAGCGAATGTGAATACTTGGTTACTAACGTGATATGTTGTGTCTAATGTGTTTCAAATGATTTTTAGGTTAAAGCTCAAAGCTTCCATTTACCTCCCTCACTGAGCCTATTTAGCTTACCTTCTTTAATGCATGTTACAGGTGTGCTTGATGTTGAGTATGTGCACGAGGAAGATGTTAATGAGCTCGAGAATGTGCCTTATGTTTGATATGTTCTAGTTGTTGAGAAACAATGTTGTTAGTTGTTTGGTTTCATTGTATAGGAGGTCTTCGAAGTTTATGTATTGTATTCTTGGTAAACTTGTCTTCCTTAAAGTCTAGTTGTTTTGTTGTATATATGGTTGGTCACGTTGGATCGTGATCATATCTAGCTAGGCTTATATCTTATCACATGTTTATAATCAAGAATGCTTTAACTTTGTAAGGGATGTCAAGTATTGTGCAGTAACTACGATAAGGTGTATTGTGTTGTTGTCAACTTTTGCCAAGTGAATGAATGTATGTTTAGTGTATTCCGCTCAAGAGTGTTGAAATATTGTATATATGACGCAGGCTTTTCAGGATGTATGTTGCGTATTCTGTGTCTCGTTGGTTGTTCATATTTTAGGCATTATAATATCCTTGTGTCGTCGCGATCGGGTTTGGTTCCCGATGGGACTCGGTTGGGGCGCGATAAATTTTATCGTAATGTTGAACAAGTTATTATTCTTTAAAGTAAACTCATTAGAATACTAACCTGATTCGTATTGAGCCTGCCAATCGCGAAATCTTAAAAATATATATTAAAATAATTAATAAACAAACAAAATTAAAACTTGAAAACAAAATAAAAAGCTAAAAATATATATATAAATAACGAATTATGAAAAAATAAAACTAAAAATAAAACTACAAAAAATTAAACAAAAACCCCAAAAATAAAAACAAAAATATAAAAAAATTATATCTACAAACAAAATGTGCATCTATATGCATATATATATATATATATATATATATATATATATATATATATATATATATATATATATATATATATATATATGTGGGTTTGAGAAATAAAGGGGTTGGGGGTAGAGAAGTACCTGTGAAGGTGGGATGTGGTTTTGAGGGCTGGGGGGAAGGTATTACGAGGTGGGGGTAGTGAAGGGGTGGGGGGAGAAAATTTGGGTGAAAAAGGGAGGGTTTTTTTTATGAAAAGAAGTTGAAGGCGTTCTGCCCTCAACTTCAATTTAAATCGGGCTGGGTGATGGTCCAACCACAATATATATTTAACATGCTTAGTTTGTCTCCAATTTGTCTCACCACGAAGATGAAATGGAGATAAAAAAACCATATTTGTAACGCCCTGAACCCAACCCCAAGCTATAGGTCAAGCTCGGACCCGTCACTCGGACAGAGTTTCCTCTGTACCGCAGACTAAACTGTTACCTGCAAATAGTTACATATAACATTCGAACTACAAGCAACCACTCATACAACCAATCTATCAATATTTACATAGCCAAACCAGGTTCACAAGGCCATCCGAGCCTTGGAGCAACAAAAATCTACCTAAGCACACAAACATGCGAGGCAAGTTGACTTTAACTAAAAATAGTTAGATACAACTAAAATTAAGTTCTACTTGTAAGATAATAAACACCCAAGCATGCAATAGAAAAAGTATTCTAAAATCCATTATTACAATCCATCGACTTTCTCTATCATACAAGATTTCAACTACCAACATATATTCCCAAGGCCTCAAAACACAACATTTAACATGAACTCCAAGCAAACTGCACATATGATCCACCTTATCACACAAAGTCACGGAAGCTGCTCAACTTGCACTTCCTCCTCTTCAACTACTGCTACTAGCTGGGGTCTACCTCAGCTTCTCTTGAAATATGTCAAATGAGGAGTGAGCAACAATGTTGCCCAACGAGGGAGGTGATGCAACATGTCGGGCGTGCAATATGATATGCAAACACAAGAAATCATATTTATACAGCATAAACCAACAAGGTTAAATAGCCAAGTAATTAACCACATTAAAAGGATAAGGTTCCACTTCAAGTCTTCAATCACGGCCACGAGCCACGAACTTCACACTAGTGCCGGCAAACCCATACACCAACAAGTTGGGATACTCTAGATGTATCCCGATCTTACGACCCTTTCTCCTGAGGTAGGCCATGCCCAGCAGGTGAACCAAGCCTCTGGGGTAGTGGAGTATGCTCAACGAGAAAGGGAATAGGCACCATGGTAGTCGAGGGAGCACGACAAGCCTGACGCCGCCTGTGTTTCTCGAAGCTACCATTTCCGAA
This sequence comes from Ehretia macrophylla, assembly GCA_037974665.1. Classification (NCBI taxonomy): domain Eukaryota; kingdom Viridiplantae; phylum Streptophyta; class Magnoliopsida; order Boraginales; family Ehretiaceae; genus Ehretia; species Ehretia macrophylla. The sequence continues at coordinate 67,396,000 of CM075771.1, read as the reverse complement.
AAGGTTGTGCAACCCCGAGACAAGTCCACAAGCATCAAAATATCACATAACACATAAGAGGGTGGACAAAGTAGGACGCCCTCACATATAAGCACAATATAAGCTCACATAAGCACGAAATAGCTTTATAGTATCAAAAGTAGCAATCAACATAAATTTTCGTCACAATCAATTCAAATAGCTTTATTATACAATAGATAAACAACATAATATATGACGGCTCAACAACAAGCTCCAAATGCATCAAATACGGCCAAATGCTACATTTTCCCTTTCTTTAAGCAAGTTTTCCTTCTCCTATGTGCAATTCAAGATTCTCAAACCATATCCTACTCATACTACAATCCTAATTAAGCCAAAAGAGACCTATTAAGATCATAAAAATCCATTTTAGAAGCTAAAGCCCTGGAAGGCCCCGAGCGGGTTTTAACTACAACTATACTATTCGAGCCCCAATTTTGTGTAACGAAAGTACCAAAAGTGCTTCCTTACCCCAAGGATACCCAAACCATAGCCCAAACGTGCCCGGATTGCACAACGAGAAAAGTCCTCTTTTTAAAGTCGACTAATTTCGCAATTTAGCTCGGTTTTGGGTGATTCAACTTCACGTGGCCTCTCAACTATCTTCACTAGGGCCTAAAGCATCTAATTGAAGTTTCAATTCAAGATAATTAGCAAATTTTTACAAAACCCTAAACACAAACACTATTCATCATCTCTTTCATAACATTCAAGCTTCCAACCATAGATTGTGCAATCAAGCTATAAAAGTTTACTCTATAGGCTCTAATAAACACATATTAAGCATTCATAACAAGTATTATAGCTATAATCAACAAATCAAGAAATTCAACAAAAATTCAATAACTTTAAACTTTACAAAAATAAACTCCCTCACAATTTAGAAGATAAAGATGCATAATAGGAGCTCCTAGTTTCCACAAATCCTTTCCAGACCAAGCCAAGAGTCAAGCTAGCAAGATTGTTGAAGAAATTTTCCTCTTTTTCCTCCTTGTAGTGGTCGGCCAAGGGAGGGGACAAAAAGGGAATTTTTGCAATTGTTTTTTATGATCAAATATTTGTGTTGTGTTATGTTATGAATGTGGATGTTATATGCTAAGTCTTGCTAAGTCAAATTCTACTAAGGTTTGGTCAAATGAATTTAAACTCTTATCAAATGCTAAAAATTCCAAAATCAAAGTTGTTACGTACGTAATACTATTCAAATGACATGAAAACTATTTTCCAAACGCTTGCTCCCAAGCTCGAAAGTCAAAGATAACAAGGTTTCGATTCCTTCTAAATGTCATATGACCTAGGAAAAATATAAAATCCAACATTCGAGACGGTCGAAAATCTTATGAATAGTAACCTCAAGATAAAGTAATTAAGCAAGAAAATTTATGCACATAAGAATGCTCAAGCAAATATGCAACAGTTATAAAGAAATTGTGATAAAAATCTTGGGCGTCACATCCTCTCCCTCTTAAACTAATTGCATCCCCACAATTCTTACATGATTCAGAAAATAGCTACGGATACTTTTTTCTAATCTGATCCTCTCGCTCCTAAGTGACATCCTTAACTCCGTGATGATCCCAAAGAACTTTTACCATAGGAATACTTTTAGTTCGAAGTTCCTGAATCTTCCGGTCGACCACTCGAAGAGGTTTCTCAACATATATTAAAAACTCATCAATCTCCAACGGTTCTGGCTCAATAATGTGCGACGGATCAGGATTATAATTCCTCAACATAAATACATGGAAAACATCATGAATCCTGCCCAAACTCGGAGGTAATGCCAATCTATAAACCAAATCCCCAACCTTCTCAATGATTTCAAATGGTCCCACGTATCTAGGACTGAGTTTACCTCATTTTCTGTAACGAATCAAACCCTTGCGCGGAGAGACTTTCAAGAATACATGATCACCCTTTGAAAATACCAAGTCCCGTCGACGTCTATCAACATAATTCTTTTGTCGACTCTGTGCTGTAAGTATCCTTTTCTTTATAAGCTTCACATTATCCACCATCTTGATCATCTCAGGTAGAATAGTTGGATCAACAGTTTTCATTTCACATACCTCATCCCAATACAACGGAGACCTACATTTTCGCCCGTAAAGTGCCTCGTAGGGTGCCATACCAATAGTAGCCTGGTAATTGTTGTTATAAGCAAACTCCGCTAGAGGTAGGTACTTCTCCCAACTCTTGCTGAAATCCAGAACGCAAGCTAGCAACATGTCTTCCAGTATCCTAATAGTCCTCTCTGATTGACCATCCATCTGTGGGTGATATGTAGTGCTAAAACTCAAATTAGTCCCCAAGGCTTTCTGTAGTTTCTGCCAAAACTGTGATGTAAACCTGGGATCCCTGTCTGACACTATCTGAGATGGAACTCCATGCAATCTCATAATATTTTCAACATATAGCTCGGCCAATTTATCCAGAGAATCAGTTTTCTTCGTAGCAATAAAATATGAACTCTTTGTCAACCTATCAATTACAACCCATACGGAATCATTACCTCGTGGTGATCTCGGCAAATCATATACAAGATCCATAGTAACCTGGTCCCATTTCTACACTGGAATCTCCAATGGTTGCAACAATCTTGCCAGCCTCTTTTGTTCTGCCTTAATTTTTTGACAAGTCAAACACTTAGCTATATAATTAGCTATCTCTATTTTCATATTATTCCACCAGAAGCTCTGCTTTAAATCCCTGTACATCTTAGTGCTACCGAGATGAATCGTGTATTTAGAAGCATGAGCCTCAGCAAGAATCTCATCTTTCACAATCGAATTACTAGGAATGCAAATTCTATTCCTGTACCTGAGTAATCCATCATCATGCAACTTGAAGTCAGACTCTCCCCATTTGGACTTCTCTAGAAGCTTTAATAACTGAGGATCTGACTGTTGCGCTTCTCTGATCCTAGATAGCAATAGAGACTAGATTTGTAGGCTAGCAAAATAAATACCTAATCTAGAAGCCTTCGGTTTCCACAAACACAGTTCTTCCACAATCTCCCAGTCCTTGATTATCAACTAGCTACAGTGGCTTTTCGACTCAATGCATTTGCGACAGTGTTAGCTTTTCCCGGCAAATAGCTAATGGTACAATTATAATCATTTAACAACTCTAGCCAACGCATTTGCCTCATATTCAGATCTTTTTGACAAAATAGATATTTTAAACTTTTATGATCAGTAAATATCTCAAATTTATTACCCCACAAATAATGACGCCATTTCTTCAAAGCAAAGACAACAGCAGCAAGCTCAAGATCATGTGTAGGATAATTGAGTTCATATGGTTTCAATTTCCTAGAGGCATAAGCTATCACCTTACCATTTTGCATAAGAACACAACCCAAGCCTTCTTTCAAAGCATCACTGTAAATCACCAAGTTTTCAGTCCCCTCAGGCAATGCAAGGATAGGTGCAGTGGTAAGTATTTTCTTCAACTCCCAAAAACTGGCTTCGCATCTATCATCCCAATTAAACATAGTTTTCTTCTGGGTTAATGAAGTCAATGGCCCTGGAATCTTTGAAAAGTCCTTAACAAATCGCCTATAATAACCCGCCAATCCCAAGAAACTACGGACTTCCATGACAGTCTCGAGTCTTTTCCACAACATAACTACCTCAATTTTCACAGGATCAACAGATATTCCCTCCTGTGAAATGATATGGCCTAAAAAGGCTACTTGTTTCAACCAGAATTCGCATTTACTAAATTTAGCAAACAATTTATGTTCTTGCAATGTTCGCAGCACAATCCTCAAGTGTTCTTCATGTTCTGCCTCAGATTTAGAATACTCCAATATGTCGTCAATGAAAATCACAACAAACTGATCCAAATATGGCCTAAACACTCTCTGCATCAAATCCATAAAGGCGGCTGGGGCATTTGTGAACCCAAATGGTAGTACAACAAATTCATAGTGGCCATACATGGTTCTAAAAGCAGTTTTGGGTACATCATCTTTTTGGATTCTCAACTGGTAATAACCCTGCCTCAAATCAAATTTAGAGAATACAACAGCACCCTGCAGCTAATCAAACAATTCATCAATCAAAGGTAAAGGATATTTATTTTTCACCATTACCTGATTAAGACCTCGATAATCAATGCACAACTGTAGAGTCCCGTCTTTCTTCTTCACAAATAACACAGGAGCACCCCAAGGTGATGAACTAGGCTGAATAAAACCCTTCTCAAGTAGGCCCTGTAGCTGAATTTTTAATTCTTGTAACTCAGGGGGAGCCATTCTATATGGGGTTCTAGAAATATGATTAGTCCCCGGCAACAAGTTAATCACAAACTCAATCTCCCGATCAGGTGGTAATCCAGGCAACTCCTTAGGGAATACCCCCGGAAACTCTTTAATAACAAGTACTTCATTCAATTTCAATTTATCTCCGGGCTGATTAATTAAATAAGCTAAATATGCATCATAACCTTTACTCAACATTTTAGTAGCTTTAATGGAAGATATGATACGAGTCCCAATAGATTTTTGACTCCCAGTAACTTTAATAACAGGTTGGTCAGGTACTTCTAAAGTTAAAACTTTTCTTCTACAGTCCAAACATGCATAATATCGCCCCAACCAATCCATCCCCAAGATAACTTCAAAGTCCCGAAATGGCATGATAATCAAGTCAATAGGATACATGTGACCCTCAATGCAAATGTTACAATCTTTACACACAGACTCCGTAACAAATTTAGTACCCATAGGATTACCTATTTCAATCACATACGACAGTTTATCAACTTTTAATGTAGCAGATTGTGCACAAGCAGGAGTAATGAATGAATGTGTAGGCCTGGTGTCAATCAAAACTACTACCGGCTGTCTATTAATAAGAAAAGTACCTTCCACCACCACCGTCGTCTCTGGAAGCTCCTCCTGATCGAGTGCAAATACCCGCGCCTAGCCTCGCGGTATAGTAGCTGCTCCTGAAGCTCTAGTCTAAGTACCCTGGCCTGAAGTTTGTCCCTGACCCTGTTTAAACCTGGGGCAATCTCTAACTCTATGCTGATTACTGCCACAGCCCACGCAGCAGCCCAACTTCCTCCAACACTCTGCCTCCGTGTGGCCCTTGCAGTTGCAATGAGTACACTGTAGGTTCTTCTTAGCAGCAGCACCTCTTGTTGGGGCCCTATAAGTGGATGTAGCAGAACTACCCTGCTGAGATCTAGCAGTCACTAGTCGGGTCTGTGACTGTCCCTAGGGCTGGCTCTGAGCTGGTCTCAGCTGTGACTGTGCCTGAACTGGTCCTGGGTAGCTCTGGGTCTGCCTAGGCTGCTGATACTGCCTCTGGTAGCCCTGACTCTGGGATTGATACTGACATTTACTTGACTGACTAGACTGAGCTAACACATCTGCCTTGCGTTTCTCGTACCTCGACGCTGCCCTGACTACTGCAGCATAGCTCGGATAATCCTGCGAAGACAGATTAAGCATAATATCACTCCTCAACCCTGTGATAAATCTCTAAATCTTCATGTCCTTCGGCTGAACTAAAGCTGGCACATATCGAAAAAGTCTAGTGAAGGTAGCCTCATACTGGTCTACAGTCATGTTTCCCTGTCTCAAAGCTATAAATTTCTCCTGATGTCTCTCGCGAGCTACCACCGATACATATTTATCCCTGAACTCACGAACAAAGTCAGCCCACACATGCTGGACCCTCTCAGCGTCCCATTTCTCTCTAACAGTACGCCACCACTCCTCGGCGTCACCCTCCATTAAAAAGGCAGCATAAGTAATCTTTCTTTCATCGTTGCACTCAAGTATTGCAGCGACTTTCTCAAACTTGCTCAACCACATCTCTACTTTCATGTCATCTGGCTTTCCATAAAAACAGTATGCCCCGTGGTGAGAATTTATCATAAAAGTTACCTCCGGCAGTACCACTACCCTTTGCTCTGACAGCCTGATTGCCTCTGCCAACACCTACCGTACCCTGCTGAACCACAAACTGGGCTATAGAATTCATGGCGGTGGCCATTGTGGCCATAATCTATGCATTACTCAGTTCCTGACCCGGCGGTACATTTCCTGCTGCCCCTGCACCTTGCCCAAGTACATCATGTCTAGGAGCTTCCTCCGGCTCTCTCCTTGGTCTTCCCCTTCTCCTCATCTTGAAGCTAGAAGAGTATAATATTATGATAGGCAAATAACTAATGCAAAGATAATATGCACATTGGTTTCCAAAACATCTTACTCACATAAGAGAACATGTAAAACACTTAACAGCATTAAACACGAAACTTTTCATATTCTTATCATATCATGCTTTATCATTCCTTTTTCATGTTAGCATGTCTTTTATCCAAGTACTTAAATAATTAATCAATCACATATTCGCATAATTCAACTTTCACATATAGACTTCTACCCACATGTCGAGGAAGTTAACCCGGCTTCATGCATTCAGGTAGCTCTGATACCACCTAAAATGTAACGCCCCGAACCCAACCTCACGCTATAGGTCAAGCCCAGACCCGTCACTCGGACAGAGTCTCCTCTGTACCACAAACTAAACTGTTACCTGGAAATAGTTACATATAACATTCGAACTACAAGCAACCATTCATACAACCAATCAATCAATATTTCCATAGCCAAACTAGGTTCACAAGGCCATCTGAGCCTTCGAGCAACAAAAATCTACCTAAGAACACAAACATGCGAGGAAAGTTGACTTTAACTAAAAATAGTTAGATACAACTAAAATTAAGTTCTACTTGTAAGATAATAAACATCCAAGCATGCAATAGAAAAAGTATTCTAAAATCCATTATTACAATCCATCGACTTTCTCTATCATACAACATTTCAACTACCAACATATATACAAGACCCCAAGGCCTCAAAACACAACATTTAACATGAACTCCAAGCAAACTGCACATATTATCCACCTTATCACATAAAGTCACGGAAGCTGCTCAACTTGCACTTCTTCCTCATCAACTACTGCTACTAGCTGGGGTCTACCTCAGCTTCTCCTGAAACATGTCAATGAGGAGTGAGCAATAATATTGCCCAGTGAGGGAGGTGATGCAACATACCGGGTGTGCAATATGATATGCAAACACAAGAAATCATATTTATACAACATAAACCAACAAGATTAAATAGCCAAGTAATTAACCACATTGAAAGGATACAGTTCCACTTCAAGTCTTCACTTCACACCAGTGCCAGCAAACTCATACACCAACAAGTTGGGATACTCCGGATGTATCCCGATCCTATGACCCTTTCTCCTGAGGTAGGTACATGCCCAACAGGTAAACCACGCATCTGGGATAGTGGAGTATGCTTAGTGAGAAAGGGAATAGGCACCATAGTAGTCGAGGGAGCACGGAAAGTCCAACGCCGCCCGTGTTTCTCAACGCTACCATGTCCGAAAAAGTTGCGCAACCCCGAGACAAGTCCATAAGCATCAAAATATCACATAACACGTAAGCTCACATAAGCACGAAATAGCTTTATAGTATCAAAAGTAGCAATCAACATAACTTTTCCTCACAATCAATTCAAATAGCTTTATTATACTTTAGATAAACAACATAATACATGACGGCTCAACAACAAGCTCCAAATGCATCAAATACGGCCAAATGCTACATTTCCCCTTTCTTTAAACAAGTTTTCCTTCTCCTATGTGCAATTCAAGATTCCCAAACCATATCCTACTCATACTATAATCCTAATTTAGCCAAAAGACACATATTAAGATCATAAAAACCCATTTTAGAAGCTAAAGCTCTGGAAGGCCCCAAGCGGGTTTTAACTACAACTATACTATCCGAGCCCCAATTTTGCGTAACAAAAGCACCAAAAGTGCTTTCTTACCCTAAGGATACCCAAACCATAGCCCAAACGTGCCCGGATTGCACAACGAGAAAAGTCATCTTTTTAAAGTCGACTAATTTCGCAATTTAGTTCGGTTTTGGGTGATTCAACTTCACGTGGCCTCTCAACTAGCTTCACTAGGGTCTAGAGCATCTAATTGAAGTCTCAATTCAAGCTAATTAGCAAATTTTTACAAAACCCTAAACACAAACACTATTCACCATCTCTTTCATAACATTCAAGCTTCCAACCATAGATTGTGCTATCAAGCTATAAAAGTTTACTCTATAGGCTCTAATAAACACATATTAAGCATTCATAACAAGTATTATAGCTATAATCAACAAATCAAGAAATTCAACAAAAATTCAATAACTTTAAACTTCACAAAAATGAAACTCCCTCACAATTTAGAAGATAAAGACGCGTAGTAGGAGCTCCTAGTTGCCACAAATCCTTCCTAGACCAAGCCAAGAGTCAAGCTAGCAAGATTGTTGAACAAATTTTTCTCTTTTTCCTCCTTGAAGTGGTCGGCCAAGGGAGGGAACAAAAAGGGAATTTTTGCAATTGTTTTTGATAATGTTTGTGTTGTGTTATGTTATGAATGTGGATGTTATATGCTAAGTCTTGCTAAGTCAAATTCTACTAAGGTTTGGTCAAATGAATTTAAACTCTAATCAAATGCTAACAATTCCAAAATCAAAGTTGTTACGTACGTAACACTATTCAAATGACACGAAAACAATTTTCCAAACTCCTGCTTCCAAGCTCGAAAGTCAAAGATAACAAGGTCTCGATTCCTTCTAAATGTTATATGACCTAGGAAAAATATAAAATCCAAAATTCGAGACGGTCAAAAATCTTATGAATAGTAACCTCAAGATAAAGTAATTAAGCAAGAAAATTTATGCACGTAAGAATGCTCAAGCAAATATGCAACAGTTATAAAGAAATTGTGATAAAAATCTTGGGCATCACAATATCTTCAACTATGTCGTCTCATTTTCGTCTCCGCTTGGAGACAAAATGGAGACGACATGCTTTGTCCGTCTCCAATTCATACGACGCTGCCATCTACTATCACCCAGAGACTTAGCAGTGTTTATGTCAAACAAAGCAATGGTCCATCAAACCAAAACATGCATATGTCCATAGGTCCGCTGTTATGTTGTAGCATACCTATGGATTGTTAGGACCTTGCGTGCATGCCATTTCCAATTGAGACAAATCGATAGACCAATAGTGCGTTGCCACGTGGCAACATACCAATGGACTGCTAGGTCCCTATTTTACAAGGGACCTGGGGTAGTCTGAAATTGAAAAGACCTGGCGTGCACGCCAAGTCCATTTTGATTGGACAAATCGATGGACCAACGGTACGCTGCCACGTGGCAGCAGACAATTGGTCCATAGCTTAAAATTGAAAAAAAAAATTAAATAAGTGACGGATTAAGACAATTGGTCCATAGCTTAAAATTGAAAAAAAAATTAAATAAGTGACGGAGTAACACGATTCATCACAAATTTTTTTTTATGAGTTGGTGTCTATATAAAGAACTCATGATTTCGTTCAAGAACCCCAATTCTCACTTTTAGCTTTCATCCTTTTTTTTTTCAACCATGAGTAAGGAAGAACAACATCATTCACAATATCTTTGTCTTAGTGAAGATAAGGAGAACACAACAGGAAAAACTGAGTCAGATTTGAACAAAATTGTGAAACCGCAGTTTGATCTAAATGTTCCACCAAAAGAAGACGGTTATATTTCTGAAACTCAAGGACATCAACTTGTTGTTTCTCAAATGTTGATGATTTATTTACCCAACTTCTTCCCCTAATAATTCTGTTCAGTTGAGCATCTTGGAGGTCAAGAATATCAACTTAGTTTTCTTTAACTATATGATGCTAGTTCGTTATTGTGATGATGCCGATTATTAGGTATTATGTACTTGTAATGATTTACGTTGTTAAGTATTATGTACTTGTTATTTCGTATTATGTTACGTCTCAGATGTAATCCTTAATTATCAATGAAATTACAAGTTAGTGTTTTATTTGCATTTTATTTTATAATAATTCTTTTATCGGAATTCATTTATTTTATGATTTTTTTAAAAGGACTAATTGTTTAGATTCTACATTACGTCAAATACTTTATGTTACATGTTTTGGACCGAGCAATTTTTGTTCAAAATTAATTATTTATAACTTTATTTGATTAACCCAAAAATAATAAAAATTACTGTTTATTTTAATTGTTTATCTTTAATGTTTTACGTAATGCCGAAGCTAAAAATCACTAATTTAGAAGTCAAGACAACCAGATATACTGGTTATAAGCTCGTTGGGATATGTATATGTTGTATTTAGAGGTCACGACGATTTTAAGATAACCTTTCCACATCGTCTCCAAGTAGTCGCTAATTGGAGATAGTTTGGAGACGACTTATCTATGTGATGCCCGAGATCTTAGCCGTGCATTTATCCACTGTTGCATCCACTATTTGCGCATTTCTTCTGTGCATTACTTATTGCCTTCTTTGGCTACTATTCATTGCAATTTTCAACTGTTTATTTTCTTTGAACTAGTATTTTTCTTAAATCATATTAATCATTTTAGGAATGAGAAAAATGTGCATTTGAGCTAAAAGCGATAGGAGCGCCTGTTTAGAAAAATATTTTACTGAACTAGTGAATAGTATTACGTAATGAAACTTTATGTTTTAGTTTGCTAACTTAATTAGTGCGCATTAGACTCGTTTTAAAGCTAACTAGACTCATTTTTATAGGCATTACATACCCCTAGCTTGACCCCACCCTTTATATACTCAACCTAACACTTATAACTCATAAAACAAAACAAAAAAAAAGAGAGAAAAGCTGAAATTTTGGGCAGCAAACCTGACAGCTCCAAGGGAGAGGGAGATTTTGCTTAACAATTCTCTATTTCAAGCCAAGCCAAGCTAGGTACAAGTAGTTTAGAGTGTCCTCTAGCCTTCCTCGAGCTTCTACGCGCCATAGGTGAGGGATTTGCATGCTATTTTTGCATTTTTGAAATGTGACAACTTTCTTGAATTTCTTGTTTTGCTCTTAAATGCTAATGCAATGCTCAAATATGCTAATGTATGTTGTATACAAGTAGTAGAGACTTTATTTATGCTATTGTTTCGTAGTTTAAACGGTTGAATTCGTTCGTTGATTGTATGACATAAATTGTGACGGGATTTCTAGGGTTTTGTAAAAGTGAACCTTTTAGCTTGATTCAATTGTCCAAATAGATGCTATAGGTGCTAATGAATGTAGTGTAAAGGCCCCGTAAGGTTTAATTGCTCGTAATCTAGCAAAAGCATGAATTAGCCAATTTTTTGAAATGAGTTTTGGGGTTATCGTAAATTCGTGTTAAAATGGCCTTCACTTTTGGTATTTCGAGGCTAAGTAGGATCTAAATATGCTTTTCTAGCTTCCGTTTGAGTCTCGGTTGAGGTACGTGTAGTACAAAGTCAAAAGAGAGAAATTGGGACTTTTGTGTTAAACGTGAGTATTTGGGTAACTTCGAGGGTCCTAAGGGTGCCTTATGGGCTAATTAGAAGTATGGAATAGCTCGCTCGCTTAACTGGAACATTAACTTGTGTTTGGAAGAAAGATGGCTTACGTTACAAAGGAAAAAAAGTATAAAATCGGTTGTTTTGCACTTCTATGACCTTGTAAATGTTTTTTAGGTGTTTAAATGCACTTTTAAGTTAATTGTGAGCTTTTGGTAATGTTTTGTGAAAAATATGTAATTTACCCTTTGTGTTCATTAGGTTAATTTCGTGATATGCTTGTATATTGCTTATATTGTTTATATATTACTTGTTAAGGATTGAGTAAATATGCTTATATCGTGTATAATGTTTACATTACTTGTATATTGTGTTCTATGAGTGAAGATATACTTAAGACTTGTAACTTGGCTGCTAGAATGATTGCTTGGATGGTATGTTTAGCCAGAGTATATAAAGGTGGATGTTGCTAAAGATAAAATTCTAATGGATATTGTATGCCAAATAAGTGAAGTTATAAGTTAGCTAACCTAGCTGAATAATTAATGAATATTATAGTTAAAGAGTAATTGAAGTAATGTTTGCTCATAGGTTTAAGGTGACTGGAAATGATGTGATTCAGACTTTATCCTTATGTGCATAATAGTTTATTTACTTGTACTTAGATTATGTGCACTTATTGTCTATATATTATGTGTGAGGGCAACCTACTTTGTTGTCCCTCAATCATGTGTTTATTGATTTATTCTATTGTTATCATTTTCAGTGCATTGCATCATGGTTGCACAACCATTTGGGTATAATAGTGTCGTGAAAACCGGGCAGCATCGGGCTTGCCGGTCTACCTTGGCTACCATGATTGCCCAGTCCCTCTCTCGCTTGGGATGCTGCCCAGAGAGAGTTGGGTCATAGAATTTTGGGGTACATCCGGAGTATACCCATTTTGGAGTTATAAGGGGATGCCGGCTTATCGATAACAGTGTCATTATTACATTGAGATTTCACTTCATGGCTTGTGGTTTGTGATTGAAGAACAAGTGAATCGTATCCTTTTTAATGTGTGGTAACTTGTTATTTTGATTGTTCCTTAGTTGTTTTAAATGCCTATTGAGTTATCTGCTGCATTGCATGTCCCCGGTAGACCTTATCCTTCACTGAGCAATTGTGATTGCTCATACCTCGCTAAACATGTTTCAGGTGGCGCAGTTGGATGAGTTGCCTTGGTTGCTGTGTGCTATTGCTTGAGATTGGAGTGTTTGCCTGCTAAATTGTGGAAGATTTTGTTTATATTATGTCTTGTTCTATTTTGTGCCTATAGGTTTGTATATATTTGGAGTTGTTGAAGAACTGTAATAGCTAGGTTAATGTACGGCTTGAATGGTAGTAGATTGAAATAGTTTATCCTTACTTTCCGTTATACTGCTTGCTTGGGTGTTAATGAAATTTAATAGTCGTTTGACTTTAGTTTATAAGAAGGTCTAATGGTTAAAATAGAGTGGTATGATAAGCGAATTAAAAAGATAAGGTTCGATGATTGTTAAGTGCATGCTTGTGTGTGTTTTCTATGTCTTGCTCAAGGCTCGGTCGTCCTTAAAGTTGAGAATGATGGGGAGATGAAGTTAGTGAATGTTGTGGATGTTGGATTTTGTGTGGTTTGTGGCTTCGTTGTCTGTTTACAGGTTTTGATTTGTCCTATAAACAAGAGAGACTCCGTCCGTTTTTCCTAAAATTTTATGACTGGGTTGGAATTGGGTTGAGAATAGCATAGTTATTAGAGCCCCCGGTCTCGTGAGGGATCGGGGCGTTACATGTCGTCTCCGATTAGTCGCAAATTGGAGATGGTTTGAAGACGATATATTTATGTCGTCTCCAAGTAGTTGCCATTTCGAAACTTTTGGAAACGACTTACTATGTCGTCTCCAAAAAGTTGCCAAGTGGAGACGGTTTGGAGACGACTTGTGATATGTCGTCTCCAAGTAGTCGCCAACAAGAGACGTTTTGGAGACGACTTATCATGTTGTCTCCAAATAGTCGCTAACTGGAGACGGTTTGAAGACGACTTATCATGTTGTCTCTGTAATACCCGAGCCCGGAATGTGAATTTTCTTTGTTTATTATTTTGAAAATTATATTTCCTTAAATTCTTTGTGAATTAATTGTTACTTTCTCGCCGTCGCAACGTGCATTGCATTTAAGGAGCGATAGCTAGATAACGATTTCTAGTCCTCAACAAATAGTGAAACTAGTATTTAGATGACTGAAATTTTATATTTTAAATGTTGCTAGCTTTATTTGATCTTACCTTAGCTAAAACGGCTTTAAAACGCACAAAATAGGGCTCTTTGACCAAGTTTTAAGTAGTTTGACCTAGAACCTTGACTTGTTGACCATTTAACTCTTAAATAAGCATTTAACTAAGCAAAATAAAAATAAAAACATAGCTGAACAGAGCAGCAAGCAGGCCGTGGCTTTGAAGAGAGAAAAAAAAACCTTTCACCTTCCAATCATTCAATCTTCGCGTGAGCTCGTGCGAGGTGATTTCTGAGGCAACTAGCGTTGTTTTCCTAGCTACTAGGAGTACCTAAGGTGAGGGAAGCATGTTATTTGCGCATTTAAACGTTATGTATGTTAACTTTGTCAATTTTGAGATTTATCCGTAGATCGTTATTTAAAGCGATTTGATGCTTTTAGAATGTTTCTTGGTGTTTGTAGAACATGTATTTATAGCTTTGTAACATTTTCTACGGTTAAATGTTGTGATTGCAAATTAAATTGTCAAATGAATAGTGTTTTGTGAATAGTAAAACCTTGAAACGTTGAAGTTGCGCTGTTATGTTTTATGTTGATGTAGAAATGTGCTAGGTACGCTAAAATGCTAAAATGTGTGGTTTGTTTGGGTTGCGTAGTGGAAAAAACGAGAATTATGCCTTTGGGAAAGTCGGGGTCGTTTAGGTCGACTTTAGCGTTTTCTCGTTTTGCGTGTTGGCATTGCTTCGGGAAGCCATGGAAGCACTTTTGGTGCGATTATGGCGTTGGTTGGGGGTTTGGTTGATATAGTTGGAGTACAAACGAGAAAGGGGGAAATCGGGGCTTTGCGCGAGTTCTAGGGTAAAGTAAGGTTTCGGGGTCTTTAGACGTGCCTTATGGTGACCTAGGAGGGTTGGCGAAGTCGGTTTCCAGAACTCGTGGCTCGTTTGGAAATGGTAGCGTTTTGATAGTTGGGGCCGATTTGTGTTTTTGTGTGTTTTCTTGTCTTTATGCCTATAGAATGCTTAGAATTACTTGAAATACTTGTTTGAGTTGTTTTGGATTGAATTGCTTATCAATTGCTGCTATTGCGTGCGAGAGTAACCTACTTTGTTATTCTCCCACGTGTGGCTTTATCGCTTGTTTATCGCCTTGTATCTAGTCTTGCATTGCATAGTGTCTCGCGCGTGAGTGATGGGCCTCTCTGGGTAGCCTCGTGTTGCCAGTGTTAGTTGCTCTAGCTCCGCTGCTATTCCCTTTCTCGCTTGGGTTGCCTCCCAGGGAGATTTGGGTCGTAGGTTGATAGAAACGTCCGGGGTATTCCAAACTGGTGTTATAAGGTGGTTTGGGCCGGCGCGTTGTCATCGAATTCGTGTTTGAAAGTTGCTCGTGAAAAGAGTATCGTATCCTTCGAATGAGTGTTTGCAGCTTTAAATACTTGCCTTGCTTTATTGTTGGCTTTGGTTGTATCTTTATATGATTTGTATGTATTGCTTGGCTAATTGCATTGCATACTCCTCTCACCTCCGTCCTTGAGACCAATTGACCTCACTGAGCAATAGTTTTTGCTCATTCCTCTCTATACTATGTTTTTACAGGAGTAGTTGAAGCAGACCCTCTCGAGGTAATTGAGGAGGAGGAGCAGGTGGAGGTATTTCCGTGATAGCACTTCTCTGCTTTGCTGGTGGTTGGTTACCAGTTTTGTGCGAACCTTGCTTGTTATGTATATTGCGTGGAAGTCGCTTAATTTTGAGGCTTGTAGCCTTGTATATATTTTCTAGTTTGAGGCCTCTATGGTCTTATGTTGTATAAGTTGGAAGAATGTAAAGTTGTAACTTACACTCTTGTGACTAGTAAGAAAATGCATGCTATTGGAATTGATTAGTGGCATAAGTACTTGTGTAGTATGCATATCATTTTTGGTTTGGAAAGTTGGATAATAAGAAATGTATGTTTTTGAAGAAAGTTGGCTTGTTTTGATTATTAGATGGCTTTCGCAAGTGTTATATTGATTTTAGGGTTTTCGGATCGTCCGCGGTACAGAGGAGACTCCGTCCGTGTGTCGGGTCCGGGCTTGGCCTTTTGCGGGGTTGGGTCGGGGCGTGACATCTTTAGGTGGTATCAGAGCATGATAGTCTTACATGAACCGGGATATGATTCTCGGTCTGTGGGGTAAAGGTCTAAAATGCTAAAGTGTTTATGTATGATTGCTAAGTGAAAAGAAAATGTTATAGCATGACTTTGTGAATTTGGAGTGTTTATGTGTTTAAGTGAAACAGTTTGGCAAGTTAAACTTGTCTTATGTGAATTGTGTGATAGATTATTGGATTGTTATTGACTTGAGTGTTATCTAATCTTATGTGCTATATTTCTATCTATAAACTGCTTTTAAATGTTGCCAGCTATTGTGAATTGCTACTATGCCGCCACGTCGTGGTACTCAAGGTATAGGATCAGATGAAGAGGCAGCAGAACAGGGTCAACAACCGTTGCCTGAGCAGTTTATTGCTACCATGACTACTGCAGTAGACCGGATCACACAGGTACTATATGAGCAGAGGCAAGACAGGAATAATCCCCAGGGAAATCAAGCTAATCCTGGTGGACAGGGGTACAGAGTTGAAAATAACCAGCTAGAGAAATTTCTAAGGCATGAGCCGGGAAAGTTCTTCGGAGAGCCGGATGCTGAGGCGGCCGAGAGATGGATTAATCGAGTTGAGAAGATTTTCACCCCGTTGAGGTATACTGATGAGGCAAGAATAGATTATGCGTCATTCTTATTTGAGGGTGATGCAGAGCAGTGGTGGAATACTGTCAGGTTGAGGTGGGATTGTGAGGATGTTCCACACTTATGGGATGATTTTGTAAGTGAGTTTCGGGATAAGTATATTCCCGAGATGGCTATGGAAAGGAGGGAAGATGAGTTTGTGGCCCTGAAACAGGGAAATATGACTGTTGCTCAGTACGAGGCTAGGTTTGTTAGCCTGTCGAGGTATATGCCCGAGTTGGTACGGCCGGCTAGGAGGATGATTCATAGGTTTGTCCGTGGGCTGAGAATGGACATACAGTTGCATTTGACTGGGCAGACCTACACTACTTTTCCCGAGGCATTTCAGGCAGCCTCGAAGTTTGAGAAACGGAAGGCTGAGATGTTAGCTGAGAGCAGTCAGCCGAGTAAGAAGCAGTATTTGGGCCAGAGCAGCCAGAGTTAGCCGAGGCAGTATCAGGCTTCTGCACAGGTTCCTCAGCAGCGTCCGTATCAGCCACAGCAGCAGATTCAGGCTAGGCCAGCTGTGACTAGACCTCAGCAGGGAGGTACAGTTCCTACCCCTGCCAGAGCCCCAGCACCTACAGGAAACACTGCGGTTAGGCAAAATCAGCAGTGTAATTATTGTAATCGGTCAGGGCATATTGAGGCTAACTGCTGGAGGAAGAGTGGTAAATGTACAGGTTGTGGCAGTGATGACCATAGGGTGAGGGATTGCCCTAAATATAATAATGTTCAGGGCCGTGGTGGAGGCCAAGGTGTTCAGAATAGGGCTGCAGGTGCACGACCAGCACAGAGAGTACAGGCTAGGGTCTTTGCACTGGATGCAGAGGAGCTGCCCGATAATACAGCTATTGTGGAATGTACTTTTCTTCTCAATACTCAGCCAGTTAAAGTTTTGATTGATCCCGGAGCTACATATTCGTTTATAACTCCTGCATGTGCACGATCTGTGAATGTTTGCATTGATAAATTGCCTCATGAAGTTGAAGTTAGTACTCCTTTGGGTGCAAAATTTGTTACTGAGTCTATTTGCAAATCTTGTGATATATGTATTGAGAACCGTAAATTTCCTGCTGATTTAATTATATTACCATTCCGTGACTTTGAAATCATTTTGGGAATGGACTGGTTGGGAAAGTATTATGCTCAGTTGGATTGTAGAACAAAGGTCGTTTATCTTAAGGTTCCTGACCTACCGGTACTAGAGATTGTTGGGAACTGCAGGGCTGCCCGCATTCCACTTTTATCAGCGATCAAGACTTCTAAGTTGTTGAATAGGGGTTGTGAAGCTTACTTAGCTTATTTGATCAATCAGCCTGCTGATAAGTTGAGTTTGAATGAGATTCCGATTGTTAGCGACTTCCCTGGTGTTTTTCCCGAGGAATTACCGGGTTTACCACCGGATAGGGAGATTGAGTTCGTGATTGATCTTGTGCCAGGCACTGCGCCAATTTCTAGGAGTCCTTATAGAATGGCATCAGCCAAACTTCAGGAGTTAAAAATTCAGCTTCAGAACTTGCTTGAGAAAGGGTTTATACAACCTAGTTCTTCGCCGTGGGGCGCACCTGTGTTGTTTGTGAGAAAGAAAGACGGCACGCTACGGTTATGCATTGATTACAGGGGACTTAATCAAGTCACGATTAAGAACAAATACCCCTTGCCGTTGATTGAAGAATTGTTTGACCAGTTGCAGGGTGCGAGTGTTTACTCCAAATTTGACTTGAGGCAGGGTTACTATCAACTTAGGATTCGGAGTGACGATATACCAAAGACGGCATTCAGGACTAGATATGGCCACTATGAATTTGTTGTTTTGCCGTTTGGTTTGACGAATGCACCAGCCGCATTCATGGACTTGATGCAGAGAGTTTTCCGACCTTACCTTGATCAGTTTGTCGTGATCTTTATTGACGACATTTTAGTGTATTCGAAGAACGAGGCTGAACATGAGCAACACTTGAGGATTATGGTTCAGACTTTGCAGGAAAACAAGTTTTTTGCTAAATTCAGCAAGTGTGAGTTCTGGTTGAATCAGATATCTTTTCTAGGCCATATCATTTCAGATCGAGGAATTTCAGTGGACCCAGCTAAGATTGAAGTTGTTTCATCTTGGAAGAGACCTGAGACGGTGGCAGAGATTCGGAGTTTTCTTGGATTGGCAGGTTACTACCGGAGATTTGTTAAAGACTTTTCCAAAATTTCTGGACCTTTGAGCCAGTTGACTCGGAAGAAAGTTGCTTACAACTGGGATGCCAAATGTGAATCCAGTTTCCAAGAATTGAAGAAGAGACTAACTACAACTCCTATACTAGCTTTACCTGAGGGAACAGAGAACTTTGTTGTCTACAGTGATGCATCTAAAGAAGGTTTGGGCTGTGTTTTAATGCAGAATGGTAAGGTGATTGCCTATGCTTCTAGGAAATTGAAACCTTATGAAGTCAATTACCCTACACATGATCTTGAGTTAGCTGCAGTTGTGTTTGCTTTGAAGAAGTGGCGTCATTACTTGTGGGGTTGCAGATTTGAAATATTTACTGACCACAAGAGTCTCAAGTATTTGTTTTCACAGAAGGATCTAAATATGAGGCAGCGGAGATGGCTAGAGTTATTGGGTGGTTACAACTGTTCTATTAACTATGTGCCAGGTAAGGCAAATGTTGTTGCTGATGCTTTGAGCCGAAAGGCTACTGTTGCAAGCTTGATTATCAAGGATTGGGAGACTTTGGAAGAAATTTGTTCATGGAAACCAGAAGCTACTGAGGTAGGGATTCGATTTGCTAGTTTACAGATTCAGTCAGGGTTGCTAGCACAGATCAGAGAGGCTCAGAAGACTGATCCTCACATCTTGAAAATCCAAGAAAAAGCTAAAGGGGGAGAGTCGGAGTTTAAATTACATGCAGATGGCATTTTCAGATTCAGGGATAGAGTATGTGTTCCTGATGATCCGACTTTGAAGAATGAGATCCTGTCCGAGGCACATAATTCGAGGTATACGATTCACCCGGGCAGTACAAAAATGTATAGAGATTTGAAGCAACACTTCTGGTGGAACAATATGAAGAGGGAGATTGCTGGGTATGTATCCAGATGTTTGACTTGTCAGAGGGTTAAAGTTGAGCATCAGAGGCCAGCCGGACTTCTACAGCCGTTGTCGATTCCGCAATGGAAGTGGGTACATATAACAATGGACCTTGTGACCGATCTTCCTAGATCTCCGAGAGGATGTGATTCTGTTTGGGTTGTTGTGGACCGCTTGACTAAAGTTACACATTTTATTCCCGTGAACAAACAAGATAGCCTTGATAAGCTAGCTGAATTGTATGTTGCTAATATTGTGAGATTGCATGGAGTACCACATAGTATAGTGTCAGATAGGGATCCCAGATTCAGATCTCGTTTTTGGCAGAAGTTGCAAGAGGCCATGGGAACTAAGTTGAGCTTTAGTACTGCTTATCATCCGCAAACTGATGGCCAGTCTGAGAGAACCATCAGGATCTTGGAAGACATGCTTCGAGCATGTGTGCTTGACTTTGGGAAGAATTGGGAGAAGTTTTTGCCTTTAGCGGAGTTCGCCTACAATAATAGTTATCAATCTACTATAGGTATGGCTCCCTACGGGCGTTGTATGGTCGGAAATGCAGATCCCCATTATATTGGGAAGAGGTTGGAGAGATGAGAACAGTTGATCCGACTGTGTTACCTGAGTTGATTAAGATGGTAGATAATGTTCACCTTATTCGCCAGCGTATGCTTACAGCTCAGAGTCGTCAGAAGAGTTATGCAGATAAGCACTGTCGGGATCTTGAGTTTGATTTGGGAGATTGGGTGTTTCTTAAGATTTCTCCACGGAAGGGATTGATTCGGCATGGTAAGAGTGGGAAACTTAGTGCCAGGTATGTGGGTCCGTATGAGATCACTGAAAAGGTAGGTCCTTTGGCTTATCGATTAGCTTTGCCTTCGAGCTTGTCGAGACTGCACGATGTGTTCCACGTGTCTATGTTGAAGAAGTACCATCCAGACCCTTCACATGTACTTGAACCAGAGCCTTTGCAGATTGAAGAGAAGTTGTCTTATGAAGAGAAACCGATTAGAATTGTGGATCGGAAGATTCAGGAGCTTCGCAGAAAGAGTATTCCGTTAGTAAAGGTTCTGTGGAATCATCATGGGTTTGAGGAAGCGACTTGGGAAAGAGAGGACCAAGTTTGGGATCAGTATCCGGAGTTGTTTGTTGACCAGGTAAGAATTGCGTGGGCGCAATTGTTTTAAGGGGGAGAGGGTGTAATACCCGAGCCCAGAATGTGAAAATTCTTTGTTTGTTATTTTGAAAATTATATTTCCTTAAATTCTTTGTGAATTAATTGTTACTTTCTCGCCGTCGCAACGTGCATTGCATTTAAGGAGCGATAGCTAGATAACGATTTCTAGTCCTCAACAAATAGTGAAACTAGTATTTAGATGACTTAAATTTTATATTTTAAATGTTGCTAGCTTTAATTGATCTTACCTTAGCTAAAATGGCTTTAAAATGGACAAAATTAGGCTCTTTGACCAAGTTTTAAGTAGTTTGACCTAGAACCTTGACTTGTTGACCATTTAACTCTTAAATAAGCATTTAACTAAGCAAAATAAAAAAAACACAGCTGAACAGAGCAGCAAGCAGGCCGTGGCTTTGAAGAGAGAAAAAAAAAACCTTTCACCTTCCAATCATTCAATCTTCGCGTGAGCTAGTGCGGGGTGATTTCTGAGGCAACTAGCGTTGTTTTCCTAGTGACTAGGAGTACCTAAGGTGAGGGAAGCATGTTATTTGCGCATTTAAACGTTATGTATGTTAACTTTGTCAATTTTGAGATTTATCCGTAGATCGTTATTTAAAGCGATTTGATGCTTCTAGAATATTCCTTGGTGTTTGTAGAACATGTATTTATAGCTTTGTAACATTTTCTGCAGTTAAATGTTGTGATTGCAAATTAAATTGTCAAATGAATAGTGTTTTGTGAATAGTAAAACCTTGAAACGTTGAAGTTGCGCTGTTATGTTTTCTGTTGATGTAGAAATGTGCTAGGTACGCTAGAATGCTAAAATGTGTGGTTTGTTTGGGTTGCGTAGTGGAAAAAATGAGAAATATGCCTTTGGGATAGTCGGGGTCGTTTAGGCCGACTTTAGCGTTTTCTCGTTTCGCGTGTTGGCATTGCTTCGGGAAGCCATGGAAGCACTTTTGGTGCGATTATGGCGTTGGTTGGGCGTTTGGTTGTTATAGTTGTAGTTCAAACGAGAAAGGGGGAAATCGGGGCTTTGCGCGAGTTCTAGGGTAAAGTAAGGTTTCGGGGTCTTTAGACGTGCCTTATGGTGACCTAGGAGGGTTGGCGAAGTCGGTTTCCAGAACTCGTGGCTCGTTTGGAAATGGTAGCGTTTTGATAGTTGGGGCCGATTTGTGTTTTTGTGTGTTTTCTTGTCTTTATGCCTATAGAATGCTTAGAATTACTTGAAATACTTGTTTGAGTTGTTTTGGATTGAATTGCTTATCAATTGCTGCTATTGCGTGCGAGAGTAACCTACTTTGTTATTCTCCCACGTGTGGCTTTATCGCTTGTTTATCGCCTTGTATCGAGTCTTGCATTGCATAGTGTCTCGCGCATGAGTGATGGGCCTCTCTGGGTAGCCTTGGGTTGCCAGTGTTGGTTGCTCTAGCTCCGCTGCTATTCCCTTTCTCGCTTGGGTTGCCTCCCAGGGAGATTTGGGTCGTAGGATTGATGGATATTTTCGGGGTATTCCAAACTGGTGTTATAAGGTGGTTTGGGCCAGCGCGTCGTCATCGAATTCGTGTTTGAAAGTTGCTCGTGAAAAGAGTATCGTATCCTTTGATTGAGTGTTTGCAGCTTTAAATACTTGCCTTGCTTTATTGTTGGCTTTGGTTGTATCTCTATATGATTTGTATGTATTGATTGGCTAATTGCATTGCATACTCCTCTCATCTCCGTCCTGGAGACCAATTGCCCTCGCTGAGCAATAGTTTTTGCTCATTCCTCTCTATACTATGTTTTTACAGGAGTAGTTGAAGCAGACCCTCTCGAGGTAATAGATGAGGAGGAGCAGGTGGAGGTGTTTCCGTGATAGCACTTCTCTGCTTTGCTGGTGGTTGGTTACCAGTTTTGTGCGAACCTTGCTTGTTATGTATATTGCGTGGAGGTCGCTTAATTTTGAGGCTTGTAGCCTTGTATATATTTTCTAGTTTGAGGCCTCTATGGTCTGGTGTGGTATAAGTTGGAAGAATGTAAAGTTGTAACTTATACTCTAGTGACTAATAAGAAAATGCATGCTAATGGAATTGATTAGTGGCATAAGTACTTGTGTAGTATGCATATCATTTTTGGTTTGGAAAGTTGGATAATAAGAAATGTATGTTTTTGAAGAAAGTTGGCTTGTTTTGATTATTAGATGGCTTTCGCAAGTGTTATATTGATTTTAGGGTTTTCGGATCGTCCGCGGTACAGAGGAGACTCCGTCCGTGTGTCGGGTCCGGGCTTGGCCTTTTGCGGGGTTGGGTCGGGGCGTGACAGTCTCCAAATCATCACTATTAGGAGACGATTTGGAGACAACTTACCTATGTCGTCTCCAAATTGTCACTAATCATGCATCAAATTTTTCATCTAATTTCCGTCGCTTTTTTCTCAACGGACCATTGCTTTTAACAGTTTTTCTTGTAGTGTCATTTAAAGGAAAGGTCTTTGTAATTTCAATATATACATGGGAATAATGGCACATATGTTATTATTGTTTTGGAATAAGAGAAATAGAGAGAGGCTAATGGAAATTATAAAGAGAATATATAAGAAAGAATTATAATTTTTATTCATATTGATGTATGTATTACAATGTAACATGTCGTATATATAAGAAAACATAGCATGTTTCTCAAGTATTTCTTGTATAAAGTTTTTGTCTTCTTAGCCTTGACTTCTGACTGTAATGGAATAAAAATTTGTGAACTATGAATATGAATGAATATCCACTTCTACTTACATAATTTTATAACTATTATAGTAAGTTGAGGGAAGATTTCAAATAAACTACCTCTAGAGTATGTTTCGATCCATGGGGCAAGAAAAGAAAGGGAGGTCAAGAAAAGACTTATAAAGAAAAGAAAAAGAAACGAGTTTTCCTCATTTTTTAGAGCAGAAATAAGAAAGTATAGGAAATGAAAGTAATTTTATAGCTCATTGTTTGTAAATAAAAGGAAAGAAAAGGAAAAGATGATATTAGATAGACGCTATTGTATTTTCTTTTTTATGTTCTGTTCATGTCACATAGTGAAAGACATTTTAGTTTATTTGCGCCTCGTATCATTCATTCAGTTAAAGAAAAACAAAATCAAACTTTAATAATGAAATCGGAGATTTTTCAATCCCTCTATTTTATTTTCACTCACTTAAAAATAAATCTATGCCCCCTTCTATTCTTGTGAGCATGGAGATCCGATTAAGGATGACAATGGGGATGAGTTTTGTGGGTACCCGCCCCGCCCCCGCCCCCGCCCCAAATGGGGGTAATATTGGGGCGGGAGATGGGGAATGGGGTGGGGGATGGGGATTGACTTTGAATCCCCACGCGAGGGCGGGGCGGGGGATGGGGATAGATATTTCCCGCCCTGCATTCCCCGCCCCGCATTTATATAATTACTTAAAACACTTTATTTATCTATGTTAAAATATTTTAATTAATTTTATAGTATTAGAAAATATATTTTTCCCTAAACTTTTAGCCTAAAGGCCTAATTGTTATGATTAATTAATTCATTTCTATTTCCTTATTTGTGTTAGTGCTAGGGTTATATTTTAATATTTTATATTCTAACTATATTTAAAGTTAATCCTTGACCAAAAAAACACCTAAACTCTTACGATTCCCTCTATCAAATCACCACTCACCATTAACCTAGTTTTTTCAGGATTCCATCTCACAGGTGTTATTTTCAAACTTTTTTCTTTATAATATTTTTAATTACTTTTGTATAAAATTTAGATTATATGTGAGTATTCTGTCTTTTTGTATATAAAAAATTTACAACGTATTATATTCATATTTTAATTTTATTCACTAGCATAAAATTCATATATCACTTGTTTTTGAGTTCTTTACTTATTTTCATCGATTGTTTATCAACTATTTTTCTCTGCTGCAACTTGAGAATCTTTTCGTAAAACACATATACATTCATTATCACCAATCTTTAATGCAAAGTCATATATGAATGCATGTGATTCACGGGTCAATAAAATTTGTTGCCTTGAGTCAATTTTTTTTTTTTGTTCAAAAGTTGTAGCTGTATATAGAGTGATCATAAATTTTATAGTAGTTATGTATGAAACAAACAACTTGATTAGGGTTTAGCATGGCAATTAGGTCAATGTTTTATCTTTATTTATCATATGATGTTTATAGACATTGATATAAACATACATTGAATTTAACTGTTAAAACCATAAAAGAATTAAACTTCTAGTGTTTCATAGATAACTTTGTTTCGTTTTGATAGGTAATCGCTTGGTTAAGAGAATTCACTTGTTAGTTTGTTTATACATAAGATAATATTTTCTAGATAGAGGCTTGAAAGATACAAGATTGTCTATTTTATATATTCATTGTATTTATTAACGAAACTAGTTATCTTTTATCTATTTTTTCAATTTTTTTATGTACTAATTCTATTTGTGAAGGTAACATGAATACATTCATGCAAGTCGACAATTCTCAGCCTTCAATTAATGTTGACTCCACTGAAGGTGATAAAAGCACACATCATATTCAAATAGATGAACACGGTAGAGATGCGATTGATGAAAGGGATCTTGAACAAATACAGGGTACTAATAAAAGGAGACAGACTTCGAGAGCTTGGAATCACTTCAAAAAAGTCAAGATAGATAATTTTGACTGTGCTAGGTGTAATTTTTGTTTAAAGGATATTCAAGCGTCTAGAGACTATGGGACTAAATCTATGCTTGACCATATAGATAAGCATTGTAAGAAAAAGCCTAAAAAGAATGAAATCAGACAAAGTTTTATTAAGAGTGGGGAGAAAAAAAAGATGGATCTCAAGAATTTTACAATTACTCTTTTGATCAAGAGATTGCACGTCATGAGTTAGCATGTGCAATTATTTTACATGAATATCCTTTATCCATTGTTGATCACATTGGGTTTAGGAGGTTTGTTAGTAGCCTTCAACCATGCTTCAAGATGGTCTCAAGAAATACAATTAAGAGTGATATACTGAAAATCTATGATGTTGAAAAGGCAAAGACTTATCAACTGTTAGAGAGGCTTAAGAGCAGAGTTGCAATCACTACTGATATGTGGACATCCAACAACACAAAAAAAGGTTTTATGGCTATCACTGCCCATTTCATTGATGAATCATGGAAGCTACAAAGTCGCATTCTAAGGTATAGTACAACTTCATTCTTGCGAAAAGAAAAAAAAATCTCTATGCCTTGTTTAGTTTATTTGTTGTTAACATGATTTTATATATATATTTCTAATTAGGTTTGCCTATGTTCCTGCCCCACATACTAAAGAAGTGCTTTCTGATATACTTGTTGATTCTTTGTTGGATTGGAATATTGATCGTAAGTTAAGCTCAATTACTGTGGATAATTGTTCAACTAATGATTCCATGATTAATTGCTTATTGGAAAAGCTTTCTTTAGGTGATTTTTTGTTAGAGGGAAAGGTACTTCATATGCGTTGTTGTGCACACATATTAAATTTGATTGTGAAAGATGGATTAGAAGTTATAGGAAGTGGGATTGAGAGAATTCGTGATAGTGTTGTTTATTGGACAGCTTCATCGGGAAGGATTGAAAAAGTTGAGGAAGCAGCTCGTCAATTACGCATTTCATGTACAAAAAAACTCTCTCTTGATTGTAAGACTCGCTGGAACTCAACTTATTTGATGCTACAATCTGCTATAGCTTATAAAGATGTATTTCCAAGAGTTAAAGTCCGAGAGAGAAATTATACGACTTTGCCCACTGATGAAGATTGGAATAATGCTATTGAGATCTGTGAGAAATTGAAAATCTTTTATCAAGCGACTGAAGTATTTTCTGGTACTTTTTATCCTACTTCAAATTGGTATTTTTCGAAGATTTGTGATATTAAAATGGCACTTGATAAATGGTCAAATAGTTCTGATTTGATGATTAGAGAAATGGCATTAAATATGTTGGAAAAGTATCAAAAGTATTGGGATATTTGTCATATGTTAATGGGCGTGGCCAGTGTCTTGGATCCCAGATACAAGTTAAAGTTGGCTGAGTTTTATTTTGATAGCATTTATGGTCTAAATGCTTCATCAAAACTTGCTAAACTTCGTCAAAATTGTTATGATTTATTGCTCGAATATCAAGTGAAGGCAAATTCTGATGGATGTAGTTCTCAAACTGGGTTTGATTTTTCTGGTGCACCTTCATCTTCTTATTTGTCTACAATTACTGATATTAACAATATGGATGAGGTGGATCATTTTTCTAATTTTGACAGATATGTAGCTTCACAAGCTAGTAATATGCCAACAAAATCAGAATTGAATTTGTACTTAGAAGAGCCAGTCTTGCCAAGGACTAATGATTTCGATGTGTTGGGATGGTGGAAAACAAAATGGAGTAAAGGATCCAACTTTGCAAAGGATAGCCTGACATATTTTAGCTATTCCTGTGTCTACTGTAGCATCTGAGAGCGTATTTAGTACTAGTGGAAGATTAATTAGTCCTCACCGTAGCAGGCTCCACCCACATTATTTGGAGGCATTAATGTGTGGTCATAGTTGGTTGTGGAGTGAAATAAACTGTAATTTCTTTTTTCTTTTGTATTGATTTTTAAAATAATTGTGGATATTGTAAATTTACTTTTTTCTTCTTATCACTTTAGCTACTTGTTCATTAGCCGATGGTGCATTTTGTCCTTCTCATTTTGATGAGGAGTTCGATGTAGAATGCACTACTTGACTTTCTCAAGGGGTGATACATACTGGTGAGAATTTAAAAACTAAATATTTTTTTTATATCTCTAACAAAA
The DNA here is from genome assembly GCA_037974665.1 of Ehretia macrophylla. Lineage (NCBI taxonomy): Eukaryota > Viridiplantae > Streptophyta > Magnoliopsida > Boraginales > Ehretiaceae > Ehretia > Ehretia macrophylla. Next base: position 67,368,476 of record CM075771.1, on the reverse strand, counting down.
ATATTTGTTTTATTTCTTTGACAAAATAAAATATACAAATTTCATATTTAATTTTTATTTGACTATGTTACAGGTTGTGGCATTATCTCTTTGCAAGTTGATAAAGTATTGGGAATATTTCAAGCTTTAATTTATTCATTCGATGACATTATTTTTTTCCTATATAATTTTCATTCTGAGTAACTTTGTTGAGAAGTGTTTTAGACTCTTAGAACTAAGTTATTGCAATGAATATTTACTTTTAATTGCAAAGTTGAAACTCATTCTATAATATATATTTGATGTTAATTTGATATCTATGTTTACATTTTTATTTAATTTTATATTACATCTCGAAATTTGTATATTGTAAAATAAAGTCACTGCATAGTTTAAAAAAATATAAAAAATCCCGCGGGTAATCCCCATTCCCGTGGGGATTTATTAACGGGGCGGGGGCGGGGAACGAGGCTAAAAGATGCGGGGGAGGGGCAGGGGACGGGGTGGTTTTTCAAGTAACGGGGCGGGGTGTGGGGATAGGTTCCCCGCCCTGACCCCACCCCATTGTCATTCCTAGATTCGAAACTAAATCCCCTCCTATCCGAGGCTGGGGCCTCTTGGCACAAACTCTCGTGAAAGGACTAAAAATTATTGTGATTTTTGAATTCACTCCTTCAATAATTTGAGTCCAAAAAAATGTTGTATGCATATAATTTAATGCAAAGCTTGTCGATAAACTAAAATTATAACATAAACGTCCGCCCACTCTGACAAAAAAAAAAAAAAAAAAAAAAACGCCCACCAAAATTGAAGGAAACATGCAAATGAGGAATCTCTTTTTAGTATAACTTAAAAAAGTGATTCCTTTTTTCATATAACTTAAAATACTGATTCCAAACATCGCCTTGGAAGAATTTTCGTTTGCTGAAGGTTCTATACCGCGTTGCTGACTTTTCTGTGCCAGCTAAATCCAACATATCATATGATTCCTCACAAAATATCACCATTTTTTAGTTATCTAAGCTACAAAGTCAAACGGTCAACTAACAGCAGAATCTTCAAAAACCCAAAAAAGAAAAAGAAAAACCCCCAAAAAATTACACATTCACAAGTCTCTCTCTCTCTCTCTCTCTCTCTCTCTCTCTATCTCTCTCAATTCGTTTCAATTCAATTACATTTACTTCTTTTGTGGGTCTGTTAAAAATCCATCAGCTTCTTCAATCTTTCTTTAAAAAGAGAAGAGAGAAGGAAAAAATAGAGAAAAAATAAAAGTTTTGTTAATGGAGAGCATAGTATTGTGGCAAGTAATGGTTCTAGGTGGAATAGCATCATGGATTGTGATATCTTCAATGCTTAATGTGACCAAGAAGATTAGATCTTTAGCACAACCATGGGTCACACGCTATGTTGTTTCTGGCACACCCATCATTCTGAAAATCCAGGTGATGCATGGTGTATGTGTTTTATTTATTTATGTGCAGAAAAGGTTAAAGGTTTATTTTTTATTGATATTTTTGGCTAATGTTGATGGGTTGTTTTTGTTTTTGTTGCAGAATTATCAGCATAGGTTTTTGGATGCCTTCTTTTCTGGATTGTCTTGTGTTGTTTCTGTTCCTTTTTATACTGCTTTTCTCCCTTTGCTTTTCTGGGTATGCTCTCTCTCTATTATATATATATATAGTGTTTTTTTTTTTTTTTGGGGGCTGGTTGTGTGAGTGCGTGTGTGTGTGTGTCTGATATATGTGTTTCTGTGTGTTGTACTGTGTGTCTCTGATACAAATGAGGCCAAATTTTACTAGTAGTGCCAATGTTTATTTCAATTTTAAAATTAGTCCATAAGTCCAGATGTTTTAGAAAAGCAGCTAAAAAAGTTGGTCACTATAATTCTCTTTCTGCCAAATTTGGACGGACAATCAATAATGTACATTTATAGCCTGCAAAATCATCTTCCAGATTTTTAAGTTGGTCCCTAATGTTTACTCGGGTATTCAAGTTAGTCTCCAATAAAATGGAATGACTCTGGTTGCGTGGTCATTTTTGTTGCGTTTTAATAGAAAGATGATGGTAGTGATTATTTTGCACACTTATGGTAAACACTTGGACTCATTATATGACTCTTGCGGGACTATTTTGGAAATTTGAGTAAACATTGGGACTAGTACTGAAATTTTGCTTACATGTCATGGTGTTTCACTGTTCAGAATTTCTTTTGGAATATTTATATGGCAAACTATAGCAACATTGATGAAACATTAAGTGGATTTTGTGAATTTCTGTTGTAGAGTGGCCATTGTAAACTGGCTAGGCAAATGACCCTTCTGCTGGTTTTTTGTGATTATATGGGGAACTGTATAAAGGTAGATTCTTCTTTCTTAAACGCCTAAACAAGTTGTATATATATATATTTTAGTTTTCTCATGCATATATTCTGGTATTTTGTGACGATATTATTTCACAGGATGTTGTGTCAGCTCCTAGACCAAGCTCACCACCTGTTAGGAGAATAACGGAGTCCAAAGATGAAAAAGCAAATGCATTGGAATATGGATTACCATCTTCGCATACTCTTAACACAGTCTGCTTATCAGGGTATGGAGAATTCGAGTAATATTCTTATTGGTAGTGTTGCTTATGTTCTATATTCTGAGGTAAATTTTGATGAAACTAGTAGGATATATGTTATGCAGTTTGTCGCTTTCAATCAGCATGTGAAAGTTCTTAAACTGGAGGCTGTATTTGCATAAATATTTTAGAGTTGTATCTAGGATGCCATGGCCCTTGTAAATACAGTGAAAATGTTTAATCATGACAATGGTTATAGTGCTTAATAATCAGTAGGTCACGTGTAGCAGTTACAGATCCAAGCTGAGAGATTTACACGATACGAGTTAGAACGCGAAACATTTGTGAATAAGTATAATTAAATACTTCTCGTATCTATGTGTATCTGTAAAATACATGCAACCTTGTATCTGTATATACATGCAACCTTTTAATAGTAAAAAGCTTTGTAGTAAGAAATGGCACTTTAGCGTGCTGTTTAAACTCACTTTTCTTGATTTTCTATTGGAAACACAGATATCTTTTGCATTATGTGCTTTCCTACACTCAAAGTAAAGATTTTAGCACAGAATTAGCTGGAATTGGAATTGCTTGTTTGCTTGTGGGGCTTATTGGCTTCGGTAAGTGTCTATTTCTGCCGTAGCTTTCTTCTTATTTCTTATATTATTGCCATCTTTTTCAACATTCCTTACCAGAACTTCGCTTAACTTTCCAGCAAGAATTTACCTTGGGATGCACAGCTTGATTGACATTATTGGTGGTCTAGCTTTGGGATTGGCCATTTTGGCATTCTGGCTTTCTCTGCATACACACATTGATAGTTTCATAGTATCAGGACAAAATGGTATGGGTACATGGCTCTATCCAATTTCATTTGTATACTAGATGCTTACTGTTTCTGATTCAACTACTGATCGTCTATGTTGCAAACAATTTTTCATCTTTGTTCTCCATTCAAAGATATCTCCTTATTATTGCTGCTGTTATGTCATCAGTTATTCAACATCGATGTGAGGGAGGACCAACAAAACATCTATAATTTGTAGTTGTAGGGTTTACATGATACATGTGCATGTGCATGTGCCTGTGATTGGCTCTATGAACAACTCATTTGGAGGGATGACAGAAAAGAAGTGGTGCTGAAAGTTAATGTCTCAAGTAGTAGAAGACCAATTGAAAGTCTTGCAACAGATATTATGTGTGTAGTCAGAAAACATGTAGCACTAGATGTGTTGGATAATAGCTCACATGGGCATGCATTTGTGAGTAAACATTCCTGGAGGGCAAAAGTTTTGTTGTGAAGCCCTCTATGCGGGCATCGAATTATGCTTAAATTCATAAGATGCCTGAAGAGAGGACAGCTGCCACTGCCTTCTCAATGGAGGATTATGCTTTTCTAGAGGCGCAATGAGCATATCTTCATTATGCCAGTCAGCGTCCTACTGGAAGGTTGATGTTAGCTCTAAATAAGATGTTACTTTGCAAGGAGAAGTTTGTTCTCTGTAACCAAGGATGCTGAGAGGGGGGATTGAGTACAGAGTTTAGTTTTGTATTGTTTCGTAAAGTAGTTTTAACTTGCCTGGCCACAACTTTGGTATGGTTAGTTGGTGCATTCTATGACTAAGTGGTTGCCCTTAACTAATCTGGTGACAATATTATCTCGACACAGCTAAATTTAATGAATAAATTTGGTAATGTTCATCTGCGTCCAGTGCAGTTAAGTTTGCAAAGTTTTGCAAGTGGACTGAGTCAATCAAGAATATTGATCATTTTATCCTTTTATGCTCTTGATATTATCATTAAACAATAACTTCAAGCACAATAAAGTGGAGACACGAGCCTAATTTTAAAAAAAAAAAATTAATGGCCATTGTGGATATATTCAGATGGTTAATTTGAAAGTTTAACGCTCAAACTTTCAAAAAGGGTAAAAATGGAATATATCTAGTCATCTCATGATGCTCATGTTAACTTCAGAAAGTTGGATACTTTGCTAATATATGCTGCACAGCTGTTTTAGCTCTACAGGTTCATTTATACCTAGCGTTTACCATGATCTACATTTCTTGCAGTTGCATCCTTCTGGGCTTTACTTAGCTTCTTGTTGCTCTTTGCCTATCCTACTCCAGAGTTTCCAACTCCAAGTTTTGAATATTCAACAGCCTTTAATGGCGTTGCATTGGGAATTGTAAGCATAGAACTCCTTTCTCTCGACTTTTATGTTTAACGGAACTCTTTCTTTATGGCAGTCATATGCTTTAATAAAAGTTATTATCGCTGGAGCAAACTGATTCATGTAAATTTTCATTGATCAAAATTATATATGCAGGTAACTGGGATCCAGCAAACTTATCATCAATTTCATCACGAGAACGTTCCACGCATCTTTACTCCTCAGCTTACATTTCTTGCATTCCTTTGTAGAATGCTAGTGGGAATCCCAACAATACTTCTCATGAAGTTCTGTAGCAAGGCTCTTGCCAAATGGACGCTTCCCATTCTCGCTAACATCTTGGGCATCCCAGTAAAATCTACAAGCTACATCCTTGCATTAAGTGGCTTGCCCTCTGATAAAACTTCAGATGGAACAAAGCAACCAGGTTATCTCCGTAAACTGTTCTTTTTCTCCCGCCAGGAGTCATTTGATGTTGATACTGGCATAAGGCTAATTCAGTATGCTGGCCTTGCGTGGTCTGTGGTAGATCTTGTTCCGACTTTATTCTCTTATCTAAGCTTGTGATATATGGCATTTCCTGTAAATTTTATTTTGTTTTGATTTTTTTTTGTTCTTTTCCCTTCAGAAGAGAGGGGGGATGTAGCTAATCGAAGAAGATTATATGTTTATGTCAACTTAGATTTCTATTGTACAGGAAACAGTTTTGCATTTGGTGTAGAATGTACTTGAACTAAACTAACATTAGTAATATATGAGCTTTCTTCGAATTGGGGAGCCTTGTACTTTTGCTGGATAAATCCTGAAGCGTACGATAATAGTTGCTATTTATTATTGTACGATAACTGACTTTCGGTGATTGATCTCCTCTGTCCCTCTCTGACGCCATTCTAATTTGGGAAGCTCTTCAAATGTCAGCCGGTTGATCTTGTGCTACATGGGATGACGTTTTTAGAACTTTTCCTTCTAATTCTTAAAATAAAAGAGATGTGTGTATGGATGTGTTTTACATGTCAAAATAGTGAGTTTACTAGCTGAGCAACCAATGAAGTATCACAATGTATTTTACCCCCATAAGGAAGATTTGCATAACAGAAACATTGCTCCTTTGCTGGTTGTTCTTTTTATCTTCATTAGAGGCAACCAGAGTGTTAATGGGGTATTTTGCAACTTTTTTACGAAGTTTAGGTACTTCAATTGTAATTATAGTACTGATATACACTTTCAATAAATTACAGTAGGGTGTGTTGCAAATGTTATGTTCCAAGCTTAATGCCCGAAACCGCTAGATTACTTAACTTATAAATCCACACACTAAAAATTTCTCCCACTAATGTAAGACATTACAACATCAATGCAAATCAATAATAGAAATAAACTTTTTAAAGGTACTACACCTGCAAAAACAACAAATGTAGAAATGTCTCCTATATCAAGTCTCGAGATCAATTTTGAGCTCACTAGCAATAAAGAATCAAAGAACCGAAAGCTCTTCCATGAAAACTACAGTAACCAGAGAGTTGGAAGAGAAGTATCAATTGATATCTTCAAGAACTCTGTAAGATGCTACCTCCCAGGCTAGCATTGTTTGGCTGTTCAGTTCTGAACTTTACTGATTCCGTTGCAGAAATGGTATCCTCTTTGCTTGCAACTCAAGCATTACAGATGAGAACTCTCGTACATGTGAAAGTTGTAATGTTTCACATTAGTAGGAGAACTGATGAGTAAGTGGTTTACAAGTAATAACTTGGGTTGGTTACTTTGAACCAGTTGATTTGAGACTTAAGTAACTATTTATTATGTCTTCAACACTAATCTTGCTTGCAGGTTTGGAGTTCTGGGCTCGGGGCGTGACAAAAGCCATCATCTATTATGATGTGCTTGTTGGGGGTTATAAACTTTGCAGTTACCACCGAACTCCAGAATGCACGTTGCACAGAAGGCAATATAATTTAGGTTGCAAGACTCTTTGATATTCTATGATGTTCCGAACAGAGTCCGAGTGAAGAAATGGGTCATTCGTTGATGGACAAGACTGGATCAAGACCCAACTTTAATATCATGTTAAGAATAGTGAAATTTCATTCTAAAACTAATTGGTGGTAAGGGACTAGCTCAAGATTTTATAAGATGGTTTTGGATTTGATGATTTATCGATATGGGAAATTGTACTCTTTAACATCGATATTGCTAGGGACCGAAATTCTATCTGGATTAGCAATTTGGATGATTTGTAGGCAGCAGCATTTAGTATTTAAGCTTTCACATACATCTGAGTTTCTGATTGACATTTATTAACTAATCTTTTCTGTTTATCCTTTGTATTTAGTCAAATATGTTTTGAATACAATCATGCAATATGACATCTTCATGTTCTGAATACTGAGGAAGGCAAAGGCATTTTTTCATAAACTTACATGAGATGGTATTATATAAACAGTAAACATAGAACTTTTTTTCTGCATCTTATAGTTACACCAAAAACAGAAGAAAAGAGAAAACAACAAAAAACAGTTCTATTATATCTTGGCTGAGCAGCTAGCCAAGAAGTAATCCTACAAGCACTAGCATATGATCAGTTGTACATGCCTCTTCCCTTCATCACATGCCTCCTCAGTCCTGGAATGTGGACATTGGAGATGTAATCTCTCCAATCTATGCTCTCAACATCGAATCCAAACTGCCGTCTTTCTTCTTTGGACAGGCATTCCATCAATCGCAGAGTGTTGCTGTTGTCGAACCTGGCAGGTTTGTTTCGTTACATTTCTTCCTATTGAAAAAAGGAAATAATAGAGCTACCAGGGGAAGGAAGGTCTTACCGTCCACCATAGAAAGTGTATGGCTCGTAAATATTCGCCAAATGCTTTGCTTGCTCAACTGATTTTCTGCAGATAGTTTCAAGCTTTCTAGACAACTTCACATTAGGATCAGCGAAAGCTGTTAGTCCACTTCGATGAATTGCATCTTGCCAAAGATGAGCAGACAAATCTTCCATAGAGCTTAGTAACTTCATGATTGGAACATGAATCGGTTTGCCTTTTGAGTCTATGAATGGAGAGGAATTGAAGTGTTCGTACAGCAACCCGGCCAGGTCTTTGAAAACTAATGGGTTAACAACAGATGACGCAATCTGATAGATATTACATTCTGATTTTCCAGCTGCCCCATGCTTTGCCATGGCTGCCAAGGTTGCATTTACAACCATGTCAGCTGGAACCTAAAACATGTCATATGTTATAGCTTAATATCCTCTATGGTGAAAATGATAGTAGCAAGTCATGTAACAATTCATAGGCATATGTAGCTGCCTGTATCTAAAGACAACTAGACCCATAAGCTATGTCTCATCTTAATGGCTGTAGCAACCTCTTGCTCTCATTTATTAATGGAGAGTTGACCAAGTATGATTATGAGCGTTGGCTTATAGCCAGTCAATCCTCTACATTTTGATAGTTTAATAGTTTAAAAGCCATCATCTTTTATGATGTGCCTTTTGGGGGTTATAAACTCTACATTTTGATAGTTTATTCGAGTTACCGAAGCAGGTTCAAACCAAGAAAGAGGTTAATGTTGAAAAAGAAGCTTCTGGGTATCTGCCCTTCCGTTAGGGGAGAAAAGGCTCGCACCTACCTTGAGCAACTTGGCTGGCCAGACTCCAGAGGTATACGAGTTGGAATTCCTATTAGAGCATTATGCCCTTCTTGACTGTTCTGTCTTATATTTATGGTAAACAGTGGCTGGCATGGAGACATACATTCAAAATTTCCGGAGTTTGGATCATAAAGTGTGTGCTAAAGATGTGACTTTCTTCTAATTATAGTTGTGCTTCAGCTATAATAATCACTCTCTTTTTAGCTGAAACAGGACAACAGTGCACTTGGATATGACATCCAAGAACTTCCAGGAAAGCAAGGTTTGTAGTTTAGAAGATGATAATGTAACATGTTTCTTCTTGTTCTATTTACTTGGAATATCTTTAAGCAAACCAGGAGTTTTAGCTGGAGATGCAGGAGATTGAAATCTAGAGAGTAAAAGGCCTACTTGTTTAAAATGATACGTAAAATGATTGAGAGTAAAAATGCTTACTACATCAAGGACTCCATTGGGGTCTACCAGAAATCCTGTAAGCTGCCCTCTACCATAAGAGAGAATAATAGGATCCATCATCCTGGAGAAAATAGACTAAGATTACTGTCAAGCTATATGAACCTGTTCAGTAGCATGCTTCTGTTTGATAATATTCTGTAAATTACCTGTTCCCTTCCATCCATCCAGGGAATGGTTCTTTGCACGTGCTCTCAATTACGCTTGGCCGAATTATGACAACGGGTATGTTGCCTCTCATCTTATCTATCATCATTTCTCCCATAGCCTTTGTGAATACATATGTATCTTGCCACCCATATTTGTTTGCTCTGGTTCGATCAAAGTACAATTAGCAAACATGTTCACCTCCATAATTAATCATGTGGAAAGAATCAAAATTCGAAACTTGTGTATTATATTAAGGTGTCTGCAGACCAAGAGTGAATTTTCGCTTTGAGGCAATTAATGCATTGGTGAAGGAGACAGAAGTAGAGTTGGACGCCTTACCTCTCTAAACCAAGTTCTTTCATTTTTTGAGTCACTACACTGTCTTCTAGAGCCTGTTTAGATTCCAGAACCAACTTTATTTCATCTTCAATATTCAATGTGGGAAGGGGTCCTTGCTGAGATCCCGAAAGGAGACTCTCCCTTGCTATACTATCACCAATGCTGAATAGCTTTTCCATAATTCTCCCTTCTCGCTGCCCATTAACATAAGCTGTATGCAGCAGAGTGGAGCGCAAGTGAATGTCCATTTTGCATTAATAATTATGTGATCTTTTCACATGAATCTCTCTAAAACTTGTAAACCACCTCATCATCTACGAGAATTGAAGACTTCATAGTTCATGGACTATTTGAATGAAATGTAAAAAATGCAGGATGCTAAGGAGAATACTGGAGTGAAATTACAGCATATACTGTGCCTCTTGAAAGTTCTGCAATGGTATGTTTTTCCAGTTTTAAGGAAATTCAAAAAATTTGAGCTCTGTTAAGTTTTAACAGATGATCAACATCATAAGGCAAAGCACTGGTGTTGAGATAGGCCATAAATCATTTAGTGGCTATTGGAATTGATCCTTTCATAGGTAAGAAAAATTGATAAATTCCATATGCACATTCTTTACACAGATATGTGACAATCTTAGAGCTATCTCTTACTTGCCTGTTGATATTTGCAAGAAGAGCTCAAGTTTGTGGCACTTTTTCGCGAAGCTCATTAGGCGACTGGGTCCGCCCGTGTTTATATCCAGGGAAACATCATACCTGCAAGTCACCTAACTTGTAGGACGAACTTTGATATTGCAGGTAGTGCAGAATAACAACATGAAAACTGCAATTTCCTACTAACCTTTCATCGAAAGTTGTATTGGCTGCAGAATTTATGATCACATCAACCTCATCTGCTATCGTGTCAGCTATATCTTCATTGAATCCCAGGTTAGATTCACAAACATTTCCAACCACTGGAACAATCTTGCTTAACATGAAAGATTGATAGGATTTTCCATATGTTTGTTTGAGGCATTTGAAAAGTTCTGCATTGATGATCTAGAGAGCAACAATAGCATATAGTTACAGAGAATGCCGAGAATATTAATGAGAGAATATAGAAACTTCATTGAACTATGCATACTTCATATGTCAATCTCTCTGTTGCAGCTTCTTTGTTCTTCGCCTTGATCATTACATATATCTTGTGCACATCAGGTACTGTTCGTAGTATCTTCTCAATAAGGACTGGAGTTTGATGGAAAATAAGAAATTTAAACCATTAGAGAATAACATGAACCTTGATATAATGCTATACATATATGAAAAGTTACAGAATATATGATGGACAATTTAATACTTTTATGCGTCGTGTATATGTCCAATAAATCTGGAATTGAACATACCTTTTCCTAGAAATCCAGTTGCACCAGTAATGAGAAATACCTTCCCTCTAAGAAACTTAACAATACCAATACCATCATCATGTGTCTCCACTACAGAAGTAGATGGCCTACCATAAGGCACCAAATCCTTCACTGCAATCTCAGCCTTGCCACTTCCATTTGGAGTTAACACCAAACTTCCTGAATCCATTAGGGCTGTGCCATTGTTGGCGCTCGCGCTCATCAGCGCTGATCTTTCTGTCGTAACAGGTGACAAGCCACCAGACTTTCTTGCATTGCCTGCAGTTTGGCAATGCACAATGCTCCTCTTCTTCATCAACAAGCACCATCCATGCTTGTTCGAGAACTTAACCGTATTCTTTGATGCAACAGAGATGGAGCTTAGAGACAAAGCTTCCATTATTGCAAAGAGAAGTTGGACAGATTAAAAGGGGAATGTAAAACAATATGTAGATTTTCAGGTGCAATGTAGGTTTGCAAACAACCTCAGCTAAACAAGAAGGAAAAGCAAACAAGTTAACAAACTAGTTTCTATATCTTTTGAGTTTGGTTTGATTTAAGTGGCACAGAAAGATTGAGGAGTAATAAGAAAAAGATGGTTTGGTTGAGGTTTTAAGGCAAGAGGAGATAAGAATTAGGAGAATGAGAAAAGCAGGCTCTCTTTTTGCCACCCTCTTCACACCTTGTTTCCAATGGCTAAGAGGCCGGGAGTGTTCTCTTTTTCTTCTTTAATTATTCAACTCAGCATTCTAATAATGCAAAATAAGTTGGATCAGAAGAAAGAGCGTGAGAATGGTGGAACTAGCATACTTAGATGCTTGCTCTACGTAATGCATGACATAGCCAATCATATCGCAAATTTAATTGCTAGTGTCATTAAGCTAATTTTTGCTAACCAAACCAAATGAAGTTAAGCCTTATTCTGTGTCGGCCATATGGATATAATATGCCACGCAGATCTGTCAAGAGTCGTGTCATCTATTAATTTCATGCATGTGAAAATAATTTTTGGTGACCTTAAAGTATTATTCTTTGTTCACGTTAATTGAACGGGTAGACATGCAAGGGCGAATCGTAGATTCTTTTTCAATAGTGATATAACGCACAATTTGATTATGATAACAATATCTATACATTTAGAACAACTTAATTTTGCAATCAGTGGAGGTTGTAACTCTCACGGACCTGTAATTGAATTCGTTACTGGAAATACAGGGTCTTTATCTTTCTTTCTCTTTCTTTTTAAGTTATTACTTCGAAAGGGAAGTGACCAATGATTGTCTAACTTGAATATCTCTGGAGGACTACAAAATTCACTTAATCTTGCTACTATTGTTTTTTGATGAATGTCACTTATTGGGAAAATTGCACAAACAGTACCTATTGTTTTTTAAAATTTTTAAAATTTGTCCATATTGTTCAAAATTTGCCAATTTGTCAATTTAGTCCATGTTGTTTCTCAAAAAAAAAAAAAATCAATTTACTTCAATTTAGACAGAGACTAAATTGGAATTTTTTAAGAAACAATAAGGACTAAAAAGTTAATTTTGAATAATAGTAATGAATTTAAAATTTTGAAAAATAATAGAGACTATATTAATTAATTTTGAATAATATGGACGAATTTAAAATTTTAGAGAAACAATATGTTTCATTTGCGCAAATTTCCCTTCACTTATTTCTAGTGCGAAAAAGAAAGGAGCATAAAAAGCGAATGTAAAATTCACACAGGTTGTTTATTGACTTCGAAATTCTTTTTGTTTTTATATGTAATGTAGAATACATAAATGGACGAAAAAATAGAAATCCATCTGAAATTAAATCCTTCACAAGAAAACAAAAACGAAGTATATAAGAAGTACTAAGTTTCATGCGTGCAAGATGATATCGTGCCTCAACGGGGCATGGCCAATTGAAGATGAAGAGTTGCGATCGAATTTTTTTTTTGTGTGTGTGTGTGTGTGTGTGTGGTTACAAAGAGAGGCAAAATCCGGGCTATTGAATAATTAATTTAAGAGGTTTTTCAGCCTGTTTGTCTTTCTATGAAATAGGGACTAGTGGCTTTGGGGGTTGAGCCAACTTATTGTTTTCAAAAGTCTGTAAAGTCCGAAGTTTACTAATTAGTTTACATATTTATTAATTTTTTTACAATCATATTTTATGTGAAAGTCGACACAATTATCTAACCGATATTGGCACTCCTTGTCCGTTTCAATTGCTTTTTTGAAGTGGATGCAAAGGAAGTCATTGATGCTATAAGCAAACCTGGCTTCAGGGGTAAATGGAAGCTTGATTCCATTATTCTAGAGATCAGTCATGTGGTTTCAATGTAGATAATTATATGTATCAGGATAAATGTCCTACCTTTAAATTGGGTTTGAAACATTTAAATAAATTTTAAAGTTTTGTGCACTGACATCTTTTCAATTAGGATTGATTAACTGTAACTTCTTTTGATGATAATGATAATCGAACTTTCATAACAAAAAAAAAAAAAAAATTGCACGGGACAATCAAATAACGCTTATTCTTTAAAGAACATAAATTTAATGTTAGGGAGAGAAAATCGTAATTTATTCTATAAGATTTTTATTTTTTTAGGGTTCGAAATAATTGGAACTTGCTTAAGAAGAACTTGTTCTTTTCATGAGATTCAAGTGATCTTTGATTATCTAATAGTTTTCCCAATTGCCCATTTAGGTGGAATTTACTCAAGTAAAGACATTTCTTTACTTGCTAGGTTTTTTTTTTTTTTTCTTGTTTCAAGAAATGAGGAACTCGTTCTAAATAAGAATATATTAGATTCACTCTAAAATTACAATTTATGTATTGTAATGATTGCCTCAACTCAATTAAGGGCCAATATGTGCTTAAGGCTATGCTAATAGAGACTCGGAATTTAATATGATATACTTTTCATTTGAAAAATAGCAACTTATAACAACAAGCATTTGTAGTCCAACGGTTAGGATAATTGCCTTCCAAGCAATAGACCCGGGTTCGACTCCCGGCAAACGCATGTTGTGCAGGTACATGTGTTTTTGTGATGTAACCTTGGCTATAAAATTTTTCCCTTGTTTTTTTTTTTTTCCCTTGTTTTTTTTAAGGTAAATATCACTCTACCCCTTTAGAATATGTGAAACTATCACTCTATCTCATGTGTTTGTAAAACTCTAAAAATGTTTCATGTATTATTAAAAAGTCATCACACTACTCTCTTCATGTCTTTTTTAAACTATTAAATGACGTTTTTGCCCTTTATAATGCATATTTTTTTTTCTTTTTTTCCTTCATCTCCACCTATTTATCAAAAAATTAATTTTTTTTATTTAAAAAAATGATCATCTTATACGAGTATAATTTTAAATAGGGAAAAGTCAATTTAGTCCATGAGGTTTATCATAAAGACCAAACAGGTTCCTGTAAAGTCATATTTTTTCAAAGCACAGGAACCTGTTTGGTCTTTATATTAAACCCCATAGACTAAATTGGATTTTTCCCAATTTTAAATTTGTAAGATTTACAATTTAAATGTAAATTTTATAAAATTCTAACTATAAGCATTATACTTGTTTTCAATTTTTTTTTTATTTTTAAAAAAGGATCATCTTAAAGGAGTATAATTTTAAATTTGTAAGATTTACAGTTTAAATGTAAATTTTATAAAATTCTAACTATAAGCATTATACTTGTTTTCAATATGATTAATTTCCCAACTCACAGCGCAACAGCATGAATTCTTACTACGTGAATGGTCATCTAAACTTTATTAGAGTGCCCAAAAGGAAAGAAAATAGACAAAGGTTTCAAAAAGTAACAGCTTTTTAGCCATACAAACCCTATTGGCTTGAGAAAACTGTTTACCACACAGGACTATGAATCAATCAAGGCAGAACTAAGATTTGAAGCTTAAACTCGTTAGAATAGATAATTGTCTTATATGAGAAAAATTATAAACACCAAAATTACCATATAAAATTTTGACTTACTTTTTTTAATATCAATTGATTTTAGTATGAAACTTCATAATATTTAACAAAGTTGATGCTAACCGAGATTCATCAAGAAAAAGTCAACCTTAAAGTTTAGGAGCCTATGGAGTTGTATTCATGAATAATTTGATAGGCAAAGCATTTCCATAAGTAAACCTCATTCAAGCAAACCAGTTGGAATTACAAAATCATTGCAGTAGGGCTTGAGAGAAGATGGCAGCTCTTGACCATAAAGCACTATGAATCAATCAAGGAAGAACTAAGATTTCATCTTTAAGTTTGTTAGAATAACAATGTCTCACATAAAAAAATCATAAATTCCAAAACTAGTTCCAAAATCATTGTTGTAGGGCTTGAGAAAAGATCACAGGGTTTGGAATACTCTCGACCATACACGGCTATGAATCAATTGAGAAAGAACTAAGATTTCAAGTTTAAGTCTATTAGAGTATACAGTTATTTCACATGGAAAAATCATAAATTCCAAAACTCCTATATAAGATTTTGACCTACTACTCTTAGTATCAATTGGTTTTAATACGAAACTTCATAATACTTAATAAAGCTGATGCTACCGAGCTTCATCAAGAAAAGGTTAAAGGTCAAGCTTAAAGTTTAAGAGCCTATGGAGTTGTATTCAAGAATAACTTAATAGGCAAAGCATTTCCATGACTATACCTCATTCAAGCAAAGTAGTTAGAACTGCAAAATCATTGCTGTAGACAAGAATGTGAGCATTCATTTTGTAGGAAGAAAATGAATCAGATCAATTGTGCAAATGATTCGATCGTGAATCTGATCAAACTAGCTATATTAAATGTGAATCTTCATGCAAAGAATGGCTTCTGATACAGTAAAATTATAATGTGTTGGAATGGATAAAACAATGTAATGACGTGAAAGTAAAACTAGAACAGAAAAACTTACTTGACATTTGAGAACACAAAATTGCAGAATACTAAAAAGAACTGAGACCTGAATTTAATTCATTGTCTTTATGACTTATTTGTCCCGCACTTGCTCACGGTCTCTGACGAAAAAGATAAAGCCACCCGGACCCACGCCCACGCCCTGTCTCGGGGGATTGAACCCAACAATGGGTAAGTCCTCCCTTGTCTAAAGACTTTTGGTGCCCCCTGGCGGCCCAACCCCAAGTCTCAAAGTCATGTTATTTAAACAGACTAAAGTGACTTTATTCTTCAGTTGTAAGATTCTTCAAATTCCATAATGTTTTCGACTTTCACAAAGTTGATTTTATATGTTTCTCCTTGTTAATTCTCTAATTTTGGGTTTCAATTTTTCATTCATTTCTTATTGGTTTTAACCAAGTTAATATACTACATGCATCTACTCAACGAGATGAACACGTACGTACTTGTTCCTTCTCTCCATGAGACGTATGACCCACTTAATAATTGAGTCAAAATTAGTCAAAATCACTTGAGTAGAACTGAATAACAACACATTTTTATGGTTGCTCAACAGTAAGTTTGCTTCTAAATTGTGAGCTTTTGTTTTACAATAGTAAAGACAAGTGAAATTGCAGAAACCTATATCCAGCTGATTTTGCTTTTTATATGCAATTTGTTCTTCAATTCTTGGCTCATGTTTCATGTATTTGTACCCAACTGGAACACATGACTGGTAAGAGCAATGATTTCCCACCTCCAAAGAGAACACAAGAATCGACAGGAAAACCAAAGAGAAAGAGGAAGAAAAAAAGAGGAGACAAAACAACTCAGGAAAGTAAAACAAAATGTTAACATTTAAACGAATAGAAAGACAAGAATCTGAAATCTGATGATGATAGCATTATCAATAAATTTATTACCAGCTTCAGCAATTGCTAAGATAACAGATATTTATCTAGTCATTTGACAAACAACGAAGACAATTGCAGCAGAAACCAAATCCTTCGTACAGTAGAGTTTGGCGAGCATGATGATCCATACTTGCGTCAATATAGCATATCCGCAACTCTTCCCCTGAAAGAATTTATAAATCAGAACTAGGATGCTGGAATCCTCCATGGCGATTTCAAAATACAGTCAACAGAGGTTCAATAGGTGTCAATTGATAGCTAACTTGCCTAATGGATATGATGTTGCAGTCATGTCAGAACTTTCAGGAACAATGACTTGTGTTTAAAGAGAACATAGTAATAATGTTGCTTACAATGCTATGGCTTCATTACTCCACTAGAAGCAATCATATGAAGTAAAAAAAATGTTAATATATGGCTTCTTGGTGATTTGCTGTATGCAATAACAGGTGAACCTCCTATTTTTTATGCTAGGTCATGTACTATATTCCATATGGTAAACGGAGAAAGAAGAAAGATCTTATGACATCAGAAAATAAAATATTGCATTTTATTTGTTGTCATGCCTGGGAAGAAGTAACTTAGTACCATGACTGTTAGCTTAGACGAGCAAGCGTCACAATCAATTGTGTGTCATGTTACCTATACCATTTCTAAGGGATCACTTTAATTGCTACAAAAGATGAAAAATAGATGAAGCTTGGCAAATGAGTTTGGTGATACCTGCTGACTGATAATTAGAGCAAAGATTGATTTTAGTAACCACATTTGTCTTATTTTGAATTTTTTCACACTTTTCTCTGGTTTTTCTTGTTGCTGTGCATTTTTATTAGTTTCACTTCTATCTTCTTTCTTCCTTTGAAATATTGATATAATACAATAGGGAAGGTTTAAAATTGAGGTGGAGTGCCCGAGTACCATTGTTGTTTTTTCCATAGCTACGTATGCCTCTGGGAACTAATTTGCTATGCCCATATAAGCCACATAATAACAATCTAAGCAAGAATATATCCTGTTAAAACATTCCTACTGCACCAGCTACACATAATCACACAAACTTTCAATTCCTTGTCTTATTTTTTGCCAGAGAACACTTATGCATAACAATGCACTCTCACAGCTCCCAAAACATTATGTGCCTCAATGATTTATTGTGGTACCTTTTATAGCAGTTCTAATGCTGTATGGATGTAGTTGATGTCAATATTTTTCTTCTTGTCAATTGACCAGAAAATTAGAGTGAAAGTAAATGCCAAATATCTTCATAAAGAAAGGAAGGGCTTTAGGTTCTCCTACCAAGTCCACATTCCTGGATCAAACCTAATGAGGAGCTTCAGACAAGTAGGCAGAAGAAAGTAACCTGCTTCAATGTCGCGGAGAGCCTTCAGTCTTGCGTTGGCATTTTCGATCCATAAAATGTGAGCGTTCGGATCTGTCACCAGAACTATCAAGTCAGTTCTATGAGACAAACACAGCCTTTGCAATCAAAGCTGCATCAACCAATACGGGTCATACGCATAAAATCCCAGTTCACCCTCAAAACTTGGACAATGAAGCAAGCCGAAGTTTCACATTACAAGTATGTTTAAATAAATTAAAGAATGACATCAGCTGAACTTGCATGTCACAAGTTATGGTCAAATAAACTTGCCAACTTATGATTGAAAGAAATTCACAGACGATTGTTATTTTGAAATTCTACTTTATTCATAATTTTCGGGGCATCCTTTCCAGCTGTACAAGGAGAAGCGGCTTGGCCCATGAGAGGAGGGAGCTCTCCAGTGGTCTGTCATGCGACCTAATTAAACAACCTAAAGGTTTTGCATGTAAGATGGACATCTTTAGGTCATACTGGCACACCTTCTCAACAGTGATGAAGTAACCAGATTTGGATTTTTATAGGACTGAAAATAATAGATTAAGAATTAGTCTACTCTCAAAACATAAGGTGACTCTAAAACACACGTTAAATATTGCAAATGGAGAGATGAGGACCCCATGCTGATATACCTCAAGAAATAAAACTTAAGATAGTATACCACAAAAAAACACTGTTCTAGTGTCTCCTACTCTATCGTATAAAATTTCCTCATGGCAATGATTCTCTTGAAGAAAGAAGACATTCAGCGGTAAAGAAAAGAAAAGTATGCCTCCCAGTCAAGGAGAAGCACTGAGTCGCAGAACAGATCTTACCGCAGTCGTGATTATAGAGGGATGGAAGGATATACACAGCATTTCCTACAGCAGCTTCTGCTTCTACTGACGCTGCTGCAGATGAAAGAAGATCCTCGTATGATCCTCCAGGCACTTCAACACGAAAGGCATTAATTCTAATCCGTGCCAATACGGATGCGTACCATTGCAATGTCAAAACTAGAAAGTCAAGGATCACAGGTTCACTATATTTCAAAGAATAAACAAAGTGTTACTCCTAAATGAAATCAAACCTTGTCAACAATTTCTATGTTAAAATTTCGGAAAGAGGATACATGCAATTTGCTCTTCCTTAATATCTGCATTTACAAACGCGTTTCTTAGCAGGCAGAACTCCTTTTCCATCTGAAAGATATCAATAAGAAAAAACAAATAAATCCATCATGCATATACATAGAAAATACCTATTGTATAATTGATTAGTCATTCTCACTGTTGCATGTTGCATGATATTTGAAACATCAAGCAGCCTTGAATCCTTGATTACGCAATTGTCTAACACATAATGAGGTCCGATTGAACATAGGTCCCCAAGATAAACCTTAAGAACACATATCTCCTTGTGATTCAGAAATGACCACATATCAATTGAGGTTTCGGACTAAAATAAAAAGTAAAAAGTTTTTGTCTCTCATCAACCCTCATAGTGTCTACCTTTTTCTCTCTCGTAGAATCCTATTTGTCCTTTTGTTTCTCTAGAAGCCAATGACTCCGCAGTCCTGCTTTGAACCTTAACGTCCTTCATCCCCCAAAAACATTACAGTAAACTGATACAACAACAAAGAAGAATAAGATGTTGACTCGGTATGAGTCTCTAACTTGGTTGTTGTACAACAACAAAGAAGAATAAGATGTTGACTCGGTATGAGTCTCTAACTTGGTTGTACAACAACAAAGAAGAATAAGATGTTGACTCGGTATGAGTCTCTAACTTGGTTGTTGTTCTTAGTTACCAAGATACAAAAAAAATCGCAAAGGTTTGATCCAACGATTTAGTATGGAGCCTCTGCTATCAAACAGGAAATTCTCATATTGGCTGATACCAGCAACCAGCAGATCTGTCCACTGTGGCACTACGATTGCCCACCAATAATCATTTACCCCCTTTCACAACTTGTACTTTTTGGAGCCCACTTAATTGTAGAATATGCAAAGATTTTGATAAGATATTGAAGCAAGGAAGTCAGGTACGATTGCAGGGTGGCATGGAGAGCATGGACTGGCTGAACTTTCAAATTGTGGTGGATGCAAATGGTTGAATCTTTTTTTCTTTTGGGCCAACGGTCGAATCTTTCAGTGAAAACTAAGTGGTGTGGTAGAAGTGGTTTAGGACTTAATTGGTATTTAACAGCAGGATCTATTCAATTTAATGAAAACTGTGTTTGGTTCATGCTTACAGTTCTATATTTTTGATAGAGTACTGACAATGGAAAGCTTGCAGAAGCGAGTAGATTCTGAGGCCATTTTGTCAATAAGGTTGACTTAGGGAAAAGCATGGATTTGCATTAGACAGCTTCAGATATGGTGCATGTAACCCATTTCATTGGTTTGGAAGGGAAAAATAACAGTTAGAATTTAGTCGAAAAAATCAAACCATGAGGAGTTTATGAAGCCTTGGGGAAACGCAAGGGGAAGTCACATGCAGTTAACCCATAATTACTAACTTAAATTGCATTATTTTAAGATATGCTTCATTATCATCAACATACCAAAGTGAATATGGCTGAAATAAGAATTATAAGCTCCTAGTCTAGAATTCTTGAAGGCATTCAAATACAAAAAGAATATACTCATTTCAATGCATGAGAAGAGGTAAGCTACCATGACCAACAGAATTAAGAGTGTTTCAACAAAAAGTGTTTTAGACATATAAAGCTCTCTGAAAGTCCAGTAAAATTCTTACAAGTGAAACCATTTCAGAGGATAATATAGCCGGTTGGAGTATGTCAACACTGTCAGCTGAGGCAACTCCTGATATGACCATGCAGGCCAACCGCTTGACTAGAAGTGGATATTTTAGACCCTGCATTCTTAAGAAAGGGATAATTCAAAAGAAATGTAAATTGAAATGGTGGATGGAATAATCAACTGGAAAGTTAATGTGTCCACGCTGTTGGCAATTTACAATTACTATAACTTGATAAACCCAGACTAAGTTAGAATAATAGCTGAAGTTATTAAGATGATGATGTTCATCAAGGAAAAACATAGAAGAAATCAAACAATTAGGTAGTTGACATAATCCCCCACCCCAACTTCCCCCAACCTTTGTTCAAACCTATTGTGTGGAAAGTTTCCCTTTTGACTACTTGGGCTTCATTCCACCCCTTTGGACATTTTTTTTTTTTGAGAAATGAATAATTTTATTAATAATGCACCAAGGGGGTGCAACCCAAACCTATTTACATCAACAACGTAAATTATCTACATATTCTACAATGCAATCACTATCGATCTTACAAGATCCTTTGGTCCAAAAACACAAATCTTTAATACAATTGTTTTTTAAGTATGCAAGAGTTGAAGCAACCCCTTTTGACATTAACTCTATAGATAACTTGAAAATTAGTCTTACCTAGAAGTTAAGAGTAAATCAATTAAACACTTTATTCACTGATGCTATGCATCATCCATGTAGCCACAATGTTAGAACACTTACTAGACAATTTAACTTGTTGCCTTGAAAGAGCATATTAGTGGCTCAAGAGTTGAATTTTTGAAACACCAAATCAAAAGAAAATAGAATGACCAACGAGTTCTGATATACACAGTTTTGTAAAGCATACATTTGGATTACGATGGTATAAATTAACACATGACTCCGTAAGTAATGTCAATACCATGCTAAATCTGATAGATCGAAATATCAAAATATACCCTATCCATACCATAAACTGTTCACACAATACCAACCATAAATGGCGTCAGTTTAGACCAAGTATATATAATGTCAATGCCATGCCAAATCTGATAGATTGAAATATCAACATCTACCCCAGCCATACCATCAAACAGTTCACACATTGCCAACCATAAACAGTATCAGTTTATTGCCAAAACATAAATGTTGGAATTAGTAAAATCTACTGTTACAAATACAGATAAAAACTTTCAATCTAGCCAGGCAGCTAACAGGTCAGCATATTTACTTTTTTAATACTTCATCTAAGAGAGGAATGTTTCTTGTCAAGTAAATTTAAATAAATTAATACCAATAGGAGATGACTTGCCCCTTTTAACATCATAAAGTACAAAATTTATTGGGTATGATCATGCACTAACCAAGTAAATTACATTAATTAATGCTGCTGAGATCAGGTATAGATCATTCAATTAAAAAGCAGAAATTGAGAAAAAAACATTGATTTCCGTGGTAAAAGAAATTAGTAAAGCTCAATTTTTGGATTTCAGGAAAGCTTTTAACAGGATAGTGATGCTTTTCTTACACGAATCTAAAAAGTATAAAGAGAAAGGTGTATGAAACATGGTGTTGGAATACATTGACATAACGGACAATCATCCTGAAATGTAACATCTTAGTCAAGCAGGAGATATTTCTTGTTCGAGCTTTACTTTGAGCACTAGACTGAGATACATGGATCTGGCTGAAGGCATTGCTTCCATAAACATATCTAATGATTGAGACAACATGTTTTCTAATTGTTACGATCTATAAGGACATAGATGGAGGAGGGAAAAAACTTAGACACAGGTATTTTTTACATGGCAGATGAAGAGTGGAACTGGTGGCACAACTATAAAGTACTTGAGGGTGTATCACAGGACAGTCTTCTATTGGAAAAAGATCTAAGTTTAGTGGTTTTATGACAAATCTAAAGGCAAAAACATTGTCCAAGTACCATGTGAACAATGACAGCCACCTGGTTGTGGACCTCCTAATGGCACCTCATAATAATGATTATGGTAACAACAGTTATATCACATTGTAATGCTCAATGTGTTATTCTCACTCATGTCGGAGAAAAGGATACTGAAATTTGTTTTTTGTTTCTTTCATATCCAGGTAGAGGATATCAACAAATCAATACTGAATTAAAATGATAAAGTCTAACTTTCCAAATTTTAGTACCTTGAACATGAAATTAGAAAGAAGAAAACAGGAAACAGAAATGAGAACCAATCACCACAGATGTTTCCCTCAAACATCCATAAAAAAATTGAAAGAAATCGTCTATATCTAACACGTAGCAGTAGTAATGTCCGATGAAATAAATATTTACCCGTGCAATGTGATTCCGTTTACATGCTCGCCCTACTTTACAATTATGGACTACATTCACAGTTAACTGAATAAATATTCTTGGTGCAAGATGATTAACTGCTGAACTATATTTCCACATACATAGCTTCAGATACAACTTGTAGAACACATACATAGCTTCAGATACAACTTGTAGAACAATCTAGGAAAAGATCAAACCAATAAATCGGCGAGATGGAAACACAAGAGTCAGAAAGGTATGTAGTTCACTATAGTAAATATAAATTTCACAATATGTTATCCAAAATTTTCATACCGGCAGTAGTCATCGAACGCAGACCAGTCTGCTTTCTTCTCGACCTCATAGAAACCCTAATGCCATGAGAATAAGAAAAGAAGAATAGCAATACCAATTAATACTGTAAAAGGTAGAATTAAAGAACTTCAGAAAAGCTTATCAATTAAACAGAGATTGAAAATGAATATTAGTTATTATATATATGCCTTATCATGGAAAAGCATAGCTTTCATAAAGATAATAAATACATTTTGATCCAAGCAAGTGACTAGATTTAAATTAAATCAAGAAGCTGATCCTCATTGCTTCTGTTTTACAATCGTGATCGTGTTCCTACAGTTGACTTCCAATTTGGATTCCCAAACAGGTCTAATACAGTGTTCAATAGATTCCTTATTCTAGAGATTGCTATTTCCTGACAATCACAAACCAACTTTACGAATGTCTTAAAATTATCTTTAATTCTCTGTTAAAATTAACACAAAATTACATTCTTACAGCCGTGAATTTCATTTTTGGCCTACTTTATGTTTCCGGCCTCAATTATACTAATCCAGTGAGACAATACATGGTTATCCAATTCTGCAGTCTGATGTGTCAATACCTGGCAGCTCATAGTTTTCAAAAGCTATTCTTGGAAGCAAATCTATTAAATTACACTTTAGAAATATCTCCCCTGTTATATGCTGGTCATATTAAATTGGAACATCTTCCACCCATACATGGTAGAGTAATGTTTGGGAAGGGTGTGGAATAAAATTGTTGTACAAAAAATATTCATGTTTATCTTCAGCATATGGCAACTTTGTAGAATGCCATTTTCGCTTCCACTATTTTATCTTCCTTAATGCTTTAAGCTAATTTCAATATGCACATTGAAGTCCATTCAGGTTTCACTGATGAAGCATAGAAACTATTTATTGAGTCTTAATTTGTTTTTCAATCAATTCTCAATTAAAAAAATAAGTGAAAACATTGGCCATCTGCAGAGGAGCAAATTATGATGAGCATTAATGAGGATGTTATTGACAAGACCCAGACAGGAAAGATTTCAAGCAGTAGTCTTAATCGGTTAATTGCGAGTAGAGTTGGGCTCAACTTTCAGTGGCACTGACATTGTTTCTGTTTAATTACTAACATCAGTTTTTCTTCATTTATGAATACTTCTTTTTTCCTTTGTGACCACCTGTGGTCCTTTTTTCTTTGTCCTTCACTGGACTTGGTTGTATAACATTAGTTTTTCTTCATTTATGAATACTTCTTTTTTCCTTTGTGACCGCCTGTGGTCCTTTTTTCTTTGTCCTTCACTGGACTTGGTTGTATAACATTATTTTTTCTTCATTTATGAAACGCCCTTTACTGACTCAGCAAAAAACAGAAAAAAAAAAAAACAAAAGATTTGAACCAAACCCAACTCAACACTTGTGACATTGTCAAGTATAAAAATAAATGAACTATATATTATCTCCATACCAACTTACAATTGTAAAAAATCCCTCTATCATGCTCCAATATGATAACCCTGAGCCACAAACAAGACTTGTATCCTAGACTTCATGTCTTGGACCAAATATTAGCTAGGTCCAAGATGGTTAACTTGATCTATTACTTAACCTCAGGATGTTAACTTCGTTTCTCCCATCATGTCTCCTACCGCAATTTGTAAATTATCTTCAACAAATCACTAAACGAAAAGCAAGCAAAAATTTTCCTAACATTATCACCTGCCAAACTTACCAAATGAGGAAAAAAACTTATTTTCCTCTATTTTTTATTTTTTATTTTTATCTTAATTATCACAGAATAATGAACTTCTCTCACAAACCAAGTTTCAAACACATGGTGGAAATCAACTTAACAAAACCTTCCAAACAATATATACCTTTTTTCAACAAACAAACCCACAAAGCTGAAAATCTTTTTCAAGGCATATTGCAAAAAGCATATACTAATAACTATAGTACGAAAACAAACATATATATAAGGGCAGTCTGGAGTATGAAACTCCCATTGTAGAGGAACCGGGTCGCGGAAGTGGCAGAATGGGTTTATCATATGTGTCTTTACCTTGAATTTTCACAAAAGTTTATTTCCACGACTTGAACACGTAAAGGAGATAACTTTACCATTACATAGAGACTTCCTTCGTAGACACGTGCACGCGCACACACATATATATCTATAGAAAATAAAATTCTTCCTTATATAAAAGAAAATTCTTGCTTTTATATCAGTATTACCTTAGATTGTTCTCTGCATTCATCGCTGCAAAACGAGATAGAACATGAGTTTTTATGCTGAAGCCTTCTGAGGCAAAAGTAGCAGACGCTGCGAAGCAAAGAGAGAGTAGGGTGAGCAACAACGGGCTTGGCTGTGTGGATGAGGTCACCAGCTCCGATTGGCCGATTCGCGAAAACACCTCGGCCTGCTGACTCAGTGAGTGAGACTCGGATCGGAGGGGGTGAGGGCCGAGCTGGCTCGGTGGGGTTAGTAGTGGTGGTGGTGGCAATGGCATAGTGCTGCACCTTTTTGAAGCGGGAAGCGTAACGGCTATAACGAACTGAGTGAAACATTTTGTTTTGGTTTGGAATTATTGGAGCCAAAAAAGGGTTATTTATATAGGCAGCGGGGTCGAAAAGACAATTAAGCCCTTTAAAGTTTTTGAATGAGTGAATCTTTGGAAAAAGTTTTTTTTTTTTTGTCAAGTTTGGAATAAGTTCTTAAAGTCTCAAATTATGTAAAATTAGGACCTTATTGTTTCGGTTTATGTATTCCTTTTCTGTTCCGGTGATTTATGTATGAACTAATCATTTTTCTAAGGATTGAATCGTTTGAAAATTTGCAAGGCTAAATGTGTGGATTCTTAAAAATTTTGAGGGTAATATTGAGTTTTTAAAAGTATAGAGGCACATTTTTTAGAGGTAAAAAAAAAAAAAATACATTTTAGTGTTTGATGTAAAAACAACTTCATGAGAACTTTTTTCAAGAAGCTCCAATTTGGATCTTTTATTTTTTAGTGTTTTTAATTTTAATTTTTACTTAAAAACTCTTTAAAAAATATGTCAAATAAATTAATTTTAATTTCTAAACGTATAAAAAAGACTTATAATATTTGTGGAGGCTTTTTAGCTGTACCTTGGGTTCGTTAAAGCAAATGCTCATGTTGAATTTTCTAGTCAAATATAACCGTAGTATGGTATATGCCAGGAATTATTGCTCGTGTGATAACATCATCTGAAAAGCTCTTTAATTTATTTATTTTTTTTCTTTTGACGATCGAACGAAATATTTACATTACTACAAGAAAGTTACACTAAGACTCTGTTTGGCCTAATTGTGAAATTTTAGTTTTTGAATTGTAGAGTTTTTAATACCAGAGCTTTGATTAGAAGCGTTATTGAACAAAAATTATTTACTGTTTGACCTATATTGTACAATATTGAGCTTTTACAAAATTTAATGTCAATATTAGACTTTAAAAATATGAAGAGGTATATTAGAAAAAGAAAAAGAAAATAATTTCATGCATTATGTAAAAACAGTTTCGTAAAAGCCTATTTTAAAAAGCTCTAATTTTGAACTTTTGTTTTTCACCTTTTTTCTACTTCACATTTTACCTAAAGACACTTTCAGAAATGAGCTAAATAGGGTAGTCTCATCTTTTAAATTCAGATGAATCACTTTTGAACATCAAAAAATTATGTCAAACAGAGCCTAAGTCCACAACCAAGTAATACACACCAAAGTCTAAACCACAAACTACAAGCACAACACAACTCTAAGACACAGAGAAACCTACTGCCCCATTAACGGTATAACACTAGCAGTACACCAAAATAAAAATAGAAACAAGCTAGAACCACCAAGGCTTGAACAACCTAGCGCCACACACGGACACCCAAGTCAAGCCACCAACAACAAAGCCATGCTTACCTTGTGTTAAGGTATAGATCTGGTGTTTCACTTTTGCTGAAAGTTTGTGCTCCAAGTACCTGCAAAAGGGACTTCAAGGTTGCGTCCTTTAACCCACTCTGATACGTAAGTTAGCGGAGATTGGGGATAAAGTATTTGAATGAAGGAAAAAATGAGTATAAGAAGTATTGATTACCTCTCTTTATGTGTGGACACTTATATTTAAAATGTTGATGAAACTAGGGTTAGATGCCATGTGTCCTTCTATTCTCTGGAGGTCGGGGAACCCTGGTGATCGGGGATCCTAGGCCGGGGCGCCATGGTGACTGGGGCCTCTGTATCGAGGCACTTGATTAGGGGAATCATTAAATATTAGCTGCATGCACATGTAGAATCATTAGTGGAACATTGATTGGTGTAACTAAAACACCTTTATTGCCAGACAACTGTCATGTGGATCGCCACTTGGTCTCATCCCATGTCAGTTCGTGCGCGTCCTTCAAGAGGCCTTTAAATGCCTTGTCTTTTCACTTTTTCAGTTATAACTCCTTTTCAATTATAATTTTCTCTATATATAAGGGGCCTGGCATAGCCATTTTCCATTTTTCTCATTTTCTCTTGACACCACCCTCGACTAGAGACACAACATTTCTGTTCTGCTTTCTTTTCTCTGCAACTTCAGCCTGGGTTCCTTTAACTCTTGTGTCATAGGTCCGTGAGTTTTGCTTCCCTCTTTCTTTTGTTGCTGTTTTTTTTCCTATTTTGGTCGGGTCATAGGTAGTTGTTGGCCCTTGATAACCTAAGAGGGAGAGGAGGAGGAGGAGGACCTATTTTGGTCGGGTCATAGGTAGTTGTTGGCCCTTGATAACCTAAGAGGGAGAGGAGGAGGAGGAGGAGGAGGAGGAGGAGGAGGAGGGGGAGGGGGAGGGGGAGGGGGAGGGGGGGGGGGGGGGGGGAGGGATTGTGAATTAGGTTGTTTGGCAAAATTAAGCAATTTAAAATTCTTAATGCGGAAATAATGTCCAGCAAAGATTAATAATGCTCTAGAAGTTCTTGTAGACAATTTATCAAACACTTAGTGAGCACACAAGTATATAACACTAGATAAACAATTAGAACTTCAAGAATTAAACTTTAAGTAGATAAATCAACAATTATCAAACAATCAATATGAGCAATATCTAAAAGAAGGTAAATGACTTGAAAATAAGGATTGTAGAGTAAGAGAAATCAAACACGATGATTTTCAAGTGGTTCGCACTCCCGGAGGCCTGTCCACTACCTAAGATCTTCCCTTCCCTTAGGATTTAACCAATCTTCACTAAGATGCTTCTTCAAATGTTGGTGAAGGAAAAAACCAACTACAATTACTCTTGAGTCCACAAGAGTTACACAAGCTTCTTCAAGTGTAGGTGAAGCTCAACCTACTAATCTTTCTTCCTTTGAGTCCACAAAGGATTACAACACTTCTTCTCACAATGATTCTCTCAATCTATGTGCAAGAGTGTAATACAATGATTGTGTGAGAATATGAATGACGATAACAACTCCTATTTGAGTTTGATATTACAATTGAAGAACACTTTGAATGCTCAAAGATATGAAAGTGATAGCTCAAGATTTTTCAATGAAAAATGATATGAAAAAAACTCTTTGAATTGCTAAGAAATCTGAAGATTAAAGTTTGGAGAGGTGTTTTGAAATGGTGAGAGAGCAGGCTTAAAAAGAGGAAAAAGTTAGATACAAAACGGATATTAAGCAAAAATCTCGGATTTTCTCGTTAAGCCATCTGGTCGCTGTGGCCTTCATCCGGTTGACCAGATGAGGCAAGTAACGCCCGAATTCGAGCTTTCTACTGGTCGTTGAGGCTTCTATTGGGTCGACAGGATAGAGGCTGTAACGCCCAGATGTTTAAAAATGCTGAAAAGTGATTTTTTGAGCCCCAAATCAATTTGTTTAATAGTAAAACACTTGGGCACTTTTAAGGACACTTATACAAAAGTGTTTCTAGCATTTTTTAACATCTCAAAACATTTTCAAAACTCTTGAAAAGATTTAAAACGATTTTTATAAAACATGAGTTTGAAATTCGAAAAATCTGTTTTTCAAAGGTAAAGTCGAATTGATTCTTTTTGAAAACATTTGTTCGAAAGATATTTTGTGAATATGAAAATCTTTTGTGAAAAACATTTTGGATATTTTATGAGCTACACAAATCATACTTAGGCAAACAACAATTTTAATGCCGATACCCTTTATGTCGCCACGTCTCCTTCCTTGTGACTCCCTCTTTATCTCAAGTCTTAAACTCTATTTCTTCAGGTTAACAAGTCTTTTTCTTTGGGTCTTCATAACTTGATTTCCATGAGAGACTTCATTTGAATGAGATAATACATAGGATTACCTTTTGGGCTTTGATTCATTTTTTTTGATTGGGCCTTGTCTTTGATCCAATAGCTTTGAAGCTAGCCTTTGATCCTTTTGAATTGATCCATGTTGATGTGGGCTTGCTTGATCTATTCTTGCTTTGATGGATTAAATGACTTACCCAAAGTACAAATAAGATGTTTTGTTATTATCAAAATAAAGATTATAAGCTTTTTAGGCCAACAGTAGTTCATCAAAGTTTGATTCCCATAATAGGGTTCTTCCATCGAGTGACGAGGAGGGATCGGGGCCTTCCTTCTTGTCGGGGTTTAATGAAACCTCTTCTGGCTTAGAGAGGTCCTCATCGAGCCTTAAGAAAGAGTCACCTAGTAATCCTAACGTCGGTGTCCCCGAGGTCTCCGAAGGGTCACCCTTGCCTGATCTCGCGGGAATCCTAATCCTTGATAACATTCATTTTTTCAACATTCTTACTCGTAGTAGCCGTAGGTGTGATATAGCTAGTACTTTGGCTAGTGTAGATATCTTAGGTGATGTAAATGAACCCTTTGGTCGGGGTACAAAGGGTGGTGATACCCCGACCCTCGAGACTATTATTTTCGTTTGTCTAATTAGGTCTCGTACCACTAGGAAAAAGGCTGCCGATGACTGTGCAAGGCAGACATTTTGCCCCTAATTATCATATTAGGATCCCCGACAGGCGCAAGGTAGCATGTCAGGGTCATCCAGGAGAGATCTGTGTGTACCACGAGGCTCTTAGGTATATGCGCTTCCCTTTTTCCAAATTTATCAGAGAGCTCAATTATTATAATTTGAGTGTGAGGCAAATTGCTCCAAATAGCTGGAGGATCATAGTTGGCTTCTATAATTATCTTTGCCACTTAGGGATTCAACCTACTTCCTCATTCTTTCGTCGTATGTTCCAGATTATTCAAAATAATGAGGAGCCCTATTGATACCATTTGAGTGCTAGGTCAGGGTACTTGATCCTCTAATCTTTTCCTTTTAATAATTGTGGATGGCATCATAAGTATTATTCCATTTACAACCTCAAAGGTTGGGGAGTCCTCGAGGTGTAGGGCTTTACTCTACCTGATGTTAATCTGAATCCTCTTTCAGCCCCCATGGAGAAAGAAATGATGGATAGACTTGTATCATTAGGGAAAGTCTTTGGCCCCAAGTACCTTAAGTGGGACAAGGTTCTCGAGTCGGGGTTTTACTCTTCATTCTTCTTTAACTCTAGTCCGCACTTGAGGTTCATTAACAGTCCCCAGCTAGCTGTTCTTCTCCTTGAGGTATTTCTCTTTTCTTCACTCATGTTCCTTAGACTTTGCTTTTTCATATTTTCTCATCCATTTCACTACTATCTCCTTAGGGGTTTAGTTTTGACTAACTTTTTCTTCCTTTTTTCCTTATGTTCAAAAGAACAAATGGATCCTCCCGCTATTGATCCGAAAATTCTTGTTGCTGCTTGTACTCTGGTAGGAATTTAAGGTAAAGCCCCTTGGGGAGGGTTGCCACAACGGCCCTATCCTAAAGCCAAAGACAAAGCTCCGAGTAAAGAGCATATTTCAAGGGGTTGTTCTTCGCAGCAGACTCCAGCTCAAAAGTGGAAAGGGCCCAAAGAGACATCCACGGACCGTCATTCCAAACAACCCTGACCAGAGAATGCTCAACCTTCTTATCTTAGTCAAGGGTTCTCAACAGTTACTCCATCGCATTCCCTCATAGAGGGGGTTGGCACTATCGAGGCTCAAGAGAATACCCCATCGTCCTCAATGCCTTAAACAGACCAATCTAGGGGAGGGACCAGAAGGAAGTCTGTGGCAAGGAGAGATGTCCCTCCTCGGGGTAGTTCTTTTGAAAGGAAATGCTATAACGCATGAATCATATTCTAAAAAAATAAGAATAAGGCGGAAACATTCATGCATGGATCTTTAATATGAATAAAGCATGAAACAACTACTTTGAACAAATAAACAATTCATAGTTTAATTCTAAAAGCAAATAAAATTTTCTAACATATCTTTCACGAAGAACGAAAAACAAAAACTTCACCTTTAGCTATGGGAAAGCTTCACACGCTTAGAGCACTGCTTTCACTCATTGACTTTGATCTTCCTCTCTATTCCAAATCCTAGCTAAAGTGTTGCCTAGTTGTGGGACTAGAACTAAAACTAAAGAAAAACTATTTCGAGTTTCTTCAAAGATTGAAGCTTACTCGTAAGAGAGAGAGAGAGAGAGATCTCAAAGAAGATGGTGCAATTGTAAAGCTTGGGGTAGAAGCCTTTATATACGAAAAATCCATGAGGTAATTTGGTTTGAAATCAAAATCTAAATAGTAAAGGATTAGAATTTTGAATTATCCTTTAATTCCATAATACAATGGAAATCCTTATCCACCTCAAATTTTCCTCATGTGGCCGCCCCACCTAGGCCTTAGTCACTCTGAACCTAATGCCCCACATTGGGTCACGTGCCATAGGTCTTGACTTAGTCAGTTAGCTCTAATTAATTATTTAATTCAAAATGCAACTAATAATCAAAATAGAATTTCTCTTTCCACAAATAGGAAAGTCTATTTATGATTTCTAATTTCCAATGAATCAAATCCTCTCTCAACTTAGTAATTCTTTAATTTAGCAAATAACACATATAAGGCAAAATCGCTAGAAGGGGGACCAAAGACATAATTATCTTGGAGTTAGTCAATAATATATGATGCTCAGTCTTTCGACCAACTAAGTGATAATAACCACGTTGCGCCTATATACTTACTCATAGCCAAGATAGGTTCATCGATTGTATTATCACCTCTTTGACTATATTTTACTGCTTAGAACTTCTAACCCATAATCTAACCATCCTCTAGAAGCTATCCACTTGACCAAGGGAGCGACCCACAAGTGTAACAACCAATAAATCAGTTTTTTCAAAGATTGAAGCTTACTCGTAAGAGAGAGAGAAAGAGAGAGATCTCAAAAAAGATGGTGCAATTATAAAGCTTGGGGTAGAGGCCTTTATATACGAAAAATCCATGAGGTAATTATGTTTGAAATTAGAATCCTAAATAGTAAAGGATTAGGATTTTGAATTATCCTTTAATTCCACAATACAATGGAAATCCTTATCCACCTCAAATTTTCCTCATGTGGCCATCCCACCTAGGCCTTAGTCACTTTGAACCTAATGCCCCACATTGGGTCACGTGCCATAGGTCTTGACTTAGTCAGTTAGCTCTAATTAATTATTTAATTCAAAATTCAGCCAATAATCAAAATAGAATTTCTTTTTCCACAAATAGGAAAATCTATTTATGATTTCTAATTGCCAATGAATTAAATCCTCTCTCAACTTAGTAATTCTTTAATTTAGCAAATAACACTTATAAGGCAAAATAGCTAGAAGGGGGACCAAATACATAATTATCTTGGAGTTAGTCAATAATATATGATGCTCAGTCTTTTGACCAACTAAGTGATAATGACCACGTTGCCCCTCTATACTTACTCATAGCCAAGATAGGTTCATCGATTGTACTATCACCTTTTTGACTATATTTTACTGCTTAGAACTTCTAACCTATAATCTAACCATCCTCTAGAAGCTATCCACTTGACCAAGGGAGCGACCCACAAGTGTAACAACCAATACATCATGTATTACTATGCACACAGATTCAGGATGATCAACTTGGATCATTCAAAGGTAGTGATTATTGTATAGATTCATTATTGCATATGCATGTCTCTTCTAACCAAGTTTAGACACCCAAATCATAGAGTTGTTGACCCATATATAAGATCTCACCCATAATGACTCAAAGTGCAAAAACTTGACTTCGTCAGTTCATCCACATATGGTCAAGATTAAGAGAACTGGCCTACTTAAAAGGTTATAGGTATAAGTGACCTCTTTCTTTGATAGTACATATTTAGAGTTCACATATACGGTGGTCTGTCCAATGCATATACAACATAAGTAAAGTAAGTCTAGAACCCTATCCACGATCAACGCAAATCACTCTACTATAAAGGGAACTTACTCACAATAACTTCTACCATAGTAGAGTGCCCGACTCTACTACTTAGTTATGGACTAAATAGTTATGCTTAACAAGTAACCATGACTTAGACCTTTTGTAGGTAACCGCCACGTACCTAAGTCAATACTTGAAGTAAGGACCTTATATTCACACACACACACACACACACACATATATATATATATATAACAGTCAACCACATAAGAGAAAAATATGTTCATGAAAGTAAGATGAAAATCATTACTCGTTGCAAACACCAGATATATCAATGACAATGTGCTAGTAGTATTTAGGGCATACTATTCCCAACAGACTCCCACTTGCACGAAGGAGCACTAGGTTATGCTATGTAACGACTTAACCCCTACTGACTTCAATATCTACAAAAGAGACCTTCTTCGAAAGAGTCTTAAAAAGAGATTCTGCTAAGTCACTCGCAAAGGAAATCTATCACTATGACTCCTTTTTGGACGTATCCCTAGAGTAAGTGATGCATTCTCTCAAAGTGTTTTCCTTTCTTATGATTCCTTAACTCTTTATTGAAGTGGTAGTTTATTATATATTCAGTCTGGTAGACTAACATATAGCCTTTTCGTTCTCCAAAGATACTTGAATATATGTCATACTACTATCTAATAATCCTGTCCTATTGTTTGACTGTACTATGGTTTAGTATTCAACATGATGAATATGA
Organism: Ehretia macrophylla; assembly: GCA_037974665.1. Classification (NCBI taxonomy): domain Eukaryota; kingdom Viridiplantae; phylum Streptophyta; class Magnoliopsida; order Boraginales; family Ehretiaceae; genus Ehretia; species Ehretia macrophylla. The sequence goes on along the minus strand of CM075771.1, from coordinate 67,334,194 downwards.
GATTGCCAATTGCTGACGTACTTGGAATCCGTCTCATGCCTATTTTCTTATCAGATATTTTGGGGCACTGATATCTGGAAAGTGTTGCTCCAAGCTTGAAGGATAACAAACCCATCTTGTTGTTTTACATGTTAAACTTACCAATATCTTTTCAACATATGTAGGTTGGGATAACGCTAGTACCTTGTTATAGTAATCTCATATGAGCTTAAACCCTAAAACACAACTAGTTTCTCTTATGTCCTACATTAACAATTTTGAGAAGACAGTCAAACTTCTATGGATGAGAACATCCTTATAACGTCCCCAATTAATAGGATGTAATCCACATGAAGATAGGTAATACAATACTATTGGTATTCCTTTTTTTGTACACTCATGGTGTGAGGCCTCGGTCCAGAGATTATGTGCATTCATTTGTTTAAATTGTTATTTACGTGCATCTATTTGTTTAAAATTTTTATTTGACATACATGTTATTTAAATTGTTATTTATGTGCATTTATATGTTTAAATTGTAATTACGTGCTTTTACTTGTCTAAATTTCTATTCATCATAAAATGTGTAATTTATATGTTTATTTATTTTAGTACATAATATATGTGCATTCATATAATTTTCATATAGTTACCAAGTGAAAATTTCATTTAAAGTACTTTTAAAATTGTGTTTGAAAAACCTTCCTTATTCACCCTTACTAAGTTCGTGAAAACTTACCCCCGTTTGTTAACATTTCAAGTGAGTCTGATGTGGTTTATGTGAAGTACGTGCCTAATGAACTTGTTGTGGACAAGCTCGAGGCTTGATTTGATTGCCTTATTGATGTTTATGTACCTGATCCTTGTTGTAGATATTATGAAGACTTGTTAATTTATGTTTTATATACTAAGTTAAGATGTTTACCTTTAATGTAATAAGTTTGTAATGAATTTCATAAGTCTCTTTTGTATTGTATAGGTAGGTACATAGGCTTATGTATTTCATTATGAGGCTTGTAGTTTTGTGATTATGATGATGTTGAAGTGGTTGTGACGGACGACTAACCTTTTTGTTGTATGTTGGAGGCCCATGGTTGTGATTGTGGATATTGTTGGTTGGTTGTGTTGGAGTATTTGTGTTGTTGATTATATGAAATGCTTTTGTACAGTTTAAGTTTTGGGCCATATTACAGCTATTACCATGCCAAAATTCTGCCGCGTCTTCACTTGATTTTAGGAAGGGTCGAGTTGGGGAGTGACATTGAGTGGTATCAGAGCTAAGATAGCTCATAGGCTGGGATAGGGTCTTCGGACTGTCGGGTAGAGTCTCAATATGAATGTGTTTTGGAAGAATGTGTACATGCCCTTATGTGCTAAGTGAACTACTTGGGGTCAATGTGCTTATGTACTCAATGTGCTTTATGTTACCAATGTGTATTAAGTGATCAACTTGCTTTATGTGAAGTTTGTTGTTTATGTGACTTTAGTTGCTTATAACTTGCTCATGTGATATAACCTGTTTATGTGCTTTATGTTCTCAACATGCTTATGTGATTAATGTTCTTTACGTGATTAATGTGCTTTATATGAAGTTTGCTTCTTATGTACTATTAACTGTTTATATGATATAACTGTGAATACCCTTTTGGTTATAAATATGGTTGGCAGAGGTAGGCCCCATAAGGTTGTTGGTGAACAGGGAGAACAGGCAGGGTAGAATGCACAAGCAGCGCAGGCTCCGGTACGTGATTCGGTGTTGGGTGAGTTAGTAGCTACTATGGCCAGAATGACCTAGATTCTAGAAAGGCAGGGTGAACAGCTTCAATAGAACCAGAACAATCAACAAAACAACCCGGGTAACAATCAGCCTTACCGGGGTAATCAGGGTATAAATGGTGGTAACAGAAGCAATAGTGGCAATGGCGGATGAGTGGTTAAAGAGGATCCATAATATCTATAATGCACTTGCTTATACAGATGACCGGAAGATCACATTTTTAGTCTTCTTATTAGACGATGACGCCAGGTAGTGGTGGATGACCGTTAGATTATAGTGGGAGCAGCAACAGACCCCTTTTTTATGGCAGAACTTTGTGCAAGGCCTTCAGGGGCAACTATATACCGGCGATTGTGCGAGAGAGACGGGAAGAGAAGTTCATGTCTCTCAGCCAGGGTGCTATGTCTGTGGCATAGTATGAGGCCCGATTCAACAAGCTATCACATTATGCACTTGTAGTTGTGCAAGAGGTTAGCCAAATGATCTGCAGATTCATTAGAGAAGTGAGACTGGATATACATGATTTCTTGGCACCCCTAGAACTTTCCACTTATAGTTAGACCCTCAATGCAGCTTTCAGTTTTGAGAAAAGAAAGAGAAAAGTAGGAGCCAGTTCGAGCTAGCCTAGCAAGAGGCCGCATCTATCACAGGGCCAGCTGAGATTTGTTCAGGTCCAGTCTCCGCATAGTTAGAGTCAGCAGCTACCCTTTCCATCCCAGGACCATTAAAGGTACTATTAGTCCTAGGTTCAGATGGATGACTAGCAAACAATCCCTTCAGCCTTTGATACCATTAGAGCACATTCAGAGTCAGCCACAAGGCTAGTACAGGCAGGTATTTGTGAAGTCTCAGCCAGTGCAGACTCAGGTTCAGAGTCAGAATAGGGCAACTACTACAAGATATCAGCAGAGTGTCCCAGTTGCTTCTACAGCTCAGAACTCCACAAGAAGCAGTGCTACTCTTCACATTCCATTTTGTGCATTCTGTAATAAGAAGGGCCATGTTGAGGTAAACTGCTGGAAGAGATTGGGAAAATGCTTGGGATGTGGCAATGACTAGCATAAGGCAAAGAATTGCCTGCAGTTTAAGACCGGTAAGGGGCAGTCAGTAGTTAGGGGTAACCAGGGTGGACCGACATATATTGCATCTCCACAGCCACGTATTCAGACTAGAGTCTATGCAGTTGATCTACAGCCTTATGAAGAAAGTAAGAATTGCAAGGGTGCAATTTTTTTATGGGGGAGGATGTGAGACCTCGGTCCAGAGATTATATGCATTCATTTGTTTAAATTGTAATTTACGTGCATCTATTTGTTTAAAATTTTTATTTGATATACATGTGCTTTAAATTGTTATTTATGTGCATTTACTTGTTTAAATTGTAATTACGTGCTTTTACTTGTCTAAATTGCTATTCGTCATAAAATGTGTAATTTATATGTTTATATCTTTTGGTACATAATATATGTGCATTCATATAATTTTCATATAGTTATCAAGTGAAAGTTTCATTTAAAGTACTTTTAAAATTACATTTGATGACTTTTCTTCTAAAGTTTTAAAAACTAGTCTTTTAAACATTTAAAAACTTAGTCTACCATTATTATTTTACCATTGACTTAGCAAAATTGAAACTAGAATCAAACTAGGAGGTCAAAATAGAATTTTGGCATTTTAAAAATATTTTCCTAGACTAAATAGTGATTTCCCACTAAAACAACTCTTGCATTGATTTTTTGTTGACTTCACTTAAAATTATTTAAACACCTAAAATAGCCAAAAATTGCACAAAAGCTTCTCTTTCTTCTCTCTTTTGGCCGAAAATCCTAGGGCTTGAGTGAATAGTTTATTGCTTGCTATTTTGATGATTTGAAGAGGAAAGAGAAGGCTCTAGGTCCTGGGCTTGCATATTCAGACTCATTTTAGCGCACTTTACCTTTCTACCATTAGACATGGTGTTGTTCGTGTTGCACTGGGCGACATAAGGCTTACCAGATGATGACACGACCACTATGTGTCTTGATGTATAGTAGCATAGACATGATAGCGTTTTGTGTTGCACTGGCAGCGCTGGGCTTGCCAGGGGATGACACATCTACCATGTGTCTTGATGTATAGGAGGAAGGTGGTGAAAGACATGAAATGAAACGATATCAACAACTCAAACGTATTTTTACTATGTGGTTATTTACTTTATAATTCTCATTCCATTTATACTTGTTGTATATTGATGTGCATGGCATGTTTTCAAAAGGCTTTTTCAAAGTTAAAAGGCTTTCAAAAACCTTCCTTATTCACCCTTACTGAGTTCGGGGAAACTCACCCCCGTTTGCTAACATTTTAGGTGAGTCTAATGTGGTTTATATGGAGTACGTGCCCGATGAACCTGTTGTGGACCAGCCCGAGGCTTGATTTGCTTGCCTTATTGATGTTTATGTACTTGATCCTTGTTGTAGATATTATGAAGACTTGTTAACTTTATGTTTTATATACTAAGTTAAGATGTTTACCTTTAATGTAATAGGCTTGTAATGAATTTCATAAGTCTCTTTTGTATTGTATAGGTAGATAGGCATATGTATTTCATTATGAGGCTTGTATTTTTGTGATTATGTTGATCTTGAAGTGGTCGTGACAGACTTACCTTTTTGTTGTATGTTGGAGGCCCACGGTTGTGATTGCGGCTATTGTTGGTTGGTTGTGTTAGAGTATTTGTGTTGTGGATTATATGTAATGTTTTTGTATAGGTTTGAATTTATGTTTTAGGGCATATTACAGCCATTACCATGCCGAAATTACGTCGCGTCTTGACTTGATTTTAGGAGGGGTCGAGTTGGGGCGTGACACATAGATCATCAATATTCTATTCAAAATCAAAACTTTGACTGCTATATTGAATGGAATGTTCCATGTCTTAGATGCTTGCTTAAATCCATGGTCTTCTAAAGCTTATTGACCAAATTCTTTTGGTCTTTTGCAATGGATTTGCCTGGTTTCTTTATACAGATGTCTAAGTTAGGATTTCCCTGAAGGAATGTAGTCTTGATGATCATCCGCCATATCTCATAGTCACAATGACAAGCGATGGCTAAGAGAATCCTTATGGACTTTAGCATGGCTTCTAGTGAGAAAGTCTCCTCACAATTAATATCCTCTTTAGAGTGTATTCTTTTTTCATCAGCCTAGCTGCCCTGTCCACTCATCTCTTACTCTTGTAGTCCTTTTTGCATACCAAGGGTTTTACCCTTTTTAGTGCAACTACAAGGTTCCAGACTCTATTGGAATACACGGACCCCAACTTAGGTTGCATTGTCTCGTGCCAATTTGTTGGCATCTATGTTTGTTACTGCTTTATCATTATCAGTGGGTTTGTCAACTTGATAGGAGACTGCTTTAAAAGACTCTTCATAGAATCAAACTGGTTGTCTCAATATTCTCCACTACGACAAGGCTCCGTGGTACTCAAAGGAAATTTATTGTTTTGTTATAGGTGCAGGTGTAATGGAAATCTCATAAATGACTTCCTTATGTGTAGTTTTTGATTTCAACTCTTGATGAATTATACCACCATCCTCCGAGTATCTAGAATAGTACATATTAACATTATTTGCTCATCAGGATAGTAGAATATTCCACCACTTTTTCCTTTAGAATATGCTATGAAATGACACATCTTGGACCTTAGCTCCAATTAAGAAGCAGAGCTGCTCTGTACATAAGCTGGATATCCCTATATGGATATGCCTTATACTAGGCTTGTAGCCTATCCACAACTCACAAGGTGTCTTAGGTATTGATTTAGAATACAATTAGTTCAAGATGTCTGCAGCCATTTCTAAAACTTATCCTACTACCAATATGGGTAGAGTCATGTGACTCTTCATGGATTTTACCAAATTTAGTGGGGTTTTGATTCTGTCTCTTAGATACACCATTCTACTACGGAGTGATAGGTGTAGTCTACTAAGACAATTCCCTTTTGTATATAATTACCTTAAACTCACCCAAAAGGTGCTAAAACCTTCCCACTTTAGTGTGCTTATGGGTCCACCATACACATCAGTGTGCACCAATTCCAACACTACTCTTGTCCTATGTCATTTGGAAGAATATGGCCTTTTGGCCACCTTTTCTTTTAGGCAAGATTCATATTGAGTCTATTGTTTGAGATCTAATGAGCCTAAGAGCCCATCCTCAACCAACCTCTGAATCTGTTCAGGTTTATATGACTTGAATTGTAACTCCCCGATCCTTCACGGAATCAGGACCCCTACTCTCTTCGCTAACATTAACCCGACCCAAACCTTGGGCACAAAAAATAAGAGTAAACAAACAGACTTTTCCCTGTACTTAGGCCAAACCAGAAACCTGAACGCAGAAAATTCAACACAAACAAAGCCACAACATATATATAGAACTTCATTTCTAGTTCATAAGACATTTCTAGCTAAACAACTACTAAACTATGCAGTTGTAAACTTATTACATACTAACTAGTAGACCTCAACTTAATTACAAACCCTTAATACACATAAATATATACATTGCCTTCAAAACTTCAAAATAAATACATGTGCAACGCCAAATTTACTTTACATAGTTTCACATAAAACATTCAACCTTAGCTACAAACATTCAAGGGAACACTTGATTTTCCTCTTTTATCTCTTGGGGCAATCTCCGCCCCACCTGAAAATGTTATAGAAAAGAGGGGTGAACATACACTTATGCTCAGTGAGGGAAGGGCAAACGGGGATAGCTTTTGAAAGCGGTTTTCGTGCAATGCATATAAGTCATACATTATTTGGCACCTTATAAGAATCTGAGAACATAATATTTAACATGAAAGGCTTGAGAGCACTATATAATGAGTTAAGACTTTTAAGAACGCAAGAATATAACATTAGATATAACAAACGTGAAAGGATAGTAACATGAAATGCTAATTAACACTTTATAGGAAACTTGAGAATACAACGATAAACATGATAGCTTGAAGTAATAAAACATTAATGATGAATAAACACGTATAAAAGGGATATCGCCCGCGAACCTGCGTGGGCGTACACCTTTCCCATTTGGGCTGTCACGGCCCCAATTTTTCAATCGCTAATATAATCTATGATACCATAAATAAACCACCAACATTCCTGGGATCGTGATACCATGGGCTTAAGAAGATCGCTCCACCTAAGTCCGCTAAGGCACAATTACAATAGCCCGAACACTATTATCATAATTCAATATTTCATGACTTTTGAATAATTATATCCCAATTATCAAATTCTAAATTACCCAATTTCATTTACCTTAGTCGATGGACTAAATCTTGTTGTAACATAGTTGATTTAATTATCAATTCATACTTAGTCAAATTTTCAGCCTATTATTAGTTTCCTCGAAAATCGGGCAGCATAACGGCTGTATTTTGGATTTTTCAATTTTAACCTGCAAACAAAAAAACCTCAAACCAATTACTCCAAATCCTTCACTACAACTCCTCAACCCTGACTTTTAATGGCACAATATAATTCATCCAATACATATTAAATCAACAATCTAATTCCAAGGAAAAGCATATATCATTTGTATAACCAGAAACTTATATATATATAAGTACGACATCTCACTATTACATTAATCCAAATACCAAATATTATACAAACTTCATCCCTAGAGATTAAAGTCACGAACATATATTCCTTAGCACACAATCATCAAATATCGTACTCCGGCTCACCTATACCTGAGAGGGGGAAAAAATAAGGGTGAGCTTATAATAACACTAAGCTTACCCTACTGTCTTATATGAGTTTTCTACATTTTTAGAATTTTCCAGATTTTTATAAAATCATCCATCCATGAAAACGGGCTAAACTTTTGAGTTTGTACAAATCTGTCCAGTGGCAGCAAAATTTCTAATACCTACTGTCTTGTGTGTTTTCGAGCATGAAAACGAATTTTCCTCATGATATGGTCAACTGAAGAAATGTTCCTCTATGAGTTTTCTTCATTTTATGAATTTTCTAGATTTTTATAAAATCCTCTAATGATAAAAAGGGGCTAAAATTTTTGGTTGGACAAATCTGCCCAGTAAAGTCATTCCGAGATTTCATTGCATGTTCTAACTTCTAATCATCAATATCAACTACTATACAACCAAGCAACCTCTAGCAACCCAAATAAGCAACAACCATCCACATTTGCATAGCTAGATACAAGCTCTATCATCAAGAACACTCAAAAAAATCCAGCAACATCATCTTGATTCAAATCATCAACAACAAGCTCCAACAACATTTCAACCATGGATTTGCAATTATAACTCCATACAAGCCTCATAAATCCATCAATATGCATTTATATCTCATAAATAATCATTTTGAAAGAACCCTCACATTTGTGTTGAAGCCTAGAAGCAAATAGAGCAAGTAGAATGCTAGCAAGCAAGAGTAGACGCAAGGAAATGGCTGAAAATAGCTTGTCCTTTATCCTCTTCGTTCTTTCTTCTTTTTTCTCTCCCAAGCTCTAACTTGTGTGTGTGTTGTGTGGGCTGATTGTGTGTGTGTGTGTTGTGTGTATTTTTGCCTAGGATAGAATAGTGTATGTGGAGGATGAAATATCTAACATTTAATTGCCTAAGTTGCCCTCCTAACTAGAAGGTTATTTACTAGCATGCCATTCTAGCTTTATTTCTAATTGCTTTGGTTCTAATTCAATTATTCTAGTTAGCTATTGAACTTAGTTGGTTTCAATTACTAGCCACGCGATATAAATTACTCAAATGCACGTTAAACGATAAAATGCACGTAAATCGAGATAATTGTACATAAATTGACATAAAAGCACATAAAATGATTTAATTATGTATGATATGATCTATATGCACATGTGGTCTTGTGCTGGGACTTACATCTAAAGTTCGTAAGTTTTGCTAATCAATCCCTCGTGTTTTCTAAAATGTAAAAGTTTCTTTGTTTCCTCTCTAATTCGACCAGGGTGTTCCTTGTATGATTTAGTGTATGCGATATCCAGTTTAAAATGCCAAACTTGGTCTCCAAGTATTAGTTCTCATAATTGTAATTTTGACCCCGAAAGTTCCAAAGTCTCCACTTTTTCCCCTAATTCTTAAAGAGCTCTTGATCTTGACTTTCTTTTCTAATTTCTTATAATCTTAGGGTTCTAATGGAATATTGGAGAGTTAATTCTTGATTTAAAGCGATTAATTGGTGTCCAAGTATAACTTTTCAAAATTGCAAGTTGACCCTAAAAATTTATAAGTTTTGCTATTTGACCCCAAGTGTTTTCTAGCTTTGTAATTCATCCCTTTTACTTTTCTTCCTATAGCCGGGTGTTTCAAGTGTAGTTTATAAGCTAATCCTAGTCCCATGTAGTTTAATTAGTGTTTAAGTCAAAGTTTAGTTAATTGCACTTTGGCCCCAAAGTTTTTTAATATTTGCAATGTTACCCTTCTTAACTCCTATAACTCTAACTTAGTTTCTAACTTATTTCTATTGCACCTAGTAAACATTTAAGATATATATAGAGGGCATTAAAAGATATTTAACTAATGTCTACTTTATCTAATGTATGCACATAAAACTAGGTGAATGCACAAAGAAGTCCGTGAAGGTAAGTAAGATAATACAAGCGCACATTAATACTTATAACTCATTTAAATAGGTGCATGAATGCGTGCGGGGTTTTACATGGGCCTTCATCTTTTCCGCTTCTTTTATTTGTCTCTTGACGCTTCAAATGACGGCATCCCTTATCTCTCCCGCTAGGTGTACTCCGAATGTACCCCGATCCTACGACCCAACACCCCGAAGCCTTCAATGACTCGCGAATGAGGGAATAGCTACGGAGGATGAACAACCACTGGTAAGCCCATTGTCGCCCAGTGAGTGGTCACCACATCCGTGCTGACGCTTAAGGTTGCTACCTTCACTAATTAGTATCGTTAGTTTCGCTTGATAGCATGTAATAGCACATAGTCACATTGTAACATGTAGTCATGAAGTAGCATGTATATTAGGAGTGACAAAATAGGTCACCTTCATGCATTTAAACATTATCATGCTCTACTTTACATTGAAGCTAAATGGCATGCTTTGAAGATATTCTTTATTTCACACGGCTTGTAAACATTCTTGGCATTTAACATTAGCATGCACATGACTCTAACGCATCTAATTTTTCCAAATAACAATACTTCACATAATTATCAAGCTAATCACGCACTACTTTACATTAAAACGTGTGTGGCATGACTTGAAAATAATCTTTAATTCACATGACTTGCAGACACTCTTTAACAATTAACATTAGCATGTAAATGACTCTACTACACAACTTAATTCTCTAATTAGCATTAATTATACTTAATCTAACAAGTTAAGCATTTACACATACTCAACTTCAAGTATCCATAAAAGGAGCTCAACTACTAAAGCATGTTTTCTACGCTTTAACAGGCAAAACTTGACAGAAGCAAGCTTGTTACCAATGTCCTGGCAGTAGCGTAATTTTATTAAATCAGTTACCTATGCTAATGACCTCCAAATTCTCTGATCTTTATGTATAAACGAATCTCTTCGAGTGTAGATAGTTTTAGGATTAAACGAAGCTCAATTCAAAATTAAATTCCATAAGTTATAACCTTTTCTGTGCAACTATTCCTGGCTGGTCAGAACAAGCGATTTCTAGCTAGTTTATGGAAATGGCTTTGTCAGAGTGATTAAATGACTGAATTAGCTCTTGCTCCAAAAACAAAGTTTTTTCTACACTGTTACATCTAGCTATTGTGAAAGTTTTATTCAATTCTAAGCACGTTTACTATGTCAAAAATTCTATAGAAATCAGGTAAAGTGTTCTGTCCAGACAGGGTAACCACACACACATGCACATTTTTATGGTTTCTTGTCTATTCCCAAGTAAATAACCTACATTTCTTGCACACAATATCATAGAATTAACTTGTGCATGTAAACAAACACTAGAACTACAATTTTAAAGCTTTGATTCAAATCTTTGTGAGCTAGCAACATAGCATACAAGTTAAAGCTATGCAAGAGAACTAAAGCCAAAAGATAGCTCTACACTCCAATCTAACCAACAATTCATGCATATATAACTCAAGTATTCACAAATTCTACTAAATCAACTGAAATACATGGTAAGAAAGCACTTAAAATCCAATATAAGATGATTTCCCCTTACCTAGTATGATAAAAATGCATAGAAATGCAAGATTTGGCTTGTTTTCTTCTCTTTTCTTTCTTTCCTTCCTCTTCTTTCTTCTCCATGGCCGAGCTTTATCTCTCATTTTTCTTTCCAATGGCCGGTTCGCTCTAGCCTCTTCAAGAAGCTTCCTAGTTTCTTTTATCTTTTTAATTTCTCTAATTGGCCAATTAATTAAAATAAGCTTTGGGTTGGGCTTTAATTGGGCTTTTATTAGGTTAATTAGATGATAGGATAAATAAAATTCTAAACCCAAATTCTAGCTAGAACACCTAATGGCCTAAATGCAAGTCTAGACACTAGTTACTATTCATTTACATTATACTATTCACTCAGGACCTTTCCAAAATGCAATACATGAAATTCACTCGATGAACGTGAACTAAATATAGTTTAAATAAGATAAATATGTATGCCAAATATTTAATTAAAATAAAATAACATTGTGTCCGAGCTCGGAGCTATTTATTCATATAGTTGAAAATAATGAAACTAACAATTAAATGCAAGATGATAATTTCAAGTAAATATAATACTAAGGCAATTATCTCATTTAAATTTAATTAAACACAATTTTCACATTTTTCAAGAAATAGGAAAATCACATTAAGAAATATATGCAAAAAGTTAAAGAAAATCACATAATTATGCATTACCACTTAAAATAAACACATAGACATATAGAAATAAGTACTATTCACTACATGCTAGGTCCGAGGTGTCATACTCTCCCCCTTCTAATAATTGAGTCCTCACAATTCCTTCTTCATAAGTCAACTGCTCCCTAACTCGTAATAACTCTAGCTTAATTAGTATACAAGAAGAAACTCCGAATACCCGGTACCACCATCTAGAAAGCCGAATAAGCGTACTAAGCATCACTTAGAAATCCAAATAAGACTTCCTCTTCCAATAAGAGAGTCCGAGTAGAATATTGAGACAATACTGAATTAGAATCCGAGTAAGAAATCCAAATAAGAACCCCAAGTAATATCTCTGGAGAAAATGCTAGGAACCAAAGTAGAATATTCGAGTACCGAGTAAGAATCCCATATGTGAATACAACTATAGAATACGTATGAAAATACCAGTAAGAATCTTGGAGAAAATACCGAATAAAATTTCCAAATAAGAATACTCAAATATCAAAATTCGATGAAGAATACCAAGATGAATGTTGCATAAGATTATTGAATAATAATACCAACCCCGATCATTGAAGCCAATCATCAATCTCAAGCATCCGATACTGAGTGAAAATACCCAACAAGAATCCGAGGGAGAATATCCAATAGAGGTACCAAATATAATTGCCAAACATTGGATTTCGAGTACCAATCTTTGAGGGTTGATCATCAGAGCAGAGGGGGAAAATTGGACAACATAATGCAGGGTTACTATGCAATGCAACACTACTATCTCATGTAGTACATATCCCACATATCCAAAAGCATTTAGCACATTACGAGCATTTAACACATATTACAAGCACAACTAAGTCACATAGGTATATTCAAAGTCACACAAATCTCACATGCAAGCACACATACCTAATCAAAGCATACTTTACATGTACGTACTCATGGGTTGCTACCTGACAGACCGAGGACCCTGTTCCGGTTGAGAGCTATCTAAGCTCTCATACCATCTGTAATGACCCGATCCCTCCCGGATTTAGGACCCCTACTCTTTTCACTAACATTAACCTGACCCGAACCCTGGGCACAAAAAATGAGAGTAAACAAATAGACTTTCTCCTATACTTAGGCCAAACTAGAAACCTGAATGCATAAAATTCAACACAAACAAAGCCACAACATATATATAGAACTTCATTTCTAGTTCATAAGACATTTCTAACTAAACAACTACTAAACTATGCAGTTGTAAACTTATTACATACTAACTAGTAGACCTCAACTTAATTACAAACGCTTAATACACATAAATATATACATTGCCTTTAAAACTTCAAAATAAATACATGTGCAACGCCAAATTTACTTTACATAATTTCACATAAAACATTCAACTTAGCTACAAACATTCAAGGGAACACTTGATCTTCCTCTTTTATCTCTTGGGGCAATCTCTGCCTCGCCTGAAAATGTTATAGAAAAGAGGGGTGAGCATACACTTATGCTCAGTGAGGGAGAGGCAAACGGGGATAGCTTTTGAAAGTGGTTTTCGTGCAATGCATATAAGTCATACATTATTTGGCACCTTATAAGAATCTGAGAACATAATATTTAACTTGAAAGGCTTGAGAGCACTATATCGTGAGTTAAGACTTTTAAGAACGCGAGAATATAACATTAGATATAACAAACGTGAAAGGATAGTAACATGAAACTCTAATTAACAATTTATAGGAAACTTGAGAATACAACGCTAAACATGATAGCTTGAAGTCATATAACATTAATGATGAATAAACACGTATAAAAAGGATATCGATCACAAACCCGCATGGGCGCACATCTTTCCCGTGTGGGCCTTCATATTTTCTGCTTCTCTTCTTTGTCTTTTGACGCTTCAAATGCTGGCATCCCTTATCTTTTCCACTAGGTGTACTCCGGATGTACCCTAATCCTACGGCCCAATACCCGGAAACCTTCAATGACTCATGAGTGAGGGAATAGCTACGGATGATGAACAACCATTGATAAGCCCGTTGCCACCCAGCGGGTAGTCACTACATCTGTGCTGACGCTTAAGGTTGCAACCTTCGTTACGTTTCGCTAGTTAGTATCGTTAGTTTCGCTTGATAGCATCTAATAGCATATAGTCACGTTGTAACATGTAGTCATGAAGTAGCACGTATACGAGGAGTGACCAAATAGGCCACCCTCATGCATTTAAACATTATCATGCTCTACTTTACATTGAAGGTAAATGACATGCTCTGAAGATATTCTTTATTTCACACGGCTTGTAAACATTCTTGGCATTTGACATTAGCATGCACGTGACTCTAACACATCTAATTTTTCCAAATGACAATACTTCACATAATTATCAAGCTAATCATGCACTACTTTACATTAAAACGCTTGTGGCATGACTTGAAAACATTCTTTAATTCACATGACTTGTAGACACTCTTTAAGAATTAACATTAACATATAAATGGCTCTACAACGCAACTTAATTGTCTAATTAGCATTAATTATACTTAATCTAACAAGTTAAGCATTTACACATACTCAACTTCAAGTATCCACAAAAGAAGCTCAAATACTAAAGCACATTTTCTACGCTTTAACAGGCAAAAATTCACGGAAACAAGCTCGTTACTAATTTCCTAGTAGTAGTTTAATTTCATTAAATCTTTTACCTATGCTAATGAACTCCAAATTCTCTGATCTTTATGTATAAACGAATCTCTTCGAGTGTCAAGGGTTGTCGAAATGCATGCTTGTGTGTTTACTATGTCTTGCTTAAGGCTCAGATGGCCTTGAAGCTGCGAGAAGTGGTGGAGTTGAAGTTCAATTATGTTGTTGAGAATGTCGTGGAATGTGATTTGTGGTATAGCTTTTGTTTACAGGTAACTAGTTAGGCCTAGAAATAGGGGAAACTCCATCCATTTTCCCTCATTTTTTCGTGTCTTGGGGTATTGGGTTGGGGCTCCGGTCTCATGAGGGATCAGGGTGTTACAACATTAGACACCACACTTATGCAAAGCTACAAACTCAACAAATACAATTTAACAACAATAGACTCGACTTAGCAACATTTATATAAACCTTTCTCAACATTGCATACAATTAAACAACTAAACCACACTCATATTACCACTTAGCAACTAACATAGCATACACGTAAAACACTATGGAGGCAACCCAAAAGCCCCCAAACCCGTGAGCAACCAGCCGACCATCACCCCTCAAACTCCTAACATTCAAGCCATTAAGGAATGTTAGACAACTACACAACGTATATAGACCTCAATGACATGTTATACAACTAGTTTCCACTCAATTCTAGCCATTTAACACTTTGTACAACACTTAAAAATCCATCTACAACAAGTCATAACTCCATCTAACTAAAATTCAATTAAAGTGCACTAAATAACTTATCTAACATGAATCATAAACATAGGTAAGCATATACAACATATATAAGCAATTATATAACCAATAATTTAACTTTAAAACTCAATTTTGTAATAGGCCCTCACATTTTTGGGTTTAAAAAGCTAAAAACGATCAGTAGATATGTAGAACAAGGTAAGACGAGTTCAAATATGCAAGCTTAGGCCCTATATCCTTCTCCTTCACCTTCAATTTGCTTAAAATGCAAGATTTTTATTATTCCTCAAGCCCTAGAGTGCTCGACTGATATGGGGAGTTTTTGAGCTTTGTTTCTGGCTATTTTGTGAATAAATAGTGTTAAGTATAAGTCAACTAAGTCAAAAGAAGATATATATTAGTGGGATTTCACTATTTAGATTATGATGTTATTTTTAAAGTGCCAAAAGAGTAAGTTAATCTTCTAGTTTACTTCTAATTCAATTATACTAAGTCAAGAGTTAATTTAATTATGGTAGACTTATTATCTCATAGTTTGGTCAAACTTGGTGAAAGGTCATCTAAATGCAACTAAATGATCCTTAAATGTACCTTTCACATAATATCATTTACTAAATCATATATTTGCATATATATTACTTCAAATATCATATAAAACAAGTGAAAGCACATAATTCGAGACTCGGGTCTCACATTCTCCCCCTTAAAACAATGATTGCTTACAGTTCTTCCTTCATAGGACAAGTTCTCGTTGAGTTGCAACGACTCTGACTCAAGCACATGAGGTGGAATACCGAATACCAAATGATGAACACCGAATACAGAATACCAATCAAGAACATCGAGCACGATCACCAAGCAAGAACATTGCATAAGAATCCCGAGCAAGAATACTGAATAAAGATGCCAAACAAGAATACCGAACAAGATCGTCGAGCGAGAATATCGAATAATAATCCCCAAATAAGAACTTCGAATAACACCGTATGAAAATCCCAAATAAGAATACCGTATAAGAATACCAAAGAAGTATACCGAATAAGAATCTTCAATAGAATTCCCAAAGAAGAATACCAAATAATAATGCCGAGTAAGAATACCGATTGCCGAAGAAGAATCTCGAATACGAATTCCAAAGAAGAATACCGAATATCGAAGAATGCCAAATAAGAGTCTTGATAGTCAATACATAGCCGCATATGCCATCTTTCTTTATCCCAATCAACACAAGTGCCATACGATACGGTACTTTAGAATTAGGTAGTATTTCCAGTAGCACATCAATCATAAATGCATTTATTTCATAAGCTTGATAGCTCTAGTTGAAGAAATTAGCAAATTCACTGAAGAATATGGGATAGGCACAATATTTTAAATTTAGTGATGAGAGTCACAAAGTGTGTATGCTAAAGGGATCTGTTTATGGACTTAAACAAGCCTATAGAAACTGGAACGCCTGATTAGATGGGAAACCAAAGCATTTGACTTCATTGAGAATGAAAATGGTCCTTGTATATACAAAAAGGTCAATTGGAAGTATAGGTCCAAAACAGCCTAAAAAGAGGGGCGAATTAGGCTTGTTGAACAAATCTACTACTTTAAAAGTTGATTCCAATGTTGATTTATATAAATCGTAGGATAGATGACACCTAACGCGCAATACTAGAAATGATAAACTAAATGCAATAATAACTTCAATAGACTTTCTTCTTGTATGTATATCAAACACTTAGTATGCAATTTGTATATTCAACACAAATAAGAAGGTGAATGACTTAAAAATAAATAGAGTAGAGTTAGAAAGATCAAACGCAAGAATTTTCAAGTGGTTCGAATTACCAATGACCTAGTCTACCACATAAGGTCATCATCTCCTTAGGATTTACTTAAACTCCACTCTGATGTTCATTCTAATGTTGGTGAAGCATAAACTAACTACAAAACTTTCTATTGAGTCCACAAGAGAAGTACACAAGTTTTTTCTTATGTAGGTAAAACTCAAACCTACTTTGCTCTCTTCCTTTGAGTCCACAAATGATGTACTACACTTTTCATACTTCTATGATTCTCTTAATCTAATTACAAGAGTGTTTAAACAAAAGTAATATTTTGAGAGTAAATGAAGCAAATAATATAACTCCTAAATGAGTTGGATAATATAAATAAAGATCTTGAATGCTCAAAGAATTGAAAGTGTAAGCTCAAGCTTATAGCAATGAATTTGTAATAAAAAGCTTAGTATTCAATGTTTGGTATTGGAAGAGGTTGTTTTCAATGGGGTGAGGGTTTGGATTTTATAGAGTGGCCCCAACAAATAGAATTACGGCTATATTTTTTAAAATCGCAGACCACCAATCGTGTTCGCCCGTTGCGTTGACACGATTGGGTATCAAGACAGCCTAGAAGAATAACCATTCTCCCTAGGGGACAATCTTGCTGTTCAGTCTTGATATCACAACCGGGTATCAAGACCGGGGTCACTCAATTTTATGCAAAACTCTGTGTGAAACATTTGCTATAAAGCCCTTCGAAAAATATAGTTTTAAGAAAATGAAAACATTAGTTTTCAAGAAGATTTTGTGACCCAACTCTTAGTGTTTTGAGTTTTCCAAAAACATTGCAAAAACTTTTGTGATCATCAAATTCAATTCTAAGGCAAACTACAAAGATAAATCCATTACCCCTTATGTTATCGTTCTCTTTCCTTATGGCGCCATTTTATCTTCATGTCTTCAATGCTGCAATTCTTGAAATCCATGCTTCTACCATGATGAATGTTCTTCCATCTTTTGATGCTTTTCTTCTTTCTTAAGAGTACAAAAACTCAGCATGTATTTTTGTTATCATTAAAACAATTATGGCAAATGAGGCATTTTGCTAACAAACTCTCCTTTTTTGAGATTACAAAAATTTGTTTTTGTGGGGAAGAATTGTTTTCCTTAGCTAAACCCCCCCCCCCCCCCACCCCCCCCCCACCCCCTAAACAATGCATAGAATAGGTATATAATAAATTAGATGAATCTCTCCCTCACTTGGTGCATATCAAATTTGAGAAAACATAAAGCCCCTATTAAGCATCAACTAGGATAAATAGGACAAACAAACATCTCAAGCAGACATTTGGCACAAAATTTATCCTAAACAAACATTCTTAAAAATAAGCATAGATAAACATCATCTTTAAAACTAGCATTCATAAGCATGCATTTTAGATAAAAGCATTCTTAAACATGCATAACAACAACATCATCCATCTTCTCCGCCTTATGACGTTAGCAAAAAAAGAGACACAAGAATACAGTAAAAACTTAAAAAGTTCAAGCAAAAAGTAAAAACTTAGTAGTCAAGCATTTGGAGGCATATTACAATAGATCTCTTTTACTTCATTCTCCACGAATATCAAACAAGCATCAACACCCCTTACCAACAACATGAGACTCTCAAGTTTGGCCATAATATTAGCATTACTCGGGCCTTCTTGAAAACTTCCTTGAGCATCACTAGTTCTAGCTCTTTCACTACTTGTACAAAAAATTAGGCATTCTTTGTGTAGTTCCTCGTTGTCCTCTTGTGGCTTGAAAAACTTCAGCCATAGTAGTGTCATCAGCCATTTCTTGTTCATGTTGATGATTTTCATCCGGAATTCTTCCTTACTCTTCCCAATCAAGAATGACATTGTGATAATTTTCCAAACCCATAGATTTCAACCCAACCTTATTTAGACAATAGGTATGATAAAAATTTTGAGTAGGACATTTGTGGGTATTCCGAGACAATTAAAGATATGAAGAAACATCAAGCCATAAGGAAGAGACATTGATTCATTATTGATATGGAGCATATGATGAAACATGAGGTATGGAAAATGAATTTTGGTTCTTTGAGACATCAAATACATCAAGTAAGCATTGAACCATGTAATGGTGTTGTCATGAACAACTTTGGTAGAACCACCGATAAGAGAATGTTAAGCAATAACCGTTTATCAACGGGAAAACTATTTCTATTAGGTAACTTATCACCAAGATGTCATCTTTCATTCCAAATGTAGTTTAGACACTCTTACTTAACATTATCATCCAAGTTATTTGAGCATTTAGTAACATTTATCTTTTCACCCTCAACAGGAACATTTAAAAAATTACCGATATCATTCATAGATAATTGAATGTCTATCCCATTAACATTACTATAAATAGTTTGTAAAGAACCATAATTCTTACTCATTGGCATTAAATTCGCGGATCATTACAGGACATGTGGGCACATTGAAGCTCAACTCATTAATGGAAATCATCCTTGAAACTCAAAAAGTTCATGAATAATAATACCTCGAAAGTATTTTTTTGTGACATATTTTCCCCATATTATCTCCATTTTAAGAAAGTCATTTGGATGTTCCTATTGAGTTTGAGGTCCTCTTGGTATGACTTTGTTTCTTTTTGATGGATTTTGAGATGATTGCCATGGAGGAGCCACAAAGATTTCTTAAGATTTCGATTAGTTTGTAAGTGGACAAGGGTTTAATTGAAGAATTTGGAAGAAATTTGAAGAGATTTGGTTGGATTTTGAGAGTTTTCTGTTTTAAAGGTTAGGGTTTGAAAATAATATGATTTAGGGGTTTTTGAAAAGAGATAAATGGGTATTTAAAAGGCTGAGATCATGACAGCACGGTCGCATTATAGCGACCAGTGGTCACGACCGGATTCAAGGCAGTAAGCCTAGCATTTTTTCAGTTATGTTATATGATCGTGATGTCACGACAGGTAATCATGATCGGACCATAGGGCAGTGAGCCTATCTATTTTCCAATTGTGATGGACAACTATGTAAACACGACCAACCTTCAAGACCGTTATCAACAGAGAATTTTAAAAAATATTGACTCTTATTTTGAGATATTTTGATGGATTTTAAAATGGTTTTTGCATTCCCAATTCTCTTCAAATGACACAAAATTGATCTTCATGCAAGGGTTTAGTGAAAATATATGCTAATTGATGCAAGGATTCAACAAATTCAAGCACAATATCACCTTGTTGCACATGATCACGTATAAAATGATGTCTAATTTCAATATGCTTTGTTATAGAATGTTTAATTGGGTTATTGATGAGATTAATGGCACTTGTGTTATCACATCTAATAGGTACATGATCATATTTTAGGCCATAATCAAGCAAACTTTGTTTCAGCCATAAAATTTGGGCAACACAATTTTTGACAGACATATATTCAACCTTGGCGGTGGATAATGCAACATTATCACTAATGTGCAACCTAGCATACATAAAACAATTGTAACATAATCAAATACTTAAAGCATACATTGCATACATCTCCCAAGACAAGTTCACATCAAAATCACTAGCTGACAGTTCAAGAATCCTATCTCAGCTTATGAGCTATCCAAACTTCAACTTCCCATGGTATTAAGTCCATCAGAGCCCTAGATCACCTTCACAATCCTCCACACACAACCATAAAGTCATCAACTTGTTCACAAGTGATGTTAACTCTAAGGGTTAAGATTAATCTTACCAACATTCTATTAATCTCTCATGAGTCCACTATGTTCAAAATAACTTAGTCCAATCCAAACCTTATAATCCATAGATAGATCCATAAGTAACCCTTAAAGATGAAATAACTCCAAATATATATCAACCATTGTCAATGATTATAAGTACTTCAAGGTCGGAACTTACGGTCCACATAATGTCAAAGTCTTTCTCATAATCCTTTTCATCAACCAAAAAAAAACAACTCAGTACACCAAATCATTCAGAACCTCATGAGTATCTTAAACATCATATTCACCTAGCCTTATAGATCATTGATTATTGTTCTAGCCATTCATGACCTTAAGAGATTAGTACGAGTCAACTTACACATACACATATCATAATGATACCCAACATATAGAATTCATATAAGGCATGGAAGTCATATAAGATTCACACAAGCATGTTTCCATCCTAAGCCAAGTCTACTACCCACTGAACAGGGGTTCTAAACCCAGCTTACGCCTAGCTAATTAGCTAAGCTCTGATACCACTTTGTCATGACCCCATTTCTTTAATTTCTAACGTGGTCTCTGATACCATGATAATGACAAGGAATTACAATTGAAGCTTACGAATCTTCAAGCGTTTTGGGATCGTGATGCCACGGGCTTAAGAAGATCACTCATCCTAAGTCTGCTAAGGCACAAAACAATAGCCCGATAACTAATACCATAAATCAATACATTAAGGTTACAAAATGATTACTATTACAACACCTCAAACCCACCAACTAATAAGGCACATTATACAAACTTCATCACTAGGGATAGAAATAACAACCATCAAGTTCAAATTTACAAGACCTGGATTCACTAAGTTACTTCACACAAGTCCAACTACTATAACTAAGCCTCAAAAGAGTAATGTATCAAGTTAGTTACATAGTTAAATATCCACAAGATTAATACATTACAAATAAATCACATGCCTAGTTCATACTATTACAACAAGAGGTTAACCAAAACGAGCAACTACTCTTAAGCTCTAGTCCCAAAAAACCAGTAATGGTGGAAAAGAGGGATGAACTAATCTTACATATAGCTCAGTGATGATAGAATATGAAGAGTTTTCATAAAGGTTTTATCTTTTCGTAAATGATTTGACAAAATATGCCATGCACATGTAAATAAGCAACGGGTGAACAGTTAACAAGAATCAAGATTAAACAAGGTTAATATGCAAGTAACCCTACCCACCATGGACCTTGAGAGTCTAAACGGGGGTAGGAACCACATAGTAAAAATGATACTTGTTGATAATGACGACCTCAACCTTGAATTCAATAATGATAACCCAACTCCACAACTGAGGATCAAGTCCTCAAATATAACCCGACACCACAACCGAGGATCAAGTCCTCAAAGAAAACCCGACACCAACTCCATCAATAACCGAGGGTTCCGAATAGCTCCCCTCAAAGGTAAAGAATAGGTCCAAGGTGGTCGTGGGTACAACCAGCAAGCCCGATGTTGCCCGAGGCCATTGATCATACCAAGGCCTCTAAAGGTTGCAACCTTGATAATTATATATATATAAATAATACCCAACTCTCCAAGGAAAGACACCAAGCGAGATAGGGACTAGGATAACAACGAAGTAAGTTTCTTCCGTCACAACTAGGATAGTAACAAAGTAGGTTGCTTCCGTCACAACAGTAATAATAAGATATGGCGATTGAGTATATAAACCTCTTGCGATAATAAATGATTAATCCACGGCATATGAAGCAAGCATATAATAATCATACATATATAACATTTAAGGTGCTCCAAATATTGCCAAGTATCATAAGATAGTGAAAAGACATCAATAGACTACTCAAAATGGAAACAAAATGCAAACATGAGCGAAACTATGAAGCAACTACTATGTTTCTGCTATATCCTAACTTAAATAGTTAATTACCCTGCATTCTGGAACTCCAATTACTCTGATTTCAGTCTAGAATCGAAGTTTATTGAAATTAGATAGTCCTAGAATCAAACGGAACTCAATTCGGAGTTGAATTGAGTAAAATATGGCCTCTGAAAAAACATTGCGCAAAGCTGTCTGCCGTCCGGTTGACTGATTCAGTCGACCGGATCCGACTTGACTAGCCCGGTAGTGACTTCCGGGTGACTGATCCAATCGATCAGATCTGACCTAAGTCACCCGGCAGTAGCTAAAATTGACTGATCAGGTTGACCGGATTCGACTCCAGTCGACTGGATCCGATAAAAAAATGCACGAAATTGCATTTTCTGGCTCCTAAACTCATTCTTTCAAGCCCAAATCAATTATGCAATTTAATTTCATGCTAAACAACATTAAACCACAAGTTTTCTAGCTCCTGACATCACACCACTCAAGTACAACTCCTTCATCTACCAACATTCAACTTAGCACCCATTGTTCAAAACTCAACCTTTACTTTCTTATCTTTGCAAACAAATTAAACACACTCAACACATGTAACACATCACCCTAACATATATAATACTCTCAAAGATCATCAAAAGTTACAAAGATCAAGGCCAAGCTACAAATAACTCCAACAGAACATTTGAAACCCTAGTTTCTCATACCAAGCTCAAATTCATAATACAAGCTTATAAACATCTTCATTGTACTCAATACACATACGTAGTCCATCAAGCATGCTATATATGTTATTTATAAAGCTTTTCAAAAACATCCCTCACCTTTGCTTTGTAGATGAATGCAAGAGAAATATTAGCAAGCAAGTATAGAAGCAAGAACAAGGCTTGAAGATGCAAAGAAGTGGCTTTGTGATGCTTGAATCTTCTTCTTCTTCTCTCTCCTTCTCCTTATTTCTCTCTTTTTTCTCTGAGACGTGTGAGTGCGTATAGTGTGTGTGTTGATCGTGTGTTTGTGTGTGTTATGTGTATTTTGAGTGTTTTGTTAGGTGAGATATTTAGCAAAAAATGGAAAGATGACTAAAGAGCCCTTCTAACTTAATGCTTATTTACAAGCTTGTCATTTAGTTCTAAGGTAATTGTTTTAGTTAGCTATTGTGATGTGGTGGAATTAATTAAAGCCTACGTTATTGAAAACACGTAAATACATATAAATGAACATGAATGCATGTTAAACGAGATATATATGCATGTAAAACGATGTAAATGCACATTAATTGTTATAAATGCATATTAAATGATGTAAAAATATATGAAATGTTATGAAATACACACGAGCTCTATATGAGCTCTGTACGGCTCGGTACGGGGTCTCATAAACAAGGAGGTGGCAAGCTTTACCTTATACCAACCTATACGGGGACATGCCAGTGGGAGTCTTAAAAGTTGTACAGTAGGCCCACAATGCATCGTGCAGACGAATTGACCAATCTTTGCGATCAGGCCTAACCGTGTTATACAAAATTGATTTTATCTACCTATTCGATACTTCTACTTGATCACTTGTTTGTGGGTGGCAAGGTGTCACAATCTTGTAGCGGACAGAGTATTTTTTTAATAACGCTTCAAGTGTCCTATGACAGAAATGCTGTCTCCCGTCACTTAAACGAACATGTGGTACCTCAAATCGAGAAAAAATGTTCTCTTTAATGAAATTGACCACGACTTTATGGTCATTGGTTTGGGTTGGCACTGCCTCTACCCATTTGGACACATAGTCCACAGCAACAAAAAAATGTATGTGTACCCCGAGGAAGGAGAAAAAGGTCCCATAAAGTTCTATACCCTATACATCGAATATTTCACAAACTAGTATAGGAGATATGGGCATCATGTCCCTTCTAGAGATTGACCCAGCTTGTTGACATTGAGAGCAGTTCTTACAAATTTACTGGGCATCTTTGAAAAGAGTGGGCTAAAAGAACCCACACTGAAAGACATTTGCAACTGTTATCTTTCCTCTAAAATGGCCACCACAAGCTTCAGAGTGGCAGAATTAGAGTATGTTGTCAAACATGTCCTTAGGTACACATCTCTTTATGACCTGATTGGTACAGATCTTGAAAAGATAAGGGTCTTCCCAGATAAAATATTTTACCTGTGCCATAAAACGTTCATTCTCTCTCTTACCCCAGTGAGGTAGAAACTCTTGGGCAACCAAGTAATTAACAAAGTGGGCATACCAAGGGGTACGGTGTGAGATAGCAAAGAGCTGCTCATTAGGAAACGTATCTTTAAAAGGAAGAGAGTCAATGGGAGAATCATGAACAAGACGTGATAAGTGGTCAGCAACAGAATTCTCATTCCCCTTTTTGTCTTTGATTTCAAGGTCAAACTCCTGAAGTAATAGTAACCAACGGATCAAACGGGGCTTAGTATCCCGTTAGGTGAATAAGTAACACAAAGTAGCATGATCCGTATATACTATTACTTTTGACCCAAGGATGTATGACCTGAATTTGTCAAGAGAAAAGACTATAGCTTGCAATTCTTTTTCGGTGGTTGAGTAATTCTTTTGAGTATTATCTAAGGTCTTACTAGCGTAGTAGATCATATGTGGCAGCCTATCCTGACGCTGTCCCAAAACAGCTGCCACTGCATAATCAGATGCATCACACATAATCTCAAAGGGAAGGTTATAATCAGGAGGTTGGATGATAGCTACGGAAAAAAGTAAGGACTTCAGATTCTCAAAAGCTTTAGTACACTTGTCATCGAAATGGAATAGAGTGTCATGTGCTAAAAGACTTGAGAGAGGTCGAGCAATATGGATGAAGTCCTTGATGAAGCGCCGATAGAAACCGACATGACCAATGAATGATCTAATATCCCACATCATTTTGGGTACGATGAGCTTTTCTATTAACTCAACCTTGGCTGGGTCCACATGGATACCATCATGTGAAACCACATAACCAAGCATTGTCCCCTACATAACCATGAAATGACTTTTTTCCCAACTAGGAACCAAATTCATCTTAATACAATGATCTAGCACTAGGGAAAGGTGTGTGAGACACTTATCGAAAGTAGCTCCAAAAACTGAGAAGTCATTCATAAAGACTTCCAGAAACTTCTCGATCATGTCAGAAAAAATAGCCATCATATACCTTTGAAAGGTTGCAAGTGCATTGCATAAACCGAAGGGCATGCGCCGAAACGCAAAGGTCTTATAGGGACAAGTGAATGTGGTCTTTTCCTGGTCTTCAGGGAAGACTGGGATCTGATTGTACCCGGAATACCCATCTAAAAGGTAGTAGTAGCCTTGTCTG
This sequence comes from Ehretia macrophylla, assembly GCA_037974665.1. NCBI lineage: Eukaryota > Viridiplantae > Streptophyta > Magnoliopsida > Boraginales > Ehretiaceae > Ehretia > Ehretia macrophylla. The sequence goes on along the minus strand of CM075771.1, from coordinate 67,308,406 downwards.
GCTACTCTATCTAATATTTGATCGAGAAAGGGAAAATGGAAGTGGTATGTCCGAGTTTTGGCATTGAGCTTTCTATAATTGATACAGACACGCCAATCTGTGATAGTGCATGTCGGAATGAGCTCGTCCTTATCATTTGGGACCACCGTGATCCAGATTTTTTTAGAACAAGTTGAATGGGATAGACCTATGAACTGTCCGAAATCGGGTAAATAATACCCGCATCAAGAAGCTTTATTTTTTCTTTAAGGACAATGTCACCCATTTTCGGGTTCAGTCTCCTCTGCAACACTCGAGAAGGAGTAGCTCCCTATTTGAGGTGAATCCTATGCATGTGCATAGAGGGATCTATTCCCTTCAAATCAGCGAGTATCCATCCTATCGCCTTCTTATGTATACGCAAGACCTCTAAGAGTTTTTCCTCATGCTCGATGGTCAAACCTAAAGCAATGATAATTGGAAGGGTCTCATCGAGGCTTAAGTAGGCATACTTATGGTGCTCGGGCAATGTTTTGAGTTCCAACACTGATGGAGACTCAATTGTGGGACTATTATAAGCTTCAAAAAGAGGAATCGTTACTTGATCGGTCTCACCCGGATCAATCACGAGAGAAGTGGAAGCAACAATTTATGGTGAAATGTTGTAGTTATACAAGAGTTATTCAAGCTCATCTATTTCCTCATTAGGGGTTAGGAGTGAGTGCGCAAATTCATCTATACATGAGTCAATGACATCTATATGAAAACATTCCTTCTTCTCATCCCTGTTTATCCTATTGGCCGTATCAGCAACCCTCAATTTTGTCCTCATGTTCCCAAAGGTCAGTTCAATCATACCTGTTCTACAATAGATAACAACATTTGTTGTTGTTAAGAATGGTCTGCCTAGTAGAACGGGAGTGGTATTCTTGTTACCAGAGCCTAAGTCTATGTTTAACACAATGAAGTCAATAGGGAACAGAAATTCCCCTACCCTAGGAAGAATATCTTCCACTATTCCTCGAGGTCTTTTCTTAAATCTATCTGCTAGCTGGAGGGTCACATTAGTTGGTGTCAACTCCCCAAGACCTAGTCTCTGATAAACTGTGTGGGGAATAAGATTACCAGTTGACCCCAAGTCTAACAAGACATTTTCTATACGTTGGTCCTTAATGAAACATGGAATGGTAAAAGGTCCAAGGTCACTGTACTTTTGAGGCATTCCTCGAGTGTAAATACTACTAACCTTCTCAGTGAGTCGGACCTTCTTCGGTATGTAAGTGGCCCTCCTCTTTTTGACACACAAATCCTTCAAGAATTTTGCATAGGCTGGGATTTGTTTGATTACGTCAACTAAGGGAAGATTGATCTTTATATCCTTTAAATGTTATAAGACCTTGAGTTATTTGGGGTCCTCAATTGGCTTAGGTCGAGACAAAGCTACAGGGAAAGGTGCTTGAGATGAGGGTTCAATTATTGACTCAACAATTGGGTTTTCATTCCTATGGTAGTCATCGATATCGTTACTTAAATCCTCAATCTTAGGTTCCTCTATTGCCTCATGAACATTCTTACTCTTCTCTCCAACTTGGTTGTTTATTATTTTCCTACTTCTAAGGACTGTAACAGCCTTAACCTTTTCTTGGGTATTCTCAATTTGAATATTATATCACTGACCTCATGGATTTTCTACGGTTTGAGATGGGAGCTTACCCTCATCTCTCATACTAAGATTTTGGGCCAACTACCCGATTTGGCTTTCAATTTTAGCAATAGACTATTGCTGAACTTGGACCACTTGCAAAAGTTTATCAAACTTGTCATCAGATGATGACTGCGCAAGAGGAAGACTAGGAAAATTATTCTGTTGCATTCTAAACAGATTCTCCTTTTGAACTTGGTAGAAGCCAGGATGATTGGTATTTTATGGCTTCTGATATTGCTGCTGAGGGTATCGAGACTCAAAGTTTTCCTGAGGTTTCTGATATTGCTGTTGAGGGAACTGAGGCTCAAAGTTTCCCTGCAGTTTATGATATTGTTGTTGAGGAAACTGAGACTCTTGGTTCCCTTGTCGCCAAGAGAAAGCGAGATTGTCTCGCCATCCAAGATTATATGTGTTAGAATAAGGATTGTAATTCTTTGTAAATCCTTGAGTGGTGAAGACTTGCTCTTGCATAAACTCGGGAAATTGTGAACCAATTGGGCAATTCAAAGTAGAATGATCTACTGCCGAGCATACATCACATATCTTCGAGTTCTAAGGAGCTTGTGAGGAAATAGACCTTAAAGAGATGAAATTTTCAATTTGCTGAGCAAGGGCATCTACTTTGTCTATCAAATTGGAGTTTGAGTTAACTTCGAACAATGCCTTCTTTTGGAGATTGTGGATGCTCTTACTCTATCTGTCTGTGGTAGTGTTCTAGAGAGAGTCTTCAACTATATTCTCAATTCTGCTCCAAGCATTGTCTGCTGTTAGATTATAAAAATCTCCATTACTCATTACATTTACCATCATTTTTTATTGAGGAGTGAGACTTTTAAAGAAGTAATGCAAGAGTTCAGGACGTTCAAATCCATGATGAGGAAACTGATTCCGAAGATCATTAAATTTATCCCATGATTCGTGAAAAGGCTTTAAGTCTGATTGAGCGAATGTAATAATATATGTTCACAAAGTAGTGGACTTGGCCACTAGAAAGAATTTATGCAAGAATTCTCGAATGAGTTCTTCCCAAGACGTGATGTCTCCTGCATCAAGATGATTAAGCCACTATTTGGCTTTATCTTTCAATTAAAATAGGAAAAGTCATAGCTGAATGTTTTCACGGCTCACGTTAGGAATGTGAAGCGTAGAACACGCTTCCAAGAATTCTACGATGTGAATGGTGGGGTTTTCGTTGCTTCTTCCGTAAAAGGAAGGAAGCATTGAAATAGTTCCCGTTTTAAGCTCGAAGTTAACATTACCAAGAGCCAGTAGGGCTATGGCAAACTCAGGATTGTAATCACCTGGAGAGAAATATTGACGAAGAGTCATTGGTGAGTTCATGGGTCGATTAACAAGTTGAGCTACTGGAAGAGGTGGAAGGTTTTGGCCATTTCCTTCTTGATTTGCCATTAGGATTTGGATTTTCCTCCGAGGAGTCTCTCGGGTTCGGGATCAAATAGGACAAGTTCCAGATTCAAGGAACGACGTCCGTGCATATAAAATTAAATGCAGAAAATAACTAGTAGAAAATGTGCTCCAAATATATTCATTAGAAATAAAGCACAATAATAGTATATAAACAGGTATCTTTATAGACAGTATATAAAACACTAAAACACGTTTAGGATCACTTAAATCAAAAATTAAACTACACCGTTCCTCCCCGGTAACGGTGCCAAAAACTTGATTGCTACCCGGTCGGCATATAAAATGTGTGTAAAAATTAACCAACCTTTAAACTCGCAAGTGCATAGGTCAATGTAGTGTAGTGTGCTTTGATTGCGCAGTCGAATCCACAAGGAAGCTTCTAAGTTAATTCTGAGTAAGTGTGTGAAAGTGTTCAAGTGAAAGTATGATAGTTTGTGAGTTGAAGTGTCGTGATACTAAAGTAAACTAAGCTAAAGTTTGGTTCTGTTAAATTTAGGGGTAAGGATTTAGGGGTCGGATATGCAATAAGGCAATTAATCTAGGCTCGGGATTAGGATTCTTTGATCCAATGCTCGAATTAAGCTACAAGCCTAACCTTGTTAATTTCCTAAGTCTAACTAAATCCCGGTTACTATTTAATTATAGGTGTCATTCTATTCTTGAGTCTGTTATCAAGCTGAAGTATAGAATTTTCCTCGTAATTTAAGTGACAAGGCATATTAATTAAACTAAGTTATTTAACAATTGAGAAAACAACTCATTTGGTCCTAAACGTTTGTGGGTTTTGACATTTTGGTCCTAAACGTTCCAAATCGGACACTTTAGTCCCAAACGTTTAACTTTTGGGACACCGTTAGTCCAATCTCCAATTTTTGTTAGATTTTGATCGTTAAAGTCGCTTGACTGCACGCTGCGAGTAAAAAAAAATTTTTGAAGGTTATTTTCGTAATTTAGCGTCATTCTCTTTAACGATCAAAATCTAACATAATTTTTTGTAATTTAGCTTCAAAGGTTTTTTTTTTTACTCGCATCGTGCAGTCACGCGACTTTAACAATCAAAATCTAACAGAAATTGGAGATTGGACTAACAGTGTCACATAAGTTAAACGTTTGGGACTAAAGTATCCGATTTAAAACGTTTAGGACCAAATGAGATGTTTTCTCTTAACAATATAACAATTAGAAATTATGGTACAACCTATAATTTCATGGAAACTATGGTACAACCTATAATTTCATGGAAACTTGGATATATGGCACGAATGTATAACAATTATAACATTAACTACAAGTATAATGTATATGAAAGACAATAATGAACTGAATAACGAAAGTCATATATTGCATTGAAATCAAATTATCCTAGTCCGAGACCGTAAATTAAAAGACCGTTGTTTATAATATCTTCCCTTAGATAATAGATCTATTCAAACATTAAAATTAAATACGAGCTACACAAATAAAAGAGAGTAAAGAAAGGCTCTCCCATTAGATGAACTCGTATTTTTGAACACCAGGTTTGAGTAGAGGTTCCCCAAGCGTAGCTATCGGGCTATTCCTTCGGTTTAATGTGTACAATTATTCCCCCGCTATGTAACTACCCAGACAGAACTTTTCCCGTGTTTAACAAAATAAAATTAATATTGAAATGCTAACCTAATACAATACTAACCTAATAAAAACGTACAAAAATATTTTGAATGAGATTTTGAATCGAAAACTATATTAAAACTAACTTCTATATTTTTTTCCTCTTTTCATTTGGTTTCCGGGGGGTATTTATAGACCCCCCCTCCCCCTTGTTTTTTTTATTGGACCTCTCAAGATTGCCATGGTCCTCTTTTGATTGCATTTTGCCGTGACCCTTTAATTGGGTTACAAAAAATATTTGGGCAGCCATGGGTGGTGGCCGCCCATGGTGTGCCAAACACACACCACAGCCCAATGAGGGGCTGTGGTGTAGGTGGTGGCCGCCCAGCCCACGCATGGCCACGCGGGCTGGGATAATCGTGGCCCTGCATGGCCAGGCAAGGAGGGGCAATGTGACCCTACATAGCCACGCGGGCCATGTGTGGCCACGTTGCCCATGTGTGCCAGGCACATGCCGAAGCCCCATCTTGCTCGCGTCATTGGTGTTGGTCTGATTTTTTTGATGTTCGGGCAAAATTTTAAAACGGGTATTCCTTGCTAAAATCGGTATCCTAAGCTTGTTTCTTCAGTCAGTTGGGCTAAATTATTTCTCAATGAGCTTCTTTTGCCCTTGGTTCTTTAATCTTCTTTGTTCTTCAACTCTTTGGCTTGTAATTTGAATTTTGTTTTCGGCTCGGTTCTTTCACTTCCACGACCAACCTATATTGCATAAAAAATGTATTAAATGTAGCATTCGAACCTCAAGTTAAGATGCAAAAGTAGTTAGAAAAATGTGGCTTAAGTGCTATAATAACGGACATATCAAGTTTTAATCTCCTTGTCTCCATCATATCCTAACTTTTTGATCAATTCCTTTGTATATTTGGCTTGATTAATGAAGATACCATATCTGTTTTGCTTGATTTGTAGTCCAAGGAAAAAAATGAGTTCTCCCATCATACTCATTTCAAATTCCCTATGCATAATCTTTGAAACGTTTTCACAAAGAACAACATTAGTAGCACCGAAGATAATATCATCTACATGTATTTCAACAAGTAGAATATCTTTTTCATTTCTTTGTATGAATAAAGTGGAATCAAGTTTTCCACGCTCAAAGCCATTTTGTAAGAGAAAACTACCTAATCTTTCGTACCACGCTCTAGGAGATTGTTCCAAACCATAAAGAGAAAACATGGTTTGGAAAACATGAGTCTTCAAAACCCGGGGGTTGTTCAACATATACTTCTACTTCTATAAAACCATTTAGAAAAGTACTTTTGACATCCATTTGATACAATTTGAAGTTCATAAAGCTAGCAAATGCAATTAGCATACAAATGGATTCATATCTAGCTACATGAGCATAAGTCTTATCATATTATATTCCTTCTTCTTGATTGTAGCCTTGTGCAACAAGTGTAGCTTTATTTCTAGTGACATTTACTAATTCATCTATCTTGTTTCTAAACACCCATTTAGTACCAATAATGGATTGATTTCGAGGCCTTCGACTAGTTTTGAAACCTTATTTCTTTCAAATTGATTTAGTTCCTCTTGTATAGCTATAATCCAACTTTCATCAAGTAAAGCTTCTTTAACATTTTTAGATTCAATTTGTGAGATGAAAGCTACATGTTAGCAAAAAGCATTTAAATTAAAACGAGTTTTTACACCCTTTGAGGGGTCACCAAGAATTTGATCATGTGGATGATCTTTTACAAACTTCATTCTTTTTGGCAAAGCTTGATCATTTGAATTTTGTAAGTCCTCTTGTTTATCTTGAGAATCTTCTTGTGTGAATGTATCTTTTGGTATGCTTGAAGATTCTTCCTTTTGTCGTGATAATGAAGTAATTTGAGTTTGATCATTTAGTTGAGCTCCTACATTATCATCATCATCATCATCATTTTTCCTTGTAACAAAAGGGTTAGTCTCATCAAAATCAACTTGAATTGTTTCCTCTTTCATTTTTGTTCTCTTATTGTCAACTCTATATGCCTTGCTTTTTATTGAATAACCAAGAAATATTCCTTCATCGGATTTTGCATCAAACTTTCTAAGATGATCTCTAGTATTCAATATATAGCATTTGCATCCAAACACTTTTGAACTAATTAATCTCTAGTACTCTACCTTTCCATATTTCATAAGGTGTTTTCTTCAATATGGGCCAAATCAAAACTCTATTTAACACATAGCATGTAGTGTTTACAACTTCCTTCCAAAAGTATGTAGGCAAGTTATGTTCTTTTAACTTCGTTCTTGCCATTTCTTGTAAAAGTTCGATTTTTCCTTTCTACAAGCCTATTTTGTTGAGGTGCTCTCGGAGTCAAAAAGTCATGTTCAATTCCATGTTCATCACAAAAGTTCATAAAATGTGAATTAATATATTCAGTTCCATTATCACAATGAATGCATGTAATGCAATAGCCTTTATCATTTTGCACCTTTCTTCAAAGTTTTACAAATTCATTGAAGGCATCATTTTTGTGGGATAAGAACATAACCCATGTATATCTAGTGTAGTCATCTATTATTACGAATATATATCTTGATCTTCCTAATCTAACAAAATCTATTGGTCCAAAAAGGTCCATGTGAAGTAGTTGTAGTGCTTTAGATGTCGTAACCCTATTAATTGCCTTAAATGAAGTTTTGTGTTATTTTTTGAGTTGACATACATCACACAACTTATCTTTGTCAAATTTTAGTTTAGGTAGACCTTTTACTAAATCTTTTCTAGATAGTTTCATAAGAGAGTCCATGTTAGTATATCCTAATCATCTATGCCACAACCATGCATTATTATTCATAGTGACTAAGCATTTCACATTTTGACATGCAAGCTCATCAAAGTTCACAGCATACACATTTTCACATCTATTTTCAACAAATAGCACATTTTCTGTATTATCATAAATTGTGCAATAAGATTCTTTAAATATTACTTTATAGCCATTATCACAAAATTGACTTACACCGAACAAGTTATGCTTTAATCCTTCTACAAGAAACACATTGTTAATAGAGATAGAATCCTTGTTACTGACAGTTCCTTTGCTAATGATTTTTCCTTTATCATTGTCAACATATCTTACATTTCCTCTTTTCTTATTGTCAAGCTTGTAGAAGAGTGATAGATTTCTGGACATGTGTCTTGAATATCCATTATCAATTATCCAACTTTCACTTGAAGATTCCTACAAAAGAAGAGTAGTATACACATTCTAAATCTTTTGGTCCCCATTTTAGTTGGGTCCTTTCACATTAGTGTTGTTCTTTTACACATCTAATAACCCATTTAGGTTTGAGCCATGATGAAATTTTATCATCTATATCAACCATGCTTCTATTCTACAATGTGATGCAATGTGTCCAAAGTTTTCACAATATGTGCAAGTCTTTTGTTTTCATTTTGAAGTTTAAGCTTCATTCATTAATGCTTTCACAAAGAAGTTATTGAAAGATTTTTATTTAGAGATTTCAAAACCTATGCCACTTTTATCAAAGGCCATTCTTTAAGATCCTAGCATTTTACCCAAAGTTTATTTTCCTTTTGTAATTTAGCTATGTTTATTTTTAAATCATTATTTTCTTTTTTCAAGATTTCAACTCTAGTTTCAAGCTTTTCCTTTAGTTCGATTTATTTTCCTTTTGTAATTTAGCTAGGCTTATTTTTAAATCATTATTTTCTTTTTTCAAGATTTCAACTCTAGTTTCAAGCTTTTCCTTTAGTTCGAAAAGTTGAAGAGATTTATTGTGAGACAATTTGTGATCTTCTTCAAGTAGATCGTTTTCCGTTTTCAAATCATCAATTTTCTTTTTGAAGATCTTTTACTTGTTTTTGAAGAGTTTTGTTTTTAGAAAGAGTAAACCCAATATCATGATGCATTTTTTAAAATTCTCGTTGTAATTCTTCTAATGAAATATCATCATTATACGAATAACATGAACTAGAGCTAAAGCTAGAAGATGAATGCACCTTGTCTTGCTTTGTCATGTAACATACAAGATTTGAAAAATGTTCCTTATTAGAAGCCTCATTGTCGGAGTTGTCACTCCATGATGCTTTCATTGTTTTGCCTCCTTTTATATTTTGGCAATTTGCTTTGATGTCTCTATATTTTTTGAAATTGAAGCATTTGTCATCGTTTACCTTCCCATTTTCTCTTCTTCTCATTTGATTATTGGATAATGATCCTTTCTTCCATTTGTTATATCTCATGAACTTTTTGAAGTTTTTGGCCATCATAACCATTTCATCATCTTCATCTTGTTTTCATCATCCTCATCACTTGATGGAATAGTTGAAGCTCATAAGGCTAGTGACTTCTTTTCTTTCCTATCTTCTTCATCTCTTAGTCTCTCTTGATTGAGGACTAATTCTTCTGTTTTCAAATCACCAAAAAGTTCATGAATTGTCATTTTTCCAAGGTTATATAAAGATCACATTGTTGTTGCTTTTGTTTTGTACTCCTTTGGTAGTGCAAGAAGAATCTTTCGATTGAGTTCTTCATTTGGATAGTTCTTTCCAAGAGCACCTATATTGTTGATGATAGCCATAAACTTTTGATGCATCTCATTTAATGTTTCTCCAGGTTTTATACGACACAGTTCGTACTCATGGATATATAATCCTATCTTTGTTTTCTTGGCTAATGTCGTTCCTTGATAGGACAATTCAAGTAGCTCCAAAATTTCATGACCCGAGTTGTAATTGCTTATGCGATTGTATTCTATGCCATTTAGAGCACGGTAAAATATGTTTTTGGCTCTAGAATTCTTTGGCAACATGGCCTTATCTTGGTCGTTGAATTCTTCTTTGGTTTTCTCAACCTTATTTGTAGTTGTTTCATCTGGTTTGCTTGAGGTTGCTTCTTCAAATTTGGTTTCGACAATTACTTGCTTCATGGGCATATACGGTCCTTCTTTCACTAATGTCCAAAGATCATAGTCAACTGATTGAATGTATGTCTCCATTTTGTTTCTCTAGTAGACATAATTTGAACATGCAAAAGTAGAGGTCTATTAGTTGACTATTCTTCCATGTAATAAGATGTAGTGTGATTTTCCATAATCTTTGTTTTACTAGCGGTTAAGATATCGGTAAAATCCTAGCTCTTGATACCACTTGTAGGTCTAAAATAGCCTAAGAGGGGGCTGAATTAGGCTTGCTGAGCAAATCTACTACTTTAAAAATTAATGTCAATGTTGATTTATAAAAATCGTAGGATAGATGACAGTTTGATGTTCTCTTTGATATTATATCAAACACCTAATGAGTAATACTAGAAATGATAAACTAAATGCAATAATAACTTCATTAAACTTTCTTCTAATATGTATATCAAACACTTTGTATGCAGTTTGTATATTCAACACAAATAAGAATATGAATGAATTGAAAATAATTTGAGTAGAGTTCAAAAGATCAAAAGCAAGAATTTTTAAGTGGTTCGAACTCTCGAAGGCCTAGTCTACCACTTAAGGTCTTCCTCCCTTTAGGATTTACTTAAACTCCACTATGATACTCCTTCTAATGTTGGTGAAGCATAAACCAACTACAAAATTTCCTCTTGAGTCCACAAGAGAAGTAAACAAATTTTTTCTCATGTAAGTGAAGGTGAAACCTACTTTACTCTCTTCCTTTGAGCCCACAAAAGGATGTACAAAACTTTTCCTACTTCTATGATTCTCTCAATCTAAGTACAAGAGCGTTTAAACAAAAGTAATATTTTGAGTATAAATAAAGCAAATAATATAACTCTTAAATGAGTTGGATAATACAAGTAAAGATCTTGAATACTCAAAGAATTGAAAGTGTAAGCTCAAGATTATAGCAATGAATTTGTTGTAAAAAGCTTAATATTCAATGTTTAAGATTGGAAGATGTGGTTTTCAAATGGGGTGAGGGTTTGGCTATTATAGAGTGGCCCCAATGGATAGAATAATGGCTATATTTTTCAAAATCACAGACCACCAGTCGTGTTCACTTGTTGCATTAACGCAATCGGGTATCAAGGTCAAAAAAAATAAAGCTTAAACCATTCTACCCAAGGGGGGCGGTCTTGATGCCTGTTCTTGATATCATGACTGGGTATTAAGACCGGGGTCACTCAATTTTATGCAAAACTTTGTGTGAAACATTTGCTATAAAGTCCATCAAAAAATATAGTTTTAAGGAAATGAAAACCTTATTTTTCAAGAAGCTTTTATGACCTAACTCTTAGTGTTTTGAGTTTTCCAAAAATATTGCAAAAACTTTTGTAAGCTTTAAATTCAATTCTAAGGCAAACAACAAACATAAAGCCGCTACCCCTTATGTTACCATGTCTCATTCCTTATGATGCCATTTTATCTTTATGTCTTCAATGTTGTAATTCTTGAAATCCATGCTTCTACCATGATGAATGTTCTTCCATCTTTTGATTCTTTTCTTCTTTCTTAAGAGTACAAAAAACTCAACATGTATTTTTGTTATCATTAAAAAAATTATGGCAAAGGCATTTTGCTAACAAAAAGGCTGATCAAATTCCTTATCCTATATGTGGATGACATACTACTGATAGGAAATGATGTCAATAAGGTCTGGTTATTAAAGTAAATTCTCTATGTAAAGTTTTGGGTTAAGCTACCTAGATCCTTGAAATTCTGGTCTATAGTGATAGATTAGAAGGTTTGATATGCCTTTTTCGAATTGTTAAAGATGTTTAGTATGTACATAGACAAATGTTGAAGATGTTTGACATACAACATTCTAAAAGATGATTATCCCCTTTTAGACATGACATTCATTTCTCTAGGGTTATGAGTCTTAAGACTCTGAAGAAAGAGATCAAATAAATAAGATTCTACATGCTGCAGCAATTGAGAATCTTATATACACTATACTATGTACAAAACCTAATATCGCACATGTTATAAGTGTTACGAGCAAATATATGTCTGATCTAGATTGGGAACACTGAAAAGCAGTCAACAATATTCTTGAGTACTTGATAAGGACTAAAGACACGGTCTTGGTGTATGGAAAAAGTTAAACTTGAAGGTTCTACAGATTTAGACCTCCGGTCTGACATGAATGACAGGAAATCCACATTTGGGTCATATTCACTTGTAATGGATGAGCAATTAGTTAAAAACGTTTAAAATATAGTACAATTGCGAATTCCACTATAGAGCCTGAATACATTACTACATCAGATATGGCAAAAGGAAGCGTTTTTTATCAGGTAGTTCATAACTGAACTAAGCATTTTTTTATCAGGTATGTTCCAAATATAGTACAATTGCGAATTCCACTATAAAGCCTGAATACATTACTTTAAAAGCTAGCCTTAATATGTCAAGTAGTATTGTAATGACAAAGAAACTATCTTGAGAAAGATCAGTATGCGCAAGCTAAGGAACCTAAGTCTTACCAAAGATCCAAACACATTAAAAGGCATTATCACATGATTCAAAGATTGTGAGAAAGAGCGACATCGTTATACAGTAAATAACGTCAACAATTAATAGCGTTGATCTGTTTACCAAGGAAATAATGCAACAGTCATTAGATCGCTATCTTGAGAAGATGAGTATGAGATACCAAAGCAATTGGCTTTAGTGCAAGTGAGGGTTTGTTGGATTATATGCCCTAAAATCCAATTTGTTGCATTTTAAGATATAATATTTTGTATTCTTTAATTAGTTAATGGGCAGTTTATTTAATTATAATTTTGTTAAGAATATGAGTGACAATATTTATAATAAAAAATAAATTCTATAATAAGTCCCCGATCGTAGGATAAATTAATTGGGCTTTAATTCACCTGGATTGATCGGAGTACAGTCTACTACCTCAATTAATATGAGATATTAATAATGAGGACAACGATCTCATCTTATATTAGAATATGTATAAGTACTTGTTAGGAACAAGTGACTAGACATGATCAATCATATAACAAATTACATGGATGGTCAATAATTTGTTATATGTTAAAATTGTATAATTAGTCCTTAGACATGAGACACCACGGTTATCTTGTGTATAGGATACCAAAACTTACTAGTACAAATAATCCAATTCTAATCATAGAATGGATCATGTACTCAATGGTTATGATTTATTTCTACAAGGAGATATGTGTGTGTAGATATGGAATCCATCAATAGGGGTCTTATGCGATCTATTAATTAACTAACCAAAAATCCTTGGCAGGAATAGTGAAAATGTTCCACAATTCATTAAAGAGTTAATAATTAATTAAATTTGGTCATATGATTAAGTAAGTGAGTTTGACATCCCTATGACTCCCACTTAATTGGGACGTAAAAAAAAATGAATTAATTATGCGGTCATTATATGTTACAAGGTTTAATTTCACTTCATCATTAATTGGGCAGTCGTGATATACTACTAGGTGTCACTCACAACTTACGAATATTAATTAGAAAAGTTCTAATTAAATATTAATTGATATTATTTCACTGTCAATTAATTATGATCATGAGATGTCACACAAAAAAGAGATCCAAAAATTAATTAGTGAGAAAAATAAATTAAATATTAGAGTGTCCAATTATTTAATTGGATATAAGACTGATTAGATTAAAATTTTAGTCCAGTCAATTTATCAGTCCAAGTCCAGCATTTAAGGCTTGTCGAAAAGCTAGCCTTAGTATGTCAAATGTTTCCTATAAATAGGAAACTATGACAGACAGTAAATCTAGCACAAATCTTGTCTTTTCATAGAAAATATTTTTCTCTAAAACTCTTAATAAGGGTTTTGTTGATTTATACTTTGAGATTTCGTATGGATACTTTCAGAGGCTTCACATTTGGGGGGCACTGAATTAATCGGATTCGCCATCGTAGAGGTAACCATCTCAATCCATTAATATAGGTTATGTGATAATTTATGCATGTTTTTATAATCGCGTAAATAGTCGTGAATGGATACATGATAATTAATTCTGATGCGTTTAATTAAAAAACTTTAAATATCATGTATGCAAACTAACATGTTGAGTTAATCAAAAGAAGTCAATCATTGGATAAAATGAGATAAATTGTGTTTATTTGTATGCTTTAGTTCAAACAAAAGGGAAAAGGTATGTTTAGAGGATTACAATAACAATGGGAGCGTGAATATTATGACATTGTTGTGCTAGGTTGTTTTGCGACTTGGTAATGTGCCGACTTAATATTAACTGGTGGAATCTTAAGGTAAACATACTAATGGCAATTGATTGAGTTTGACTTATTACTACATTATTTTGAGTTGTATGTGTCATCGGGAGATTATATTAACTGATAACTGATATATCTATCCACTTTTCAAATTAGTTTTTCAAATTGTTTTAAATTATGTATTTCACTTATCCATAACTTGTTAACTCTATCATCATGTTCCAATATATATAGACTGATCTACTCTGAAGGTTAATGCAATTTACAGAACATTGCAATTCTGCATGGTATTAGAAGTCTTCTTTTGACAAACGTCTCTCACACCTGGGCAACTATCATTCCTTTATCTTCAACCTCTCTATACTTTTTCCATCATTTGACAGCATGTCTACTACTCCAAACTTTTCCTCAACCTCTGTCACTCGTTCCACAACTCTAAACTCTAGCTTCCATTTTATCCCTCTTTCCTCCCCCTTCTTGCTTCCATCCTACAATGTTAAGGTTTATGTCATAGTGCTCCTTGATTACACAAATTATCTTACTTGGAAAACGCAAATGATTAACTTCCTTACCTTCAATAAACTGCTCAAATACGTCGACGGCTCCATCCTTAAACCAACTATGTCTATCTCAACTGATTCGTCTACTACTTCGTTGTCCTCTTCCTCTGCTCTAAATGATTGTGAGAGACCATGACACAACTTATCATACACCAAGATCTAAGAAGATTAGCATGAATACTAGCCATGGTCGAACCCTATGTAGGCACATTTCAAAAATTTTACCAGCACAATAGCATGATTCAACATGTAATCTTCTATCTATGTCCATAAAACTATGTATAAATATACATATTCGCGCATCGCACAGGCCCTTCGGAACCCACCGCGGGACAGCTTGAAAGCTGCATGGTGCTTGGATCGCCATGACATTAAAGCATCAGCAATCGCCTCATCATAAAGCTCGCGTCTTTGCTTAACAAAAGCCAATGGTACGTGTACTAAGCGATTCATGTATCATGCATGCCCTCACCGTCCCCCAAGAGTCATCCAAGCCCACACGGTACTTGGATCGCCACGAGACTAGACCATGACCGTGCGTATCCACTCGGCAACGACTATGGTTTCGTGTACTAGGCGATTCGCGCAAGCCCAATGATACATTGAGGGACGGGATCGTCCCCCAATATGTACCTAGCCGGCGGCACAGGGTTGAAAAGTTTTGTGCTTGGGCAACCACTCACCCCCTCATTAGCCATCCCAATGACGCTGACGGTGCTGCAACACCAAGATGGATAATGAGAGGCTAGGGAAGCCACCACGTTCCTCATTAGCCATCCTGGTACTGCACCGAGGGACATGCCTAGGGACGCAGGGTGGGGGTGGCACAGCCACGACGCACGGGTATGCAAGACCTCGGCGTCATTCATTCGCTAGGTATTTTCACCCACAATATAGCCCACGATATAGCCCACAATGTGCCACAAAATATATGTAATTAAACGAAAGAAAAGAAGTACAAGGTATACCTCTAGAAGCTTTCAACAATGGAATATTCTAGCTAGTTGGTGTAGTCCTTTGAATCCTTCTAACTTGAAGGCACTAGTAGGTCCACCAAGCATCCAAAGCTCACCCAATGTTTGAAGACCAAAGGTGCTAGTATATCTTCAAACATTATAGCTTAATGTGTATGTAACTAAGCAAAAGAGGAAAAAAACTTCTATTTTTCCCTACAATGGCCGAAACTCACACTCAAAGACGATGAAGTTTCTCTCTTTTATTTTCTTGTGTGTGTCGTGTGTGTATACTTAGGATAGATAGAGAAGAGCTCGTAAAATATACTATATAGTCATTATTATATATTTTGTATTTCTAATGCACCCAATCAAATGAAGATAAGTTGAATGCTTGATTGGATAATCACCTTGCATGTCATTAGATTGCAATCATTTGAATCCAATGGCAAAACCATTATCTTCTCTTTCTTCCTTGTGTTGGCCGAAACTAGGTGTATAGGAGAGAGAAATTTTGTATTGCATTATAATATATATAAGCTCTATTAATATATATTAGTATAATACATAAAAGTAGTCAATCAAAATAGCTTCCATAGTTGCTAGAAGAAAGAGAAGCCATGCATGACCTTGGATTGCAATCATTACAATCCAAAAGCTACTTTTCATTTCTCTCTCATAACACTTGGCAAAAAACAACTATCTTAACTTTATGCCTAGAATTCTTTTGTCTTTATTCTAAATTGAATCTAGACCATCCAATTCAAATTAAAAGACTAGGATTGATGACATGGACAATCCATTCATCCTACATGTGGCATTCCACACGCCATATGTACTCCACCATCCAATAGTTTATTTTGCTTTTGACGACTAGGATTGATGACGTGACATTTCATAAATTATATCCTCAATACACACATATATATATATATATTCTTACATAAGATAAATTATATCATCAATACACATATATTCTTACATAAGATAAATTCAAAATTTTCTCAGTAAGATAAGATCGAAACAAATAGTCGCTACTATTTCTTTCATCATTAAAAAGAAAAAGAAACTTCAAATATAAACATTTTTCACAATCATATTTGAAACAGGATCGCACTCCAAGCCGACCCACAAAAATAAATCATTTTACAAAAGAAGTTTATATTTTTGACTCTAATGATTCTACCCACAGTCAAACATCTCATCCCGAAGATAGATCTCCTGGTAAGCATAAAGAACCCGGCTCCACCTACGCCTCCTCCTTCTCCTTCTTTTGTTGTGACTAGGACCAGCCACAGAAAGTAAAAAGTCAACATAAGGAATGGGCTGCATATCCAAACCATATCTCTGCCAACCAGTCAGAATGTCTGGCAGCTCAGATAATGTGCACCTTATATGCACAAGGATGTCCAATATCAAGGGAGAGTAAGACGGCGGTAGAGACTATAAGATCAAGTCAATATGAAGTTGAGGGCTCATGACGTAACCATATACCTCCAACTGAGTCATCAAATAAATCATTATGAGGTAATGTTGGTAACATCATCTCCATGTTCCAATCCCATACTGAAAAGCTCTCAAGTCAGTTCAAATCTCATGCCACAGCTAAGCTCTCCAAAGGATTCCCGCAAAGATCGAATGATATCCATGGAATAAGATATACTCTCATAATATCGTCGTAGATCATCACTCATCGATGAGAGGATGTACCCTCTAGAGCATGTATTATCCTGAACCCATCTATCGTATGTGATCTTATCAGCTTCCGAAGCAGTTTCATCAACGGAAGCCAAAGGTTCAAAATCTAGAACATACTCAATTCTCTCAAAACGGAGAACTACTCTTAAGCTCTTGTACTATTTTTCAAAGTTTGGTCTGGTTAAGTAGTCGTGGTTCAGAATGGAAACAATCGGATTTATAAAAGAAGTCATAGTATATAAACTGCATAATAAAAGTAACAGATAGTAAGACTGTAGGCTAACAAGAATATAAATATAGCTATAAAATTTATGCAAATCAAATAGCTACTCCCACTATTCCCTTTGAATCTCATATTCCCTAAAAGAGAAAAGGGTTAATCTAAAAAGACTCTAAGTGGATTGACCAATTTCCTATGATATAACATAATTCTCAAACCTTTGTGGCTATGTTGAAATATAAATACCAAAGGTCAACAACTCTTTTGTTGTTTATTTCTCTAAATAAGCTATGGTCAAATTTAGTCCCTAAATCACTTTGGTCTCAAACCTTTGTGGCTATGTTGATTAAGTGATCTAGTTAGATTATACCCGCTATCACTTAGTTATCCGACAAATTGAATCAATAACTTCAAACCTTTGTGGCTATGCTGGTCGTTAGATTTTGGAAGATAACCACATCTCTAAGTTTCATTCTAGCGTCTTTTAATAAACTTAATTGTGAAACAATTCCTCAAACCTTTGTGGCTATGTTGGAATGTACTCAACTCAAGTTCTATTAAAACCTAGGATGGCGGAGGACTACGATAAAACTCCTTTTACCGTTTGTTTCAATCTAATATTAGTTTGCACGTTGAGAGTTCAAAATTTTGATTTCGATATCATCATATAATCATGATTCAACATATTATTAGTTAACAATCACAATTATAGCATTTAATAGTATATGAATGCAAAGATGCACAAATGGTGGATCATGGGCTTGGGTTTGGGCCTAAGAAATAGAACTACCCTAATAAAGATCTTCAACTCCTTGAAATCTTCATTGGGCTTCCAACTTCTTGGATTCTCCATTGGGCCTTCTTGCAAAAGACTCTCTTGAAGAATTACATAATTGTCCTCACTACAATATTCGCTCAAAAGACAAGAATAATAAATATGAGACTTATGTCTCAATTTACAACCCAATAAAATGACCCTAAAGCCCAAATCCATAATCAAATTCACCATTTTAAAATGCATATACCTATGTATGATCATTCTTATCTAACATATAATAATCATCACATAATTTCCTAACAATCAAGTTTAATTATCTCATCAATATGAATAATCAAACTTCATTCATATAAATTGCATATTCATAAAACACTTTTTATTAATGCAAGTCATGTTGGCCTATTTACTTATAACATTTTATAGTAAATCATGCAAGCTTAAGTCCAAAGATAGAAAAGCACAAGTCCATGGCCCAATACACACAATGTGGCCCAATAGGCTAAATTAAACATTAAAACATGCATATAAGGCCCAAGCCCAAATCAACATGTCTTATTGGCCCAAACACATTAATGTAAGCCCAATAGCCCTCTTTTAAGCATTATATCAACATATAATTCATTTTCACTTTTTCTCAAATTTAGAAACATCTAGCACAACACATTAGACCATTTCCAAATTCAAGATAAAGTCTAAATGAGCTTTCATTTGTGTAAAATCAAATCTTGTCATTCTAACACATATAGACTAGTTGTAATTTGATCATTAAACATTTTAATCATCAAATAGTCCTATTTCTCAAAACACATATATGTCAACATCATAATATGTTTAAAACTAACTTTTAAACTTTTTCATGTTAACAAAAGTGACATCAATACTCATATTGACCAAAGAAGTTGGAGACTACTTAGCAACTATCTACATTATTTTATGTCCAACATGAAGCAAGATTTTCTAATCTACTACATTGTAGATTCGGCCAAGGCCACATAAAATGCCAAACTTGTTCTTTTAACACTTTTGACTTCACATATAGCTAAAAAAAAACTATTATAGCAACACCTTTTTAGCTTTCTTATAAAATACTTTTCAAATGTCAAATGTTAATCATGCAAAGGACAAATCCACTATTTTCCTTCATAAATAATCACATCTAACAAGAAGAAACATTATTCTATATTAGCATGCTTGGTTCAACCATATGGAGTTGTAGATCTACATATGCAATATGAAAATAATACAAATACACCATAGATCTACTCTTTGCAAGATAAGATCCTATCTAGATCTTTACATGCAAAACAAAAGATTCCACAAGAACTTCAAACTAGCAACAACCATTCGGCCATACACATATATACATATATATATCCAAGTTTTTATGGACATCAAGACCATTGGCTCTGATACCACTTGTGAGAGACCATGATACAACTTATCATATACCAAGATCTAAGAAGATTAGCATGAATACTAGCCATGGTTGAACCCTATGTAGGCATATTTCAAAAAATTTACAAGCACAATAGCATGATTCAACATATAATCTTCTATCTATGTCCATAAAACTCTATATATATATATATATATATATATATAAGCAACAAGTATACCTTTAGAAGCTTTCAACAACGGAAGATGTTAGCTAGTTGGTGTAGTCCCTTGAATCCTTCTAACTTGAAGGCACTAGTAGGTCCACCAAGCATCCAAAGCTCACCCAATGTTTGAAGACCAAAGATGCTAGTATATCTTCAAACATTATAGCTTAATGTGTATGTAACTAAGCAAAAGAGGAAAAAAAACTTATATTTTTCCCTACAATGGCCGAAACTCACACTCAAAGAAGATGAAGTTTCTCTCTCTTCTTTTGTTATGTGTGTCGTGTGTGTATACTTAGGATAGATAGAGAAGAGCTCGTAAAATATACTATATAATCACTATTATATATTTTGTATATCTAATGCACCCAATCAAATGAAGATAAGTTGAGTGCTTGATTGGATAATCACCTTGCATGTCATTAGATTGCAATCATTTGAATCCAATGGCAAAACCACCATATTCTCTTTCTTCCTTGTGTTGGCCGAAACTAGGTGTGTAGGAGAAAGAAATTTTGTCTGGCATTATAATATATATAATCTCTATTAATATATATTAGTATAATACATAAAAGTAGCCAATCAAAATAGCTTCCTTAGTTGCTAGAAGAAAGAGAAGTCATGCATGACCTTGGATTGTAAGCATTACAATCCAAAAGCTACTTTTCATTTCTCTCATATGACACTTGGCAAAAAACAACTATCTTAACTTTATGGCTAGGATTCTTTTGTCTTTATTCTAGATTGAATCTAGACCATCCAATTCAAATTAAAAGACTAGGATTGATGATATGGACAATCCATTCATTTTACATGTGGCATTACGCACGCCACATGTACTCCACCATCCAATAGTTTATTTTGCTTTTGATGACTAGGATTGATGATGTGGTATTTCATAAATTATATCATCAATATACATATATATATATAAGTAAACACCTTTATGTATGTATATATATATATAATTTTTGCTCATTCTAATCTCTATTAGAATAAATATATTGAAATAACTTTTCAATATTTACAATTTGGCCTCAAAAGTTTTGGTAATTACAATTTGACACCAAAACTTTTCAAAATTATACTTTTGGCCCAATTACCAATATAGATGGCTCTTAATACCTTAAAGCCACCAACCACATAATATAAGCTTCCGATGAACTTATTTATGATACTTATAATAGTGTGACTTTCTAGATTCATAATCGCATACCGCTGAGGGACCGATACACCTTCTTATCTATTTCGAAAATGTCTCCGCCATTTTTTGAAATACCTTCATGCTCATGGGTGACGCACTAGCAACAAATGTGTCATGAGAATGTACCTGATAATGAAGACGCGATCTATCTATGAATCTATTTATTGTCGGGAATTACCGTACAGTCCGATCCTTTTATTAAAACGTCCCGATTGGGAAAAGGACCATGAATAGGTTAATTCTACATCCGATACTGTGAATAGATCTGAAACGGTGAAACGAGACATGACTACTATAGAAAACCCCTTTCTATCCATTCATACTTGCCTTGGCCAAGGATTTCTTTATTTATCTACCGACTTCAGATATCACAGGACATCCTACTCACACCGGAGGTTTAACATATCCCATCTTGACAAATACTTGTCATTCTATATCAAAAGACTAAAATGCGAAAGGCCGTAACTCACCTTTACAAAAAGCGAGTATTGTCCAAAAGCAATGTTTAGCCCCTGATATAACCAGTAGCCGTAATTTCTCAAGTCTGAGGATTAATTTGCATAATTCTCAACTAAATAGTAAACTGTTAACCTGAAATCATGTAATTCACTATTTATTATCACAATGAATGATTCGTACCACTGACGATCACTCATATATAAATTAGTCCACATCTCATGTTGTTATGACACTTCGCATGCCATCCTTTATCATTAACATCACTATGCTAATCAGAGGTAATTACATATGATAACCCGTACTCGATTATTTTAGTCTCGGTCAAATAATCTGAAGGGTTATGATTCAATTCTTAGTATTTATCACATCGAAGCAAAAACAACGAAGCACTTTAAACCCTTTTAGAGTGTTTTCACTTATCCAATAAACATTAGGGATACATTCATATCAAAGCGGAGAATATGAATATTCGAAAATATCATTGTGTATAAAACACATATATTCTTATTAAAACCCTAATTAGGTCATCTAATCATTAGCATAAGGGCATATCCCTAACAATGATTTGTTGTGCTATGATCGTTTCATCACGACTTGTATAAGAGCTACTCTCTCTGACACCTTAGCCCATCAAACACTCAGTTTCTTACAAGCTCAACTTTGTTTACTCAAAAAGGGCTCACTTAGTGCTACTGAATAACTACAGGAACTACACTCTCTCTATTGCCCTTGTTGCAATTGGTAATGCTCTCACTGATCAAGATTTAGTTCTGGTCACTCTCGATGGTCTCCCTGCTGATTATTGTCTTTTTGTCACCTCAATTGAGAACTTGGTTGTTCCTTCTTCCTTTTCTCAATTTCAGGCTAAACTTTTGATATATAAGTAACGACTTGCTCTTGAGGAATCTCTAAACTCTCCCGTTTCGCTTGACCATAGTGCAACTCTCACTGCTAAAGTCCAAACCGTAATATTCCATTGTGAAACTAATGTTGCTACGTCAAAATCCTCTTCATAATCTAATACCTCGGCTTCGCACGCTGGAAAATCTTTATCGCAACATCGTTCCAACTCTAAATTCAAAGCTATGAAGTGTCAGATATGCCAGAAACAAGGAAACTCGACTGCACGTTGTCGTTTTTATTATGTACAGTCACGCAACAATGGTTCCTTTTCCACCTTCGCAGAATATCGCTTCAATCAATCATCATCAACTCATGCTTCCTCTATTAACGCGTTCTAGTCTTGGTTCCCCGACTCTGGAGCTTCCACACACATGACATCTGATCCTTCGCTTCTGCAACAAATTCAGTCGTACACTGGTAATGACCAAGTGATAATTAGGGATGGTAAGTCTCTTCCGATATCCCACTCTGGTTCTTCTTCTTCTTTACTCTTTCTCGCACTTTTTGTGTTAGTAATATTTTACGAGTTCCACACATTACGAAAAAATTGCTCTATGTCTCTCAGTTCACCAAAGACAACAATGTCTCACTTGAATTTTTTCCATCTTATCACCTTATTAAGGATCTCCACACGGGGACTCCATTTCTCAAGGGCTGCACTGATTCAATTCTATGCAAGTTGTGTTTTCCAATTGAGTCTAGCTCATCTGCTCCAACTGCCTTTCCTGCTTCTACTCGTGTTCCCTACAGTGTCTGGCATAATCAATTGGGTCATCCAACTCCCTCAATCTCACAAATTCTTAGTTCTTGTAATAATCTGGCTATTTCTAGTTCTATGTCATTGAATGAAATTTGTAACTCGTGCATGCTTGGCAAGAGCCATAAGCTGCCTTTTTCTAGTTCGAATAAACGTACATTGTTTCCTCTTGAATTAATTCATTCGGACATTTGAGGACCTAACCCTATTTTCTTCTTCGCAGGCATTAAATTTTTTATTATATTTATTAATGATTACAACAGATTCACCTGGATCTATCCCTTAAAAAATAAAAGCGATTGTGTGGACTATTTTGTTCATTTTAAAAATTTTGTTGAAAATCACTTTAATTCCAAAATTAAATCATTCTAGTGTAATAGGGCGAAAGAGCTCACTCAGGGTCGTTTAAAAATAATTATTGATTCGGCAAGTATCCAATATCGTATATCATGTCCTTATACCCCCGAGCAAAATGGCCTGGCTGAAAGAAAAATTTGTCATGTAAATGAAGTTGGTGTCACCTTATTATTTCATGTTTCTCTTCCAAAAAACTTTTGGGTCAAGGCTTTTACAACTCTTGTTTACCTCATAAGCCGATTGCCTACTCCAACCTTAGCTAACAAGTCTCCTTTTGAGGTTCTTTATCACATTCCTCCTTCCTACTCCATGTTATGCGTTTTCGAGTGCTTATGTTACCCATATCAAGGGTCCGTTAAGTCTAACAAATGAAGCCTGAAATCTCATGCGTGTGATTTTTTTGGCTATAGTCCCTGTCATTCAGGCTATCGTTGCTACAATCTCAATATAGGTCAAATAAATCTTTATCGTCACATTATCAGTCTTTCCCTACTCACACCGCCACTTCTCTTCATCCTCCTTCCATCACAAGCCTCTGGTTCATTAGATCCCAGTACTTTGCTCCATAAAAATCCTATACGATATCTGTGACGCCCGAGAATTTTAGCTGTATATTCATTTACTGTTGCATCTATTGTTTGCGCATTTCCTTCTGTGCTTTATTAACTGTCTTCTTTAGCTACTATTCATCCCATTTTCAAACTATATTCTATTAGTGAATTAGCATTTTTATTAAATCACATTAATTGTTAGAGGAGTGGGAAAAATGTGCAATTGAGCTAGAGGCGATAGGAGAGCTCGTTTAGAAAATATTTTTAGTAGTTAAGTGAATAGTATTACGTAACAAACTTAGAGATTTAAATAACTAACATTACTTTTCACCTTAGGCTCGTTTTTAAGTTAATAACGCGCATTCTAGTGACCTTTTAAATACCCAAACTTGACCCCACCTCAACTTAACCTTATATAATTCACCTAAGCTCATTAAAACACACAAAAAAAGAGAAGAAATGTGCAGGAATTACTGTAGCAGGGCCGAAAATACCAAAGGAGAAGGAAAAAGGTGATTTTGCTCTTCAACTCTTCAAGCCAAGCCAATCCAAGCCTAGAGCTAGTAGTTTAGGGTGTGTGCAAGCTTCCTAGGTGCTCCTACGCGCATTGGTGAGGGATTTCATGGCTTATTTTCGCATTTTAGAATAGTTGCTATTTTCTTGATTTGTTAGAAATGATGTTAAATGCTATTGCAAGGCTCAAATAAGCTTATATATGTCGTGTACATGTAGTAGAGACCATATTTATGCTATTGTTTCATGTATTAAACGGTAGAAATCGATAGTTAATTCGTAGGAGTGAATAGTGATGGAAATTCTAGGGTTTTGTGTAATCGCGCGTTTTAACTTGATTCAATGCTTCTAATAGATGCCTTAGGTGTTAATGAAGGTAGTCTAATAGCCCCGTGCACTTGAATTGCTCTAAAATCGCATAAAACGTAAAATAGTCGACTTTAATAAAGGGGTTTCGGGGTTAGGATGAATCCGGATGGATTCGGGCTTTACTTTTGGTATCCTTAGGCTACCTAGGTGCCATAGAAGCTTTGCTAACCCTTGTTTGAAGCCTGGATGAGGTACGTGTAGTTTAAAGCTATAAGAGGAAATTTGGGGCTTTCGGGGTAATTGCGGGTAATTGGGCTTAATTGTGGGTTGAAAGCGTACCTTAGGGGTTAATTAGAGGATTGATGTAGCTTCCCCTCGAATGTGAATCATTAATGTGAGTTTGGAAGAGAAATTGTTTGAATAACAAAGAGGTTTAGGTGTGATTTCGGTTGTTTTGCGCTTCTAAGACCTTGGCACAATTTCTTGGGTGTTTAAATGTGACTTCAAGTTGTTTTAGAGCTTTTGGCATGATTCTATGCTTGTCTTGTATATGCTCCTTTGTAAAATTGCTTATTCACTCTTATAATTGTTTCTATTCTAACTGCATCGAGGTCAACCTACTTTGTTGATCCTCCTACGTGTTATTGCTTATATTATTGATATTAACTTGCCATTGTAAAGTGCATTGCATAGTAGTTGCGCAACCATAGTGTCTGGGGCGGATGTATTGAATATCGGCTGGGCGGTAGAGGGCTTGCCAGTGGATATTCAAACTCCGTGCTCTATTCCCTCACTCGCCTGGTCCGGAGATTGCCAGGGGGTGTTGGGTCGTAGGATTATCGGGGTACATCCGGAGTACACCCACTGGAGTGTTTGGGATTATGCCGGCTTATCGTGATCGTGATCGTGGTTCGTGGATCGTGTTCGTGGATTGAAGATATGGAGTATGGGGTTAAGTGAAATGTATCCTTTTTAATGTGTGGTTACTTAAGCTATCGTTACTTCTTAAATTGTTTAATTACTATTGTTGATTAACTGTCTTAATTGTTGCATTGCACGCCCCGGGAGACTTTATCCCTCACTGGGCAACAGTGGTTGCTCATACCTCGATATATGTTTCAGGAAGTGCTGAGGGTGAACCCCAACTAGTTGAGGTGCTAGTGGAAGAGGAAGAAATTCAGGCTGAGCCTTTGCCCTAGTTGTTGTGTGTTGTTTTCTAAGGTAGATTTGCCTTCTTGTTGTTACATGGTGTACTTTTATTGCTATAGCATGATCTATTTTGTGGCCTTAAGGCTATGTATATTCTTGTAGTTGCAAGTTGAAAGTTGTTGGTTGTAATGTTAGCTTTGAGATATTATGGCTTGTAATAACTTTTAATTCTCCTTTTAGTTCTTGCATGCTTGGGGGTGTATGTTTAGAGGTGTTGATTTCAACTTCTAAAATTGCTCTAATGTTATCATAGAATGGCATGTTAAAAAGGTTTAATGAAAAGTTAAGTTGGGTGCATGCATGTGTGATTTGGAGCTGTTGTTTGTCTCCTGGCTTGGATGGCCTTGAACCTTTGAATTTTAATTATAAAAGCTTGTTTTAGTATATTGTGGCTATTTTGAGCATTTACAGGTTTGAAAAATGTCCGCGATACAGAGGAAACTCTGTCCATTTTTCCCTAAAATTTTGTGACCGGGTTTGGTATTGGGTTGTAATTAGCATGGCTATTAGAGCCTCCGGTCTCGTGAGGGATTGGGGCGTTACAATATCAAATCCCACTACTTCCTAGCTCTCGCCATACTTCATCATTAAAATCAATATCACATACTGAATCCTCACATACATTAAATTCACCTGTGCCTTCTCCAACTCCATCTTTGTCTATTCATTCCCAATCTATTTCTATGGATTTTGCAATGCCTACTTTTTCTACGAACTCGTTTCTAATACAAGAAAATTCTTTACCCCAAGAAAGCTCTTCACTCTCTTCTACTTCTGATATATAGGCTCAACCTCCTGCTCATCTTGATCATACCCAATGTTCCTCCATCCCAGACTCTACTCTCAATGTTCCTCATTCTTCTTCCTCATTGCATCTCATGGTCACTTGTTCTCGTGATCAAACACGGAGAGCGAAGACGTTTCCTGACCACATCACTTTTATGGCGCAGTCTTTGGAAAAATCTCATCTTTTTGTTGACACTAAACCATCATGTTACACTCAGGCTTCCAAAATTCAGCATTGGCGCACTGCTATGGTTTCAGAATACAATGCTCTAATTCAGAATGGTACATGGGTTCTTATTCCCAAATCCTTTGATGCGAATAGAGTGGGATGTAAATGGGTCTTCCGTATCAAATGAAAATCTGACAGGTTGATTGAAAGCTACAAAGCCAGGCTTGTAGCGAAGGGTTACAATCAAGAAGAAAATGTTGATTTCACTAAAACCTTCAGTCCAGTGGTAAAACCAACAATGATTTGGGTTGTTTTATTTGTGGTGCTATCACGAAATTGGGTCATTCGCCAGTTTGATGTTAACAATGCATTTTTTCACGGCTTTCTCGTGGAGGATATCTATATGGCCCAGCCGCCAGGCTTCTCACATCAATCATTTTCATCCCATGTCTAGAAACTAAAGAAAACAATCTACGGCTTCAAACAAGCTCATAGAGCATAGTTCTCTCGCCGCCAGGTTTCTCATATCCATGTTTCTCTATCACCTTGGTTTCGCTCCTTTTGTTTCTGATACTTCTTAATTTATCAAGCATGCTCATTCGGTTACTGTGTTTTTACTTGTCTACATGGATGACATTTTGTTAACTAGAAATGAAAATTCAGCCATTGATGAAGTGTTTTCCCAATTATATCGTGAGTTTTCTATACAGGAATTGGGTTCAATTTCTTATTTTTTGAGAATTCAAGCAATCTCTTCAGTATATGGTATTCAGTTATGTCAATCAAAACAGGCAGAAGAATTGGTGCATCATACAGGTATGAGTATGGCGAAGCCTGTTGCTACTCTACTTTCCACTTCAACATCCCTATCAAAAGATGACGGAGAACCTTTCTCAGACCCCAAACTATATCGAAGCACTGTCAGAGCTTTGCAATACCTTTCTATTACACGGCCTGACCTTGCCTTTGCTGTGAATAAAGTCAGTCAATTTCTGAATTTCCCAACTGATGTTCATTGGGCTACAGTTAAATGAATCTTGCATTACATTAATGGTACTCTATCGTATGGTTTAGTCATGCGAAAGTCTTCTGACCCTCAATTGCATGCATACTCAGACTCCGACTGGGACGGTTGTCCTGATGACTGTCGAAGCACTCATAGTTACTATGTTTATTTAGGTCAAAATCTTATTTCTTCATCGGCTAAGAAGCAAACTACAACATCCCGCTCAAGTACAGAAGTGGAGTACTGTGCAGTAACATTTGCCACTGCAGAATTGTGTTGGCTTAAATATCTTCTTGTTGAACTACATTGTCCTCCGTCCGTGCCACCGATACTTTGGTGCGATAATTTGGGTGCTATTTACCTTACAGCAAACCCAGTTTTCCATGGATCAACTTGCTGACATAATGACCATACTCATGAGAACATCAAGGCTGCACAGAATGTTCATGAGCCAATTCAAGTCCTAGTTGGTCCAGTAACGACGGCTCGCGCTAAAAGGTTCAAGGAATAGTTGAATAACTTGGTCCAGAGAGTTCTACAACAAGAAGAAAACGTGTTCACTAACAAGGGTGAACAAAGGCTAGATTTACTCATCCAAGTAGATCCCAAAGAAAGCCAAGAATCAGCAATATGCATCCATTGAACTATTTGGGCATTTTTTTCCAACAAAGAATTAAGTCAAGATTCTGTTTTCAAGATTCAAGAAATTCAAGATTCTTCAAGAAGTTTCAAGAAGCTTGGAAGATTTGATCAAGATTTGATTTCTTTGTAATTCTATCTTAGTTTTAAGTTTTAGTTTAATTTGGATTCTAGTATATTGTTTAGAGTCCAATATGGACAAATTTAGAAGATTGAAATCTTGAGTCCAACTCTAATTCTAATCTTGAGTCAAATTCGAAATAGGAAGGAGTCTTTGTTGACTCAAAGTCTACTTTCTATTTCCTAATTACTTTAGGCGTTTTTCCTACTTAGGGTAGGATTATGAGTTATTTTTCAAGTAAGACACTTCTTTGTTATTTTGCCTATATGAGGCTAACTTTCAAGATTATTCAATAGACGTTTTTGATTCATTAAAATTGTGAGATTATTCTCCTTTGAGTTCTTCAAGAAACTCTTCCGAACTTATCAAGGAATTCCTTGTAGCATTCAAACTCGACTTATCAAACGGATTTCCCATTCCCGTTTGTGACATGTTCACCATACCAAGATTCTTGTTTTGCTAAGCAACGAGTGACGGTTTCCATTGTTCTTGAAAGATTTTGGGTTCGTCCTTGCCATATTTAGTGTTGGGTCTCATCGCATGTCGACGTGGCTCATATCAGTTGGCATTAAAGCTTAGGTTTATTAGGTTTGCCTATCTTTTTCTTGTTTTCTTGGTCAAATCAGTATGTCTAGGTTTAGGTGTTAAATTCATTTCTTCATTCTTGATTAAGTCTTGCTTTCAATTCTTTTCCTTGCTTTCCTTGTTTTTGGTTGGTCTTAATTTCGTTTCCTGTCTTGCTTTCAATTCGGCCAATCACTAAATAGTCAAATCCTAGAAACGTGAATTAGGGTTTCTTGTGCTTCTAAATTCGACTTCTTGTTACTTGTTCCTTGTTATTGTTTCTGTGACATCAAGAAAAGAAG